>CM062815.1:888781862-889381862 GCA_031772625.1 Pinus tabuliformis
AAGTTGGTTGCAGAGGCAATTCAATAAGGAAAATTGGGAAATGAGTGTGGTTAGGCAGGGCAACTGGTTTTTTTCATGATGACACCCCGATTTTGCGGCCTTGGTTGTGAGGCATTGCATATTCTTTCATATCTTTGGTGTGGCCGGGGATGATTTCTCTGCTCTGTCCCTTGGACTCGGGGTCACTCTGGGTAATCGAACCAATTCATCTCCACACTTTGGTTCGTTGGTGGCTCAAGGACTTGGAAGATGGGGTGACGAACCTCATTGTTTTTATCTGGGAAGAGGAGGAGTAGCGGCTAGGTTTCTCGATCTGGTGGCTCTTGGTGTCTCTAGCTCCTTTGGAGGGATTTGGACTGTACGAGTTGAGCCTTGTGTGGTTGCTTTCTATCATCACTTGGGGGAAGAAGGGTGTTGGGGACTTTGCAGGGCATCCTGGGTGCACCTTGAGGTCGAATTATGTTAGAATGGATCTTGGCAGAAGGGGTGAAGCTAGGTTGCAGTGCTTCTTAGTCATGGGGGAAATCAAATTCGTAGGCTGGTGGGTGGCGAGACAGAATTGGCATGGAGGCCCTCCAGTTTCACCTCTTGGTCTGCCTCCTCCTATTCCTTTCGGATAGTTCTTGTAAATTGGTCGGTGTAGTTGGGGTGGAGCTTGTTTGGGGCATGAAGTGGCAATCAAGCCATGGGGTGACCCAAGAAGCATGCCACAAAAGGGAGGAAGGTCTTGTCTCTTGGGAGCAGCATGCGTAGCTCAATTCAGTTGGAGGGAGGTTCCTAGTGAGGTGCTTCACCCTTCTGGGTGGTGTCTCTTCATCATAGGTATTGTTAGTTTTTTTTATAAGGAATTCTACTTCGAGGGAACATCACCCATATTTCTTGTTAATTGTTATTTCCTATCGATGCCTCGCCAAAGAGGGTGGGCCAGATCCGGTGGGGGGAAACAACAGTAGGTGTGGTGTCATGAGCCTAGCCATGGTTCCTCATCATCTAGCTCAAAAATTCGGGAGACCAAGGAAACTGAGATGGTCTCCACAATCCAGTCTCAAGGTCAAGTTGAAGCTCCAGCTTCCCTTGACTCCATTGCTAGTCAATTACATCAACTACAGCTCAACATGGACATCCTCTGCAACCACAGGCATGAAGACAAAAATGAGACCATGGCACACTTCCAAGACATCCAGTTCAGTCAGAGTGAGATTTTAGAGCAACTCGAGAGGGTGAGACGTAATCACCAAGTGTATGATTGACCACCTTCGCAATCTGGAAGCGAGGGTGGAGCACATTGATTTTCATCTTCATGGTCGTGGTGGCCTCTTTGTTGCTCCTCCTGTGCTGCCTCCTCACCAACCCATTGATATGTGGTTGATAGTTTTGGTTTCCTTTTTGTTTATGTCAAATATGCTTATGTATGTATGTACTTCAGAAATAATAGTTGTTACAAGCTCATTTTGGCTAGTTCCAGCCCCCACTCTCAAAAAATATGGTTGGAATGAGAGAGGGGAGACTGGTAAGATGAACGATGTAAACTGTATTGTCATGAAAATATAATGCAAGTTTTTTCTACCCCACTCTCAATTTTCTAATGACACTCTCTTATTAGGGGTGCCTCCATAATAATAGCTAGAAGGTTTTAAAAAAAATGGATACCTTTCTTGAAGACTCCAGAAGCCAAAAAAACTTAGGGAAATCTCATATATACATGGAATGTATCATTAAGCAAGAAAAGACAAATTGGAAGAATTTTTGGTTTTCAAATAGATGAATCATGGAAGTAATTCAAATATCTAGGATTCCAATATCCCTGAAATCGAATTCATCTCAAGCATGGGAAGGAGTCCTAGAAAAATTTAAAGGGAAATTTACCTCTTAGGGAGCTCGATGGGTCAACCTTGTTGTGTGTTTTGTTCTTATCAAGGCATTCCTCTCTACTCTGAATTTACACCAGTTCTCATCTCTCCTTGCTCCACATAGCATCCTTTCAAGTTTAGCAAAAGAAAATCCACAAATTCCTATGGGAAGGTGTTAAGGCAAGTTCCAAAAAAAATCAATTTTCTTAAATGGGATCTGGTGAAGGCCCCTAAAAATTATGGGGATTTAGGAATAGGAGTTTCATTGCTAACGAATAAGGAAATATGAGAAAAACTAATTTAGATATTTTTCACCCAAGAAGAATATTGATGGAAATTAATCTTGAAGTAAAACTATGTTGAAGGAGAAAGAGCTTAATTCTTGGAATCCATCTAGATAATTTTTGGCTTGTGGGGGCCTGACCCAGGTTCAGCATTAGTTAGTCAAACAAATCCCTACACTACTGGCCCTTTCGGCATCACCCCGCGGAGCGCGGACTAAAGTCTCACCCGAAGTAGTATGGGGGGATGCTGGAAGCAAGTTTTTGCACCCTTGAGATGGTTTTGATGTCGGTTTATCCCATCTATACCTGCTTGCGCATAGGTTGCTTAACCCTTTGTTCATCCTTCAGCACCTTCGCGAAACGGTACAATCGGCTTTTGCGCAGCCCTAATACAGGGTTGATATACTTTCGCGCTGCTAGGGCAGCAAACTGTGATATTTTCCCAAACCAGGCTAAGTATCTTACTTGTCTTATTAACAGATCTTAGTTAGCTTCACATAAACAGATGTTCTTACTTGTGGTCACTTATCCAACACAATTATATATATTCACCCAACATATAATCAGTATAACTGAAATTTTTACCCAATATAACAAGATGCATAAATAGGAAATAAAGAAGCAGAAATTGTAGAATACTTCTCTTTATTGATAATTTCGAACAATTACAGACTCGACCCGCCCTGCGCACTCAGTTGCAGGGGTCTGCGCACTCAATTGCAGACTTCTAGGCCTCTACGCACTCAGCTGCAAAGCCTCTACCTATGCTACGACCCAAAACTTAGACTTCTACTCAGAGTTATCTCTCATACATCATACCTTGCTTGATTCCATTATTCAATTAATTATCTTTAACTACTTAGAGCTTAGCTCCATATATACAATCCCATAGTCGTGGACCATGGGTAGATCTTCTACAACCGCCATTACATTTCCAAAATAAGGGTGGACAACCCAATGACTCTTTAACATCTATGCGCTCCACGACAACAAAATGCAAAGTCTTTACATTTGGGTTACAAAATTGGACCAAAATATGGGCTTTTAGCCCCAAAACAACCCTTGGAGGATCTCGTGCCCAACACACAAACATCGTGACTCGCCCTCGAGTCACTTTGCAGGTGTGGAGATCTTTGCGCGAAGACCTCCCAGCTCTGTTTGAATCACCACAACATCAGTAGCACACTGAGCGGTCGCCTGCTAGAAATCTTCCACTCGATGTTCAGTGACTACTACTCAACTGCTTCTCTGAATCGTCTGTTGAGTTGCTTGCAGTTTCGCAAGATTTCCTTCAATGGAGGTTGTGATCACGTAAGCCTCGTCTATCCATGGTTGTAGGCATTCTTTTAAGACTACTTCTTTATGTCGAGCAGCATAAACCTGTTCCTTGAGCACCTTTTCCTCCTGCATCCATGTGAGCCTCTGTGTAAAGGCAACCATCTGCGCAGTCCCTTTTACCTTGTCATACCTATGTTGTAGCTCGCGTGCCTCTGTCTCCAAGCGCTCTACATTTGAGTCCTCTTGCAGGGTGGTTAGGACCTCAAATGACTATTCAAACAGCTGCATGAAGTCTGCCACCACACTATCAACCACCATTATTGTTATTGTAACAGTGGTGGTATGTTGTTCCCTAACTTCCGACGGAATTGAAGGCTACACCTTCAACTGAAATTTTGCGATCTGCAAGTTCAGCTCCAGCTGAACCATGGCCATCTCTACTCGAGCGTCGCACACCACTGTGGCCAACTTACGGACGTGTGCCTCCACCGGTTCTTCTACCTGAATGTCTAACTTCGGGACCATCTCGAGGCTTCCTCCACTACCTGCATTATTTTCTTGTATTGTTCCACTACCTCATTGCATTGTAGGCCCAACTACTCAATGTTGATGCACTGCTCACTCATCACCTGTAGAGCGCGATTCTCCTAGGCCCTGAGTTTGGCGGTGACTCCATCTTGTAAGAGGTAGAGCGTCTCTCGATGGAGCACAACCATGTTCAATCCTACCCCTTTCAAACTGCTAACCGTGGGCCTGTCGGCCTCCTTCTCTGTAGTAAGTGCCCCATCTAGTAGCATTATCGTGTTTTTCATCGTTGTGCCCAACATCTCCTCGGCAGCTGAAGTGCCGATCGCAAGGCTGGTGGACACTATGTCAGCCTATGGAGTGCAAACCTGCAACTCCTGTAGCTTTGTTCAAAGAGCCCACAATACCAACTACTGCTACTCTTCAAACTATTGGAGGGCCTCCGCAGTAACATCCCTAACTGTTTCTCCGATATCATGCAAATTCCCCTCAGTGAGGATGATTGGGTCGAAGTATGTCTTTGATGTCGTTGTTTTATTTCATGGCACTACCTGCACTCGTGATCGTGGATGTTTGAGTTGGGTGGATGTCGTCTGCGGGTCTGTGCCACCTTGTGCTATCTTTGTTTCTGCCTCAGTTCCAGGTGAATGTGACTTATGTCCTTTGCACTCTTCTCCTCCTATCCTTTGTTGTTCAGCCAATTTCACAGCGTCACGCGCTGCCTGGGCCTTAGCCTCTGCTTCCTCCTTTCTGCGCTTTTCTGCCAGCTGCACCATTCAGAGCTTTGTCTCTTCCTTCTTGTGTTGAGCGGAAGACTTATCTGTTTCCACCATAGAACCTGCTAGAGCACACCATTCCGGCAGCCAAGACTCAAGGACTGTGAAAATTACATCATCAGTCACCAGGTACAGTAGGTTATGCCATGTCTTTGCAGGGTCCTTTCGCACCCTGATAAAAACATGGTGGAAATCCACTTTGAACTCTGCAAAGCTCTTCAAACTGGCATATACTATGGGCGACAACTGCAGCTTGCGATTAATCCCCATCCTGATGCTCATCTCCATTAATACCCAAAATATATTGCTTTGTTTTATCCATTGTGTGTCCCTGGTCACCCACAGTGAAGCGTACTTCGCTGCCTTTGGAAGGTCCGGCACGACAAATGGAATTGGTTGTCTTCGAGTAGCTCCCATGCCACCAGTACGATCAACAACAGGGGCCATACGTAATGAAACGTTTTTCCCTACTCCTGTGTCTTGCGACAATTCGTAAGGAACTCACCAAATAGATAATTCGCCCAGTTGAACTGCACTCCTTCTGCACATTGGGCCGCTAGTGCAATCACAGGTGTGGGTTCCTCATCCGCGTGGCACTTCTGTATCACTTTCCCTACTAGTATTTGCATCACGACTTTGACTGCGGGGTTGTTAATGCTGGAGATGGCATATCCTCACTTCTTCTTCTCCAACTTGAACTTCATCTTCATCGCTTCCACGAGGGCCAACTCACCACCTTTTCCCTCTAATATATTGGTTGGATCCTCCCCTGAATAAGGCAGCCATGTGATTCGATGAATCAAGTGATCTGTGATGGGAATGGGCTCCTCCAGCCATAAACATCCATCATGCACCAAGCAGAGCAGCTGCCTGATGATGAAGATGGTCACTGGGGTGTGGTGGTAATGCGGTACCCAGAGCAGGTTTAGAAACCCAGCTTTCTCGACACCCTTGAGCCATTTGCGCGGCTCCAATTCAATCAATCTGGCCCTCGCGTCAATCCGCCAGTGCATTAGCTACTCAGTCACTAAATGCAGGAATTTCTCATGATCCGCGAGGTCCCAATCTTCAAACATTAGGAAAGGAACCCGCCCTAAGTGCGGCCCCTCAAAAACAATATTGTCTAGGAGCAACGAGGTTTAAAGAGATCTCTTGCTCTCATCTATGTCCTTCGGCACTTTGGCTTTGCCCTTGCACTGAGGAACATATTTGGGTAACCGGGTAATAGGGTCTGCACCCTGGGTTTCAACTTCCATTTCCTCATCCTCCTCATCCACTAGGATTTCTTCAAATTCCTCCTTGTTGGCCTCTAAATTAATGGCGTTCCCCTTTTCCTGCAAGGTGAGCTTGGTCCTCTATGGGTTTCTTGGTGAGACACGCACCGAGATCATAGCTTTCTTATCCTTCTTAGGTCTCGGTGTTCTGGGTAATTTAGGGACTCCAACTATTATTCCTGCGCTCTCTGGGGATTCTACTACCGCAAATTCATGCGCAGCTTCCTCGGTTGTCACTACTCCTGTGTCCATGGCTTCTACGGGTGCTGGCATAGCACAATTCCATAATTCTTGCAGTGTCTCTCGCAGTTGCTCAAATAATGAATTCGCTTTCAGAGTCTTGAATAGGTCTCAGTTCATGTATACTTGAGCACACAACAACTGAGTTCTCAAAATTCCAAGTGCTTCGTTGGATAGCCACTTGTAATTTATAGGGCCTTTTGAATTCAAATTCGACCATTCCCCCCACATTCGACCCATTAATGCTAGATTGGCGGCAGATTTCCAAGAATCTAGTCCATAAATTTCGCCTTAAATGCTTGACGCCCACTCCATTTGGCCTCAAATCAACCATCAAATTGTGAATAGTGACTTTAACGGTCACTTCCAGATGGACCTGCGCGCCAACACAACTGTCTTTGCGTTGTCACGGACCCTGTGACACTTCGCTACCACACGCAGTCCTAAAATCATGCAGCTCCTGGGTAGTGTAGTTTATAGTCCCGCGCCTCCTTTCAGTTGCTTGGAGCGCTAAGACTGTGCTTCTTTCAGCTAGTCAGATGGTCGGTCCACTTGTGTATGGCTTCAAATGACTGCCATTCACCTTTCCTGGGAAGGGATCTCCATTCAACTTAACCAACTGGACTGTGCCACCTTCGGTAATATCCTTAATAACATACGGACATAACCAGTGCATCCTGAATTTTTCGAGGAATTTATCAAACTTACTGTCATACAACAGCACCAATTCATTCACCTTAAAGGTGTGCAACTTAATATGCCAGTCGTGCCATGCCTTTTCGCACTCCTTTTGGACCTTCTGTGAAATCCAGCTAAAAATCTCTCTTCTTCCAGCTCATGCAACTACGCGAGCCTCTCTTCCAGGGCTCCATGATCCGTCATACCTATGAGCACTGCTATGCATAGACTAGGCACGATGTATTCCATAAGCATTACGGCTGCAACCCCGTATAGCAGCCTAAAGGGTGTATGTCTTGTTAACTTCTTACACGTCGTCTGATAAGCCCATAATACTGAAGGTATGCGTAGGTCCCAATCACTTCGCTGATCATTGCATACCTTGGTTTGCGCATTTTCAAGCACTTTGTTGAATGCCTCCACTGTCCCGTTAGCTTGTGGGTGATAAGGTGTGCTCTTCTCGTGATACACTTGAAATTCCTCCATTAGTGCGTTGATTGTCTCATTTAGGAAGTGCGTACCTCGATCACTCATCAAGACCTTTGGACATCCAAATCACGTCAGTACATGTTTAAATAGAAACTTCATTGCTATCACGCCCGTGCAATCTTTCACCGGCTGCGCTTCTGCCCAACGACTCAAGTACTCCACCGCAGTGATAATGTACCTCGTACCTGTCTTTCCTTGGGGCTAAATAGGTCCTACAAAATCTATTCCCACTTTTCGAAAGGTTGCAACATCATTTGTGGATTCAAATGCATTTCATCCCTCCGTGATGACCTACCTGTTCTTTGACATACATCACATAACTTGCAATAGCTTTTGAATCCTGATGAAGGGTTGGCCACCACAACCCTGTGCGTAGAATCTTCTACGCGGTTACTCTCCATGCATAATGTCCTCCCGTGGTGCCCCCATGAGCATCTGCAAGGATGCTGCTTCATTCAAACCTAGGTACATACCTTCGCAGTATCTCATCAGTCCCCATCTTGTATAGATGCCCAGTAATGACAGAGAAATCTACTGCACGCACCACTAATTCCTTCTTTTGCTAGATAGAGTATCCTTCTGGCGCAGTTCCAGTTGTTAGGAAGTGTAGTATATCCTCAAAATTTCCATCCGTGATGAGCAGAGCAAAGAGCTGCGCGTGAGGTAATCCTTCCTCCAAATTAGTAGGTTCCTCCCCCGTTTTGATGTGCGACAAATGGTCCGGTCACGCGTTCAATCATCCAGGCTTCACAACAACTTCAAAATCGTACTCTTGGAACAATAAGATCTATCTGAAAATTCGCCCCCCCCCGCAACACAAGCTTATTGACCAAGTACTTCAGCACAGAGTGATCTGTATACATCTTAAATTGACCTCTTAGCAAGTAGTGTCGATACTTCTGGAGCACATACACCATAGCTAGCCCCTTGCACTCAGTGGTGGAATAGTTCTTCTCTGCTTTGGATAATCTGCGGCTTGTGAACACGATAGGGTGGTCCAAGCCTTCTCCACCATCCTGTGTTAGTACTGCCCCTAGCGCAGTCCTTGAAGACTAGAATCGGCATGGTAACCATCTTTTCTTTCAAAATATCTAGGCTTTTCTTACAGTCATCGTTCCAACAAAACGAGACATCCTTTTTCAACAATTTTTCCATTGGCACGATGATCTGGGCATAGCCTTTGATAAACTTTTTGTAATATCCCGTATGTCCCAAGGTAGTGCGCAGTTGTTTCACACTTTGCGGCACTTCCAAGTTCAGAATTACCACGATCTTCACGGGGTCTACCATCAGCCCTTGTCTACAAACCACATGCCCCAATAGTTTCCCAAAAGGAATGCAGAACAGACACTTCTTGATGTTGAGCGCGATCTAGTATATTCGACATGTATCCAACATCAAGCGCAAGCTTGCTACATGGTGCTTAACCAATCCAAATATAGTCCAGTCGTCAAAATAGACCTCCAAGAACTTATGACTGAATTCCTTGAATGTTGCGACAACCACGCATGAAAAGATAGCCGGTGCATTCTTTAGCCCAAACAGCATTACAGCATATTGAAAACAACCCCACTCAGTCACGAAGGTTGTCTTGCTCCTATCCTCCGACGCGATTTTGATTTGATGGTACCCAAAGAACCCATCAGTGAAGGAGTATGCTTCTTGGGCACCTACATTGTCCAACACTTCATCCGTGAATGGAGTTGGGAAAGGATCATCCACACAAGCGTCATTTAATTTTTTGAGATCCACACATATCCTTATTTCATCCTTTTTCTTCTTCTCTTGCACCACCATAGGGCTTACCCAATCAAATTCTTCCATAGGCTCAATGATGCCTATTGCTAGCATTTTTTCTAGCTCTAAGCGAACCTTCTCCTTGTATTTCGGATTTAGGCGGTAAGGCCTCTGCTTAACTGGCTTCATGTCGGGCTTTAGCATGATCAACATCACTCCCAGGTCTCCAATTATTCCTTTCAAATCCGTAAACTTGGTAGGGAATAAGTCCTGATATTCACGGAGTAATTCAGCAACCTTATCCATCGTCACGTCATCCCAGTAGTCTCCAATATTCACAAACTTGGGTTCTACCTCCGTACCAATGTTCACCTGTCTAGTTTTCAATGGCACGGTTATATCAGGGTTCTAAAACTATGGTCCCTCAACCTCGCAATGGCCTTCTGTCTCTGGAATGTTAATCTTATGTGAATCCTCGTCCTCTTCTTCAGTAGTTAAATTATAACATTCCAGTGCGCGACTCAGCTAAACATCCCATTCAGACTGCGTCAAGTCTAAAGGATCCTGCGATATCCTAAAGATGGTTTCTTTCACCTCTTGTAGCACTTCATCAATACCATCAAACCCGTCCTCAAAACTAAATGTCATCATGAATCCTTTGCGCAGGATATCCCATTCACCTGTCCCATGGTGAAGCTCTGTTTCTACATACCAATTCATTGGGATAACATCCAGGGTATGATAGAATAGGTGAACCCACTCAGGTTGTGGTTTTTCTCAATAAGCCTACATCCATTTGGCCAGATGTGCATGTGGATCATTATGCCCATCGTACTTGTCTGTCAGTTGCATCTTAGGCTTCCCAAATCGTGTTCGCATCATTTTCCTACATTCGCGCCAATCATCGAAACTTCCCTTGTGCGTACCCCACCATCTTGCGGGCGTAGCGCGCAGTGCCTAGTCCAAGGCCTGGAAGCATTGCTTTTCTAGCACCTCCCTTTCAAATGCATCCAAAAAGATATCTACCTCATTTAGACCATCATAAATAGGAAGATTTCTTACCTCTGACGATACACAGCACAATGACCAGGTCATCATGTTGCAATTTAGCGTAGTTACCTCATGTAACTGATTCTGCCAACGTTTTATTTCTTCGTCGGAGTCCGAAGTACAGGAACTCTCATGCTCCCATGTGATCCGTCCATTTTTGTTGGGATTCACCCAGTCTTGGTCTCGTGCCATTATCTTAGAGATGTAGTCCAGATCATCATCACTCTCATAATCGTGGATTGTTTCTGTGTAGCGTGATCCTTCAGTGGGATCCAAGGGTATTATTACGTGCAGTGATTTCCTCTCAAAGATCATCTTTTGCTTCTTCAGATTGATTACCCTTTTCATATCAGTAGCCCAGTCAATTCCCAAGAGCGCAAGGTAGGGATTGTTGTCATCAACAATCTCTATTACTTCAAAATCTGCCAGCACACTCGCTCCCTGAATATCCACGGTCACTCTCTATAGTTGCCCCATGGGTATGATTTTCTGTTGGTTCACCATCCTCAACTGAATCAGAGACCATTGTAGTGCAGGTTCCCCATTCGCTCACGTGTCTGTTTCGGTAGAACATTCATATCTGATCCCAAATCCAAAATGACTTGATCCATTTCGTATTCTCCGATCTGCGCGGTGAGTCTCATTTCACACCCCGTCCTTGTCTTATGATTTCTGATCTTGCAGACTACATGCAGTTCACCTTGCATGGTCCCAGCACATCTATTGATAAGTTCCTGTAACCCTTTCACAGCCTTATTGTGACGCAGTAACTTCGTACAAGTTTCCAAGAAAGTTGTGAGCATAGAGGGGTCCATTTCTGGCTCTGGTTTATCCTTGCTTCCTAAAGTGGATGCCTCAACAAAGCTCTTCTTAGCTTCCATGAATGCTTCACGAGCATGCTCCAAATCGAACTTGGCCTCCTTCTTCGGGGCTTTGCGAACCCATGTACTGTCTTCCGGTTGTTTCCCCTTGTTATCCCCCATCGCAATTCGACTCTGGAGCACTATATTTATGTTTGGGTCTTCCTCGCGTGGCTCAGACCTATTCATATGCAGGTTCTAAGTTGGGGGAGGCAGTAGTGCCCCTTTGTCACGTATCTTGGCTATCAGTGTAGGACAATCTTCTGTTTCATGATCAAACAGCGTGCAATACTTGCACGACGGGCACGTTAGATTAGTGCAATCATAGGCATAGTGTCCTGGCCCTCCGCAATTGTAGCAAATCAACTGTTTGCGACCTCTACCAGGTCCTCCTCCACCTCGGCCTTGTCCGCACCCCTGAAATCCTGTCTGCGCCATCTCTCCATTCTAGTTAAGGGGTTTCATTTCATCTTGAACCATGTAGGTCAAAGTTATATCCATCATCAATTCATAGCTCCTGCAAGTACGCTCATCATGTCCTACCGATCTACAAAAGTTGCAAAACAACTATTGTGACGTTTACACATACTTCTGTAGCAAGTGACAGTTATCTGCGGCATGTTTTCCAGCTATCTGACAGATAACGCACCATAAAGCAGGCATCACGCTAGGTCCTACTTGAGCTTCTGGCCTTAAAGGCATCGGTCCTCCTCATGCAAGGTAATTTGTAAAGATCAGGTAGTGGTCTTTGTCATGACCCTGACTCTTGCATTTCAAACACCATACCTCCCCGCGCACCTCTAGTCGAACCGTCCTATCCTGCTTCAGATTTTTCATTTCAAGGGACATATTCTGCAGTTGCGTGTGGATCTGCTAAACTCCTAGATTAGGATCTTGCATCGGAGTCTCATGTAGTCTCATGGAAATCTCCAAGGCCTCTACCTGATTTGATAGCTTTTGTTTCGACAGTGCGCTCCTTAAGTGGGGTAGTAGCGAAGCCACAAACCACTCGCGATGTTGTCCATTTGTCAAATTCATATTGGCTTCGCAGATTTGAAACTTCAATCTTTGATCCAATTCCCATGGTGTCTCGCTTGGTTGCATCGTGATCTCTTTGAATCCCACAATCGACTGCGACTCAGACTTAGGCCTGCTAAATTCCCTATTTAGTGTTGCTTGGATGCCCACTACTCTAGCATTCGGGTTGTCGTTAGAGTACTTAATGTACCAGGTTAGCATGCGATCTTGCAGAGCACTAACCAGCATCACTTTCTTTATATGGTCATCAGTAACACTTTGAGCTTTTCATACAGCCCTCACAATGAACCAGAATTGGTTTGGATCCTCATTTCCTGAACCTTTGACAAAGGAAACTTCACTATGTTTTCCATACTAAATCATGGTGATGGTGGAGGTGGTACGGGTGAAGTTGGAGGTGATGGCGGTGAAAATAGAGGTGGTGTGGGTGGAGGTGGTATTCGCGGGAATCCTTGTCTTATCAACTGAATAGCACTTCACAAAGAGACCTTTGCTATCCCTTCTTCATCCCTTCATGGAGGTGAAATCAAGGGGCTATACTCCATACCCTTATTTCCTTCGTTTCTGTAACTTTTTCCGCTTCACGTAGTCCTAAACATCAAGGTATCTACATAACCCATTTTTCGCACAACAACGTTTTAATCCAAGTATTTATAGATTTAACGTACTTACCTTGTGGTCCTTTTAAAAAACGTCGCTCTGCCTCACTATAGTTGACTAAGGTGTCGACCACGAATTCAATAACAAAATCCTCCTATGATGCGTTCGAGCCAATGATCGACAGCACACGTGATCTTATCCTCCGATGCTTCCAACCTTCACACTAGCTCTAGGGTCCACACAATAGGACCGTCAAGTTTCCACCTTCCTTAGTTGTCTGCTAGCTTCGTGACAGGTATCAGTCTAATGACTGTTCTTTTGATAGTCGCGTGTTTCTGTTTTCCTGTACCGTGAATTCGTGAATCCTTCTGTCCAACCAACCTTCGATTTCTTTCTTAGTTGGATTCCAGTGATATGACACATCTCGTGTGCAGATTCTGATCCTGGCAATGGAACCATTTGTTTGCTTGTGGGGACTTGACCCAGATTCAGTGTTAGTTAGCCAAACAAATCCCTACACTACTGGCCCTTTTGGCATCAGCCCGTGGAGCGCAGACTGAAGTCTCACCCAAAACAATATGGGGGAATGATGGAACCAAGTTTCTGCACCCTTGAGATGGTTGTGATGTCGGTTTATCCCAGCTATACCTGCCTGCACGCAGTTTTCTTAACCCTTTGTTCGTCCTTCAGCACCTTCGCGAAACAGTACAATCGTCTTTCGCACAACCCTAATCCAGGGTTGATATACTTTCACACTGCTAGGGCAGCAAACTGTGATATTTCCCAAACCAGGCTAAGTATATTACTTGTCTTATTAACAGATATTAGTTAGCTTCGCGTAAACAGATGTTCTTACTTGCGGTCACTTATCCAACACAATTATATATATTTGCGCATCATATAAGAATTATAAGTGAAATTTATACCCAATATAACAAGATGCATAAACAGGAAATAAAGACACAAAAATTGTAGAATACTTCTCTTTATTGATAATTCTGAATAGTTACAGACTCGACCCGCCCTACGCACTTAGCTGCGGACTTCTAGGTCTCTGCGCACTCAGCTGCAGAGCCTCTACCTACGCTACGACCCAAAACTTAGACTTCTACTCATAGCTATCTCTCATACATCATACCTTGCTTGATTCCATTATTCAATTAATTATATCTAACTACTTAGAGCTTAGCTCTATTTATACAATCCCATGGTTTGTGGACCATGGGTAGATCTTCTACAACTGACATTACATTTCCAAAATAAGGGTGGACAACCCTATGACTCTTTAACATCTACGCACTCTGCGACCACAAAATGTGGAGTCTTTACATTTGGATTACAAAATTGGACCAAAATATGGACTTTTAGCCTCAAAACTGACCTTGGGGGATCCCGCACCCAAAGATAATGAAAGGATGTTCCTCGATATGAAATTATATGTTTTAGAATCTCACCTAATCCACTTAGAATTGTACTAGAAGCTAGGAAACGGTGACAATATTAATCAATGGACTGATAAGATTATTGTTATGCAACCAAATCACAAATAGAAGAAAAGATAGATCAACGACTTAAAAAATAGTCTCTTCGAGGAGGAAGCCTCCTTTATATCACAGAAATATACAATTCTTGGATGGTACAAATGATAAGCTCTCCTTTTTGTATATAGGAGTCTAAGAGTTTACAATATAATCAAAGCCTACATAACAATAATAATGTAAGGGCACAACAATAACCATAGTGGGCTTCTATGGGGCACAACAATAACAATATAGGGGCTACATGGGAACAACAATAATAATAAGGGGGCTACACTAGTATTATAGGGACCTAACATGCCCCTCTCCTTCAAAAAAAAAATTTCCTCGATGCTTAAGTAGTTATGGATGCTTCTATACAAAATTCCCATCCTCCCATATGGAATCTTGAGAGGGTATGTTCTTCCAATTAATGAGATACTCTGAAGTTGATCGATTACATAGTTGTCGGGTTCTTGTAACCATGACTGCTTCAGGATCTATTATGACTTTTCCTTCCTCCTCAAGTTCTAGCAATATTGTTTAAACTGGGAGCTTGTCACCAACAAACTTCTTTAAGCATGAAACATGAAAAACTGGGTGTACTTGGGAATATCCAGTAAGCTCCAATTTTTATTTCATAGTACCAATATTTTGCAACACATTGTAAGGACCATAGTACTTGGGTGATAATTTATTATCCTTATTAGCTTACTTGAAGGATATTTATTTGTATGGTTGTAGTCATAAAAATACCCAATCACCTACATCAAAACTTCTTTCATTGTGATGTTGAATTGTTGCTTGTTTCATTTGATTTTGTGCCAGAGTGATGTTATCCATTAAGAGTTGGAGTACTTGTTGTTGATGCTCGATGTGATCTTACACTGCTTGAACCTTATAAATTTCTCTTAAAGATGATGTGATGGACGGTGGATGATATCCATAAAGTGCCATAAATGGCGTCATTTTTGCTACAATATGAAAGGAAGTGTTATATCACCATTCCGCCAAAGGTAACCACTTGAACCATAGTTTTTGTTTATCATATACAAAGCAATGAATATATCCTTCCAAACATTTTTTCACTATCTCAGTTTTCTAGTCAGATTGAGGATGATAAGATGAACTATGAGCTAATTGAGTACCAAGACAAGAAAATAATTTTGTCTAAAAAAATTCAGTGAAAATGGTGTAGGTTTTAACCCCGTACAGAAATTACCTACATAGGAATTCTAAAAAAAGAAAATAAACAATGGCGAGAGCATAAAACATAAAATAGATATTTTCCCTTGGATACCAAAACCGGGACTACCAGATTGAATTTTCATTATGTTCCTTTCAATGTTACAATACATATATATACATGTCGAAGCATCCATAAACCCCAATCCATTAACCCTGGATTAGAACATAACCGTAGTTCCCTTGACCGAATCTACAAAATACCATGGACAGAAAACCATCATGCCCAAAACCATATGCGAAATCCATGCACAAAACCATAGGTAGGTTTGCCCACCTAATGTAGGGTCCAAAAAAAATTCCTAGGGCACTACCCCGGACCCTGTGCATGGGGTAGCCGTGGAAAGAATATAAAACAACCCAACATTCTCCCAATTGTTTTCTTTCCAAAGGAGAGCTTAGTCATTGATCCAACCCTATAACACCTGTTAGCGCTTGAAATTTCACCTCAGGCTGAGAAAGGTAAACCTCAAGGCAACATCAAACCACTTAGCCTCGTAGCTAGCCCTACGGGGCAGGAGAGGGCTCTCTCCGGTCTATCTCGGTCAAAATCTTCAATGGGCGAGATAACCAATAGGGTAACACTGATTTTAGGCTAGTAAACTGATCAAAAGGGTTGATTTGGGATTTTTAGGGTTTTTGGTGAAAAATTGAGGAAATGGCAATTTTGGGTGCGGGGATTGGACACAGTTTCTGCAGGGGGTTCTTTGGGGCGAGGTAGGAGACAGTATTGATGCCTTTGATAGAGGTGAATGGATGAGAAAGACAGGTGAGGAGCTAAGGAGAGCAAACAATAACTTTGAATTCTCCTTAAACAGTTGAAAACATTGATATTAAGCAAACTTAAAAGCAGAGCATGACAGTCATGAATTCTACTTTAACACTTCATTTGCCTAATTTGCAGAAGGAAAAGTAAGGAAATGATTCACATAACACACTTACAAGTACAAAGAGAAACACACCATAAATACATGTGACCACAAGAATCCCAAAAAGGACTGCAAAACCCCGGTCTTCCTTTGCCAAAAATTGCAGAGATACAGTGAATAATACAATAAGAGCTTCTCCCTCAAGAGTCCAACCATGAAAATGAGCAAGAGAGTACATAATATAGATCATATAACATCTTTCCCTGCCTCTAGGGGTCGAGCTCACTATCCTAGGAGCTGTTTCAACCAATTCTAAACTAAGCACTGAAAACTAGGCAGTCAAAACAACTTGCCTCTATAAACTAGGAAACCAATTCATTCATTTAATTTTCACCTATCTCATGAATGAATCTTCCAGAAGAGATACATAAGTGTAAAAGTGTCATAAATTACATTATTTACATCAAGGAGGATGACAATCCATTCCAAAAAGTCAAACACAGTCAAAACTGCGTTTTGCCGAGCTGTACACTGAAATTTTGAGAAATTTGCCTGACGGGTCGCGCGCCTTTGAGAGCACTTTTGGGGCACTTTCAGGTGTCCAAATGAGGAAAGAGTAGGCTTGTTGGAAATTTCTGTGAGTCTACTTTCCAACCCAACTAGAATTTCTGAATTTGGTTGTCATTTGCCCCTCCAAAATTGCAATCTCCCAAGACTGCTTTCTGTGTGTCAAAAATGTGGCAGAAAGTCATTTTTTGCTTGTTTTTTGACTTTCAGGAGGCCCAAAACTGAGTGGGGAGGGATGTTAGGAAGCAGGGGAAAGTGGAATCTCAGAGATTGAGCGAGGGGAAGGGGTCCAAAAGGGCAAAACACAGGCCAAACCTAGAAAATTGCCAGGTTGTAGCTAGAAACTAGGGTTTGTGCAAAAATGAGGAATTTGGCGGATCTAAGGGATGGGAAGTGTTTGATAAGGTATATGAAGGATAGGGGAAGGTGTATGAACATCTGGATACAAGTTTTGCCGATGATTTGACCGTCCAAGAGAAATTTCCTCCAAAACCCTAGGAGAGGGAAATGACCTTACCTAGGTGCAACTGAAGCATGAACAAGGTGTACAATGACTCATTAGACACTGAGATGATAATGAAAACCCTATGAATGATGATAGACTCAGCTGAATAGTGACATAGATGGGAATTTGGGAAACTTTGAAAAGAGTGGGAGCAAACCCTAGACCTAATGCCTAGTGACCAAATTTTGCTTGAAAACTCTTTGAAATGACAAAATTTGACTTGGAAACTCTGAGACCACTTTGTAAGAGAATATTTGATCACTGGAGGAAGGATGGAAAGACTGACACTAACAACACCCATGATTTCCCTACACCAAGAGAACTTCTCAATGCCCACAGACTTTGTCAATGCATCTATAGTATTCTTCAAAGTGCCCACCTTTACCAATGACACCTTTTTTTCCTCAACCATATCCCTCACAAAGTGATACTGAACATCAATGTTCTTTGTCTTTGAATGATAAGTAGGGTTATTTGCCAAGAGAATTTCACTTTGGTTGTCACAGCCTATCCTTATAGCTCACTATTCTAACCCCATAATTGAACACAATCTCTGCAACCAAACTGCTTCCTTGCTTGCATGAGTGGTTTCCATGTATCCTGCATTTGTAGATGAAAGTGCCACTACAAACTGTCTTTTACTCATCCAACTGATTGCACCTCCAAATAGGTTAAACACATACCCACTTGTAGATCTTCTCTAATCCAGATCTCTAGCCCAGTCTGCATCAACAAAGCCATGAATGTCCAAAACTTTTTCTAATCCTAGTCTTCCCTGGCAACACAAACCATAATCGCTAGTGCCACGCAAATACCTGAAAACCCACTTCACTGCTGTCCAATTCTCCTTCCATGGTTTTAACATAAACCTGCTCAATACTCCCACTGCATGTGCAATGTCTAGTCTAGTACATATCGTTGCATACATTAGGCTACCAACTGCACTTGCATATGGAACACGGGACATGTCTTCTTCCTCTTCTTGTGTCTTGGGACACTGTTTAGCAGATAACATTACACCTACAGGAATAGGAACCTTCACCAGTTTACTATCTTGCATATTAAACCTCTACAGTGTTGTCTCGACATACTTCCTCTAGTTTAACCAGAGCTTCCTCTTTGCCCGATCTCATTTAATTTATATGCCCAAAATATAGTTTGCAGCACCAATATCTTTCATGTCGAATTTGGAGGACAATTGGATCTTCAAATCCTGAATAATTTCTTTGCTATTTCCAACCAGAAACATATCATCCACATACAAGACCAAATAAATGACATGGTCACCAATTAATTTAAATTACACACAATGATCTGCTTTGCTTCTGGTGAAGCCAAGTCCCCGTATAAATGTATCAAATTTTTTATACCACATCCTTGGTGATTGTTTTAACCCATACAAAGACTTTTTTAACTTGCATACCGGTTCTTTCTTACTTTTCACCACAAAGCCTTCAAGTTGCTTCATGTAGATCTCGTCTTTCAGATCCATGTGAATAAATGTTGTCTTCACATCCATCTGTTCTGCCTCAAAATCAAAAGCAACAGCTACAGATAAACGTAATCTAATAGAAGCTACCTTGGCAATAAGAGAAAAAATATCACCAAAATCAATTCCCAACACCTGGGAATAACCTTTTGCTACCAACCGAGATTTGTATTTCTCCACCTTTCCTTCTGCATTCATCTTCTTCTTAAACACCCATTTTTTTCCAATGGGTTTCCTTCCAACCAGTAACTCCACCAAATCCCAAGAATCATTTTTGTGCAAAGATGACATTTCATCAACCATCGCCTCTTTCTAGAGTTTTCCATCCTATGAATCTACTGCTTCCCTCACAGTTCTGGGATTATGTCGAGCAGCATCCACCTGTTCCTTGAGCACCTTTTCCTCCTGCATCCATGTGAGCCTCTGTGTAAAGGCAACCATCTGTGTAATCCCTTTTACCTTGTCATACCTATGTTGTAGCTCGCATGCCTTTGTCTCCAGGCACTCTACATTCGGGTCCTCCTGCAGGGTGGTTAGGACCTCAAATGACTATTCAAACAGCTGCATGAAGTCTACCACCACACTATCAACCACCACTATTGTTGTTGTAACAGTGGTGGTATGTTGTTCCCTAACTTCCGACGGAGTTGAAGGCTACACCTTCAACTGCAATTTTTCGATCTGCAGGTTCAGCTCCAGCTGAACCTTGGCCATCACCGCTCGAGCGTCGCACACCCCTGTGGCCAACTTACAGATGTGCACCTCCACTGGTTCTTCTACCTGAATGTCTAACTCTAGGACCATCTGCAAGCTTCCTCCACTACCTGCCTTACTTTCTTGTTCTGTTCTACTGCCTCCTTGCGTTGTAGGCCCAACTACTCAATGTTGATGCACTGCTCGCTCATCACTTGTAGAGCGCGATTCTCCCAGGCCCTAAGTTCGTCGGTGACTCCATCTTGTAAGAGGTAGAGCGTCTCCCGAGGGAGCGCAACCATGTTCAATCCTACCCCTTTCAAACTGCTAACCGTGGGCCTGTCGGCCCCCTTCTCTGTAGTAAGTGCCCCATCTGGTAGCATTATCGTGTTTGTCACCCTTGTGCGCAACATCTCCTCAGCAACTGAAGTGTTTTTCGCAAGGCTGGTGGACACTATGTCAGCCTATGGACTGCAAACCTGCGACTCCTGCAGCTCTGTTCGAAGAGCCCCCAATACCAACTACTGCTACTCTTCGAACTATTGGAGGGCCTCCACGGTAACATCCCTCACTGTTTCTCCGATATCATGCAAATCCCCCTCAGTGAGGATGATTGGGTCGAAATATGTCTTTGATGCTGTTGTTTTATTTCATGGCACTACCTGCACTCGTGGTCATGGATGCTTGATTTGGGTGGATGTCGTCTGCGGGTCTGTGCCACCTTGTGTTGTCTTTGTTTCTGCCTCAGTTCCAGGCGAATGTGACTTATGTCCTTCGCTCTCTTCTCCTCCTATCCTCTGTTGTTCAACCAATTTCACAACGTCACACGCTGCCTGGGCCTTAGCCTCTACTTCCTCCTTTCTGCGCTTTTCTTCGAGCTACACCACTCAGAGCTTTGTCTCTTCCTTCTTGCATTGCGCGGAAGACTTATCTGTTTCCACCACAGAGCCTGCTGGAGCGCACCATTCCGGCAGCCAAGACTCAAGGACTGTGAAAATTACATCATCAGTCACCAGGTACAATAGGTTATGCCATGTCTTTGCAGGGTCCTTTCGTGCCCTGATAAAAACATGGTGGAAATCCACTTTGAACTCTGAAAAGCTCTTCAAACTGGCATATACTGTGGGCGACAACTGCAGCTTGCGATTAATCCCCATCCTAATGCTCATCTCCATTAATACCTAAAAGATATTGCTTTCTTTTATCCATTGTGTGTCCCTGGTCACCCACAGTGAAGCGTACTTCGCTGCCTTTGGAAGGTCCGGCACGACCAAATGGAATTGGTTGTCTTCGAGTAGCTCCCATGCCACCAGTACGATCGACAACAAGGGCCATATGTAATGAAACGTTTTTCCCTACTCCTGTGTCTTGCGACAGTTCGTAATGAACTCGCCGCATAGATAATTTGCCCAGTTGAACTGGACTCCTTCTGCACATTGGGCCGCTAGTGCAATCACAGGTGTGGGTTCCTCATCCGCGTGGCACTTCTGCATCACTTTCCCTACTAGTATTTGCATCACGACTTTGATTGGGGGGTTGTTAATGCTGGAGATGGCATATCCTCACTTCTTCTTCTCCAACTTGAACTTCATATTCATCGCTTCCACGAGGGCCAACTCACCACCTTTTCCCTCTAATATATTGGTTGGATCCTCCCCTGAATAAGGCAGCCATGTGATTCGATGAATCAAGTGATCCGTGATGGGAATGGGCTCCTCGAGCCATAAACATCCATCATGCACCAAGCAGAGTAGCTGCCTGATGATGAAGATGGTCACTGGGGTGCGGTGGTAATGCGGCACCCAGAGCAAGTTTAGCAACCCAGCTTTCTCGACACCCTTGAGCCATTTGTGTGGCTCCAATTCAATCAATCCGGCCATCACGTCAATCCGCCAGCGCATTAGCTGCTTAGTCGCTAAATGCAAGAATTTCTCATGATCCGCGAGGTCCCAATCTTCAAACTTTAGGAAAGGAACCCGCCCTAAGTGCGGCCCCTCAAAAACAATATTGTCTAGGAGCAACGAGGTTTAAAGAGAGCTCTTGCTCTCATCTATGGCCTTCGGCACTTTGGCTTTGCCCTTGCACGGAGGAACATATTTGGGTAACCGGGTAATAGGGTCTGCACCCTGGGTTTCAACTTCCATTTCCTCATCCTCCTCATCCACTAGGATTTCTTCAAATTCCTCCTCATTGGCCTCCAAATTAATGGCGTTCCCCTTTTCCTGCAAGGTGAACTTGGTCCTCTATGGGTTTCTTGGTGATACACGCACCGGGATCATAGCTTTCTTATCCTTCTTAGGTCTCGGTGTTCTGGGTTTATAGTTACATATATAGATGATATTTTGATCCATAGTCCAGATGTACATACTCATTTGAAACACTTAGAGATTTTTCTTGAAGAAGTAAAAAATCATGGCATAGTTTTGTCAAATACTAAGATGTCCTTATTCCAAGAAAGTATTGATTTTTTGGGGATAAATGTTGCAAATGGTTCTATTCAAATGCAGCCCCATGTGTTAACAAAATTGACACAGTTTCCTGATGAACTGAAGGACAAAAAGGCAATCCAAAGGTTTATTGGAGTTCTGAATTACTTGCACAAATACATTCCAAAACTCTCAGAAAAGACAGCTGCTATAAGAAGACACAGCGACGGAGGATGGTCAGAAGAAGCGACTAAAGCAGTGAAGAAACTCAAAGAAGAGTGTCAGCGATTACCAAAGCTTCAACCACCAGGTGATGGTTTATTAATTTTGCAAACTGATGCATCTCTTAATTTTTGGTCAGCTGTATTGTTAGAACAAAGAAGAAATAGTAAAGGAGAAATTGAAGAAAATCTGTGTGGATATGCTTCCGGGGAATTCACAGCAAGTCAGAAAAACTACTTCATAGCTGAAAAAGAAACATTGGCTATCTTCAACGGGATTCAGCGGTTTGAGGTATATCTAACCCCGGTCAGGTTTTTAATCAGAACAGACTCCAAAAATTTTAAATATTTTTTGACAGCAAAAATTTCAAGACAACTTGCAAAGGGCAGGATTTTAGCCTGGCAAATCTGGTTTCAGCAATTTGATTTTGACGTCGAGTGGATACCAGGTAACTCAAATTTCTTGACAGACGTACTGACCAGAGACATGAGCAAGATGTTCATAACTTGTAAATATTCAGTTTTTGAAATCCCGGGTAAAGGCCCTTCAGATGATAGTTTTGCCACCTTTGTAGATAGATTTCGAATCTTAGAAAATTATGCAAGTCTTGTCACAGATGAAATCAAGAAATTGGTTGGTTTTAGACTAAGAAGGAATTGGTGGATCAGAAAATGCCAAGCATGGCAGTCAAAAAATCTGGGTATATCTCTAGGCCTTGATGATAACTTGGTTAAAGTATTTTCTTTACCAAATATGAAAGTTAAGCTTTTCTTCAGAAGCTTATCTGATTTATGGTCTAGCATCTACACAGATGAAATGATTTGGACACTCAGAGTCTTGAATTACTATCAGATCATAGGCAGTGTTGATTTTGCTCTGAGTATTTTTACAGGTGCCAAAATTCTGGATTTAGAAGAAATTCCCATAAAAGACGAAATGGTAAAATATCTGCTTTCTCTAAGAATTCCAGATATATTTGAGGAACTAGAGTCCTCTTTCCTCCAAAGGATAGATGACAATTATGCAAATACTGATACCTTTCCTCAGTATGAAATTTTTGAGAACTTTGCAGATTGGAGATTTCAAGAAGGAAAATGCACAAAAATTCAAGTTACCAGAGTATCTCAATGCATACAAAGATCCCTCCAGTATTTGAAGACATATGCTTATCAGTGGGATTTTCATAGTTTGAGAATGAGAGATAGCATAGAACCTAATCCTTTTTCTCAAATCTTTAGTCATGAAAGGGTTGGTAATTCTGACACTGGTAACAATCAAGAGTTAATCAAACAGCATGCTGAATGGTTCCATGAGTTTGGAAATTTGAGGTTGGTTGAAAAAATTCAAATTATTAATAAAATGGATAGCCTGCAAGGACAACCAAAAGTTTTAAAATTTGCAATTAACCAAAAGGCCTTAATCACCATCTCAATTATGTCTCCAAATTGGAACAATAATGTCATCCACATCATTAGTTTAATGATATCTAAAAGAATTTGCACGTCAGTGATTTTCGAATTAGGCTGGCAACAAAGAGACTGTTTGAGTGAAAACTGCAGATTATGGGTACAGCACTCTATTGAAAGCTCCACTAATATGTTTCAGATATTTAAGTGGGATTCATTAGATGGGATAGAATTGGCAGTACAAAGATCACCAGCAGCACGAAATGCCTTTAAAGATTCTTTTCTGGATATTGAAATAAGTGCTCTTCCTTTTTTGAACAAGTGGGAAAAACAGGAGTTAATGTATACACCACTACAACCAGGACTTCACAGAATCAAAACAAATATCATAAAAGGAGAATCGTCATCTACAACATCTCACAGTATGACAAGATCGCCAAAAGAAAAAGGAGAAATGACAGATGCACAAGATCCAAATGAGGGAATCGAAGAACAGTATAACCGACTTATGAATAGGTACCATCGACAACTCATCGATGAGTACGAGCCATCCGCCGGATCGTCCGAAGAAGATTTATGGGAGACAAGGAGTCCCACAGGACATTGGTAAAAGAAGATCGTAGCATAAGAATCTCTTGTCAGCAATGTAATAGTGTTGGTTACATGTTGTGGCAGGAATCTTTTGTACAAAAGAAAAATTGAGTAGACACCGTCGGTGGAGAAAGATACCGACAGGACCCTCAATTATTTCTATCTTATGTCATGTCTTAGCTAAGTTTGGATTCGTTTTTTGGTCTATTTAAGAAAGGGTCTTCATGAGTTCAAGGCATCGTTCGATTGAGAGCATGCGTGTTGTGATGAACTCTGAGACATTTCTGTTGTAATAAGCTTTGTATTCTGTTCTTGCTTTTTATTAATATCGAAGCCTTCTGGGCCGTCTGTCTGAGGACAGTTCTGCACGTCTGAGGATAGTTTCTGTTTTCCGAAAGAGGTTGAACTATAAGGCGCTGGAGTAAAGACCCGTGGAGAGAGGTCGTGGAAGACTCGTGCGTGTTCCCTGAGGAGAAGAACTAGAGAGTCAGATTTTCATTTTCAGAAAGCTTCGAGAATTTGAGAAGTAAGTTCTGGTATACCAATAGCTTTATATCCTTTATATGCTGTTGAATTGCTCTGTTTGAACGGTCAATTTATCTGGTATCAGAGCCCTGTAACGACCTTGTATAATGCTATAGACAGAACCTGAGAAGAGCCAGAAGCATTTGAAAGGCATCTTTGTTTTACATTGTGCTGAGTAAATAAAAGCTTTATCAGTCAATTTCTGGAATAGAATTATACCTTTTCCTAGATGGCCAAATTTTTAAGATCTTTCTCTACCATTGATAAAAGATCCATATCTGAAGTAGAAAATAGATCTGTTGAATCAGAAGTAAATGAACATGAACAAGTAGAAGATCCAGAAAGTTGGAACCCCCCTTCATTAGATACTAAAGAAATCTATCCGGTTCCAATGATGTTTAAGCTTTCTAAGAAATATTACTTCAAAGAAGTTGAAGTTAAGATCAGAATTAAGGGTCCACATGTGCAGATAATAGGACTCAATATATTCTCAGAAGATGAAATAAAAAAGTTTAGGAAATATGCTAAGGAAGGAAGATTTTATTACTTACATTTTGGAGCTATAAGGATTGGTTTGGCTCCCCTATTTAGACATGGTTTAAATACTCCCTGCATAGCAGAATTGTTTGATTCAAGGCACAATGAATATGATCATGCCAGAATAGGAACAATACTGGGAAATTTGATGTCTGGTTGTCAGCACGGAACAATTTATCCTGATTATGCTATTAGTCTGACAGACATACATCTTAAAGATTGTTGGAAAGCCTTGATAGGAGTTCAAGGACTGTCTATGGCAGATGAGAGTGAATTCTTGTCTGTAATTGTTCAAACTTCCTTTCAGTTAACAAATACAGTACATCCTAAACTAAAACAGCCGGTGTTGAAAGACTGTGTGACTGTAGGAATCGGGAATGCACAAATTGAAGGAGTGCACTATGACAAAGAAACATTACCCGATCACTGGTATATCCAATATAAGTCTTTGGCTTCAGATGATATAAGTAGAAAAGTTAAAAGATTGGCTCTCGAAGATGGAGGGGTAAAAATCATTCCAAATCAATCTACTTACCCTAGAATTCCCAGGCCAATAGTTTTGCCAGAGAAACATGTATTACCAGTAGAAAGTCCAGTCCAAAGTGGAAGAAGGTCCTTTTACAGACAGTTATCCATACCAGAAGAACAGCCGTCTACTTCCACCAGTACACCCCGGTCTGAAAAACAATTGTATATACCTGAAGAGAAACCTTTTCTAGCTGTAAATAAAATGTTTAGAACTCATGTACAGAATTATCCCCCTATGGAAGAATATAGATATGCAAATAAAAGATTTGTTAGAGGAGGAAAATGGCCACCAAAAACAAAATTTTGTGTTTCTTCATCAATGTCCAAACAGCCTGCTACAAGAGCAGATTGTGCACCGCTTCTAGAACATGAATCACAAGAGCCCAATGATCTGGAACAAGTATATCAAGTAGGAAATTATTTGACTACTTGGTGTTCTCATGCTGAAAATGTTCTAGACAATTTAGGACAACAAGCAGATTTGATAAATGAAAATTTAAAATTGTTGTATGAAGAGCAACAGGAAGAAAAGAGAGAAAGAGAGGAGAGAAGAAAAAGAAAAATGAAGAAGAAGGGTAAGAAAATCCCAAAATTTCATGTAGATATGACAGCCCCAAATTACTGGGATTTAGAAGAAGAAGTACCCGAAACAAGTGATGGAGAAGGGACTTCCAGAGACACTGGAAAATTAACCAGTGGATCTTCTAGAACGGTTAAAGCAGAAAAACCTTTTGAATCTAAGAAGGAAGTCATGTCTTTAGAACAAGCTGCAATAAAGTTTCCATCCTTTATCATGCCATCAATAAAGAATCAAAACAAAGCTCACATCCTGCGAGAAGCTAAATATCCTAGAGTTGAAGAAGATCTGTTTGCTACAAACTCTAGTGGATACATTCTAGATCTAGATAACTCATCCAATCCAGGTGAGTCTATTAGAATCTGGATAGGAGCCTTATATCAAATGCAGGTCACAACAAGATTAGACAACATATCTATCATGATTTTAGCAGAAAAGAGGATGGCAGGAATAGTATTTGATTGGTGGATGGGAGGAACAGAAGCAGAAAGAATAGCAGTCATGGAAGCAGGTTTAGCTACATTTGAAATGTTGTTAAAAACTCAGTTTATGCCAGAACCAAAAGATGAAAAGAAACAGCTATTGACTGACCTTAGCCGCATGGAATTGAAAGATCTAAAATATTTAGATCAATTTGGAAAAGAATTTATGGCTAAAGTCTTTAAAGCTAATCTGTTTAATGATATTGCTCAAAAAGTTTCCTTTTTGTCAAAGTTGCCAGGAAACTTAGGAGATCTGATCATGAAAGATCTTGAGGTTCAGATGAAAAGTTTAGAACAAGTCTATTGGGTTGATCTTCTGTTTAGAGTGTCAGAAAAAGTCAAATATTTGTGTTGGCAGAAGAAGGCGCATGACATAACCCCGAGTTCAAATGTCTGCAAAACTGTATTACCATGGACACCTTTTAAATCAAAGAAGAAATACAAAAGGTATGGTAGATACAAACCCAAAAGAGTATCAAACCCGAAAAGACCTTTCAGAAAATTCAGATATTTGAAAAAGAGAACAGCTCCAAGAAACAACAATTGTTGTTTCATTTGTAAAAAGGAAGGACATTTTGCCAGAAAATGTCCTCAGAAATCATCTAGTAAACTTAAAGCTTGTATAGATATTGAAGAGTTTCAAGATGATTGGTCTGTAGTAGAATCAGATGAAGAAATTTCTGATGTATATATTCTTACAGAAGTTTCAGACAATGAAGAGGAAGAACCTGTACAGAAAATGAATATTTGTACAAATTGTTCTGATGATGATTTTTATAGTGAACAGCACTATAGTGATATAGAAAGTTCTTCAACTATTGAGTCATCAAGTGAGACAGAAGATGATTCAGACTCAGAATCAATTTCTGAAGAAGGATCAGAAGAAACAGCAGTATCAGAGAAGACAAATAGAGGTAAACAAATTGCATCATCTTTACCTCAATTTAATTCTTTATGTCCATTTGAAAAGAAAATTGCACCATCAACTAGTATACCTCTGCCAGAGATTACAAGAAATGAACAAAATACTTTGTTGAAAAAGATTGTGAAAACAGAGAGCTTGATTTATATTCCAGTAGAAGTTCAAGTCAGAAATGAATGGATTTCAGTAGATGCATTTGTAGATACTGGAGGATCAAATAATCTAGCTCGACCATCTTTGTTCAAATCTCTCTGGAAACCATTAAAAAATATACTAGTTTCAGAAACAATTGGAGGATCTGTCCAGCTCACACATTATGTAGACAATATTTCTTTAAAAGTTGGAGGGAGTATTGTAAAAATCTCAGCAATTCAGCACTATGACCCTTCAGCAAGTTTGATGTTAGGCATGCCATTTATAAATTCTGTGCTTCCAGTAACTATCAGCCAAGATAAGCTGATAATAAATCTAAAGAAAAAAGCTATATCTGTGCCTAGACTAAGCATTGCAAACTCTGAAGCTAGGCATGAGAATAGACAAAAGAAAGTAGGAACTAGAAGGCCGACTAAAGATTCAAATGATTGGCAAGAGGTCCTACAAATCTATGAAGCCAGAGCAGAAAAAATAAATAAACAATCTGCATGCATTGAAGAAAATTGGTCTACAGAACAGAGAGATATCTACCAGAGACTTCTGAAAAGCTGCTCGGATAACCCGCAACAGTTTTGGGAAACTGAGAGTCCGATGCAGGAGATAGTCACCTTACATGACAATGGAGTAAAAGGAAAAGTGATTCCTTGCACACCATCTGATGAACAAGAAATGAGGAATCAAATTCAAGAACTACTAAAAATGCAGCTAATAGAAATCAGTGAATCTCATTATGCATGTTCTGCATTTCTAGTTAGAAATCATTCTGAGATAGTAAGAGGTAAACCACGGATGGTGATCAATTACAAACCTCTTAATGCAATTACTCAGAATTTTAATTACCCATTGCCAAGACCAGAAGTAATTATGCAGAAGATTCAACATAGTAAGGTGTTCAGTAAATTTGACATGAAGTCAGGTTACTATCAGATACAGATTCAGCCAGAAGACAGACACAAAACAGCTTTCATATGTCCAGCAGGATTTTATCAGTGGAAAGTTGTTCCATTTGGGTTGAAGAATGCTCCAGCTTTCTTCCAAAGAAGGATGGATTATATTTTTGCTAAATATGATTTTATAGTTACATATATAGATGATATTTTGATCCATAGTCCAGATTAATTTAGGGACTTCAACTATTATTCCTGAGCTCTCTGGGGATTCTACTACTGCAAATTCCTGCGCAGCTTCCTCGGTTGTCACTACTCCTGTGTCCATGGCTTCTACGGGTGCTGGCATAGTGCGATTCCACAATTCTTGCAGTGTCTCTCGCAGTTGCTCAAATAATGAATTCGCTTTCAGAGTCTCAAATAGGTCTCGGTTCATGTATACTTGAGCACGCACCAACTGAGTTCTCAAAATGCCAAGTGCTTCGTTGGACAACCACTTGTAATTTATAGGGCCTTTTGAATTCAAATTCGACCATTCCCCCCACATTCGACCCATTAATGCTAGATTGGCGGCAAATTTCCAAGAATCTAGTCCATAAATTTCACCTTAAATTCTTGACGCCCACTCCATTTGGCCTCAAATCAACCATAAAATTGTGAATAGTGACTTTAACGGTCACTTCCCGATGGACCTGCACGCCAACGCAACTGTCTTTGCGCTGTCACGGACCCTGTGACACTTCGCTACCACACGCAGTCCTAAAATCGTGCAGCTCCTGGGTAATGTAGTCTATAGTCCCGCGCCTCCTTTCAGCTGCTTGGAGCGCTAATACTGTGCTTCTTTTGGCTAGTCAGATGGTCACGCCACTTGTGTATGGCTTCAAATGACTGCCATTCACCTTTCCTAGGAAGGGATCTCCATTCAACTTAACCAACTGGACTGTGCCACCTTCGGTAATCTCTGTAATAACATACGGTCATAACCAGTGCATCTTGAATTTTTCGAGGAATTTATCAAACTTACTGTCATACAACAGCACCAAGTCATTCACCTTAAAGGTACACAACTTAATATGTCAGTCGTGACATGCCTTTTCACACTGCTCTTGGACCTACTGGTGAAATCCAGCCAAAAATCTCTCTTCTTCGAGCTCATCCAACTGCGCGAGCCTCTCTTCCAGGGCTCCACGATCTGTCATACTGTTTGGTCAATTTAGTGTTGTCTAAATTGCTATCATTAATTGTCAACCCGGGGCTCGTAAGCTGATGAAGTGAGATGTACAGTATGTACTTAAGTAACCTTTCCTAGTTCTTTTTGTCGTTTTTGGATGATGTTTGTGGTTGATTTAACTTCTTAAGATGGAGTGATGGATTTATAAACAAATGAGTGCGTGTGTGTGCATATGGTGGTTTCTAAATGCTTCTAGAACTTTTTAAAGAGAAAGCTTGAAAAGTGACTTGCAATGGAATTGAAACTTCAAATGAAAGCAAAGCATTAAACAAAGTGACTAATGGCACTAGTCCACTATCTATGCTGTTGATAAGAACAAAAATAGCATCTATGTTAACTCAATGGAAAGTGAAAAACACTACTTTAACTGCAAAACTTAAATGACAAATCATAACACTTCATTCTTTCTTAACACTCTACCTCTAGCTGCAATTGTTCATGTGAAAAACAGTTAAGAAGGAATCAGTAATATGAGTCAAAAAGCTAATCAAACCAAGCTGCCACTCAATGATATTTTGGTCCAATAAAGGTTAGACAATTATGATGAGAAGACCATCAAAAGGTTAGTAATCAACTTGTCAAAAACTTGATAAAGTAAACTAGCAATGAAACTAAGTAAGCAAGGTAAAAATCAGCAGCTAAGACAAGACAACTTCAAATACCATCAGTGATAAAAAGAAATTAAAACACACTATCCCGGGCTCCTAACACACCTGCATAAACAAACTGATCAGTTCTGAAAAGTGCTGGAAATGTAAAGGCATGAAATCAAACTGTACATTATTATACATGTTCAAAGAAATAAAAAACTGCAGAAATCAAACTATACATTATTGTACATGTGAAAATGAAAACAAAGAAAGACAGGAAAATAAAGTTAAATGCTACTGTACATAGGTTGTGGTAGATGGGGGCCCTCCATCCACTCAACCAGCTAAAGATCAGCTACGCAGAGATGAGCAGAAACAGTCTTCTTATATTAAATCAGCATGTCAAAATACAGTCAAAAAGTGCTGTAGAAACAGTCTTCTAAAACAGAGTTTGATAACCAAAACAATTACAGCAATTACAATATCAAAAAGCTAATCTCTAAGCGTTGGCAAACGCTTTATTTATAGGCACAGGGACAAACTATCCTCTGCGTAAACTAAGCAACTACAGTCTTAACTAATTAACTACGCAGCAACACGCAAGCAACTCTGTGCACGTTTGGAGGAAACGGTCATCATGGGGAGTAAATCTATGGTTAGATCATGTCCCTTGCTGTCTTCGTGGTGTGGAGGAAGTGCCAGCTGTGGTTCCGTGTCTCAGTTGCTCACGCAGAGCCGTGCCACCGTCTGGAACTTAACTGTTTGACCGTGGGTACTCCTGCGTTGACCGGGGGCATACGTGACTGATTTGGCCCAACCAATAGCATACGAACCATGTATACATCCATACCAACGTGCCCATGTGGCCCGTTCCTGGAGAAGACACGTGGAGTATAGCAAACAACAAAAAGGCTGCGGAATCTCTGAACAGCTGCGGAATTGCTGAGTAGCTGCGGAATTGCAGAACAGCTGCGGAATTGCTGAACATGTACCAAAATTCTAAACAAACAGTCAATCATTAGCACAGTCAACAAATCATGTTAAAAAGACATATAATGCAATGAATTGAACAAGTTGATGGAGGAAATGATGTCAAAAGAGAGAAGTGAATAGGGAAAAGCTGTTGGGAGGACAGGTAAATGAGTGCAAGGTTGAGGCTCAACACATACCTGTGAGCACTGCTATGCATAGACTAGGCACGATGTATTCCATAGGCATTACAGCTGCAACCCCGTATAGCAGCCTAAAGGGTGTATGTCTTGTTAACTTCTTACACGTCGTCTGATAAGCCCATAATACTGAAGGTATGCGTAGGTCCCAATCACTTCGTTGATCATTGCATACCTCAGTCCGCGCATTGTCAAGCACTTTTTTGAATGCCTCCACTGTCTCGTTAGCTTGTGGGTGATAAGGTGTGCTCTTCTGGTGATACACCTGAAATTCCTCCATTAGTGCGTTGATTTTCTCATTCAGGAAGCATGTACCTCGATCGCTCATCAAGACCTTTGGACATCCAAATCACATCAGTACATGTTTAAATAGAAACTTCGTTGCTATCACACCCGTGCAATCTTTCACCGGCTGCGCTTCTGCCCAACGACTCAAGTACTCCACCACAGTGATAATGTACCTTGCGCCTGTCTTTCCTTGGGGCTGAATAGGTCCTAAAAAATCTATTGCCCACTTTTCGAAAGGTTGCAATGTCATTTGTGGATTCAAAGGCATTTCATCCCTTCACGATGGCCTACCTATTCTTTGACATACATCACATGCCTTGCAATGGATTTTGAATCCTGATGAAGGGTTGGCCACCACAACCCTGTGCGTAGAATCTTTTGCGCGGTTGCTCTCCCTGCATAATGTCCTCCCGTGGTGCCCCCATGAGCGTCTGCAAGGATGCTGCTTCGTTCAAACTCAGGTACATACCTTCGCAGTATCTCATCAGTCCCCATCTTGTATAGATTCCCAGCAATGACAGAGAAATCTACTGCACGCACCACTAATTCCTTCTTTTGCTAGATAGAGTATCCTTCTGGCACAGTTCCAGTTGTTAGGAAGTGTAGTATATCCTCAAAATGTGCATCCGTGATGCGCACAGCAAAGAGCTGTGCGTGAGGTAATCCTTCCTCCAAATTAGTAGGTTCCTCCCCTATTTTGATGTGCGACAAATGGTCTGGTCATGCGTTCAATCATCCACGCTTCACAATAACTTCAAAATCGTACTCTTGGAATAATAAGATCCATTTGAAAATTCGCCCCCCCCCCCCAACACAAGCTTATTGACCAAGTAATTCAGCACAGAGTGATCTGTATACATCTTAAATTGACCTCTTAGCAAGTAGTGTTGATACTTCTAGCGCGTATACACCATAGCTAGCCCCTTGCACTCACTGGTGGAATAGTTCTTCTCTGCTTTGGATAATCTGCGGCTTGCGAACGCGATAGGGTGGTCCAAGCCTTCTCCACCATCCTGTGTTAGTACTACCCCTAGCGCGGTCCTTGAAGACTAGAATCGGCATGGTAACCATCTTTTCTTTCAATATATCTAGGCTTTTCTTACAGTCATCATTCCAGCAAAACGAGACATCCTTTTTCAACAATTTTTCCATCGGCACGATGATCTGGGCATAGCCTTTGATAAACTTTTTGTAACATCCCGTATGTCCCAAGGTAGTGCGCAGTTGTTTCACACTTTGCGGCGCTTCCAAGTTCAGAATTACCACGATCTTCGTGGGGTCTACCATCAGCCCTTATCTACAAACCACATGCCCCAATAGTTTCCCAAAAGGAACGCAAAACAGACACTTCTTGATGTTAAGCACGATCTAGTATCTTCGACAGGTATCCAACATCAAGTGCAAGCTCGCTACATGGTGCTTAACCAATCGAAATATAGTCCAGTCATCAAATTAAACCTCCAAGAACTTATCAAGAATTCCTTGAATGTCACAAAAAACACGCATGAAAAGATAGCTGGTACATTCTTTAGCCAAAATGGCATTACAGCGTATTGAAAACAACCCCACTCAGTCATGAAGGTTGTCTTGCTCCTATCCTCTGACGCGATTTTGATTTGATGGTACCCAGAGAACCCATCAGTGAAGGAGTATGCTTCTTGGGCACCTACATTGTCCAACGCTTCATCCGTGAATGGATTTGGGAAAGGATCATGCACACAAGCGTCATTTAATTTTCTGAGATCCACACATATCCTTATTTCATCCTTTTGCTTCTTCTCTTGCACCACCATAGGGCTTACCCAATAAAATTCTTCCACAGGCTCAATGATGCCTGCTGCTAGCATTTTGTCTAGCTCTAAGCGGACCTTCTCCTTGTATTTCGGATTTAGGCGGTAAGGCCTCTGCTTAACTAGCTTCACGTCGGGCTTTAGCGTGATCTTCATCACTCCTAGGTCTCCAATTATTCCTTTCAAATCCATAAACTTGGTAGGGAATAAGTCCTGATATTCACGGAGTAATTCAACGACCTTATCCATCGTCGCATCGTCCCAGTAGTCTCCAATGTTCGTGAACTTGGGTTCTACCTCCGTACCAATGTTCACGTGTCTAGTTTTCAATGGCACGGTTATATCAGGGTTCTCAATCTATGGTCCCTGAAACTTGCAATGGCCTTTTGTCTCTGGAATGTTAATCTTATGTGAATCCTCTTCCTCTTCTTCAATAGTTAAATTATAACATTCCAGCGCGCGACTCAGCTGAACATCCCATTCAGACTGCGTCAGGTCTAAAGGATCATGTGGTATCCTAAAGATGGTTGCTTTCACCTCTTGTAGCACTTCATCAATACCGTCAAACCCGTCCACAAAACTAAATGTCATCATGAATCCTTTGCGCAGGATATCCCATTCACTTGTCCCATGGTGAAGCTCTGTTTCTACATACCAATTCATTGGGATAACATCCAGGGTATGACAGAATAGGTGAACCCACTCAGGTTGTGGTTTTTCTCAATAAGCCTACATCCATTTGGCCAGATGTGCATGTGGATCATTATGACCATCGTACTTGTCTGTCAGTTGCATCTTAGGCTTCCCAAATCGTGTTCGCATCATTTTCCTACATTCGTGCCAATCATCGAAACTTCCCTTGTGCGTACCCCACCATATTGCGGGCGTAGAGCGCAGTGCCTAGTCCAAGGCCTGGAAGCATTGCTTTTCTAGCACCTCCCTTTCAAATGCATCCAAAAAGATATCTACCTCATTTAGACCATCATAAATAGGAAGATTTCTTTCCTCTGATGGTACACAGCACAATGACCAGGTCATCATGTTGCAATTTAGCGTAGTTACCTCATGTAACTGATTCTGCCAATGTTTTATTTCTTCGTCGGAGTCCGAAGTATAGGAACTCTCATGCTCCCATGTGATCCGTCCATCTGTGGTGGGATTTACCCAGTCTTGTTCTCGTGCCGTTATCTTAGAGATGCAGTCCCGATCATCATCACTCTCATAATCGCGGATTGTTTCTGTGTAGCGTGATCCTTCAGCAGGATCCAAGGGTATTATTACGTGCAGTGATTTCCTCTCAAATATCATCTTTTGCTTCTTCAGGTTGATTACCTCGTTCATATCAGTAGCCCAGTCAATTCCCAAGAGTGCAGGGTAGGGATTGTTGTCATCAACAATCTCTATTACTTCAAAATCTGCCAGCGCACTCGCTCCCTCAATATCCACAGTCACTCCCTGTAGTCGCCCCATGGGTATGATTTTCTGTTGGCTCACCATCCTCAACTGAATTGGAGACCATTGTAGTGCAGGTTTCCCCATTCGCTCCCATGTCTGTTTCGGTAGAACATTCACATCTGATCCCAAATCCAAAATGACTTGATCCATTTCGTATTCTCCGATCTGCGCGGTGAGTCTCATTTCACGCCCCGTCCTTGTCTTATGCTTTCTGATCTTGCGGACTACGTGCGGTTCACCTTGCATGGTCCCAACACATCTATTGATAAGTTCCTGTAACCCTTTCATAGCCTTATTGTGACGCAATAACTTCGTACAGGTTTCCAAGAAAGTTGTGAGCATAGAGGGGTCCATTTCTGGCTCTGGTTTATCCTTGCTTCTTGAAGTGGAGGCCTCAACGAAGCTCTTCTTAGCTTCCACGAATGCTTCATGAGCATGCTCCAAATCGAACTTGGCCTCTTTCTTCGAGGCTTTGCGAACCCATGTACTGTCTTTCGGTTGTTTCCCCTTGTTATCCCCCGTCGCAATTCGACTCTGGAGCACTATATTTACGTTCGGGTCTTCCTCGCATGGCTCAGACCTCATCATATGCAGGTTCTAAGTTAGGGGAGGCAGTAGCGCCCCTTTGTCATGTATCTTGGCTATCAGCGTAGGAAAATCTTTTGTTTCATGATCAAACAGCGTGCAATACTTGCACGACGGGCACGTTAGATTAGTGCAATCGCAAGCATAGTATCCTAGCCCTCCGCAATTGTAGCAAATCAACTGTTTGCGACCTCTACCAAGTCCTCCTCCGCCTCGGCCTTGTCCGTGCCCCTGAAATCATGTCTGCGCCATCCCTCCATTCTAGTCAAGGGGTTGCGTTTCATCTTGAACCCTGTAGGTCAAAGTTCTATCCATCATCAATTCATAGCTCCTGTAGGTACGCTCATCATGTCCTACCGATCTACAAAAGCTGCAGAACAACTATTGCGACGTTTACACATACTTCTGTAGCAAGTGACAGTTATCTATGGCATGTTTTCCAGCTAACTGATAGATCACGCACCATAAAGCAAGCGTCGCGCTAGGTCCTACTTGAGCTTCTGGCCTTAAAGGCATTGGTCCTCCTCATGCAAGGTAATTTGTAAAGATTGGGTAGTGGTCTTTGCATGACCCTAACTCTTGCATTTCAAACACCATACCTCCCCGCGCACCTGTAGTCGAACCGTCCTGTCCTGCTTCAGATTTTGCATCTCAAGGCACATATTCTGCAGCTGCGTGTGGATTTGCTGAACTCCTACATTAGGATCTTGCATCGGAGTCTCATGTAGTCTCATGGAAATCTCCAAGGCCTCTGCCTGATTTGTTAGCTTTTGTTTCGACAATGCGCTCCTTAAGTGGGGTAGTAGCGAAGCCACAAACCACTCGCGATGTTGTCTATCTGTCAAATTCATATTAGCTTCGTGGATCTGAAACTTCAATCTTTGATCCAATTCCCATGGTGTCTCACTTGGTCGCATCGTGATCTCTTTAAATCCCACAATCGACTGCAACTCGGACTTAGGCCTGCTAAATTCCCTATTTAGTGTTGCTTGGATGCCTGCTACTCTAGCATTTGGGTTGTCATTAGAGTACTTAATGTACCAGGTTAGCATGCGATCTTGCAGAGCACTAACCAGCATCACTTTCTTTATATGGTCATCAGTAACACTTTGAGCTTCCCATACAGCCCTCATAATGAACCAGAATTGGTCTGGATCCTCATTTCCCAAACCTTTGAACAAAGGCAACTTCACTATGTTATCCATACTGAATCACGGTGATGGTGGAGGTGGTACAGGTGAAGTTGGAGGTGATGGCGGCGAAAACAGAGGTGGTGTAGGTGGAGGTGGTATTCACGGGAATCCTTGTCTTATCAACTGAATAGCACTTCGCAGAGAGACCTTTGCTATCCCTTCTTCGTCCCTTCGTGGAGGTGAAATCAAGGGGCTATACTCCATACCCTTATTTCCTTCATTTCTGTAACTTTTTCCACTTCTCGTAGTCCTAAACATCAAGGTATCTGCATAACCCATTTTTCGCACAACAACATTTTAATCCAAGTATTTAGAGATTTAACGTACTTACCTCGTGGTCCTTTGAAAAAGCGTCGCTCTGCCTCGCTATAGTTGACTAAGGTGTCGACCACGAATTCAGTAACAAAATCCTCCTATGATGCGTTCGAGCCAATGATTGATAGCGCACGCGATCTTATCCTCCGATGCTTCCAACCTTCACACTAGCTCTGGGGTCCACACAATAGGACTGTCAAGTTTCCACCTTCCTTAGCTATCTGCTAGCTTCGTGACAGGTATTGGTCTAATGACTGTTCTTTTGACAGTCGCGTGTTTCTGTTTTCCTGTGCCGCGAATTCGTGAATCCTTATGTCCAACCAACCTTTGATTTCTTTCTTAGTTGGATTCCAGTGATATGGCATCACACATATCGCATGTAGATTCCGATCCTGGAAATGGAACCATTTGTTTGCTTGTGGGGACTTGACCCAGATTCAACATTAGTTAGCCAAACAAATCCCTACACTACTAGACCTTTTGGCATCAGCCCGCAGAGCGCAGACTGAAGTCTCACCCGAAACAATATGGGGGAATGCTGGAACCAAGTTTCTTCACCCTTGAGATGGTTGTGATGTCGGTTTATCCCAGCTATAACTGCATGCACACAGGTTTCTTAACCCTCTGTTCGTCCTTCAGCACCTTCGCAAAACAGTACAATCGTCTTTCGTACAACCCTAATCAAGGGTTGATATACTTTCACACTACTAGGGCAGCGAACTGTGATATTTCCAAAACCAGGCTAAGTATATTACTTGTCTTATTAACAAATCTTAGTTAGCTTCACGTAAATAGATGTTCTTACTTGCGGTCACTTATCCAACACAATTATATATATTTGCATATCATATAAGAATTATAAGTGAAATTTATACCCAATATAACAAGATGCATAAACAGGAAATAAAGACACAAAAATTGTAGAATACTTCTCTTTATTGATGATTCCGAACAGTTACAGACTCGACCTGCCCTACGCACTCAGCTGCGGACTTCTAGGTCTCTGCGCACTCAGCTGCAGAGCCTCTACCTACGCTACGACCCAAAACTTAGACTTCTACTTAGAGCTATCTCTCATACATCATACCTTGCTCGATTCCATTATTCAATTAATTATCTCTAACTACTTAGAGCTTAGCTCTATTTATACAATCCCATGGTTTGTGGACCATCGGTAGATCTTCTACAACTGACATTACATTTCCAAAATAAGGGTGGACAACCCTATGACTCTTTAACATCTACGCACTCTGCGACCACAAAATGCGGAGTCTTTACATTTGGATTACAAAATTGGACCAAAATATGGGCTTTTAGCCTCAAAACTGACCTTGGGAGATCCCGCACCCAAAAATAATGAAAGCATGTTCCTCGATATGAAATTATATGTTTTAGAATCCCACCTAATCCACTTAGAATTGTACTAGAAGCTAGGAAACAGTGACAATATTAATCAATGGACTGATAAGATTATTGTTTTGCAGCCAAATCACAAATAGAAGAAAAGATAGATCAACGACTTAAAAAATAGTCTCTTCGAGGAGGAAGCCTCCTTTATATCACAGAAATATACAATTCTTGGATGGTACAAATGATAAGGTCTCCTTTTTGTATGTAGGTTCACCGTGCGTACTGGGCTAGGTTAGGGTTTCTGTAACCCTGCAGACGCTGGTAACCCGCCGCTCCGTTTCACTCACCACCGCGCACATCCTCCGTCAGCTGCCCTACCGTTCCTGTCGCCGTCCGGGTTCACGACTCTCGGGGGTTACGTTACCTGAAGCTGTTTAACGCTCTCACCTGCGGCGGTTTCTCATCAACCTTCAACCGCTACATGTCGTTTTCACCGGGATTCACTGCTCCGCAAAGTGCTCACCGTTCCGAGGCGCAGATGACTATGGAGGACCTGGAGACCGTCGATTACTCTGCTGACCCCTTGGAGGGGGTCTCCATCTGGCGAACCCCTAATGCCAGCTCAGAAGGTATGTATTACGATGATTTCTCTGGGTTTTACTCTCAGTCTTCGCTTGGTGAATCTTCCAAATCTCTGCCGGTTGTCCTCCCGGATGAACCCCCCACCTAGCCGACTCTTTCGACGCCTCCCCACTCCCCGGCGACCCTGGGTTTTGTTGCTGGCAGCCTAAACCCTACCCTAGGGTTAACCCCTCAGACTGTCGGTTCATCTCACCGCCTTCCTCACAACCCTAACCTGGTTCTTGCCTCTTCCGGCCCCCTGGGTTACCTTGGTCCCTCATCAGGCTGTTTTACTTCCGTACCCCCGCTCTCGGGCCCCATTTCTGGTTTCACTCACGATTCTCCTGCCGGTATCCCTGCAACCTTCCAACCCTCGGTACCGGCTCATTTCTCTCCTCCGGTATCTGGTCATCCGCGGAACCCTGCTCCTCCGGGCGGCCCTAGAAGGAAATCAAAGTGTTTCAAATCAAGAGAAGTTGATTATTTCCTCAGACTGGAAGAGGACATTCAGTGGGGCGAAGCAATGGATTTTGCAGATCGGGTTTTGGTCGGGCGCATCAGGGGTCGCAGCTATACGGCGGCACGTTTGAAGGCTTGGGCTACCGAGATTTGGGGGCATCACTTGGTTGATATCCCTTTTGTGCAGACTTTTGTGAGGGGATGGTTTGCACTGAGGTTCGCGCGTGCCGATCACACAAACTGGGTTCTGTCCTCACACTGGCACTTTGACCATGCGCCTGTGCTCCTCAAGCGATGGACACCCTTATTTGATCCTGAGACAGAGCAGATTGGGGTTGGCCCTATTTGGATTCGACTACCCGGTCTCCCTCTTCAATACTGGTCTGAAGAAATTTTCAAGCGCATTGGCAATGCTCTCGGTACTTACATGGGCTATGACAAGTCCTATCTTCAGACGGGCATGATGTCTTATGCCAGGATTCTCATATTCATGGATACCAGGGGAGGACTTTACGAGTACATCACTATTCAGTGGAAAGATACGGCGAGAAGGCAGATTATCGACTATGAGGGCATCCCATATCGCTGTCGCAGATGCCACAAAGTCGGACATCTCTACAGGGATTGCCCGCTTCTTCGGAAATCACAAAGGAATGATAAGGAAGAGGTCGCTGACATCAACCGGTCGACCCCTCTGGATCACCATCCGGTACAGCCTCCTGAGACTCAACAGCGCTCACCAGAGGATGGTGCACCTCAGGATGGATCAGGACCTGCAAGTATAGAGACTGCTGCACCTCCCCCGGCACCGCCATCGTCCTCAGAGGCTCAGGAACACACACTGACCCCTCCGGCGGACTCAGCGGTTACGGGTATGTCATCTCCTCTTAACTCTTTGACATCTTATGCATCCTGCACTTCATCGGTCTCTACTCACTCTGTTCCCCCTGTTTCACATTTATCACTCTCTCACTCTCATTCATCACTCACTTGCACGATCCCGCCCCCTCCTCCATTGGCTCCCCCCTCTCTGATCACTTCGACCTCGGCACTATCCAAGCCATCGCCCCGATATTCCCTCCATCCTCGGATCAAAGACCGAGGCCCGGATGTTGTTGGTCTTGACCCTGTTAGTCCCCCCACCTCCCACAGAACCTCACGAGGTCGTCCATCTCGTATCACTAAAGCTAGGCAGACTGTGGATGAGGAGGTCGCCCTTGGGTGACAGCACACCATAATTGGGGCCCTTAGAGCGAAGGATGGCCCTCCCCCTCCCCCCTCATGAAGTTCCTCTCATTCAACTGTAGAGGGTTTGCTAGTTTAACCAAAAAACTAGCACTCAGGAGGTTGCTAACCTCGGATCGACTGGATATAATATTTCTTCAGGAGACTCTCTGCCAAGCAGACCATCTCATTCGCACTCTTTCCTCCTGGCTCCCGAATTGGACATTCCATGCACTTGATGCTTCAGGCAGATCTGGGGGCCTGGCATTAGGGGTGTGTAACAAGACTGTGGACATCTGCAATTTTTGGGGAGGCAAAGGTTTCATAGGCCTCGACATATATGATCATACACTTGAAAGGGATCTCCGCATTATAAATGTCCATGGACCCTGTTCTGATCGTGTTACATTCTGGAGATCCCTTCTTGAAAGAGGACTCTTTCAAGCAGATAACATTATATTGGGGGGGGACCTTAATTTCTCCCTGGGTTATTGCAAATCCTGGGGGAATATGGCACAAGTGGATACTCTCTCTGATACCATCTCCTCCCTATTGGAGGACCACCACTGGGTGGACATTCCTTCTGCTAGACTTCAGTATACCTGGACAAATAATAGGAGTGGAGATCAGAGTTTGGCCAGAAGACTCGACCGCTTCCTCATTAAAGAACAGTTATACATTGATCTACCCAGAGTTCGTCAATGGGTAGGATCGGGTGGCTTATCAGATCACAGACCTATCTTCCTGGAGGTAGATGGCCTCACTCGTAAAATTAAGAGCCCCTTCAAATTCAATGCTTCCTGGCTACAAGATCCTTCATACATTCAGCTGGTCCATGAATACTGGCAAAACAACCCAATCCGGGAAGAAGAGGAACTTTCTACCGGATTTGTCAGGAAGCTAACTGAGCTCAAGCTGATTACTAAAAAATGGGCACATCAGAAGAGGATCCAGGATAACCACACCCTCATGGAGGCTGAAAGGATCATCACGGAGTTTGAAAACTCTACAACAGGAACTTTCAACACTCCGGAGAGTAAGGAACAGTATAACCTGCTGCTAGCTAAACGATCTCAAATATTGAAGGCAAGAGAAGAAAGCATGAGATTGAGAAGCAGGGCTATTTGGCTCACTGAGGGAGACAACAACACAAAATTCTATCATAAATTTGCCAATGGCCGGAAAGCCATCAATACTATATGGGAATTAAAGGATGAACATGGCATCACCATCTCTAATCAGCAGAATTTGGCCAGGCTGGCCACTGAACACTTTAGAGGTATCTACAAGGCGCCAGGGAATGTCAACATACTGGAGATCATGAGAGTAGCCGAGCTCTTTCCCAGATATGTGGACCAGGACATTTCGGAAGAGATACTGAAGGAGGTGACCATGGATGAGCTGGAAGCCACTCTGAAATGGTTTAAAAAGGATAAAAGCCCTGGCCCGGACGGATGGACCATTGAATTTTACATCTCTTTCTTTGACATTTTGGGCCATGATTTATTGAGTATAGTGGAGGACAGCAGGAGAAGAGGTCGGATATCATCAGCTATCAAATCCACCTTCATCGCCCTCATACCTAAGACTGATGATCCGATCTCCTTCGATGATTTCCGGCCCATATCACTCTGTAACTGTCTTTACAAGATCATTGCTAAGATTATTGCAAACCGCCTCAAGCCCATCCTCTCACAGCACATATCATCTGAACAGTTTGCCTTCTTACATCATAGACAAATTCATGAAGCCATTGCTACAGCACAGGAGCTTATGCATACTCTTCAGATCAAGAAGCAGAAAGGAATGATTCTAAAGGTAGACCTCTCCAAGGCTTTTGACAGAACAAACTGGTTGTACCTTAGGCTGCTGCTTACTCATCTTGGTTTCCCATATGATTTTATCAAATGGATGATGAGCTGCATCACTGATGTATCTTATAGTGTCCTCCTCAATGGAGAAGCTACTCCCTTTTTCACTGCAGAAAGAGGGCTCAGGCAGGGATGCCCTCTCTCTCCGCTGCTCTTTCTCCTTATTATGGAAGGTCTGAGTAGGATAATCTTATCCACCAGAGATCGACACCTAATCACTGGGATCAAAATAGTGGATAATTTCTTCCTTACTCACCTATTATTCGTTGATGATATTCTCATCTTCCTAAATGGCAGTATCGGTGACTCCTCCTCTTTACATAACTCCTTCCTTCTCTTCCAGCAGGCCACGAGGATGCAGATAAACAATAACAAATCCACTATTACATCAGTTGGCTGCTCGGCATACGAAATCAACTATGCCTCACAGCGCTTCCCTTTTGTCACCTTGGAATTGTCGGATGGTATTAAGTATCTTGGATTTAGATTGAAACCATCTGGCTATAAAATTGCAGATTGGCTATGGCTTATCTCCAAAGTAGAGAAGAGGCTACAAGTCTGGTACCACAAATATCTTTCGAGAGCGGGAAGACTTGTACTCATTAAAGCGGTCATTGAAGCCACACCTGTGTACTGGATGGCCCTGGCTTGGATTCCAAGAGGCATACTGAACAGGCTCCAGAGCATATGCTGCAGATTCCTTTGGAAAGGACACCAGCCGGGGCGTATATTTGCATGGGTGAAATGGGAGACCATTACTAAGCCTAAGAGCTGGGGAGGATGGGGCATTAAGAGGCTGGCTATCTTCTCTAAAGCTCTGGCAGCAAAACTCGGATGGAGTTTACTCACAGCAGACAGTCTCTGGACCCGGGTGGCTTATTCCAAGTACATTAAGCCACTGCCCATATTAGACTGGATTTGTACTAGACATGGACACAATAATCACTTCTCCAACATCTGGAAAGCTGTCATTGACTCTATACCCTTGCTTCGAGATGGCATCACTTGGCGGATCAAAGAAGGGAATGCAGTTCGTATTGGAGTGGACCCTTGGGTTGGATGCGGGAATGCTCACAGACTGCCAGCCGATCTTATTCGCTATCTCCATGACAGAGGAATCACACATATCAAACACATTGGTGACCAAGCTAATTCCTCTTTCCTACAGCAGGCTTGGTTAACAGCCAGAGCTCTAAACCTGCCCAACCAATGGTCTGATGACTGGAAGGAATATACTTCTGCTCTCACACAAGCACAAATCAGACTTATGGAAGGACCAGATGAGATTATCTGGGCTCATGCAAAACATGGAGTGTACTCACCCAAGTTGGGATACCTCAAACTAATGGAGCCACATAAACCACCTGACATCCTTCCCACTTGGAAGTCGATATGGAAATTCAAGGCTGCGCCCAGGACGAGACTTCTGATGTGGAACATCATCTTTGATAAAATCCCCACAGGTTCTAATCTCATGAAGCGAGCCTTCTATGGACCCTTCCGCTATCACTTTTGTCTTAATGCTGATGAGAGCACAGAGCACCTGTTTCTATCTTGCAGCTCGACCATTAACTTATGGCAGTCAATTTCATCTCATATCCCGCATCTGAAGCAATGGCATGGGAACACCCTACAGGAGGCTTGGTCCAACTGGTGCTTAGAGCATACAGGCAAGGCCAAGAACCTACCTCTGCTTATTTGTTGGGCTATATGGATAGCCCGCAATCAGTCCATCTTCCAACTGAAGATGCCACACTGGCCTTCGATTATTCTACATACTGTGGCAGATTATAATTTATTACCGGAAGAGGACCTCTCCAATCCACCAAGAACTCTCACTCCTATCCCCATTGATCACACAAAGCCCTGGGCTTTCTTTGATGGCTCAGCCCAAGATGATGGGTGCGGGGGGGGAGCCATACTTCACCTAAATGACAGACACTGTTACAAGATTCAAATTAACTTAGGCAGAGGCACAAACAACTTCGCAGAACTTATCACAGCCAAGCATATCATTCATTTTGCTATCCTTAAACAATGCAGACACTTACAGATTTTTGGTGATTCCAAAGTTGTTTGCAATTGGCTCAATAATGCATCACATTGTCATGCATTTGCTTTGAGACATATTCTTGATGAAGCAAAGAGATTGATAACGTCTTTTGAATCTTTTGTCTGTCATCATATCTACAGGGAACAGAACACCACTGCAGATCAGCTCTCCAAAGAGGCAGCGCACAGAATAGGGGAGGAATGGTGGATCCAGGAGGAAGTCGATGGCACCTTTTATCAGTACTATCATCGGCCATTTGATGAACAATTGGAATGATGGGCTATAAGCCCATATGCATATGCAGTATTTTGTTTTTTTCAGTGTGTAGATACAGCTGAACAGTACATCTTTTTGTTATATTACAGCAGTATATATTGCTCTCTGCGAAGAGCCAGCATAAATTTTGAACACAGCTCTGACTTATTTACATGCTCCCTGCGTGGAGACTTATTGTATATAGCAGTTAAAAATGAACTCGACAGGCACAAGCCTGCTTTTGAATATGCTTCGGCATCTGCAAAATGTAATTTTCTTAACCTTAATGAAAATTACGACTTTTTCCCAGGGGAAAAAAAAAATATAATCAAAGCCTACATAACAATAATAATGTAAGGGCACAACAATAACCATAGTGGGCTTCTATGGGGAACAACAATAACAATATAGGGGCTACATGGGAACAACAATAATAATAAGGGGGATACACTAGTATTATAGGGCCCTAACATGCTCCTCTCCTTCAAAAAAAATTTGTCCTCAATGCTTAAGTAGTTATGGATGCTTCTATATAAAATTCCCATCCTCCCATATGGAATCGTGAGAGGGTAAGTTCTTCCAATTAATGAGATACTCTGAAATTGATCGATTACATAGTTGTCGGGTTCTTGTTTCCGTGACTGCTTCAGGATCTATTATGATTTTTCCTTCCTCATCAAGTTCTAGCAATATTGTTTAAAATGGGGGCTTGTCACTGATAAACTTCTTTAAGCATGAAACATGAAAAACTGGGTGTACTTGAGAATATCCAGTAAGCTCCAATTTTTATTTCATAGTACCAATATTTTGCAACACATTGTAAGGACCATAGTACTTGGGTGATAATTGATTATCCTTATTAGCTTACTTGAAGGATATTTATTTGTATAGTTGTAGTCATAAAAATACCCAATCACCTACATCAAAACTTCTTTCATTGTGATGTTGATTTGCTGCTTGTTTCATTTGATTTTGTGCCAGAGTGATGTTATCCATTAAGAGTTGGAGAACTTGTTGTTGATGCTCGATGTGATCTTACACTGCTTGAACCTTATAAATTTCTCTTAAAGATGATGTGATGGACGGTGGATGATATCCATAAACTGCCATAAATGGCATCATTTTTTCTACAATATGGAAGGAAGTGTTATATCACCATTCCGCCAAATGTAACCACTTGAACCATATTTTTTGTTTATCAGATAAAAAGAAATGAATATATCCTTCCAAACATTTGTTCACTATCTCAGTTTTCTCGTCAGATTGAGGATGATAAGATGAACTATGAGTTAATTGAGTACCAAGACAAGAAAATAATTTTGTCTAAAAAAATTCAGTGAAAATGGTGTAGGTTTTAACCCCGTACATAAATTACTTGCATAGGAATTCTAAAAAAATAAAATAAACAATGGCGAGAGCATAAAACATAAAATAGATATTTTCCCTTGGATCGCAAAACCGGGACTACCAGATTGATTTTTCATTATGTTCATTTCAATGTTACAATACATATATATACATGTCGAAGCATCCATAAACCCCAATCCATTAACCTTGGATTAGAACATAACCGTAGTTCCCTTGACCGGATCTACAAAATACCATGGACAGAAAACCATCATGCCCAAAACTATATGCGAAATCCATGCACAAAACCATAGGTAGGTTCGCCCACCTAATGTAGGGTCCAAAAAAAAATTCCTGGGGCACTGCCTCGGACCCTGTGCATGGGGTAGCCATGGAAAGAATATAACACAACCCAACATTCTCCCAGTTGTTTTCTTTCCAAAGGAGAGCTTAGTCATTGATCCAACCCTATAACACCCATGATTTCCCTACACCAAGAGAACTTCTCAGTGCTCGCAGACTTTGTCAATGCATCTGCAGTATTCTTCAAAGTGCCCACCTTTACCAACGACGCCTTTTTTTCCTCAACCATATCCCTCACAAAGTGATACTGAACATCAATTTTCTTTGTCTTTGAATGATAAGCAGGGTTCTTTGCCAAGAAAATTTCACTTTGGTTGTCACAGCCTATCCTTATAGCTCTCTATTCTATCCCCATACTTGAACACAATCTCTGCAACCAAACTACTTCCTTGCTTGCATGAGTGGTTTCCATGTATTCTGCATCTGTAGATGAAAGTGCCACTACAAATTGTCTCTTACTCATCCAAATGATTGCACCTCCAAATAGGTTAAACACATACCCGCTTGTAGATCTTCTCTAATCCATATCTCCAGCCCAGTCTGCATCAACAAAGCCATGAATGTCCAAAACTTTTTCTAATCCTAGTCTTCCTTGGTAGCACAAACCATAATCACTAGTGCCACGCAAATACCTGAAAACCCGCTTCACTGTTGTCCAATTCTCCTTCCATGGTTTTAACATAAACCTGCTCAATACTCCTACTGCATGTGCAATGTCTAGTCTAGTACATACTGTTGCATACACCAGGCTACCAACCGCACTTGCATATGGAACACGGGACATGTCTTCTTCCTCTTCTTGTGTCTTGGGACACTATTTTGCAACCTACAGGAATAGGAACCTTCACCAATTTACTATCTTGCATATTAAACCTCTACAGTGTTGTCTCGACATACTTCCTCTAGTTTAACCAGAGCTTCCTCTTTTCCCAATCTCATTTAATTTATATGCCCAAAATATAGTTTGCAGCACCAATATCTTTCATGTCGAATTTGGAGGACAATTGGATCTTCAAATCCTGAATAATTTCTTTGTTTTTTCCAACCAGAAACATATCATCCACATACAAGACTAGATAAATGACACGGTCACCAATTAATTTAAAATACACACAATGATCTGCTTTGCTTCTGGTGAAACCAAGTCCCCGTATAAATGTATCAAATTTTTTATACCACATCTTTGGTGATTGTTTTAACCCATACAGAGACTTTTTTAACTTGCATACCAGTTATTTCTTACCTTTCACCACAAAGCCTTCAAGTTGCTTCATGTAGATCTCATCTTTCAGATCCATGTGAAGAAATGTTGTCTTCACATCCATCTGTTCTACCTCAAAATCAAAAGCAAAAACTACAGATAAATGTAATCTAATAGAAGCTACCTTGGCAACAAGAGAAAAAATATCACCAAAATCAATTCCCGACACCTGGGAATAACCTTTTGCTACCAACCGAGATTTGTATTTCTCCACCTTTCCTTCTGCATTCATCTTCTTCTTAAACACCCATTTTTTGCCAATGGGTTTCCTTCCAACCGGAAACTCCACCAAATCCCAAGCATCATTTTTGTGCAAAGATGACATTTCGTCAACCATCGCCTCTTTCTAGAGTTTTCCATCCTATGAATCTATTGCTTCCCTCACAGTTCTGGTATTATCATCAGTAATAGATAAAGAAAATTTTGAACAGAAATTAGATCGACTATACCTTTATGGTTGCCTTCTTTCTCGAACTGATCTTCTCATAACCGGAGTTTTTGGCTCTTCATATTTTGATTCCTCTTTTGTTGTAGAGTCTGATTCTTCCTCCTTTAGCTCAAACTCTATCTTCTTGGGTTCCTTTTGTAGGACTTCATGTTTAATAACATCTTTCACCTCTCTAAACACTACATCTCGGTTGTACACAACCTTCCTTGTTTTTGGGTTCCAAAGCTTGTAACCTTTTAAACCATCCTTATACCCAATAAAGATGCACTTTTCAAATTTACTAAACTTTATTCTTTTCTCCTTTGGATCATGTACATATGCATCACATCTAAGTAACCTCTAAAATAGAATATTTCTTACCAATCCATACCTCTTGTGGAGTCTTATCCTCCAACGCTGATGAAGGTGATATGTTGACCAGGTAACATGCAGTCTCCGCTGCCTCTGCCCAGAATTCTTGTCCTAACCCTGCACCACTGAGCATGCTTCTTGCCTTTTCCATCAATGTCTTGTTCATTCTTTCTGCGATTCTATTTTGTTGAGGTGTATATGGAGTAGTCTTATGTCATGCTATACCACACTTCTTACATAACTCTTCAAATTCCTTCTTGAAAAACTCTCCACCATTATATGTCCTCATCACCTTTATCTTATTCTCTGTCTAGTTTTCCACTAGAACCTTAAATTCTTTGAACGTGTCAAAGACTTTTGATTTCTTCATGAGGAAATATATCCATGTATTCCTTGAGAAGTCATCTATAAATGATACATAGTACACAAACTTACCCAGTGATGGAACCGACATAGGTCCAAACATATCATTGTGCACAAGCTCTAAGATTTGTTTCGCCCTCTTAGCACCAGAGGGGAAACTCGCCCGATTCTGTTTCCCATATACACAAATTTCACAAAAATCAAAATCCAGAGAGAAATTAGACATACCTTCTATCATACCATTACCATGAAGTATTCGAAGGCCCTTCTCTCCAATATGTCTAAGCCTTTGATGCCATAGCATGATCTTTTCTCCAAACACCACTAAATTTTCTGCTCCACTTTTAGGAACCACAGAATTGTTGCACCCATCAATAATAGTGCTACCTTGAAGCCTGTACAGAGTTCCAATCCAAACTCCCCGCATCAATACCGATGCTCCCTGAACCATCTTGTAGGTATCTTTCTCGAACACTATTTTTGTTAGGTAAACTTGACTCAGGATAGAGTCAAAGTTGACCAAGTTAAACAATGATGGTTTTGGGGCACACGGTATTGTGCACCCATGGTATTCTGCCTGTGGTATTATATGTAATGGAGCTTATAAAAAGCTGGAAGGACTTCATTGTAAGGCAAGACCTGGAGTTGAGCGGTGAAGGTTCACTTGATCGGATTGGCCAGGGTTTTGGCCAATGCTAATGAGATCTTATTAGGTTCGGTTTTTCCCCGGATTTGGGGTTTTCCCAAATAAACATTTGTATTTATGTGTTTATGGTTGTTGCTGGTTATTTTTATATTTGTTTCTCTCAGTAATTTTCCGTAATTAATTTGTGTTCTCGGGTAAATTTCTTAACAATTGGTATCGGAGCCAGATATCGGCTTCAAAGGGATTCTTTAATGCCAAGGGTTTATAGTGCCTGATGAGATCAATGCAGCCTTTTTACAGATCTGGGTCTGAAAATAATGGTGGAACAATCGTACATGGAAGAACCTCGAGGAGAATGTGTGGAAGATAGTGTCGTAACTGCCAGGGATCGTAGTGCATTTGCGATATTTACCGATTTGGAACATGCTGACGAATTGTTCGAGATTCATGCGGCTATTTAGAAGAAAATTGTTCATGCGGCTTCGAAAATTGTGCGTTTTCTGCTACGTGAGACCATCGATGCTGGAATCTACGAGGTTCTCATCGGGCTTGCAGTTGGAGCGGTTTGATAGAATTGTTTGAGCAAACCAAATTGAGAGAGGATGGATTAGAATCACAGCAACAATGAACAAAAACAAAAATTAATGAAATCAAAATTATTGCATGTAAATGGGCATACTACTGTAAGACCTGGTAAAGCATGTATACCCCTCGGTAATCACTGGTAAAGTCTGGGTTAGACCTAGGTGATAGGGGAGATGTCGGGTTAACAATACCCCAGGTAAAAACTCTGAGTGGGGTAAGAGCTAGAGTGATCGGGATTGTCTCACTTAGCAGGTTTGGCTGGAGTCACATAAACACAAATGTTTATTCGGGAAAACCCCAAATCCGGGGAAAAACCCAACCTAATAAGATCTCATTAGCATTGGCCAAAACCCTGGCCAATCCGACCAAGTGAGCCTTCACCGCTCACCTCCAGGTCTTACATTACAATGAAGTCCTTCCAACCTTTTATAAGCTCCATTACATATAATACCACGGGCAGAATACTATGGGTGCACAATACCATGTGCCCCAAAACCATCACTGTTTAACCTGGTCAACTTTGACTCTATCTCGAGTCAAGTTTACCTAACAGTTTTTACACTTGCATCATCCAACCTGCTTACAGAAATCAGATTTCTAGCCAATGTAGGAATATGTAGAACACCCGAAAGTGTTCTAATCCTTCCACCTTGCAAATTCAACTTGACTTTTATGTGACCTATGATTCTAGCCTTTATGTCATCCCCTGAGAAGACATCACCACCATCATATTTCTCATACTTGTAGAACCACTCTCTATGCGGAGTGAAGTGAAAGGATGCACCTAAGTCAATCAACCATGCCTCATGATATACATGTGTACTTGAAGAAGAAGCCAAGTACACATCCCCAACTTCATCTGAGGTGGTTTTTGTCTCTGCAGAAGGAGCATCATTAGATCCCTTTCCTTTCTCAGGAGCTTTAGATTTACAGTCCCTTTTGAAGTGCCCTTCCTTTCCGCATTTCCAGCACACCTTTACAGGTTTTCCTGGAGATTTAGATCTCCCTCTAGATTTAGATCTCCCACTCGAGGACTTATTTTTATTTCTATTCTGGGACCGTCCTCGTACAGACAAGGCATCACCATTCTGGCCCTCCATATTTTTCTGTCTCATCTCCTCCGATAGCAAGGATGAGACTATTTCATCAAACTTCAAGGCAATTGCATTGCTACCTATTGAAATAACCAAACTATCCCATGAATCTGGTAAAGAACACAACAAACTGATGCACTTATCTTCATCTAAAATGTTAATATCAACAAATAATCATTGTCTTACCACAGTATTAAATGTGTCCAGATGCTTTGTCACCGAGTCTCCATCTTTCATCCTCAGGTATACAACTTTTTTCGTAGGAACAGTTTATTCACCAGAGACGGATTGGTACAAAGTCCTTAACTTGTCCCACAAAGCCTTTGTCGAAGCTTCCCCTGATACATTCAGAAATACTGAATCTGAGACACACAATCGTATTTTGCTTTTTTCCTTTCGATCCAACTTCGCCCAGTCTTCAGCTAACATTGTTGTTGGTTTAGTACCTGGATCTACCACGATCCACTGATCTTTATCCACTAGCAGATCCTCCATCTTGAGTTTCCACAACTCAAAACTCTGACCATTAAATTTCTCGATCTCTATCTTTCCACTGCTCGTCATCTTCTTTCACCACAAGAATCGATCCCACAGATCTCCCATTGAACATGGTCTACCACAAGCCCAAGCAAAACCCCTCAGCAATAAAGGTGTCCCCTTGAAGCCAAAACAACTCTGATACCAAATGTTGGTTTTAACCCCATACAGAAATTACTTGCATAGGAATTATAAAAATAGAAAATAAACAATGGAGAGAGAATAAAACATAAAGCGGATATACACAAAGATTTTCCCCTGGATCCAAAAATTGGGACTACTAGATTGATTTTTTATTATGTTCCTTTCAATGTTACAATACATATATATACATGTCAAAGCATCCATAAACCCTGGATTAAAACATAATCGTAGTTCCCTTAACCGAATCTACAAAATATCATGGATAGAAAACCATCATGCCCAAAACCATGTGTGAAATCCATGCACAAAACCATAGGTAGGTTTGCCCACCTAATATAGGGTCCAAAAACAATTCTCGGGGTGCTGCCCTGGACCCCGTGCAAGGGGCTACCCCCCCCCCCGTGACCTCCCTGAGTGTGGGGTAGTCATGGAAAGAGTATAACACAACCCAAAAAATGGGATCTCTGTGACTAACAACAATCTTTGGGTTTCCATGTAGCTTTTGAATTGTTTCCATAAATGCAGTAGCAATTGCATTGGATTTAAACAGATGGGATAATGCACAAAATTGTGCATACTTGGTATTCTATCAACTACCACAATGATGACACAATTTCCTTCAAAATTTGGTAAACATGTGATAAAATCCATTGAGACCTCCTCCCAATGCTAACTTGGAATGGCTAAAGGTTGTAACAGACTGGGTGTCTTAATTGTTTCAACTTTATTTTTTTGGCAAACCAAACATTCTCCCACAAACTTTTGAATATCATATTTAAGTCCATCCCAAAAAAAATCCTTCTTGACCCTCTGGTATGCTTTTAAAAATCTTGAGTGCCCTCCTAAAGGAGAGGTGTGTAATTCCAAATAATATTTTGTTTGAATTGGGAATTCTTACATAGATATAAGTTATCTTTGTACCACAATGAGTCATTTTTCCAGATAAATGTATTTGATGTATTGGGATCTTGTTTGAACTTTTGAATGGGTGCCCACAACTCTTCGTCATCGTCAATTCCTCCCTTTCTTCAGTTATCCAGTCAGGTTGGATAATCAAAATGGAATAGAGCAATGCTTCCACATCCTCATCCCTTCTTGAGAGTGCATCTGCAACAACATTTTGCTTCCCTTTTTTGTAGGTGATTTAAAAGTCATAACCCAACATCTTAGTAACCCATTTTTACTACTCTTCTAAAGATAATATTTGTTCCAAAAAGTATTTAAGACTATCATGATCCGTTTTTACCTTGAAGTGTATTCCCATTAGGTAAGAGTGTCATTGCTTCAGGGAATGTAGTATTGGCAACATTTCATTCTCATAAATAGGTTTGTGTAAATACTTTCCCTTGATTGGATGAATTTCAAAAGCAATGGATCTTCATTCTTGCATTAAAACAACACTAATTCCATTTCATGAGGCATCACATTCAACCATAAAGGTTTTTGTGAATTTTGGAGTAGCTAAAACCAAAGCTTGGCACATTTCCTCTTTAATATGTTCAAAGGACTTAGTTACTTCTAGAGTCTAAAAAAATGTATCTTTCTTCAGTAATGTTGTTAGAGGTGTTGTTATTTTCCCATAATTATTAACAAACTTGTGGTAATACCCTATCAACCCGAGAAATCCTCGAAGATGCTTTAGGGTTGTGGGAATTTTCCTTCCTTGATAGTTTTAATTTGGTTAGGATCTACCTTAACACCCTCATGAGATATAATATGACCCAAATATTCCACCTCCTGTACTCCAAAGAAACATTTCGAGGTTTTTTCATACAATTGTTTCTCCTCCAATAGTTCAAGCGCCCTGTCAATATGTTGAACATGATCCTTCCAAAACTTGTTGTAGATTAGTATGTCATCAAAAAATACTAACACAAATTTTCTAAGGAAGGGTTTGAAAATGGAATTCATCAAACCTTGAAATGTGGAAGGGGCATTATTAAGGCCAAAAGGCATGACAAAAAAATCATAATGACCTTCATGAGTTATTTATGTTGTTTTTAGAATATCTTCAATCTTCATTCTAATCTGTTGATATCCTAATTGAAGATCCAACTTGGTGAAGTAAATTGATTCATGTACTTCATCCAACAATTCGACAATGACAGGAATGGGAAATTTATCTTTACTAGAAAATTTCTTGAGCTCCTTATAATCAAGACACATACACCATGATCCATCCTTCTTGTGCACCAATACTACTAGAGCAGAGAAAGAACTTTGGATAGGTTGAATTATACCTGCCTCTAGGATTTCTGCAACCATATGTTCAATTTCACTCTTTTGGGAAGAGGGATATTTGTAAGGTCTGATGTTTTGAGGAACGCTTCCTAGAATCAAGTTAATAGCATGATCATGATCACAAATAGGTGGGAGGCCTTTGGGAGTCTCAAATACTTTGGAATGATTGTCCAAGATTCTTTGGAGATCTCGAGAAACATATGATTTCGATGTTTGAAAATATAATGAGCATAATTGTGAAATTATGCCACGTTGTTCTTTATTCAAATCTTTGACATGCCATTAGAGATTATTATCTTCCTTGATTTCGTGTAATTCCCCTTAATTCAATTTCATTTCCTTCCCATGAAAATTTCAAGAAAAATTCTTGAAAATTAAAAGCTATCATCCCCAAAGATTGTAATCATTAGACTCCCAATGCAACATCATCACCACCCATTGGAATGGAAAGCATTGGACTATTCAATACATATTCCCCCTTGGTTAGATTGATATTATGACACTTCCCTAAGAAATTTATAGTTCCTCCATTTTCAACCATCACTTGACACTCTGGTGTTGTATATAGAAAGCAATTCAATTCCTTGGCTATCTTACATTGAATATAATTGTGGGTACTACCAGAATCAATCAACACTATTACCTTTTTATTCTTAATAAATTCATCTATCTTGAGAACCTGAAGAGTGCTAATTCCTGCCAATGCATTACAATATATGGTCAGATTCATTTATTATTTCTTTGGGGTTGGTTCTTAGTGTATATCCTCTACTTAAGATGTTTCTAGTTCCTTTTCTTCCTCCTCTTCACAATCTATGTAAAATAATTTCTTATTAGCACACTTATGACCCTTAGTGCATTTTCTATTACAACTGTAACAAAGCGCTTTTTCTCTTTTTTCCTCCATTTGTTGTGGTTTCAACCTTGTAGGTTGTGTGAGGCTAAAAGCAGCAAAACTTCCATATTTATAGTTGTGAGTTACATACTTCCTTGTTGCCATAATTTTGCTTTCAAATTTTCTTGCCACCTTGAATGCCTTCTCCAATGAATCGGGCTCCCAAAGATGAACCTCATCATTGGATGTTATCCTTTAAAGTCCCTATGAAGGCATCAATCCTATGCTCCTTTGGAATATCATTTACTTTTCTATTCAATCTTTGAAAGTCCTCAATGTGTTCTGCCATTGAACCCTTTTGTTAGAGATTTATCAATTGGCTAAAGAAGGTATTGCTCATTGTATCCTCATAATATGATACCAGTTCTTCCACAAAAATTGTCCAAGTGACAATTTATTTACAAGAACAAATTCATTTATACCACACAAACTAATTTTGTTCTAAATATAAAGATGCAATGTGTACCTTTTGTGTGTGTGGTATATCATGTAGACCAAATAATTACTCCATCTATAGAATCCATGTTACCGGATCCTTGCTATCAAACTTCCTCACATCTATATTTGGAATGTGGATGGCCTTAAACCCAATGTTGGAGTCTCTAAAATCATATTTCATATTCCTTTTGTCATCATCCTGATTTTCATAGAGTACCTTGTCACCATTAGGAAGAAATTCTTATAACAACTTTGTCAAACCTTCCTTCAAAGGTTCCATGTTTGTTTTTAAACCATTCTTTAAATATTCTATGTTACCTTTCATTTTTGCTTCTATACCATCCATCTTAGCTTCCAGTTCATTTTTTGTTACTCTTTGCGAGAGCGAAATTTGTTGCACTTGGTCTCATAATTTTGATATATCATGTTGCATTTATTCCTCTTCTTCATGCGTCATAGTAGAGATTTATGGTTGCTTACTAGGTGTGTCCATTTTTTTGTTTCGAGGAATTTTTGAATCACATAATGATATATTTTCTTCACTATGCCCTTTGAATCGCTTCAAACTGGTTTTTCAAACAAAAGTTGTGCATAATTTAAAAAAAAATAATAATAATAATAATACACACATTTTTATTTCTTTTTAAAAGATCAATTTTAAAACTATTGTATATCTATAATTTTGGCTCTCCAAGGTCTGAAATTTCCTCTTATGGCATCCCTTTGAATCTTCTTTCCAATACCATAATTCAGACCGAGATTGGATTCTTAAAGATAAAGTTATGCTTGATCTCCCATGATGACCTGATTATGGACTGGTTCAATAAAGCGAACTTTTACAAAATATCACATGTCATTGTTTCAACCTTCGGCCCTAAAAATTATACAAGAAAAACTAAGGTTATTATTATTTCAAACAATTTTTATGAAATTCAAATTTGATACTTGTAGATAAAGTTATGATGATTTTCCTTAGGTAACTTGTTTGAGACTGAATTCTGGAGCTTGTAAAAACCCTAACTTCTCCAAACCACATCATCGAATATATAGAGAACCAAGTGATCTGAAAATGGAATGTACTTGTTTAAGGGTGCAAGGCATCCATTTCCCATAATTTCAAATGTGAGTTATACACTCCAAGTGACCTCTGAAAATGTGAAAACTTCTTATTTCTTATACAGAGATAGACTGTAGGGGCATTCACCGGACATGTCACCTCTAAAGAGAGGATGAGTTCCAGAGGCTACCTGGCCCTCTACAGGCTCTGCCTAAAGAAATAATGAAGTAAACACTTAGAAGTCTTTGACATACACATACTTGAAGTTTGATGTCTTGCGGAATAAAACAAATAACTTTCTGCAGCTGAATAGGTGATTATGTGTGTATGCAAGTTATGTATATTTGTTGTTTAATACTTTATATCAGTTTTGTTTAGCATATCATCTTCAGCAAATAAAGACATCAAAATGATGAAGCAGTTCACCCCTCATGGGCTACATCTGCTGGACCAAGCCTCTCAAACTAGGCCGGTCCTCTTGTATTAAAAATGCTACAAAGGCTAATACAAGAATATGAGTGTCTCAAAAGGCAGATATGACTGTAAATACAGAATCAGAAGATAGGAATTACCTAAACATGCTCTTTCCCAAACACTAAACAGTGAAATTGTACCTTCTACAGTACTTTCCCCAATTGGCCCTAGTGGCCCTTTAAACTTGCATGGAGAATTTCGAGGTGAAGATGACCTCAATTGGTTCTAAAACCTCTGCCATTAGACTCAGAAGGTCGAAAATAGCAGACATAGGCTTTTGAATCACCAAAAATGGATGAACATATCCCCCAAACAGCTCAAGCACTGAAATGGCCATGATGGCCCTGAAAGCTTCCCTGAAGCTAAACAGTGAGAAAAATGCCTCAACAAGAAAAACGAGCTGTAGAAATGGATTCAAAATGCTGAAAAACTTCAGGAATGACCTTCGTTCCACATTCACTGGCTGCACAATTCCCAATGCAACTCCCAAACTGATTTGGCCCTAGTGGCTCCTGGAACTTCCACGAAGCAAAATCACCTGCAAACGACCTCAGATGGCTGTGAAACCTATGCCAATGGCTTCAGAAGGTCGAAGAGACCCAAAATCAAAAAAAATCGTCCAAAAAGGACTTTCCTAGCCAAAGTTATGGCTCATTAAAGTTTCTCCAATCTGCCCTAGAAAAACTCCAGTTAAAACTGGCTCACTGCCAAATAACCCCGCTAAATTTGGCAATTCCGCCATTTTTGGAGCGCTCCTCCAGTTCCGCCGCTAAACTGGCGGTTACGGTTGGCTTTAACTGCAGTTATATTTATGGCGCATGTGAACGGGGGTTGATTGGACCCGCGGTTCTCTATCGGATTCCGCGCCAACTTTTAAACTAACGGTTGATCCGCCTTTAACTCTGCGTTCATATGGTTATGTGACCATGTCTCACACATTAAATAGTGACCGTTATGTTTAGCGCCGACGGTTTAGGGAGGAACCCACGGTCCTGGGCGTGAGGACACATGATAAGGGGGTTGGCCCTTAGGGGCTGGTCCCCTTCGGGCCCCGCCCAGTTTTAGTTGAAACCTTATATTGAATTCGTTCCACCAACATAACAAGTCTGATCCCTGTGGCGCGTTGGTAAGGCGTCGCGTTTGGAGACATGAGGTCTTAGGTTCAAACCACGAATCCTACCCAATATTTTGGAAATGCGCCCACATAATGCTGATGTCACCCTCGCCACGTGGCGACCTCCGGCCCTGCCATGTGGCACTCTGCCATTCGTTGCCCAGAACAGAATATTCCAAGGAATATTCTATTTTAAATTTCTTTTTGAAAAAAATTCAAAATTTCAATGTTATTGGGCAATTCTTCTTTTTGGCATAACTTTCTCATACGACGACCGTTTTCCGAACCATTTGCGGCGCCAGAATTAGGAAAACAAGCTCTATCTGGTCGTTCAGGTTCACACCAGTTCTGATCACTTTCATTTTTGACCATTTTACGACACTTGGTCCTGAGCTCCTGATCACTAAGATCTAAAATTTCTACAAGAAGTTCATAAACATTTTGGCTCCACGTGGTAAAAATTTAAGCTTCTTAAGCCTCTTAGAAAAAAAAAATTATAGTGAAAAATCCAATATGACCTGTTTGAAGCAACAAAACCCTAGAATCCAAAACTCTGATGTGTCTGATACCAAATGTTATGCAAACATATCACAATTAAGAGAAAAATTATATCAATGACTTGAAAATTAGCCTCTTCGAGGGGGGAACCTTCTTTAAATCATATAAATGAACAATTCTTGTATGATACAAATGACAATACCTCCTTTATATATATAGGAGTCTAAGGGAGCACAATATAATCGAAGCCTACATAACAATAATAATGTTAGGGCATAACAATAACAATAGTGGGCTTCTATGGGGCACAATGATAATAATGTGGGGGCTACATGGGCACAAAAATAACAATAAGGGGGCTACACTAACAATAAAAATAAGGGGATACACTAACAATAACAATAAGGGGACTACACTAGTATTATAGGGACCTAACAATTATGGACCAGTGGCCTCTTGAGTGATTTCTTGAATTCCTTCCCTTGCAAAAATATTTTTGTGCTCAAAGGAAATTTATATTGATTGACATCTCTAATTGGGACAAATATGTAAATTTGATGAATTATAATTTAAGGAATTTTCCACCAAATCTCCAATGCTTGGCTACCAAGCTCCACGAATGGTTGATTTTGCACCTTGGAGAAAGGAGGATGAATATCTAATTGGTTTGAATGCTTCAAATTGTTTAGCCAAGGAAGGCTATCCAACGTGCCTCCAAAGCTCAAAAATTGGAAAAAGATATGCAAGACTAATGCTAATCCGAATGTAAATTCCTTGAGTTGGATCCTTGCACATAACAAAATATTGACAGCTAAGAACCTTAGAAAGAGTGGCATCCATGGCCCCCCGAGATTCTCTCTTCACAAGAAACAAGTGGAAGATATCTCTCATATTTTTTGTAATGTGAGTATACATAAAAGGTATGGATGGAGGCAACATCTCCTCTCCACAGTAGGGTCAATTGGTCATCTACTCTACAATAAATCTTCTCCTCTAGGGAAAAAAATTTCAAAGGCAACCTTATATGGAAACCAATTCTTAAAATGTATTCAGAAGCCCTTCCCAATTTTATATGTTGGAATTTTGGCTTTTCAAGAATAATGTAATCTTTAATAACAAGTTTACTCCTCCTCAAAGTACTACAATGTAATATCCCTATTCAATGTTCATAAAATATTATTTTATTATATGTTTAATATCAAGAATTTTTAAGGGTTTTCAAATGGTTTACCTTATGATCCATTAATAATGGAAGGTAATAATGATTTACCTACAGTTTGGACTTACATTATGGTCCTTATTAACCTTCTAGTGCATGATAATACAAAAAATAATAATAATAATAAGTTATTGGTATGCCTCTCTAAAATAGTAAAGGGGAAGAATGCCAATGAAAACAACAAAAAATAAAATCAAGCAACCAAGGTGAAGAGAAACACACTTGTGAAGGAATTTTTCTAGATAGACGATTTTCCTTTTTCTATTCATATTGATGCCACAATCAATCATATTAATCATTATGCTTCATGTGATTCAATGTTGAATAGTTCCTGATTCTACAAAAGTGGACACAAACCGGGAGCGTGTTTAATGGAATATTCATTACACGGTTTCCTTTTGAATCCAGAGAAATAATAGGTTAGCAGAGATCAATGTTGCATGGCAAGCCTATTCATTTGAACCAAAAATTCCCTCTACAGAACTACTCACAAAAATAATGGTTTAGTTGAGAGAGATGTTGTCTCGGCCAAAAGACAGAATCACAATGGAGATCAAGAAGGGTTCAGTTTGTAGAAATGACCGCAATATCATTCGGCATGGTCGTCTTGACCCTGAGGAGAGAGTCAATTTTGGGGGCTTGTAATTATAATGGATGTATAGATAAGTACCCAAACCTTTCTTGAAAGTATTGCATATGTATTTTATGTGTGATATGATAGAAACCCGTGCATTTCATTTCTTGAAAAAGAGAAATATATGTTTGCATACAAGAAGAATAGCTACTATGCATTAGATTTATTAAAACGAAAAATGAGTTCGCATGCAAGAAAAGAATGGTTATTCTATTATTTTAATTGGAAAAGAAATATGTTTTGCATGCAACAAAAGAATTTTTGTTGTGTCAAATTTCTTGGAAAAGAAACATGTATTTGCATGCTCTATTATTATGTTATTATTCTTTTGAAAAAAAAAATTATTGCATGCAAGAAAACTAGCTACTATGCATTTTAATTCTTGGAAAGGAAACATATGTTTGCATACATAGCTACTATGATTTTAATTTATTTTGGAAAAATATTATGTTTTGCATGCAAGAAGAATAGCTATTATGTTAGTTTTTCTTTAGGGAAAGATCATATATTTGCATACAAGATTGTGTTATCTTTCTTTGGGAAAGATTATGTATTTGCATGCAAGATTGTGTTAGATTTATTTTTTGGAAAAGATTATGTATTTGCATGCATGAACGGTAGCTACAATGTCATCTTCTTTTGGAAAATAATATGAATAGTTGTGGTGGTTTTCTTTAGGAAAAGAATGTGCCTTGTGAAAATAAATGATAGTTAATGTGGTATTCATCTTGGAAATATTTCCCCTCTTCTTATGCGAAGAGAGGGTAATAAACATGGAGGTTCTTTTAATTATTATTGTGTTCATGTGGTCAAAAGTACAGTTTAACTAATTCCCTTTTCATGAAACATGTGAAGTAAGTATTAAGAAACATGACTTGATAATCTGTATGAAATTTACCTTATATATGTGGGAATTTGACAGGTTAGGCATGGTTACCATATGCATGAATGGGTGAATAGACATGTTTTAATAGTTATGTGCTTTTAATTAATGCATGTGTAGTGTTGTTAAAAGAGGCATGTCTTGATACTTTTTTTACATTTCATCTATGCACATGAAAAATTGTTAGAAGCGTCAATAATAAAGATTATTTATTGATTTGATTAATATTTTATCTAATCATGGTATCAAATTTTGTTGATATTAGAAATGGCAGGGAAGGATCGTGACTTGTGAAAAGGGTAGATTATGTTTAACATTATAGCATGCTAAGGACTAATGGCCCATGCAGATTGAGGAAGGTGAACTGTAGGATAATCCATTGATAGAAATAACAAAGCCACAAAGACATAATGTCGAGGATTGCGGGTAATGATATCATGATTATTGTAATAGCTTCTATGTAGTTATTCTTTATTTAAGATGATCTTTATTTGTAATATTTTATGACAATGATCAAGGGATGGGCTCCCTTACAACCATTAAGTGAGGGTTGAGCACCCTTGCGAGCATTTAATAAAATTAAATGTTTGTTGGTTCTAACCCTACGAGGTTTCCAGGGTATATCAGTGTCCAATGATGTGTTTTCCTATTTTTCCATTCTTATGATGTTGATTCCTTGCATGACGTGGGATTATATTATCAAGTATGTGATTAACTAACCTAGTTAAAATAATCATGAAAATGATGTGAGGTTACATCAGGAAGTTTATGTTAATATGCTATAACAGTGGTTGTTAATGATTATGTAATTTACTATTCTTGTAGTAAAGTTATTATATGTAAGGAAGAAGATTTTATCTAATGGTCAATGAAGGAATATGGAATAATAAATCGGAAGTTACAAAAAAAGTCTAATCATATGTGTTTTTGCATGAGGTTACCCGGGGATGTTACATGCAATTAAAGCATTATCAAAGCGGGTGTTTAATTTGAAGCTCAAAAGCAGGAATATAGCTTCCTTGTGAAAGAGTTTATCAATTGGATAATGTGTGGTTCAATAAATTGGTAGGTATATATAACATCCCACAAAATACTGGTTGGAATCAACAAAAATGGGAGAAGTTAGAAGCTTAAAATGACATATGTAGAATTTAGAACTTGGAAAAATAGTAGACAAGGATGGATTCTCTATTTTGATGGGGCATCCAAATGAAATCTAGGAGTGTTAGGAGGGGGAGGGGATCTTTGATCAGGCGCTTAGTATTTAGCTCAAAAATCAAAGTTCTTAGAATGGCTCGAAACCTGAATGACCGCGTCTGTCTCGGCGAAACGATCCCAGCACAACTCCTTTCACTGAAAACTAAGTTCATATGAGGAAGGTATTGAGTTCTATCTACTTTGCCAAACAGAAGAAATTTATAAAAAAATGCACAGTCAGCAGTCTGTACTGCTGACATGGCAGGTGACTATGCAAGGTCAACGGTGGTCAACGTCGCAATCATAGTTCACCAAGTTTCAAGTGGTGGTTGGTTGGTAAGTGAAGTGACGTGGCTCATTTTTATTGGATGAAGAATTGACCAATGAGGAGGGGACAAGTGGCAAGCCCGGAGGTTCGACCATGCGACCTCCTCTACACAAACCACAAGACTCACTGCTACACCATGCTTTAGTTCTTAACATATGTAGCTATCCACGTATATTTGAAGTTTAAAACGTATGTGGTTGTGTTGGAAATAATACTGAGAGGGGGGGTGAATCAGTATTATCAGAACTATAAAACTTTTTCAATGCTCAGAAACATATACGCTACTTTCGTTAAGTGAACCAGCGTGTACACGCAACTGTGTATAAAGAAAACAGCGTATAACTAGAAATCTTATAATTTAGTCAGTTTATCTTCAGTTAAGTGCATGAGGACATTATTCACCATATTAAGAGTAAACAGATGCAGTAGAACAGATCACACAGAAACCACACACATGAACACCAAGATATAAGGTGGAAACCCAATGTGGGTGAAAACCACCTGCTGCAAGTCGTCTCTATCTTTCTTTAATATGAAACTTCAGTTTACAATCTTTTTGTACTAGTGCAGCCTTATACCAGTACGCAGGCTACAACCTTCTCTCGTTCTCCAAACTTCCTTGGAAGGGAGCTCCAACCCCCTTTGCTCTTGTACTAGCCAAGATACTAGTACGTAGGTGCTGGCCTACAATCTTCTTTCTTTCAGGTACCACCTTTCATACATTTTCATACTGGATATTCCTGAAGCACAACATTACAATCTGAAGACCACAATTCATTCAACTTTCACAACAGATCATTGAAGCATAAAACAACCAATACTAGCATCATCAAACTGAACCACTGAACCCTGTCAATCACCAGTTATCAGAACAAAGACTACAGAACTCTGCAATAACAGTCAGATCCAACTGCAAACCCAAAAATCAAGCTTCAAAAGATATACGCTACTTCAATGAGATAAACCCGCGTATACACGCGCTTTTACCGAATCCAACCTGCGTACAGATCTAAAAATAACTTCTCTCAACTTGCAGCTGTACCAGACATCAGTTAGACCCAGAACATAACATTGCGACAGTATGAAGATCTAGAAATACGCATAATCAACCATATCATAATAGTGTATTTCAAACCATTAGATCCCGATCTATCCTTAGATTTAGTCTTCCATCAACCGATGTGATCTCTCCTTAGCTTAGATCAAGCAACCTAGAACCTGCATACCAGATCTCTTTCTTTTTCAGATATTCAAGCCTTTTCAAAAGATGATCTTACCTAATGATCTTCTTCTCCCTATATAGCCTTAGGCCTTGCTCAATACCAAGAGCCAAAACCATAGAAATCCAAAACCATCAACTTCAAAACTAGAGATCTACACGTCTGTCGAGGTACTTTGGTCCAAAGACATGGGCACAAGTACCGAGGACTAACTACCATGGACCAAAAGGAAACTTCCCGACATATACGCCCTTTTCTGTTCATACATCTGCGTGTATACGCGCCTTCGTATATAGCTCTCCTGCGTATACGCGACTTAGTATGCATATCACCAGCGTGTATACGCAACTTTGACTTAATTAACCTGCGTATATGAGATTTCTCTTCATTCTGTAGTCTGAACGGAGATCTGACATCAAAGAGAGTTGCCATCAAGGACAACACCTGTATCATAGTGTCACACCTGTGCCAAAATTCCAACAATCTCCCCCTTTGGACTTGATGGCAACCTAAAGATCCTTAGAATCATTCTCCCCCTTTGTCATCAAGGGCAAAGGGCTGTGCTCCCCCTGAGTACATGCTGATACCTCTGCTTGGCTGTGCTGAATCATGCTCCCCCTGACAGTAGGCCAGATCTGCAAAAGATGTTCTTCAACAAGAACCAAGACTTATACACCATAAGGGACCTTCCTATCACCAAAAGACTCAATACATACATCCATACTCCCTACCAAGAGGGGACACATCAAAAACAACCAATTATATTACATCATTCATCCCAGGTATAGTGAGGAAACCAACATAGGCCGTTACATGACCTAGACACCATAAAAGAAATATCACAAAAGAGAGACATGACATAGAGACAACAGATCTAGACCAAGACTTATGAAAGTCACCAGCAGCATCTGATAAACATCTTTTAGATCAGCAACCAGGATTTCTTTCTGAGAAACCAACAACCAAAACATCTAAATGCCAACAATGCTTTATGAGACTTTTAAGCTGCTCCCCCTGAACCTGTGCCTGCTGCACCCCCTGAAACTGTGTCTGATGAATTCTGACATACCCATCTCAGACCTTTTTAAACCAGAGTTTGCCCTTGCTGTTCAGAACTCCATATACGCGATTTCTCCTGCATAGACCAGCGTATGTACGCGGATACACTCTCTGCAACATGCGTACAACATACACGCGACTTACCCCGTATAAATCAGCGTATATACGCAGATATCCCTTACGTAACTTGCGTATACCAACTTTTCTGTAGAACAGACAAGCTTTAACAGCAGGATGAAGCATCAACTACTCCCAGCTTTTGTCTGAGATATTCAAAAGTTTCCCTGGGCAGTGGTTTTGTGAGAATATCAGCAACTTGTTCCTTAGAAGGAACATACTCCAACTTGACCTTCTGCTCAAGCACTTGCTCCCGAAGAAAATGGTACTTGATTGGTATGTGCTTGGTCTTTGAGTGCATGACTGGATTCTTTGAAATGCTGATTGCACTTGTATTATCACATAAGATAGAGACTGGTGGAGTGCAAGTGATTTGAAAGTCCTGCAAGGTCTGCATCATCCAAAGAAGTTGTGTACAACAAGATGCCGCAGCCACATATTCTGCTTCAGCTGTAGATAAGGCAATCGAACTCTGTTTCTTGCTGAACCAAGATACTAGTCTGGAACCCATGAAGAAAGCACCACCACTTGTGCTTTTCCTATCATCCACACTTCCAGCCCAATCTGCATCTGTGTAAGCATGAAGAGTGAGATCTGTATTTCTAGGATACCATAAGCCATAGTTTTGTGTCCCTTGAAGATACTTGAAGATTCTTTTGACTGCCTGAAGATGATTTTCCTTTGGGTTGGCTTGAAATCTTCCAACAATTCCTACTGCATGTGTAATATCTGGTCGGGTACCTGTCAAATAAAGCAAGCTCCCAATCATGGATCTATAAGTGGGTTGATGAACTGCTGCTGATTCATCATTTGCACTGAGGCTGCATCCTGTAACCATGGGTGTACATACTGACTTTGACTCTTCCATGCCATACTTCTTCAAGATCTGCTTGAGGTATTTGGTTTGAGACAAGAAGATACCTCCTTCATTTTGTTGGATTTGCAATCCAAGAAAATATGTCAATTCTCCAAGTAGTGACATTTCGAATTCTTTCTGCATAACCAAGGCAAAGTTTTGACTCATAGTCTCTTCATTGCTGCCAAAGATAATATCATCTACATAAACAACAAGAATTAGTAATTTGTTATTTTCAACTTTTATATAGAGATTGCTATCTGCTGATCCTTTTGAAAAGCCTTGTTGGTGAAGATATTTGTCCAACCGATAGTACCAAGCCCTTGGAGCTTGTTTGAGTCCATAGAGAGCCTTTTTCAATCTGCATACAAGGTTTGGATCATTCCCAAGAATGAAACCATCTGGCTGTTCAATATATACTTCTTCTTCTAAGTCTCCATTCAGAAAGGCTGATTTCACGTCCATTTGAAATACCTTGAAGTTTTGAAAGCTTGAGAGAGCAAGGAACATTCGGATGGCCTCAAGTCTTGCCACAGGAGCAAAGGTCTCTTCAAAATCTATTCCTTCTTGCTGCGCATACCCTTTACAAACAAGTCTGGCCTTGTTTCTAATTACTTCTCCATTTTCATTTAATTTATTCTTGAAGACCCATTTTGTTCCTATTACATTTTTATCTTTTGGTCTAGGAACTAATTCCAAAGTGTTGTTCTTTTCGATCTGCTCAAGTTCTTCATCCATTGCTTTGACCCAACATTCATCTTTGCATGCCTCTTTCACATTTTGTGGTTCAGTGGAGGAGAGTAATGCCAAATAGCTTGAAGCTTCTGCAAGTGTCCTTCTTGTTTGTACTCTTGCTTCTTTCTGCCCCACAATCTGAGATTCTGGATGATTCTTTTGAACATATCTGGATGGAGTCTTCTCTTCTATTCTTGTCTGTTCCTCTGGTTCTTCTTGAGGTTCTTCTTCTTCTTGAGGTTCTTCTTCTTCATCATTCCGCCTTTGGGGGTAGCCTTCATCTTCTTCAATGTCTTCATGATGAACTTGCCTAGGAATATATCCCTTCTCATCAACCACTACATCAATGCTGTCAACAATTCTGCCAAGTCTTTTATTGTAGCACTTGTATGCTTTGCTATATGGAGAATAACCTAGAAGAATACCTTCATCTGCTCTTGGTTCAAGTTTTCCAAGTTGCTCATCAGTATTCTTAATATAACATTTGCTCCCAAAGATTTTGAAGTGCTTCACCGAAGGAGTCTTACCACTCCAGAGCTCATGAGGTGTTTGAGTGCTGTTTACTCGGACATTTGTTTTATTAAGAATAATAACAGCAGCATGTGCATCTTCACCCCAGAAGGTTGCAGGAGTACCTGATTCATCGAGCATAGCACGAGCCATTTGTTGGATAGTTCTGTTCATTCTTTCCACAACCCCATTTTGCTGAGGAGTTCTGGCTGTAGAGAATTCTCTTCTTATCCCATGTTCGTCATAGAAATCGAAAAATTCATTTGAGGTGAACTCCCCACCTCTGTCAAATCTGAGGCACTTAATTTTGTGTCCTGATTCATTTTCAACCAATGCTTTGAAGGATTTGAATTTTTCGAATGCTTCATCTTTGTGCTTCATAAGCCCTAACCAAACAAACCTTGAGAAATCATCAATGAATAATATCAGATATTCTTCTCCTCGAGGTGTCTTTTTCCTAAAAGGACCACATACATCTGTATGGACTAGCTCAAGAGGCATGCTAGCTGATCCTTCCTTCTCTGGGAAGTTAGTTCTGGTTTGCTTTCCAAACTGACAAGATTTGCATATGGTATTGTCTGGAATTTTGATATCTGGAAGACCACGAACTGCCTGATATTTGCATGCTTTCCTTATTTGTGAAAAGCTTAGATGCCCCAACCTCCGATGCCATAGCCAATGTTCATCATCCTTGCTTAAATAGCATTGTTGTCCTTCCTCAAAGATATATAGATTATTTGGAGTCCTTCTTCCTTTGATCACTGTTTTACCTGTATCAAGATCACGAACTCAACAACCATTTGATCTAAATATTACCTCAGTTCCTTGATCGCACATCTGACTGACACTCAGAAGATTATGCTTCAATCCATCAACATATAAAACATTTCCTGCTTTGACCTTCTCTTTTAACGGAGCAACACCTTTTCCTTTTATGGCTGCAGAGATATCGTTCCCAAAAGAAACTTTCTTCCCCTTTTCTAATGCGGTATATGACTCAAGCTTTTCTTTGTCCCCTGTCATATGCTTCGAACATCCGCTGTCAATGTACCATAGACTTTCTTGACCTTCTGCATAAAAGGCTATCCCACATCTTTCTGGTTGTGATTCTTTTATTCTCCATGTTCTAATATTTGAGGTTTGTTCCTTCTGAGTTATCTTCCGGAACCTGCTCCTGCATTCAGAGTCTTCATGACCAAAGTTATTACAAATAGAGCATTCAACTTCATTTTCAAGAACCGAAAAATTGTTGTAAGTCCTTTTCATGGTTTCAGTCATTCTCTCTTGCTTTTGAGCTTCTCTAGTCATGATTGTTTTGTAGGCAACACATTGAGCTGCTTTGTGACCGAAGTTATGGCAAGAAAAACATTGGCCATTAAAAAAAACTTCTGCGATAATCAGATCTATCATCCAACCGATTGTAGCTTCTATTCATTCTTGGAGCAAATTGGGAAGATTTTACCTGTGGCTGACTGTAGCTTCTGTTTGTCCTTAAGGCAGTTTGTCCCCGAATTTCTTGATGGTCTTTATTTGTTCTTGAGGTAAACTGTCCCTGATTCACCTGATGACTTTTATTTGGCCTTTGCTCGCTTCTCCTTGCTGCATCAAGATAACTTTTAGAGGTAGAGACTTGAGATGTTTCTCCATTATATCCAAGACCTGTCTTGATCAGAGGAGATCGCTGCACATTGATAATCTAATCCAAGGTTTCAGATCCTTTAACAAACTTAAGATTAATTGCTTTGGTTTTCTCAATCTCCTTTCTAAGACAAACAATCTCACATTCCAACTTTTCAAGATGTTTTTCCTTTTCAGCTAGTTGACATTGTAGAGAATCAATAATAGCACTCTTCTCTTCTAAACAAACTTTGAGATCCTTCATTTCTTCATAAAAGCCTTCTACATCTATAGCATCCATGTAGTCATCATCTTCAAAAGCCATTAGAAGTTTATATCTATTACCTTGTTCATCTTCATCACTATTTGAAAGTCCATCACTATCTTCATGAGTGTAATAGCTTTTCTTCTTTTCATATTGTTTCTTGTTCCATTTAACAGGTTCCTTTCCCTTGTCATTCTTATCTTTGTGAGGACATTTAGCAGCATAATGACCTACTCTTCCACAAGCAAAGCATTTAAAAGGTAACTTACCTCTGAACCTTCCAGAACCCCTTTGAAGATTTCTGACAAAATTTGATTCTTCTTCCTCCTCTTCTGGAACATGGCTTGCTTCATAATAATCTTCTTTGCCTGATGCCTTGAAAGCAGCTTCCCTTCTATCTGAAGGACCTCCCTTTCTCATTTCATAAGCAGTTAGAATTCCATGTAGCTGGGACATAGTGAGAATTCGGAGATTTTCCTTTTCTTCTATTGCAGACACTTTAGATTCAAACTTGGGGGACAAAGATCTTAGAAACTTTTCAACCACAACAGCCTCTTTTATTTCTTCACCCAAATTTTTCATACAGTTAACAATCTCATCTACCCGAAGAAAATAATCAGCCACACTTTCATCATTATACATCCTGAGAGTCTCATACTGAATCCTGAGAGTTTGAAGTTTAGCACGTTTTACCTGTTCATCTCCTTCATAGCTCGTGACCATTTTGTCCCATATCTCTTTTGCGGATTTGAAGTGCATTACCTTCATGAATTCCGTTTGAGATATACTTCCTAATAGAGTACTGACTGCTTTCGCATTTGTTTCATACTTCTTCTTCTCCGCTGCATCTGTAGGAGTAGCTGAAGGAAAAGCGTAGCCTGATTCTACAATGTCCCAAACTTCTGTACCAAGAGATTGGAGATATGCAGTAACTCTTACCTTCCAATAATTGAAGTTTGTCCCATCAAAAACCGGTGGCCTGATTGATGCTTCTTTCTCGTAGTTGCTCATGATGAACGATCTACCTTCAAGCGGTCAAGCTTCTCTGAAGGGCCTGCTCTGATACCAATTGTTGGAAATAATATTGAGAGGGGGGGTGAATCAGTATTATCAGAACTATAAAACTTTTTCAATGCTCAGAAACATATACGCTACTTTCGTTAAGTGAACCAGCGTGTACACGCAACTGTGTATAAAGAAAACAGCGTATAACTAGAAATCTTATAATTCAGTTAGTTTATCTTCAGTTAAGTGCATGAGGACATTATTCACCATATTAAGAGTAAACAGATGCAGTAGAACAGATCACACAGAAACCACACACATGAACACCAAGATATAAGGTGGAAACCCAATGTGGGTGAAAACCACCTGCTGCAAGTCGTCTCTATCTTTCTTTAATATGAAACTTCAGTTTACAATCTTTTTGTACTGGTGCAGCCTTATACCAGTACGCAGGCTACAACCTGCAGAAGGCTACAACCTTCTCTCGTTCTCCAAACTTCCTTGGAAGGGAGCTCCAACCCCCTTTGCTCTTGTACTAGCCAAGATACTAGTACGTAGGTGCTGGCCTACAATCTTCTTTCTTTCAGGTACCACCTTTCATACATTTTCAGACTGGATATTCCTGAAGCACAACATTACAATCTGAAGACCACAATTCATTCAACTTTCACAACAGATCATTGAAGCATAAAACAACCAATACTAGCATCATCAAACTGAACCACTGAACCCTGTCAATCACCAGTTATCAGAACACAGACTACAGAACTCTGCAATAACAGTCAGATCCAACTGCAAACCCAAAAATCAAGCTTCAAAAGATATACGCTACTTCAATGAGATAAACCCGCGTATACACGCGCTTTTACCGAAGCCAACCTGCGTACAGATCTAAAAATAACTTCTCTCAACTTGCAGCTGTACCAGACATCAGTTAGACCCAGAACATAACATTGCGACAGTATGCAGATCTAGAAATATGCATAATCAACCATATCATAATAGTGTATTTCAAACCATTAGATCCCGATCTATCCTTAGATTTAGTCTTCCATCAACCGATGTGATCTCTCCTTAGCTTAGATCAAGCAACCCAGAACCTGCATACCAGATCTCTTTCTTTTTCAGATATTCAAGCCTTTTCAAAAGATGATCTTGCCTAATGATCTTCTTCTCCTTATATAGCCTTAGGCCTTGCTCAATACCAAGAGCCAAAACCATAGAAATCCAAAACCATCAACTTCAAAACTAGAGATCTACACGTCTGTCGAGGTACTTTGGTCCAAAGACATGGGCACAAGTACCGAGGACTAACTACCATGGACCAAAAGGAAACTTCCCGACATATACGCCCTTTTCTGTTCATACATCTGCGTGTATACGCGCCTTCGTATATAGCTCTCCTGCGTATACGCGACTTAGTATGCATATCACCAGCGTGTATACGCAACTTTGACTTAATTAACCTGCGTATATGAGATTTCTCTTCATTCTGTAGTCTAAACAGAGATCTGACATCAAAGAGAGTTGCCATCAAGGACAACACCTGTATCATAGTGTCACACCTGTGCCAAAATGCCAACAGGTTGGGGGTTAGGAGGGCCATCCCTCCCATGTGATTGCTTTGGCGGTTACAGTTACCTCACCATCCGGCGCCAACATAAATGATGACCCGCAATGGTTAATGCCATACATGTGACATCTCGTATAATCAACGGTGACGGCTAAGGTTGCGGTCAGGAGAACCGACAGTCAGCATGACATTTAATGTGGAACATGTGTCCACTCAACTCGCCAGAGCTAATAGTTAAGCCTAAACCGTGTCATTTAAATGTGCGGTGTTAGCACTAAACCCAAATTAACCGTTAATTAATTAGGTTTAGTATTTACATAAACTCGAGTTAATTTCGGTGGTGTTTTGGTGGAACCCACCAATTTCAGACCTAACTCCAAAAATAGCGGGCTTAACTGGAGTTCCTCCAATTTTGAGAAGAGTTTTTCTAGGGAAAAACAATTTGGGTCATAAGTGGAGCAAATTTCGACCAAATTGAGCTCAGGAAAAAGTGTTCCTAGCTAATTTCGACATTCTGAACACATTGGAATAGGTTTCAGGAGAAGTAGAGCTTTTTAAACAGAATTTTTTCCATATTGAGCTAATACAGAGGCCCAAGCCATGGAAGCTAGACTAAGGAAATGTAGCCCGGGAGGGGTGAGCTCCTTCATCAAAACACTGTGTTAAGTGTTCAATTGATGGTTTGTTGTACTTTTTATTGTTTTTGTTCAGTAATTGTCTTTTATGTTATTTTTCTCATGAATGTCACATTAAACTTAATAAAATTTACCTGTTTACATTCTCAAACAACCTAAGGAAAACTATGCACAGGAAGCAATGGACAAGCATTTGTTTATAAATCTGTAATGGAAATTAGCATAGAAAAACTAACATTCAATAACAGATAAATTTGGTATCAGAGCAAAGGTTTATATGCTTTATTTCTTGAGTTTTGTGAAAGTAGGGTTTTAATGGTTGCAAAATTGTGATCCTTACAAGGTTAAAGTTGCAGAGAGGAGAAGGGAAATTGTTGGCTGCAACTCCTAAGGTAATGCCCAGAAGAAGGAGAGCCACAAGGCCACAATCTCCACCTAAAGTTCCAATTCTAACTATACTTGAAACACCTCAAGTTTTTCCTTCAATTGAGATTGAAGAGGTACAAGAAGTACTAGAAAATGAGCCTAAATCCACAGCCATTATGTCAAGAGCAAGAGAGACTAAAGGTATTTTAGACGAGGAAGCATTCAAGAAAGATTTATATGACTTGAATGACATGGTTAGAGTCCTCTATGAAGAGAGGAACACAAGAATGGCTCGAGAGAGTTATAAGCCTCCACATGGAGAAGGAAGCTTAGGAGATAAAAAAGATGATAAGAAGGATTCAAAGGGTAATGGAGGAAATCCTCCTTCATCTCCACCATATTCATCATGTTCCTCATCATCTTCATCATTCTCAACATATCAAACAGCAACATCTTCCACTTCCACCACCAAAATTGTCCATACTCATTCCCAAACCCCAAAATAAAAAAATCCCTTACTCAAATTGGACATTAAGGTTGAACTTCCCATGTACAATGGTGAGGTGAATATGGAAAAGTTAGATAACTGGATTCGAAAATTGGAGGTGTACTGCAGAATTCATAACCTTCAAGAAGATGACATAAAGAGCCAGTTGGCTTCATTGAGGCTAGAAGGAGCAGCACTAGTCTGGTGGGAAGAAAAGACTCAAGAGGAAATGTGAATTCATGGTAAGATATCCATTTCTTGGGTTGAATTTGTTTCTATAATTAAAAGACAGTTTTACCCTTTAGCCTATATGCAAAAAGCCATTATGAATTGGCGGAATTTTAGGCAGCTCAAATGCCAAACAGTCCAAGACTATACCCAGGAGTTTAGAAAGAGGGCTTTGTTGTTAGGAATAAATTTGAATTCCAAAGATACAATGTTGAAATATATTGGGGGTTTACATTCCTATTTGAAACATACTATCCTTATGTTCAATCCAAGAAATTTGGATGAGGTATGTGTGGAAGCGACGCACCTTGAAGCAAGGGGAAAGAAAATTCAAGAAGAGGTTGGTAAGAAGAAGCCATTCAAGGGTAAGGAGAAAGAGGAGGGAGGAAAATGGAAGGGAAAGAAGAATGCAAGTGTGAAGAAAGAAGGGGAGAAAACCATATGCCAGCATTGTTCCAAAGCTGGGCATGATGAAGCCCATTGTTGGAAATTACATCCCAAACTAAGGCCTAAGAAACAAGATAATAAGGGAAAACAAAAGACGATTGCTACCACACAACATGACCTTGGATTAGATTCTGGTGATGAGACCAAGATTTCAGCCATGGTCACAAAAGGAAAAGAAGTTGTTGCAAGCACTAGTTCCTCACATAGTCAAAACAACACTCCAAATGAAGAATCAAGAATAGAATTGTTCCATGTAAGGGTAATTTCAAATCATACAAAGATTGATGCATTATTTGATAGTGGGTCACAATCAAACTTAATTTCAGAAGACTTGGTCAAAAATATTAACCTTGAAACTGTACCTCATCATAAGCCATATCCATTGGGTTGGATAGTCAATAATGCAAATTTACAGGTTACAAGGAAGTGTTTATTCAAGTTTTCCATTACTGAAAAGTTCATTGATGAATTTGAGTTAGATGTAGTTCCACTTAACATCTCAGGAATCATTTTGGGTAGTCCATCTTTGTATGATAGAAAAGTAGTATTTAATTGCCATGAGAAAAAATACTTATTGCTCGAGAATGAGGTGGAGTACATTGTGAGAGCCCATCACGAAAAGTTGAACATTTCTTTGGTTAATGTGAGGCAGATGAAGATACTAGTAAATGCAAGTAAAAATTTTGTGCTTCTCATGATCAAGAAAAAGAATGATATTGATTATGAATATTTTGAAGGTTGTATGACAAATTAAAATTTGATTTGTTTGATGTGGTAAGCAAGCATGGAGAGATGTTTCAAGAACCAAAGGGGTTAGCTCCCAAGAGGGGAATTCAGCATGAGATACAGTTGCAGCAGGATGTTCCACTTCCAAACATTGGAATGTATCCCATGTTGATTATGGAGAGCATGGAAATCAAGAATAAAATTCAAGAATTTATGAACAAAGCTATCATACGCCCATCTATTTCACCATGTGGTTCACCCATTGTCTTGGTGCCAAAGAAGGATGGAACTTGGCGCATGTGTGTGGATTTCCGTGCACTGAACAAAATCACAGTAAAGAATCATTATCCACTCCCAAGAATTGATGATTTGCTTGATCAATTGAGGTATGAAAAGTATTTCACTAAGTTAGACTTACGAAGTGGTTATCATCAAGTTAGAATAGCTGAAGAGGACATTTGGAAAACCTCATTTAAAACTAAACAAGGATTGTTTGAGTGGCATGTTATACCTTTCGGTCTTACAAATGCTCCAGCTACTTTCATGAGAGTTATGAATGATGTATTGACACCATTTCTAGATGAATTTTTCATTGTGTACTTAGATGATATTCTCATATTCAGCAAATCCATAGATGAACATGTCATGCATGTGAACAAAGTACTTGATGTTGAGAAAAGAACGGTTGTTTTTAAAGATTTCAAAGTGTGAATTTGGCAAGACTTCTTTAGTGTATTTGGGACACATTGTTGGAGGAGGTGAGCTGAAGATAGACCCCTCTAAAGTTGAGGTCATTCTGAATTTTCCCAAGCCCAATACAGTTACAAAGGTAAGAATCTTTCTTGGGGCAGCACAATATTGGAGGAAATTTATTACTAATTTTTCTTCCATTGCAGCTCCATTACATGGATTGACTAGTGTCAAGAAAGTCTTCCATTGGGGATATGTACAGCAGAAAGCATTTGATTCTTTGAAGCAAAAGATTAGTTCAGAACTAGTATTGGCACTTCCGGATCTTAGACAGCCATTTGAGATTCAAATAGATGCTATTGGTTACCCCATGGGAGCAGTTCTTATGCAGCATAGTAAGCCCATTTCATTTCATTCTGAAATTTTTAATGGAGTTGTGACTAACTATCCAACTTATGACAAATAACTTTATGCATTGGTACAAAGTGTCAAAAAATGGAAACACTACTTGATGGGAAAGGAGACCATTATCCATACCGACCATCAACCATTGCAGTACTTACAGTCATAGTCAAAGTTACAGCAGTCACGACACTTCAGATGGATGGGTTTTCTACAATAGTTTCATTTAGTTATCAAGTAAAAAAAGGAAATCTACAATAAGGTAGTTGATATGATTTCTAGGCCTATTGTAAATTCATCTATTATACTCAAGCACCATTCAGTTTGCATGAAAGTTACATTGAGCAATATGCATATGATAATGACTTTCGAGATGTATATGCAAGCTTGAGTCAAGGAAAACAAATTGAAGAGTTGGATTACCATGTACATAACAGTTTGTTGTATCACTTGGGAAAGTTGTGTATTCTACAGGGAGAGAGAAACAATATCATAAGGGAGGCGCACACTTCATTGATTGTTGGACATTTTGGTGTAGGCAAGACAGTAGTGAATCTCCAAAGGTATTTTTATTGGCCACACATGTTTGATAATGTATCTCGTTTCATTAGAGGATGTTCTTTGTGTGCAACAAGTAAGCCTAGCAATAGGAAACTAGGATTGTACACTCCACTTCTGGTACCTTCACGTCCATGGGAGAGTATCTCAATGGATTTTGTAGGAGGTCTTCCATTGTCAAGGAAAGGTCATGATTACTTGTATGTAGTTGTAGATAGGTTCAACAAAATGTGTATACTAACACCATGTAAAAAGAAAATTACAGCTAAACAAACAGCTCATCTTTTCTTCCAAAACATTTGGGTTCATTTTGGTCTTCCTACTTCCATTGTAAGTGATCAAGATTCTTAATTTGTTGGGATTTTTTGGCCAAATTTGTGGGACATGATGGACACAAAGTTGAAGAAGAGTAAAGCCTTTCATCCACAAACAGATGGAAAAACCGAGGTGGTCAACAGGATAGTCATTCATCTTCTTAGAGGATATTGCAACAAACATCCCAAGTTGTGGGATGAACAGTTTCATTACATACAACATGCATACAACATGGCAAAGAATTCTTCCACAAATACATCACCATTTGAGGCATGTTTTGGGTACTTGCCAAGATTGCCATTGGACTTCATCTTTGAGAAAGATGTCGCCAGCAATGGTCACATTAACATCAATAAGTCAAGGAAGTTCATAGAGAAAATTCGGTTGATACATCACACAGTGCAGGAACAGCTGGAAAAGAGTCAAAGCAGCTACAAGGCAAGACATGACAAACACCGTATTGATCACAAATTTTAAATTGGAGACGAATTTTGGTTATATATTAGCAAAGAGAGAGTTCAAGGGGAAGGCAAAAAGCTTAAGCCAATCTATTATGGTCCTTTTAAAAATCTGGAAAAGATTGGTAACAATGCATTTAAGCTTGATTTGCCTCCTTATATGCAAATATACTCTGTTGTTAATGTTGAGAATTTGAGATTGGTTGAGCCTCCTTTGATTGATGATCAAGGAGAGCATGTTCAGCTGCCATCAATAGATGATTTCTCGCCATAATATCTTTATGAACTTCAGCAGGACCTAATGCTTGTCAAAAGAACCAGAACTTCAAAGAGAGGGAATCTTGAATACCTTAAAGTGGGACTCAATGGACAAAAGCCTTCTAAAGCCAAATGGTTGCAGATCAAGAAGGTGAGGGAGTTGTACTCTCGCCTGCTGAACAATTGATAGCATATTTCGAGGTCCAAAAGGCTTCTGGTGGGGAGGAATGATCAGGTGCTCAATATTTAGCTCAAAAATAAAAGTTCTCAAATGGCTCGAAACCTAAATGAACACGTCCATCTCGGTGAAACGATCCCAATGCAACTCGTTTCACTTAAAACCAAGTTCATATGAGGAAGATATTGAGTTATGTCTTCTTTTCCAAACAGAAGAAATAAAAAAAAAAAATGCACAGTCACTGCACAGTGAGCAGTCTGTATTATTGACATGGCAGGTGATTGTGCAAGGTCAATGGTGGTCAATGGCTCAATCACAGTTCACCAAGTGTCAAGTAGTGGTTGGTTGGTAAGTGTGGTGACGTGGCTCATTTTTATTGGATGAAGAATTGACCAATGAGGGGACAAGTGGCAAGCTCGGAGGCCGCCACGTGTCCCTCCCCAAAGGTCTGGTTATGGCAGTGTAAAATTTTTATAGAGGCATCAGGGTTTGACCCCGCGACCTCCTCTACACAAACCACAAGACTTACTGCTACTCCATGCTCCAGTTCTTAACCTATGTAGTTGTCTGCACATATTTGAAGTTTAAAAGGTATGTGGTTAGGGGTTAGGAGGGCCAGCCCTCCCATGTGATCGCTCTGGCAGTTACGGTTACCTCACCATTCGGTGCCAACATAAACCACGACCCACGATGGTTAATGCCATACATGTGACATCTCGTATACGCAGCAGTGACAGCTAAGGTTGCAGTCAGGAGAACTAGTGGCCAGCGTGACATTTAATGCGGAACCTGTGTCCACTCAACCCGCCAGAGCTAATGGTTAAGCCTAAACCATGTCATTTAAATGTGCGGTGTTAACGCTAAACCCAAATTAACCATTAATTAATCTGGTTTATTATTTAATTAAAATCGAGTTAATTTCGACGGTGTTTTGGTGGAACCCACCAATTTCAATCCTAACTCCAAAAATAGCTGGCTTAACTGGAGTTCCTCCAGTTTTAGAGGAGGTTTTCTAGGGAAAAATAGTTTGGGTCATAACTAGAGCAAATTTCGACCAAATTAAGCTCAGGAAAAGGTGTTCCTAGCTAATTTCGACATTTTGAACACAATGGAACGGGTTTGAGGAGTAGTAGAGCTTTTTAAATAGCATTTTTTTCCATATTAAGCTAATACAGAGGCTCAAGCCATGGAAGTTGGACCAAGGAGATGTAGCCCAAGAGGGGTGAACTCCTTCATCAAAACATTGTGTTAAGTGTTCAATTGATGGTTTGTTGTACTTTTTATTGTTGTTGTTCAGCACTTGTCTTTTATGCTATTTTGCTCATGAATGTCACATTAAACTTGATAAAATTTACATGTTTACATTCACAAACAACCTAAGGAAAACTATGCACATGAAGCAATGGACAAGCATTTATTTATAAATATGTAATTGAAATTAGCATAGCAAAACTAACATTCAATAATAGATCACTCTTTATGTCCCTAAGGATGACGAAGTGTTTAGGTACTTATGGGAACTTGGTTATACGAAAAATAATCAATTGAAGGTACATGGTCTTTATTGAGGTCTCTTGATTGTCCAAGAAAATTAGGTGAAAGAGCTCACAATCCTAGGAGACTCTCTCCTTAGTTTGCAGTGTTTAGTCAAAGGCTCGATGTCGAAGGAAAAATCTCTAGAAAATATAATGAAAATGGCACAGAAAATGGTAAAAGACATTCCATGAAAAACATACTTTCATGTATTACGGGACCATAAAAAAAAAAAAGTAGACAAGCTCACCAATCTTAGATACAAATTGAAAGCAGGAAAATTACACATCAATGGCCAAATTAGGCCATTAATTATCCCTTAGTGAAGTATAATAACTCAAAAATTAATTTAACCCAATGCAGAGCATCTCATCAAATCAAATTCATAGTCATCAGATGACAAAAATTTTATTTTTTAATATAGTATAGAAATTTTTCATTAATGATTATTAAGAATGGAGAAATTCATTATTAATAATTGTAATTTATATAGTTATCGAAAGAAAACTAATCTATCTAAAATGAAAAACCATATCCATTATAATGATCGACTTGTGATCCATGGGCAGACTCTACTCTAAAGATTTCCGACCTCTAATCCATAGAAGCGAACTCTACTCCAAATATTTTTAAATCTTCCACCATTAACTTATAATATAAGAAAAAATGTCCGCATGGGGTAGCTCAAGTGGCAGTGGCCGTGGAAATGAAGTCTCACCGAACCGGAAGTCTTGGGTTCAAATCTTGGGCTACCCTTCCCCCGTAGCGGGGTGTGTAATGGACATGAAAATCGGAGAGTCCTACCAAGCTTACAAAAAAAAAAATATAAGAAAAAATATTAAATCTTATAATTACATTAATACAATATTATCTTTTCCAATTTTTTATATTATCTTTCTAAAACCTAATTTTGTTTTGGATTCATATATATATATAGATATAATCTTTCTAAAATGTAATAAAAATTGTTGTCGGGCTCACAATGAGGATATGTATATTTCATTTATCAACAAAATTCACTCTATATTACCATAAATATTTGAAGTCTTCCACTGTTAATTTATTTAGTTGTTCCGTTCATCAACAAAATTCACTTTATGTTATCATTGGGTGTTTTTAAAACGGTGAGGAATTGGTTATTTTTAGTGGTTTAAAATAATGGAAAGAGAAATTTGTATTTTTTTCATAATAAGTAATTAGTTATATATCAACAATAAAGTATTGTCTAACCATATATTTGGAATTTTTTAAATATATTAAATTTAATTCAATTAAATATAATATTGGCTGTTTTTAAAACGGTTAGGAATTGGCTATTTTTAGTGGTTTAAATTAATGAAAAGAGAAATTTGTATTTTTTCATAATAAATAATCAGTTATATATCAAAATTGGCTATTTTTAGTGGTTTAAATTAATGAAAAGAGAAATTTGTATTTTTTCATAATAAATAATCAGTTATATATCAAAAGTAAAGTATTGTCTAACCATACATGTGGAAATTTTTGAAATATATTAAATTCAATTCAATTAAATATAACATTTATATTATATTTAAAAAATATAATTATTTTTGAAATACATTAAATTTATTTTAAATTTAAAAGTATAGTATTTATAGAATAAGTATAATATATTGATTATATTGTAAAATATAATTAAAATTGAAGAAAAAAAAAAGTTCAGTGATTTTTCTTTTCTTCTTAAATTCTATGCCTTATAGAATGTTCATTCTGATTTGTTAATTTGAAATTGAATTGAATTTATTTAGTGAGAATGAGTCCTTTCAATTTGATAACCAAATGTTGTTATTTGATATTAGGGGATGAATTTTAATGAGATTTTATGATTAATGACTAAAGTCTTAATTTCTTCAGATGTGAACAAGGGACACTAATTGATTCAACTTTGTTACTTCACAATATTTAATAAAAATTTAGATGAACAAAAAAAACAGAAATAAATTTCTTAATCTTGTTTAGTGCTAAGGAAAGTATATCATTTAGTAAATTAGTTCTTTCAATCAAAATAATAATTAGTGAACCCCCAATCACTATCTTGAATGTTATGTGCTTTAGTGGTTTTCAATTCTTAATCATAGTTTTAAAAGTCGAAATCAATCTTTGAATTGGTCACCTATTAAACCAAGTTTATAGGACATAACCATATTCAATGAATCATTTTCAAAAAATACATAAAATAATTAATTTTTAATGAAAAATATGTTTTTTTAATAATCCACACGATTAGAGAGAGAACTAGCAAAGTTTGTTCATATATATACCATTTAAGAGTGAAATGGCTCTGAGAGCAATATATATCAGCAATAAAATACATAATCGTTGAAGCTCTAAATAGCCTCTAGATTTAAAATCTCCAAAAACCATGTTATAACATATTGGGTGATTGGCCTAATACAAATCATTGATCAACGTGATCACTCTTCAAACTCATCACCACTACTAGAAATGTGATTAATAGAAGAAATTACATAAACATCATCTAGCTCAAAGTCTTCAGACTCCTCAAAGACATCTACAACCTCAGTAGTAGCAGTAACAACTATAGTAGTACTAGGCCTAACATTGGCAAAATTGTTTGGAAACAAAATTTATGGTATATAGTAACTACAAAGGACTTATGTTGCAATTAAGGACCTTAATGGTGAAAATTTTAAGTTTGATCCATGGAAGTTTGAATATTTGATTAAAAAGACGTAAGTGTTAGTTTTCCTTCACAATTTTATCTATGTGTCTAATTTCAAAGATATATTTAGCTACACAAATGCAAAAAAAAAAAAAAAAAAACTATAAAAGTGTGTTAAATAGTTTGGATAAATTGTAAATATATAAGTTTGTTTTTTTTCTTTAATTCTAAGTATACATATCATAATTTCAAAATATAATACTCTATTATTTCTCTACAACTAATGATAGATTTTACGTAATTAATGTGTCTTTCCAAATACATAAGATTTTGCATTGACCCTAGGGCAACTATAAAAATTATATGGTTGGTAAATGTTGATAAAAATCAAACCATTTACTTACTAATACAGCTCACATTGTCAAGATTTAAAAAATTATAAATATTAACTAAATTATAAGTTTATTTTAAATTATTATTATTATTAAAAAAACTAAAACATGAGTGAAAGATTATCCATTTGTTTGGAAGACAAGTTGAAAATGACATAACAACTTCCTTGTAGCCCTAAGGGTGGGGATTAATAAGGAGGACTGCATTGGTAAGGTATGCTTAGATAAATGAGTTAGGTCCATATCAAATCAGTAGAATTGCATTTAGTGTAGAAAGCATCATTGGATGCAAAGTGGCAGAAAACCATCTCAACCATGGCTATTTCTCATTAACGAAGCTTTTGGAATGACTGTATCATTTTAATATATTAATTCTTTGGATTTACTTTAATTTTTTAGATCCGTACACATTATGAAAATTAATCAAATTAGTTGTTGTATATGAATATCAATCAATTCAAATCATGTGAATATATTATATAAGAGGAATATCAATCGATGAAAATAAGCAAGAAGTGGCAGTCGCGACAGTGTTGGTTTCGGGGTCTGTGGTTTAGTAATTTTATCTACAATTAGTGTCAATATTTTTTCTCTATCCAAGGTTGCAAACCCTCAGCAATGAAAAATAGAAGTCGTTATGTGTCACCATAAGATGCTTGAAGCTTATGTGAACGTGGCGGGTTAAGCAGTCAGGTTTTCTCAGTAGCAGGTTCGGTAAGCTAGGGTTTCCATTTATGCAGGAGATGTTACGGTGAAGGGCTTTCTAAATTGATAGATGGCAGGTCACAAGGATGAGTTGGAATTTTTTGAGGATCCATACAAGGATATCTCTATCTAATAATCGCCACCTTAGCCTCCGACAATGGATATTCTTGTGACATCTAACATCCCATACTTTGAGGTTTTTTCATCCCTTTCATCCCTAGAGTTGATTCTGGTAGTCACAGAGGGGTTTTCCAACTTTTCTTCACGGGAAACATCAATAATGCAAAACGAGGTTCCTTTTCCATCGGAGATTCTGTTTCCAAGATGGGTTCAGCACTTTGGAGGGTTAGTGAGCTTGGATCATTCATGTGTTTCTTCTCTGTTGTAGATGGTAATTGAAGGATTTTCGACTCAAGGGAGGATTTTGAGTTCGGTCAAGGATGAGGGTATCCTCAAGGGAGGATTTTGAGTTCGATCAAGGACGAGGGTATCCCTGTGGGTTCTTCGGATGCTTCATTCCCTCAGGGTTTCCCATATGTGGGGCTTCAGTTAGGCTTTCAACAACGTGATTTAGATATAACCTCATTCTTCTAAGGGGAGTGATCGTCTAATGATATTCTAGGTTTTGTAAGTTCACAATGGGAGGGTAAGGGATTTGCAGTGGTTTGACCAAATTTATCTCGTTGTTTGGCGGTTGAAAATTTTGGGTCTCAATCGCAATGTTTGGAAGTTTCTGGTGGTGTGGCTGGTAGTGAAGATATGGGGTTTTGCTACTACTCCAACCTGGCTGGGGTTTGTGGTCTAGGTATCCTAAGGTGTAGTCAAGGTTTTTGTCTCAAGACCCCCTTCTAAATGGTTCAGATGCAGTTGTGAACAATGTTAATGTGCAAGACGGATATGAGGCCCCTTATGGGCAGGTGGACCCCCAAATAAATAGCTCTAGCTAGGATACCATGTCAAAATCAGATAAGAAGTGAAAAAAAGTCAAGTGTATGAGGGTCAGATTAGAAGAGGAGAACATAACTTTGGGTGAGGGGATAAAGTTTGGGAATGTTATGGAAACACTTGAGCGGGTGTTGGTTGGCAAAGTGCGCAGTAGAGAGTTTTCAAGGGATAAGCTCCAGAAGTCAGTAAAGGAGTCATGGGAAAAGAACCTCAATGCATTGCCTAAGGCACGGATTTTGGTCAAAGGTTAGTTTTCCTTTCGCTTTACTTTGGTGGAAGCTTCCTCTTGGTTCTAAGCAGGAACTGGTTTATTGAATCATCTCTAATTTTTTGAAGATATGGAGTCCTTTGTTTGATGCAAACAAAGAGAAGTTGGGAGTTGGTTTTGTATGGGTGTGGCTCCCTAGAATTCCTATGTAGTTTTGGTCTATGGACATATTTTGTCTCATCGAGAACAAGTTGGGGACTTTCATGTAAGCCAATAATTCATATGAAGAAATTGGGAGAATGGTCATTGCCCGCATTATGGTAAATTTAGACACTCAAGAAGGATTGGTTGCAGTAATGAATCTGCATTATCAAAGGTTTATCATACAAGAAAATATTAGACTATTAAGGTATCTTTTTTTTTATGTCAGCTTTGTCATAAGGTCAATCATGTTTTGAAGGATTGTTCATTGTCTTATTCGAGGCAGAAACCTTGGAAGTCTAAACCACCTAGGTCTGCAGAAAGGTCAAAGGAAAATTCACCCATAGGATTAGAGTCATAGTAGCCTCCAAGGGAGTCATTGTTGGTCGAGCAGGGGCATAATCAGATGGATGAAGACTCTTGGCCTCATAGTAGCATAGGATTCATTGCTCAGGCTCCATGGGTCGATGGTCTATTTTAAGATGCTCCTTTGGTACTAGGTACTACTTTTTCTTCCCTCCCTGTATCTAATCTTATAAGCTCTTTATGTTCTTTGGCTATGGAATCATTTCCTTTTCCTTCTACCTCTTGTTCTACTTCATGTAGGTTTTCTTTGGGATTTGTCTCTTTCCCTATTTCCTAAGTCACTATGTGTTTCTCCTCGCCTCTCCATTTGCTCTCTAGAGCTTCCTAGTTATCATTTGACTCTATCCCTAGATATAATTTGAGGTATCCTTGGAGGTTAGGGTTGGTTTGGGTCCTCCTTCATCTTTTGTTGTTCATAAGTTCCCTCGGGGTAGGTTATCGCACATTTCTAGAGCCAAGAAAAAGGCTAGTCAAGATGTAGCAGTTGGGAAGCAAAAACCCATTATTGGGGCGCATAGTGCGAGCCCCTAAGTCTATGTCATAATGGGGTTCCTCTCTTTCAATTATAAATGGTTATATAGCCCCTCAAAAATACTAGCTCTTAAAAACCTCATGCTTTCTGATCTACTTGATGTTATCATTCTGCAAGAAACCCTGGGCTCGGATGATTCCATTTAAAAGACTCTAGAATCATTGGGTGTAGGGTGGAATTTTTTTGGGATGGATTCCAAAGGGCACTTAGGTGGCCTAGCGCTAGGTATAAACTTGCAATCCACTATTTTTTTGAATTCTTGGGGGTATAAGTATTTGTAACTGAATTGGGAATGTAAATCAAATTGGTGAATATTTATGGTTTGTGCTAGGATAGGGATGCGTTCTCGGATAGTCTGATGATTTCTTCATTCATGAATCCTTATAATATTTTGTACGATGGTGATATGAATTTTTCCTTGGCTATTTCAAAAAAATTGGGGAACACATGCCCACCCAAATCCCCTTTCGTGTTTTTTTGTTCATCTCATATCGGAGCAAAAACTTTGTGACATTGGTCTTATTAAGTTAAATCCTACTCGACATAACAGAAGAGCAGGGGATGTAAGGATTGATCGTTTCATTTTTGTAGAATCCTTGCTAGACAAAATTCCCCTTTTTCGTTAGTGGATCAGTGTGGGAGGTTGTTCCTATTACCCATTTTTCTGGAATTAAGAGGTGATTTTAGAAGCCCAAGGCCCCATTATTTAACTCATCCTAAATGAAATAAGAATCTATCCATTCTCTAATGTGGGAGCATTACACCCCCTATATAATTGAGAGAGAAGGTTCAATCCCAGTTTAGTTTGCAAACAACATTACAAATCTAAAGAGTTATTATGGATTGGGTAAAGAAGAAGAAAAATGGAGAGATTTGGGGGAGCTAAAAAGAGTGGTGCAAGAGCTAGAATAGTTAGAAGATCCACAGGGGGGTTATTCATCAGAAGAGGTTAAACAAAGAATTATTCAACTTGAGGCTTCAAGAAACAAAATTATAAGGGAGCGGGAGGAAGAGTGGAGGCTAAGAATTTAGGAAATTTGGTTAAAGAGTGGGGACAAAACTTCAAATTTCTTCCAACAATATGCCAAAGGTCATCAGGTTATAAACATTATTTGGACTCTATATCATCCAAATGGTGGTCAAGAAAATAATTTTGAGGATTTGGCTCCTTTGGGTATAAATCATTTTATTTCCTTATTTAAAGCCCCTTGTACATCTCCCTAGATGGAATCATCAATATGGCAAGCCACTTTCCCTGTTTTACTAATGAAGATACAAACAATTCCCTCATGGAGCCGGTCTAGGAGGAAGAATTGAAGGTGTTGAACAATTTACATAGGGACAAAATCTCGGGTCTTGATCTGTGGTCATTTGAATTTTTCTCTGAATTTTTTTATATATTGGGGAAGTCTCTTCAAACTAATTGAGGATTGTAGACATACGGGGCAAACGTATGATGCATTTAATTCCATGTTTATTGGTCGAATTCCCAAGTTAGAATCCCCGAGTTCCTTTGGTTACTTTAGGCCTATTTCTTTATGTAATAGTATCTAAAAAATTATTAGTAAAATTATTGCTAATAGATTAAAGTCAATTTTGTCTCAGCACATCTCTAAGGAGCATTTTTCCTTCTTGGAAGGTAGGCAAATCTATGTGCCCATTGGGGCAGCATAGGAGGGCCTCCATAGTATTAAAACCAATAATCTCAAATGAATGGTACTCAAGAATGACCTATCTAGGGTGTATGACAGGGTTAACTGGGTATATCATATTAGAATTCTCTTAACACACCTAGGTTTTGAGGTGAGATTCATCAACTAGATTATGTGCTACATCACCTCAGCCTCCTTTGTAGTGATTATTATTGGTTTTTCTTGAAATTTGTCCCATGTTGAGAGAGGTTTGCGCGAAGGTTGTTTTTTCTCCCCTCTATTGTTTCTTCTAGCTGCGAAGGGACTCAATAGGTTGTTAACATAGGCAGAGAGAAGGGGTGACTGAAAGGGTCTCCCTATAATTGGAGATTTGTTCATCACGCATTTATTATTTGTCAATGACATTCTATTGTTTTGTGATGTTTCCAGGTGGGACTTAGCCTTAATCAAATATGATTTGTCCTTATTTGAAAAATCTACATGTATGCTGGTAAATTTGTAAAAGTTAACCTTTATTTCGGAAAGCCTTTCTCTTGATGAGATTTAAAATGCACAAAGCCTCTTTCCATTTCACTCTAATTCCATTGGTTTCGGGCTAAAATATCTGGGTTTGTATCTCAAACCTAATTATTACAAGAAGGTGGATTAGAATTAGTTGCAGGCTAACATAAAGAAAAGCCTCAAAATTTGGAGTTCCATATGGTTGTCAAGGGTAGGCAGACTGGTGCTCATAAAATCCATCTTAAAAGCAATCTTGGTTTTTTACGTGTCACTCTCATAGATTCCAAAAGGTATTCTCAATTTTGTCTGCAAAACTTGATGTAGATTCTTATGGATGGGTACAAAAGATGAAAAAAAAAATCCTCTGGGTCAAGTGGGAGAGAATTTCTCTTCCAAAGAAATGGGGTGGGTGGGAGCTGAAAAATCTAGTATCTTTCTCCAAAGCACTAGCTGCCAAGGTGGGATGGAATTTGATTACCACAAAAAGTTTATAGAAGGATGTGGTATACAAAAAATATATTTTCCCCTCCTCCCTTGAAGATTGGATCAAAACCCCAAACAAGCACAGGTTAATTATCTTTGTTGTTTAGAGGACAGTGTTAGATTCCTTTTGTGTGATTGAACAGGGTTTGACCTGGAAAGTAGGTTCTAGGGATCATGTCATATTTGGCCAAGATGCATGAATTAGATGTGGTGCACACTACAACCTGTCTGAGGAGATGGTGGCTTTTCTTCATGAAAGGGAGTTTTCTACTCTCAATCAATTGGTTGATATGACCAGAACATGAATTTGGGCGCAGGGATGGACAAATGTGGTCTAATTAAATTTTCTGGCGGAATGGAAAGAAATATGTCAAAGCTATATCACTTTCCTCAATGAATCCCATGTAAGATTGAGTGATAAGGAAGACTTTTTGCATTGGGCCCATTCTTCAAATGGTGAATAACACTTCAAGATTGGATATATTTTGATCCTGGAATATAATGAGTCGAGAGATCTTGTGTGGTGGTGGCAAAAGTTGTGGAATCTTAGTTTTCCAGTGAAATCTTACCTTTTTCAATGGTGTATTCTTGAAAACAAGCTCCCTACAAGTGAAAATGAAAAGAGAAAAAAAGATGCTTTATAGGGCCAAGCTAGTGCCCTTTATGCAAAGCATTAAAAGAAATAGTGAACCATATCTTTCTAGAATTTCCTTTCACCAAAGTTGTGTGGAGTACAATCTGCATCTCCTTATCTATGAATCTACTCGACAGGGCTTATAATGTTTGAATGTTTGGCCTTCCTGGTGGGATTATGCTTCTCCCAAGAAGCTTAGAAATTTACTTCTGATTATAAATTGGGGGATATGGTTAGCTAAGAATCATGTTAACTTTGAGAATAACTTTATTCCTCAGGATAAAGTGGTGGAAAACTCCATGACCATATATGATCTAATTCCTAACTTACCTGTGTCTTATAGATAGAGGAATATTACACCTAAGGTGGTTAATAGATCCTGCCCTTGGGCATATTTTGATGGTGCTTCACAAGAAAATAGCAAATGGGGGGGAGGTACAGTGTTGTATTGGTGGGCCTCCTAAATAAGTACCAATCAAGGCCCATATAACCATCCTTTAGCATGTTTTAATCTCTCTCTTTACATTTGATGACATTTTTTTATCACTAGGAAGGTTAAGGAATGTTTGTCATATCTTGTAGCTTAATGCATTGAATGTGTAATACAAGGAGTATTTATTGTACAGGAGGATGTTAAAGACCAACATTTATTACTTAAGAACACGTTGGGGAGCAACAAGATAGGGTTTAGGGGACCTGTTCCTCAAACCAACTCATCAACAATTCGGTTGGCATAGGGCAATTACTCCACCTGACTGACTGCGAGAATCTCAGGAAACCATATCCATTATTACCGGAGTTTTGGAGGGAAGCAATCCTCGTTTCAAGGAGGTTTCCCCTCACATATTTTTGTATAAATAAAGGAGCCTATGAACTTAGTAGGATTCGACTTTTTTGAGAAAGATAGTGGTTGTTAGAGCTAGAGCATGATACTTGTTATTTCCATTATCATGTCATGTATTTAAACAATTTTTTAGATTAATGAGAAGCATCTTTTAGCTTCCAGCCTAAGTTTGTTTTAAGGAACTAAGTTTCCTTGGGTTAAGACCCGACCCAGCCCAAGCACTCAAACTCCTATGTTGTACATTTTTGTCATTTGTTCCTTTGCATGCATTTGATCTAGTTGTATTATTTCTCTGCAACTTTGGTTTACAAGAAAAAGTATTGTGTCTATAGATTGGTGAGTGAGATTCTTTAAGAAGATTAATCATAATGGTTGTGTGAACATACACCAAAGTTTTTTTATTTTTATTTTATGCAATAGTTAGGTTCTAGTTTAAATTCAACTCATCCTTTCCTTTGCATTTGATTTTATGTAATTAGCTTGTTAGTAGTCCTTTCAGTCATGGTGTTTTTACTAGTTGAATAACCACTTTGTGTGCAGGCAAGACTCATTGGTTCATAAATTAGAATAAAATCATATATCCACGCCAACAGCATCCCTCTCAACACCCTTCTCCCCACTTCTACTCATTCCCCTAAACTGCTTGTGCACAAAAATCACATCACGGGGTTACAAGAGACCATTAGTTTGACTTCTTCCCTTATGCAAGATGGCCTAATGATTATATCTAAGCTTCACAAGGTCTTACACACTCTTCCCCAACCTTCTATCATCTTTACCCACGTTTAGAATGCTTTTAGAGCCCTTAGAATGCTTTCAAATGCAATCTTGTAGCAATATAGGGCATCCTATAGCATCTTGTAGTAGTCATGTAGCACTTCACAAAATTGACCAGAATTTAGCCAGAATTGCTTCTTAAGCATATTTTTCACTTTTCCATCACATTACAACGTCCCCAAATCTTTGGAACCCAACTTTAAGATATCAAAGACCCTTCCACAACATCGTATCCTCACCATAGTTTTAAATCTGCAATTAGGGTTTACAATTTTGATCATGAGTTACATAACATAGAAATAGTTTGAATTGATATATTTTGAGCATTTGATGGTTTCTACTATTAATTAGGATTTAATTTTAATGCAGTAGTGCTTTTTTTTTTTCTTTCTTGTATCTACTTTCCCATAACTAGAATAGGGTTACAATTCTTGCCATTTAATTTTTGCAAAAACAAAATTAGGGTTTTCTTTTCCAGCATTTATTTTCTTGCAAATAGATCAATGTTCCATTGATGCGGTAGGAAAAGTAAAATTTCAATTGCTTCTTTCCTTGGAAAGTTGAGTTCAATAGTTTTTCTTTCATTATACTTCTGCAAAATGGTATCTGCACATTCTAGTTCAATCCATTAGTTCAGAGCAACCTGGGTAGAAATCTTGTTTATTGTGCATATAACATTTTCACCTCTTAAGTTTGTATGAACCTCAGATTGATAAGTTAAAGTTTATATTGTTGTAAGTTGCAAAATCCTTGTGGTAATACCAGGGCTCATCACTTTTTTGTGTCATTATCGAGGAGGTGTCGAAGTGGGTATTTCCTTTTTCTTTAGAGTTGCTTTCTTTTCCATTCAATTTCGTGAAGAAAAAAAACTATTAAAAATAGCAACAAGAAATTCCAATTTAATTTTTCCTTGAATTAAATTGTGAATTAAAATTGAATTCTATTCTCATAGCAACTCGTAAATAGCTAATTAAGTTTAATTGACTTAATTGACTTAGGAATTTCGATTTGGAAGTCTATCTGGAGTCATATAAGTGTGATCCCTACATTTTAGGGGTCCAGGTTGAGTTCTTTGGAGTTGTAATTAGATAACTCAGTCTAACTGAGGTATAGTCAGTTAAACTAGTTCTAACTATTTGAGGAACTAGTAGAGGTTTAGTAGTGATTCAGTGCACCAATGCATCCTCAGTGCCACACTAGTTAACTGAAGATTCACTCACAAATAATTCATGCATGTCAGTTCAAAGGAAGACCCAATTGAGACTAGAGTGCAGGGACAGTGTACTATCAGTTGTATGATTTTCTAAGTTGTACAGATCATGCATGCAATCAGTTGAGGACCTAAGTTTGGATTGCACAGTTTTGGAAGAAGGATTTCCCAATTAAATATGGGTTGATCCTCTTAGGAATTGCACAAGGAAATAGGGGCTTGGCAGGCAGTAGAATTGGCTAAGTGTTGGCTAGAGTGAGCTTGTGAGGCAGAGAGTTGATTATACTTGTGCAAGGATTGTTCTAGTGAGAACAAGCATTGTATTTTCTTCTCAGATTTCTGATTAATGCAATATAGATAGTTGGGGTTTTGAGTAGTTGATTTCCCCAAAGAAATATTGTGTTATGTGTGATTGATATTCTTACTCTTTCTGATTTTTGTTTTCATCGATCATTATTGGTTTCCCCTGTTAAGAGTAGAGTATATTCTTGCCTTATGTTTTAGTATATCACGTGAGTTGTTGAATCTACAGAAAAATCTACGTGGTATCGGATCTGAAGACAGTATAAAAGAGGTGATTCTGATTTTTTTTTGCAGGTGAAAATCGAATTAGCAGTTCATACTTTAGATCAAAAATATGTCTTTTTACAGGTTGCGACTTGACTATGCCTTGGAAGGCAACTCGAATTACATAACATAGAAGGACAGGATGGAAGAATTCTTGGAAGACAATGGTCTCAAGGAATTCATTGATCAAGCCATTCCTAAGCCTCCAGCATCAGATCTTAATGATCTGGTTGAATGGAGAAAGTGTGCGGCAAAGGTGAGGGAGATTATTCTTGAGGGAGTTCAAGACCACATTGTCTTGAGTCCCCATGGAAAGGAATCTATGTATGTTATTTTGAAGGCATTGTCAAACCTATTTCATAATAGCAGTGACCATAGGAATTTGGCACTGAAGGATAAACTCAGAAAGATCAAGATGGAGAAAGGCGACTTAATTACAAAATACTTGACCAAGTTCACTCATTGTCGAGATGAGCTTGGAAGTGTTGGGATTACTATTGCCGAGGATGATATGGTAAGCGTAGATCTTATAGGACTCCCCAAGAGTTGGCACAATTATCAAGACTCTGTCAATGGGAGGGAGAAGCTACCAGATTAGGAATGACTGTGGTTGGATTTGGTATAGGAAGAGATCAGAGGAGCACCAGGGACGGATCCTCATCAAAGTCTAATGATGAGGAAAATTGCACCTTAGAAGGTAAGGAAAAGAAAGGGAAGGGGAAGGTGTCCCATTCCAAATCGTATTCTTGTCATGGAGGTAAGAAGCATGACATGTCGAAATTCAAGTGATGTCATTGTCACGAGTTGGGACATTTTACTACAAATTGTCCGCTCAAGAATTCCAACAAGAAATCCTCAGGAGGAGCGGTAGGTGAGGCTCTTACCTCATAATTCGAATTGGACTTTACCCTCATCGCATGCATGGTGTCATTGATGATGGGTAGTGTATGGTACCTAGACAGTGGAGCTTCTTTCCACATGACTGGTAATAAATAGCTCTTCAGTGACTTGGAGGAGAAGGATCTCCAGATGCATATCGAGATGGGAGATGACGGGAGGTATAGTGCTATGGGGTTGACTGTAGTTATCTTTTAGAGGGAGTCAGGTGCTCCCCTCACCTTGTGAGATGTTATTTATGTTCCTAATTTGAAGAAGAACTTGGTATTTATTGTCATGTTAGAGGATAGAGGCTATGACATGATATTTAGTAAGGGAAAGGAATTCCTTTGTTACATAGCCACAGGATAGGTAAAGAGGATATGGATTTGGGTGAAGAATCTCTATAAGTTGGAGGTAAAAGATTGTGTTGCCTTGAGCACAAAAGCAGAGAAGGTGTAGAGCCAAGACATCAGTGAGTTGTGGCACAGGGAGTTGGGTCACTTGCATCATGGTGCTTTGAAAATCATGTAGCAGATTTCTACTAGTCTTCCCAAAGGTACATTAGAGAAAGTTGACACATGCAAAGGGTGTACTTTGGGAAAATTCACCAAAGCTTCCTTTCACGATAAAGACAGTCGAGCACAGGTGATTCTAGATCGATTTTATTCAGATGTGTGTGGAGCATTCTCGATAGCATCCCCGGCCAAACACGGGTATTATGTTATATTTGTTGACGATTTTTCTCGTAAATGTTGGATGTTTTTCATGCAGAAGAAAGATCAAAGTTTTGCAAAGTTTTGTGAATTTAAAGAATTTTTCGAGAAAGAAACTGGCGGGAAGGTTAAAGCTCTCAGGAGTGATAACAGTGGAGAGTATGTTTCAAATGATTTTAAAAAAATTGTGTTGCATAAGGGATTAAACGGGAGTTGACAACACCCCATAACCCACAACAAAATGGGGTGGATGAAAGGAAGAATAAAAGCATTGTAGGGGCAACATGGGCGATGTTGCATGATCAGGGCCTACCACTACACTTGTGGGTTGAGGCATGCAACACATTTGTTTATTTGCAAAATAGAAGCCCTCATCGGATTCTTGGGATGAGTACACCAGAGAAGGCTTTCTTAGGGAAGAGACCAGATGTGGGTCACTTCAGGCTTTATGGGTCATCAGTATATTGCCATGTGGCCAAAGATGCATGGAATAAGCTTAATCTGACAACAAAGTTGGGGATATTTGTGGGGTACACAAATACACCTCATAACTATCAGGTGTATCTGTTGACCAGCAGGATAATAGTGGTTTGCGGGGATGTCAAATTCAATGAAGAGAAGGCCATGAGATGTTCCCTTGAGAGGGAACTTCAGCTACATGCGGTTGAGGAGCTTTTAGCTCCTTAGGAGGAACCTCAGATTGATGTGGAGCAGCCACATGTAGAGGATTTGGGAGTGGGGACATCCACTCAGATAGAGTCTTCTAGAGATGGGAGAAAGCACACTAGAGAGGTTGACAGGTTATTGTAGGATTAAAGAGAGAATGTGGGAGCACCCACATCATAGCATAAGAAGAGGAGGTAACTTGAGAGGTACACTGGATACATGGCTCTTATGAGTGGATGTGTTAATACAAAGCCATCTTATTTTGAGGAGGCAATGCAAAAACGGGTTTCGGTTGATGCCATGGTGGAGGAGTATGACTCCATTGTTTGTAGTAGTGTTTGGGATGTGGTCCCAAGATCGAAAGACAAGTTAGTGGCGAGTTCCCAATGGATTTACAAGGTAAAGCAAGTAGTGGATTGTAGTGTGGAGAAACATAAGGCCATGTCCATGGCCCGAGGATTTTATCAGGTAGAGGGGATTGACTATGATGAGACCTTTTCTCCTATTGCAAGGTACTCATCATTCAGATCCATTTTGGCACTATCAACACAAATGGGTTGGAAGATACATCATATGGATGTAAATACAACCTTCCTTAATGGCAAGATTGAGGAAGAGGTGTATATTAAGAAGTCTGAAGGTTTTGAGACCTTTAACCGAGAGTCGCAAGTATTGTATGGGATGAAGCAAGCACCCCGTGCTTGGTACACCAAGATTGATAGCTACTTCACTGAGTTGGGCTTCACCAAAATTGAAGCAAATGTGAACCTGTACCATGTTGTGGTGGAACGTAAATTACTGATTATTTTTTTTATATGTCAACGATTTGATTCTTACAAGTGATGATAAGTTGATCAAGTCTTGCAAGGAGGATCTTGGAAGAGACTTCAAAATGAAGGACTTGGGGCTCATGCACTACTTTCTGGGCATGGAAGTATGGCAAGGTGATGGGGAAATTTTTGTCTCTCAGGGCAAGTATGCCAACGCGATATTGAAAGGGTTCCACATGGAGAGTAGTAAACCCATAGAGACTCCTCTAGCAAGTAACTGGAGGAAGGAGGATGCTACTTTGAGTGAAGTAGTGGAAGCTACTATTTACAGGCAGCTTGTGGGTTCACTCATGTATTTGGTGAACACATGACCTGACATGTGCTATGCAATTAACCAGCTTAGGCAAGTGATGATTAGGCCTACTAAGTTGTATTGGAAGGCGGCCAAGCATGTGTTGAGATACCTCAAAGGCACTACTTAGTATGTATTGTGGTCCAAACGAACAGAGGGAGTGAAGCTTGAAGACTTCACCGATGTATATTAGGTAGGGAGTCCACGCAACATGAAGAGCACATCAGGAGGGATCTTCAATATTGGGTCAGCAGTTGTTTCTTGGTACAGCAGGAAATAGAGATCGGTTACACTCAGTTCGACAAAGGCAGACTACATGGCTGCTAGTCAAGAAAAATGTGAGGCCATCTAGATGAGGAAGATTTTGGTTGGTTTGTTTGGTCAGCAGATGGATCCAACTGTGATTTACTGTGATAATCAGAGTTGTATCAAAATCTCTAAAATTCCATTTTTTCATGATCGGTACAAGCATATTGATATCCGATATCATCATCTTCGAGATTGTGTACTCAGGCGGATTATGTTGTTAGAATACATTCCCACAAAGAAGCAGGATGCTGACATTTTAACAAAGGCATTGTCAAGATGTAAATTCAAGTTTCAGAGAGACAGGATCGGGGTAGCTGATAATCACTTTATTATTGAGAGGGAGTGTTAAAAATAGAAACAAGAAATTCCAATTTAATTTGTCCTTGAATTAAATTGTGAATTAAAATTGAATAATATTCTCATAGCAGCGTGTAAATAGTCTCTTAAGTTTAATTGACTTAATTGACTTAGGAATTTCAAGTTGGAAGTCTGTCTGGAGTCATGTAAGTGTGATCCCTACATTTTAGGGGTACAGGTTGAGTTATTTGGAGTTGTAATTAGATAACTCAGTCTAACTGAGTTATAGTCAATTAAACTAGTTCTAACTGTTGGAGGAACTAGTAGAGGTTTAGTAGTGAGTCAGTGCATCCTTAGTGTCGCACCAGTTAGCTGAAGATTCACTCACAAATAATTCATTCATGTTATTTCAGAGGAAGATCCAATTGAGACTAGAGTGCAGGGACAGTGTACTATCAGTCGTATGATTTTCTAAGTTGTACAGATCATGCATGCAATCAGTTGAGAACCTAAGTTTAGATTGTGCAGTTTTAGAAGAAGGATTTCCAAATTAAATATGGGTTGATCCTCTTATGAATTGCGCATGGAAATAACAGCTTCATAGGCAGCAGAATTGGCTAAGTGTTAGCTAGAGCAGGCTTGTGAGGCAGAGAGTTGATTATATTTGTGCTGGGATTTTTCTAGTGAGAAAAAAGGCATTGTATTTTCTTCTCATATTTATGATTAATGTAATATGGATAGTTAGGGTTTTGAGCATTTTTTTCCCCAGATAAATATCGTGTAGAGAAAATTCTTGTCTTATGTTTTATTATATCACATGAGCTGTTGAATCTACAGAAAAATCTACAAAAACAACAACAACAAAAAAAATTGCATCAATATTTTTGTTGATCGAAAAATTCCAAAAAAAAAAAACATTTATTTCATGCCTCTTGGAGCTATAGACAACTTAAGGAAATTTCTGCCTAAAACCCCCACTGGTGACTGTGGACCTCCTCCTCTAACCTTAGAGGATTTGGATAACCTTTTGGGTGAGAAACCAAATGTTTTTTAGGAACCTATAAGGGAGGAAGAACCTACATCACCCACTAAAGGAATGGTTGGAAACAGGCAGCCTGATTTCTTTCTAATCAAGGAGATGAATGGGGAGGCTAGAATGAAGAACATTAGCCCCACTTCCCTTCAACATTTATATGGATTGGCTTCTAAAGATCCATATAATTTCATGTTTAAATTTGTTGTTGTATGCAGGACATATGATTACACCTCTGGTGAGCATAAACTTAAACTATTTCCTTCCACCCTCAAGGATGAAACCCTACGTTGGTTCATGAGATTGAAAGGAGGTAGTATCACTACTTGGGCTCAAATGTAGCAATCATTCAACCAGAAGTACAAATATTATTGTAAAGAAAGGGACACAAAAGAAAAAATATTCAGAATGACTCAAGGACCAGATGATTCCTTAGAGGACTATGAAGAAAAATTTCAGTTGAACTATAGAAGGCTAATTTCACCCTTGATGTCAATGAACCTAGTATTACTACTAGGGGTCAGGGAAGGGTTGATGGAGACCCTCAACATGTTGTCTAATGGAGACATCTATCAACTGAATTATGAGGAAATTAAGATAGTTTTCAAAAACTACTCTAGGGCTACAAGGAAAATTGGTAGATCTAATCAAGGTCTAGTAAATTCTTCACCCTCTACCTCATCTACCAAGCATGAAATAAGATGTTAGAGGATTTTAAGAGTGAAATGTTACATACTTTTTCCTTACATATGAACACAATGCATATCAAGAAGAAACAAGAGGAGGCAGAAATAAAACTAGCTATATTTTTTGTAGATGCACCAAGAGGCAGCTTAGAAATGAGTGCCCATTGAATGTAATATAAATATGCTTTGTTTGTGAAGAAAATCATGCAACTAAAAAATTTTCATCTCTTCCAGGTTTGAAGGAAGTGTATCAAGGAATAGAAGGTGACCTGGAGCAGCTTTTCTTTGTTAATCAAAGGAGGACACAAGACCCTCAACCATATTAGCAAGGTATGCAATATATACACTATCCTCCTTTCAATTCAAATCATAATGCACCTTTTCAGTCTTGATATCCTCCAAACAACTCACCATGGTCTATGCATTCACCTTGGTCCTATCCTTCTTAGTCCTCAGCCTGTTAATCCAACTTTCCAACCATTTCAGCCCCAACATTCTCAATGGCACAATCCTCACAAGGATGGAGATCTTAGGAAGTCCAACCACCTGCCTTAATTCTTCTTGCTCCTCAATCGCAACTACCTGAAAACAATCCACTGAAGAAACCCCAAATGCCTGCTCAATTTAATCTAAACCCAAACAATAAGTAGGCCCAACAAGTCTATAGTGGGGAAACTTACAATCCTACCTATGTTGTAGAAATCCAAGAAATCAAACTTAGGTCTAGGAAGGTACTTCTAGATGCTCACCCACCTTCTCCAACAGAATATATTGAAGAAGATAAGGAATAAAGAACTACTCAAGCTAAATCATCTCCCTATCTTGAAAGGTTGGTCCATCGCAAACCACACACCCCAGAAGAGGCTAAACTTCTAGGAGAACTGAAAAATATGTGTTAAAATCCCTCTTGTAGGCAATCAAAGATGTTCCCATATTTAAAAAATTCATCTGGGAATAGTGTTTCAGGAGGCTGGGAAGGAAGAGAAGATATTCCCCCACTATCAATGTTATCAGGCAATTGGCTGATCTAATGCTTGGGAAGATCATCTCCCCAAAGTATTTGGATCCCGGTAGCCTGGTAGTGGGTGTACATATTGATAATATTATTGTCCCCAACACACTAATTGGTATATGGGTTGCAATTAATGTCATGAACATAAAAACCATGCTTAAACTCAACCTCCAAGGATCCTTAAGAAATGCCACAACAATGTTGCAACTTGTAGATAGATACACAATAGCACCTAAGGGTGTCATTTAGGATATGATGGTATCCATTGATTCCTGGGAGTACCCCATTTATTTCCTTATACTCCAACCTAAAACCAAGTTCAATGGGTATCCTCTCATCCTAGGGAGACCTTCGTTAGCTACTATTGATGCTTATATCCATTATAGAGTTTGAAACATGAGAATCAAGAATGGCCAGCTCACTAAACAGCTTGTATTATACCCCCCCTGCTCAACCCCTTGTTGAGCATGATTTTCCAATATGGGTAGAGGAAGAAGAAGAGCAATATTTTTATTAATCATCTCCCTACCCCATTTTTACATTAGAAGCCACTATGGTAAGTAGACAGTTGGATGAAGATAATCATATTGAAATTTTTTTGTAAAACAAACATTCTACTGCCATGAAAATTAATGAACTAGCAGAGGATCCCTTCTGGCATCCTGAAGATAGTCCATGGGAAAAATTAATCACTGCTTGTTCTAATCAAGACCATGTCAAAATTGTGGAAATTAACCCATCTAGAACCCTAAAAATAAATCCTTCCCTTTCAACAAATGAAGAGGAAAAATTGTTCACTATCTTAAGACAATGCCTTGATGACTTTACTTGGGATTACAAAGAAATGAAAGGGGTCCATCCCTCAATTTTTACACATCAAATATACATCATAGAGGGTTACAAACATGCTCACCAGCCCCGGAGAAGAATTATCACCACAATTAAAGATATAGTAAAAGAATAATTGTAGAAATTATTAGATGTCAGATTCAGTTACCCTATTTCAGAAAGTGAATGGATATCACCTCTTGTTATTGTGCCCAAAAAGAATGGGGAATGGAGATTTTGTGTTGACTACAGGGAACTTAATAAGGATACTAAGAAAAGTCATTTTCCCTTACCTTTTATTTACCAAGTTTTGGATGGTCTTGAAAGGGAAAAGTTCTTTTCATTTTTGGATGGTTTCAACCGGTACAATCAGATCCAAATCAATCATGAGGACCAATATAAGACCACCTTCACATGCCCATGGGGGACCTTTGCCTATAGGGTCCTTCCTTTTGGCTTGTGTAATGCCCCTGCTACCTTCCGGAGGGTAGTGTTGAGTATTTTTGTTGATCTTGTTCATGATGCAGTTCAATTCTATATTGATGACTTAACTCCTTGTGGAGATCCATTTCATAAATACCTCTCTAACCTGTGTAAAGTTTTGAAAAGATGAATTGAGATGAATCTCTCTTTAAGTCTAGAAAGATGTGAATTTTTTTATGAATGCAAGGATTGTTCTAGGCCACTTCCTTTCTAAGGAATGAATTCAAGTTAACCCTAACAAGATTGCCATTATCATAGGAGTCCTTGTTCCTCAAAAACAAAAGGATGTTAGAAGCCTCCTAGGACTAGTTGGTTATTATAGGAGATTCATTAAGGATTTTAGTAAAATGGCCTCACCTCTCTTTGGTTTGATAGAAAAAGATTTTTATTTTTGTTGGACAAACCAGTGTTAATAAGCATTTGAAGAACTAAAGGAGAAGTTGACAACAACATTGGTTCTTAGAAGCCCAAATTGGGCCTTGCTTTTTCACATCCACACAAATGCATCTGAAAAAGTTCTAGGCGTAGCCTTGGGACAATTGGAAGGTAAATTTTCATATGCTATCTATTTCATCAGTAAAAAATTGACCAAGGATGAACTTAATTATACAGTCACTATGTTGCACATTCCTTGAACAAATTTAGACACGGCATTACACGGTACCAATTTTTTATGCATATTGACCATGTAACCATTTAGTATTTAACGAAAATTCATAATTTCAATGTTAGGATCACTAGATGGTTATTGTTACTACAATAGTTTGAGTTGACCATTGTTAACAAGCTAGGAAAAGAGAATGAGGTTGCATATTTCTTGTGTAGACTAACCCTACCTGCAGAGAATGAAGAGATGATAGATGATCATCTCCCTGATGAGCACCTCTTCGCGGTATCAGTGTTGTCACCTTGTTTTTCTAACATAGCAAACTTCTTGGTTTCTAGACAATTTCCTCTCAATCTATCCTCTAAGGAAAACAACCAAATTTTTAGGAAGAATGCCCCTTACACTTGGATTGGGAGCAACCTTTTCAATTGGGACGAGATTAGATTTTGAGGAGACGTGTAAGGGATGATGAAATCTTTAATATCCTCTCAACATGCCATGATGGACCCTGTGGGGGGCATTTTTCTACTAAGAGGACAACTTTCAAAATTCTCCAAGCAAGATACTATTGGAATTACCCTACATCAAGATGAAAGGAGGTACACTGCCCTATGTGATGAGTTCCAGAGGATGGTTAAGTCCACATAAAAGGATGAAAATCATCTATAACCTCGAGTGAATCTTGATCCATTTGAGAAGTGGGACATGGATTTCATTGGGCCAATTGTCCCTCCATATGGACAAAATAGGTATATTGTTGTGTGCACTTATTATTTGAAAAAGTGCGTTGAAGTAAAGGTAGTCAAACTAGAAATTGAACAAAAGGTGGAAGAATTCCTAAGGGAGAACATCTTTTACAATTTCACTTCCTAAGGGAACTAGTCACTAACCAAGGCACTCAATTCACTTCTAATTTTATAGAGGGGATTATGAAGCAATATCATAGCAGGCATAGGAAGTTCATCCCCTATCATCCTCAAGAAAATGGGCTGGTTGAGGTGAAAAGCAAAGCATTAGAAGGCATCTTAACTAAGGTTGTCAACAGCAACAAAAAGGATTGGGTAGCTAGACTGATGGAGGCCACTTGGGTCAGCAATACTACATGGAAGACCACCATTGGGTCCATCCCCTTTGATCTAGTTTATGGTAAGAAAGCATTGTTTTCTATTGAATTTAAATATAACACCTTAAGAATGGAAACACAACTTGATCTTAACATCATTAGAGCTTAGGAGGAGAGGTCATAGCAATTGAATTCCCTTGATGAATTTAGGTTACAAGATCTTATGCATACTGAAGTCATTCAATTGCAGAGAAAAGTTTGGAATGATAATCATATCAGAGAAAATACCTTCCAAGAAGGTGATTGGGCCCTCATGTATGACTCTATATTCAAGGACTTCAAAGAAACATTGATGACAAGATGGATGGGTCACTACCTGGTGGAAAAGTTCCATGAAAATGGTTCTATTCATATTTGAAAATTTGATGAGGAGAAAATCCTACTTTTCATCAATGGTTACTAGTCGAAACTCTACAATAAACCTTTGTCAAAGGAGGAATTTACTAGTTCAATAAGCAAAGAACTAAATGCAATTGGGAGCCTCTTCATCACTTGAGTAGCGAGAAAGGAAAAAAACAAAAAAGAGAAAAGGGAATGAAAATCCCTAGGTGAAAAAACTATGTGAGGCACTTGAGGCAAGCTCTCAGGATGAAAATCTTTATGAGATAGCCAAAAAGTCTAAAAAAAAATGAATAAAAAAATACAAATATATATATAATAAAGAAATAAATACAAAAATAAAAAATTAAATTAAATTAAATAAATAAATAAATGATGAATGAAAAAAGGAATAAAAATATCCCTAGGTAAAAACATCCTTTGAGGCACCTCAGAAATCCTATAGGTTGAAAAGATCCTTTGAGGCAACCTACAGGTCTCAAGAAAAAATAAAATAAAATAAAATAAGAGGAAAAAAGAGAAAAAACTAAAAGGAAAGTGAAAGGAAGCCCTTACATTATTTTTACTAGCATTTTTGCAGGGTTCAAGTGTCAGAAAATGAAGGTCAGCAAATCAACAAGTAGCATAAAAAAAATGCCTTCACACACTTCCACCAAGCTCTTTGTGTCCTCTCCATCCATTCCATGGCCATTTCTATTATTTTTACATCATATCCTAACCCCTCTCAACCGATTCTGTCAATTCCCTGAAAATATGCAGGATAGTCATGTACTACTATAGAATATTGATTAGCATGAAAGGAGAAAGCAGATTGAATTTTTTTTGCTTCAAAACAAGGAAGGACCCATGAGAATCCAATGAACCATCCACTCTATTAGCTATCATTTTTTCACTATTACTCCACTCACCATCCCTAAAAGTAGTAACCCTTCATCTCCTTTCCAACTATTCCTATCACATAAAAACTCCCTAACCTCCATCAACTGCCTTCCCATGATTTATCAAAAAAATTTAACAATAGAACTCATTGGAAAGTATGATCTTAAGGGTTCTATGTGGCTGCTACATGAAGACACATAGTCTTGTAGCAGTCTACATAAACCCTACAAGATCACATTTTTTGCAAGAGACTGAGGGTTTTGAACATTATAGAATTCAAGGAAGGTCCAACACTAGTCCTGAGTAGCTACAAGAGCCCCTGTAGGCTGCTATAGGATCATCAATCTTCACACACATAAGCAATTGATTAATGGAGGCACATGTTTCTAATCATTGAAGTCGTACAAATTCCATCAGTAATGAGCATAAAAAAAAAACCCCAATCCTGTCAGTGAATCCATTAAGACAAAAAATTGCACCACAGAGAGAAATCAAATAGCCTCTTCCATGTTCCAGCAACCTCATCCAAGCATCCAATGGTCAAAAGCATCAGCTACAACACATCAAAATGAACATCATCAAGTAGGCTTAGGTATGCACATTCCTCACCCTCCTTTTGAGTGCATCTTATTAAAAAAAATATTAACAATGCATGAGAGAAGGTTTTATAAGCTAAGGATGGGTCATGGTCTCAGCCACCTTTGACAGTTAACTACAATTATCTCCTTTGCCCATTACATGTGCAGAGAAAAAGACAAAAAAATGGGTGATGACTGTGATGCAGGAAAGTGTTCCCTCTGCGGACAGAGGCAACCCCTCTAGCCCTAGAGTGGGTCTAGTCACAGCAAGGAAAAAACAACAATTAATTCCCTTAAATAGTCATCGTTGGAGGCCTACCTCAAACCGGTGGTTGATGAAGTTTCATTGCGCTGCTCCAGCTTTCATTTCCTTCTCCTTAACGAGCGATCAACCTGAAACACCATAAAGAAACAACAGAGCACGTAACCAAGAAACAACAATGATCTATTTACTCATAAAGTCAAGAAGTCATGAGCTATCAAGTAAATTGCATACAAGACATAGGAAATCATCATTGATTGTATTAATAATAAATCAAGAGCAAAGCTTACAACCAAGTCTTGACGTCGCAAGCCTTCTCAGAGGGTCCAACCAGTGTGTTTCTTCAAGCATTCACTCTCAAAGATGGGTCTCCCAAATAGCAATATATCTCTCTCTCTTATTCACAAGCTTTAACACAAGGTTAAGGGCACTCCACACCTTGCAAACTATATAGCAATCCCACACTTGTCACACTCACACCAAAACTATCTATCAAACTCAAAAGCAGCAGCAGCACTATACAACCAAAAGAACTAGCAACTAAGGAACTAGCAGATCATAGCAATGGTGAGTGATTTTATAGGAGAAGGAGTCTCCATGAAATGAGGGAGAGGGAGCTTATCCTCAAGGAAGGTAGCACAAAAGATGAAACCACCATCCCAGAGGTGGAAAGGTGACCCAAAATGACCCAACAACCAGCTCTAGAAACATCCAGAAGGCCGACTGTTTGAACTAATTCGCCAAATCTGGATCGTCACGGGTCATGAACTGGGGACTAGCGACGACGTCGCAACGATACAGTGCATGACAGAGAATCGTCATGGATTTTAAGGGTTTACTAGCGACGATGCAGGAACTTAGTCAAAAAGGGTCAATCTTCAGCATTAGAGAGCATTTGCTTAATCTTCTTACACTAGTGGGAAGATATGAACATGTTTATTTGAAACATGACACAGTAGAGGGACTGAGATGAGGACAATGACAAATTATTGTGTAGCAGATGCCCCCTAAAGCATGAAGCCCGAGAGAGTGGGAGGGGTGAAATGCTTTACGAAACTATCTGAACTGGAACACCACCTAGAAGAACTTGCAGGCACAAGTACAACTGATATCTCTAATAGTGAAATACATGTAGTCTAGGAATGGGCGCAGCCATCCAAAAGACATACGAACTTGGTCTATGGTATGGACGCAGCCACCCAGCTAATAATACCATGATAATGATAAAGGTATGGTCGCAGCCATCCATCAAAGAGTCATGTATGTAGTCACTAACCAACCCACGCAACCCGAATGTGTGTAATCTTAGTTCGGGGTCTTGAAACCCAACCGATCATAGTACAAATTCTAGCATGCAAACAGATGTGCTGAGGTCGAGCATGATAGAAAGTCGCTTGATTACCGATCAATGATGAAAACCATTAACAAGCGCGAGAGAAACCACCAATAATTCCAATGGCTCTCAAGGTACTGTCCAGTACAATCCACCAAGTGCGAAAAATGAGCTGAAGTCAAACACTTGTGGAATCACCCAATCGACGACCAATGTTGAAAGTCGACCGTCAGGTGCAAAGAACTTGCCATTGAGGCATGAAAGCTCCAAGGTACCAAAGCGGATCTCTAGATCGATCTCCTGGATAATGAGCTGGCGTCGACAGGAGATGATTCGTCGCAGGAGGGCCATAATGCTTCCCTCAGCAACGACACGAGATAAGGAACAAGTGGTAGATGGTGAATCAGAGTATCAAAGGAGGAGGTAAGGGTGTGAACTGTAGAAGGATTATACTCTTGAACATATCAGCGACACGACTCCGAAATGTGGCAGCATTTTGGTACCAAAGGATCGGAGGCTCGATGGAGACAACATAGATCAGATGGAATGAAGAAAAATGGCAACCCAGAAAACCTCGGAAGGCCAAATGACGATGTGTGGATATCCCAACCTGACAAGAAGCAAAAGTGTCGATGTTCAAGAGTGACTAGTTGCCACAGGTAACCAATGATGACTTCCAAATTTTCGCCCACCATTGCTGGCAAGTAGCCCAATTATTTTTGGAAACAAGCTTGAAGGGGATATCATATGCTTGTAATATAAGTTCGACCTTCAGTCGAATCCAACCTAGTGATAGTTTAACAAGACCTAGGGAGGAGAAGCTCGAGTCTCGTCATGGTGATGAGTCCAATGTCGTCAGGGTTTAATGAGTCCGACATAGGTAAAACTCGGAGTCTTTTTCATGTTTAGAGAGTTTGAAAAAGACACGGAAAAGAAAACTCCAGGGGGGTCCTTTTTCGCAGATTTGTGTCTCTCGAGCCCGAAAAAGTATAAAATAATACTCGAGAGAACCGCTCGACCATTACGATCAAGGAGTACCTTTCGCAATTAGTGGCCCCGATCTGAAAAAGTAAAAAAGTGATCGAAGAGACGTCGTTTCATAACCACTATCGAACTTGAAACGAAAAAAGTTCGGCAATATTTTCATGTTTTACAGTCAAAAAAGAGCTGAAAGTGGACCTCCTTTCAATTCCATTTAACGAATCAAAAGGGAAAAACTCGGCAATCTTTTCATTTTTACGAGTCAGAAAAAGAGCTTAAAGGTGACTCGTCCTAGAGGAACGAGTGGTATAAAAGGTAGCAACTGGTTCCGACAATGGTGGAACTGCTCAAAACATGTAATGGTCAAGGGGCTGGCTAATAAAACCACTCATCGCTGCGGTTCCTCAGGAAGGGAAAAACAACCAAGTGAAAGCATATGATCGGCCAAAGAGATGGTGGCAATGGAATGAAACAACCAAGGCTCATCTAGCAAAATTTAGCGGATAAAAACGGAAATCACGAGGCATAAATCGGGTATGGGTTCATGTTTACACAAGCTTGAACCATGGAGAACTTTGCTTGGATTCGGTTTCATGTTTACACAAGCTTGAAACGAAAAAACTATGCTTTTTATAAGTTCGCATGCCCCCAGCATTATAACACAAATTGAGGTATATGCCCCACAAGCTTCATTGCATCCAACGGAGGTGGATGGAATGAAGGTTCACTTTCGAGATCTTGGAAATACTCGACTTGGATTTTATGAGATCTTAATCAAAGACTCGATTTGGAAAGGGAGTGGTTTCATTTTTTTAATGAGGTTGACACGGTAAAAGAACTATCCTCATAACCCTTGTTTCATTTTTTAACGAGGTTGACATAAGATCGAGAACTTTCTTCAAGACTCCTTGTTTCATTTTTTAACGAGGTTGACACAAGATCAAACTATCCTCAGACCTCCTTGTTTCATTTTTTAACGAGGTCAACACAAGAAAAGAACTCTCCTCAGGCCCTTGATTCATTTTTTAACGAGGTTGACACAAGATCAAGAACTTTCCTCAAGACTCCTTGTTTCAATTTTTAACGAGCTTGACACAAGACAAGGCACTGTGCTCCATGATCCTTGTTTCATTTTTTAACAAGGTTGACACAAGAAAAGAACTCTCCTCGAGACTCCTTGTTTCATTTTTTAACGAGGTCGACACAAGAAAAGAACTATCCTCGGGACTCCTTGTTTCATTTTTTAACGAGGTCGACACAAGAAAAGAACTCTCCTTAGGACTCCTTGTTCATGGGTCATACGCAAACATGACTCCCAAGAGACCTTCACTGGATGGAAGAATCATGCTCTGGGAGGAACACATGTCATTAGACACCAACGACATATCGGGTTCTAATGCCCCTAGTACATGATGTACGAGACCATCTACATGATCATCAGCAGAGGCGGAGACAGAATGGGTAGCCATATAATTGACCTGTGGCAAGGGAGGTACTGCTTGTGAGCAAAAACCAATAGGGGATGACAGCTGCATAGGGGGCACTGGGGGACTAAATAACAATAATTGATCTATGGTCACCATCCTGCCTTCGTGCAAAAAACAAACCACACGGAAAAGTGAAGAGACGAGGGCCCCCATGGCATAAACATAGTCACGGCCAAGGAGAAGACTGAAATCCAAAGCACCTTGGACAACCATTACATCTATATAGATGGTTTTGCCTCCCAAAGTAACAGGAAGCTTTGGGAGGATCCCTAAAGGTTGATTGGTTCCTCCGTCAAATGCCAATAGATTCTGCGTGACCGTCACAAGCTGTGGGGAGCCCAAAGCTTGCCAAGTAGTGGAAGGCATGAGGCTAACCGATGCACCTTCATCCAAGACAGTGCCAGGTACTGCCTTATCATAGGCATGTACTGTAATTTGGAAAGGCACATAGGATGGAAGGCGGAAAGTAGTCAAGTGACTCCCGTCAAAGGAAACGACGAAACTACTTGGTGGGGGTATCATATGATTGCCCCCATGCTCAAAAGTAACCGAAGAAGGACTCTCTTAATTAGCGGGGATTGGAGAGTCATTCTCGGACTCAGGAGAATCGGACAAATGGTGAATCCAAGTCGACACTCTTTCTGACCAATGGTTGGTCAGGAACAAGCTGATCACGGCGAGGTTCGGGAAAAGAAGGGTGGACAATAGAAGAATCTAAGTTAATCTCTTTGTCAACTGAGAGAGGGTCTGAAGAGAGCCTCTAATAACCAACGGGAAGTTGAGGTGAAGAAGCTGTAAGACTTTCCAAAACGGCAGAAGCTTTATCCATGAACGGACAAAGGTGAAGGGGATGGTTGCCTTCACACAGTCTACAGGGGAATCGAATCTTCCCTTTCTTCTTACCACTGCCAATTGAGAGGGTAGCAGCATCATGAGCTTCATAGGACGACGAGGGACAAGCCAGATCATGAGACCATACTTCCAAGATACTAGGGATTCCAGGAAAATCACGAAGAAGATGGTCACCCTTGCACAATTTACAAGGAAACTTAACCTTCCGTGGAGGAGCAGAAGGTGGTCCGACCTGAGATGTATTTGGAGCAATAGATGCACAGGTGGCCTCACATTTATCAGCCTTCTTCTTCTTCATCATCTTCTTCTTCTTCTACTTATCCACCTGGTTACTGGATGTGGAACCTTCACTAGGCGAAGGAGGAGAGGAGGATGAAGAAACAGGGGAAGAAGGAGAAGGCTTAGCCTTAGAATCATCATGTCGTGGTTAGGACGAAGGAGACGGTGGAACAAGAGTCATGACGCTCGAGACCATCGAGGTTGAAAACAACCAAACGGGTAGACCGATGGTTAACCCAAGCAAAGACAAAGTCGCCATGTACGGAGCACCGGCATTTCCAAAAGAAGGAAATGGACAAGCGTTCCCATTTGGGGGAAGACCTTGGCCGGTAGACTCGGGGAATGTTGCCATCGGGAATGAGCCTGAAAAACAATCGAACTGTAATGAAGAACTCTAACTGTTACCAGGAATATTTCGTGGGCAGTAAATTTTATGACACCGGAACAAAACTTGACCTTTTCATGTTTCAAGAGTCGAGAAAAAGACGAAAAGGTGACTCTATCTCTTTCGAGGTTTAATGAGCCTGAAAGGACAAGTGCTCAGATGGACCTTTTCTTTTAAGGAGTCCGAAAAGGAATGAAAGTGACTACTCTGGAGAAACTAGGCAAAAGGTTTACCAAAAAACCCGTAAAACTGCATATACACCTTGGCGATCATATGAAAACCAATGACTTTCCGTACGACAGTCAATCTTCCTGAATGTTGTGTTAGGTGCGTTACAGTTTGCAAGGCGGCAGACATGGCTTGCTAGGGATATAGGATGATAACCTAGTGGGTCTCCCAACATATACTTGACGGTACTGGGAGCACAATTCCGTACTATACCGCTATTGAGTCACAGAAGGAGGAATCACCCAACCTTGATTGAAAACAATAGTGACTAGGTTTAACGACGCCGAAGCACATCTCTAGCCTAGACCTCTAAATAGTGTGCGCTATGTTCCAATGCGTTGTGAAGTTCATTTAGTTCATTTTAGAGTTGATCTTGAATTATGTTTTAGTTTCCAGGCCTTACCGTATGTATATCAAAAACCTAGGATGTAGCTAGAATGAGTAAAGCATCTTTCATTTTGATGAACACCTACTTAAAGGAGGGTAGAAAGTTTGTCTTGAAACAAACACAAGCGAATGAAAACACTAAGAAACACAATGCATTAATACACTAATCTCACGATGCATCGATACTACTAATGAAAGATTTAGAGTTCTCTTTTCAATTTCTCAAACACGAAAATTTGAAATGCACATATACTTTCACTTTCGTATATCAAATGAATGCAATCCCTTAATTTTTTTGTTTTGTTTTGTTTTGAATTTAAAGAGACAAACAAGCAAGTGTGAACTGATCGATCCAAACAATTGTGATCTATGCTTGGTAGTGAAGAAATCGAATCAACATAAAAAATTGGTTCAATAATCGACACTAAAAATCAACCAGCAAGAAAACAAGCAGCGAAAAAGCCTCAAGCAAATCAACAAGAAGGTTGCAAATGAACCTTGGGCAAACAAGCAACCAAGCCAAGTAATTCAAGAATTTGAAAGAACAAACTAGGTCACAAAGCCAAAAATGCAAGATTCATTCAATAAAACCAAAGAGAGAGTACCTTAACCATAAGCAATCAAAAACAGGTTAATGGGCAAGAGAAAGATAACAGGGGATCAACAGGATTGGTGAATTCAGGAGGTATAATTGAAAAAACAACTCTACAGGAATCGTCGCAGGCATAACACCAGCAACTAGGGACGATCAACCACTAGCTGTAGCAACAGAGCGACGTCGTCGCGAGAGTGCATGCCTCTTCCATGACGAGCCGATTTCGAGAGTCGTCGCGACTATACGACAGGATTCAGTGACGCACAAAACTTTACAACAAAGACAAGGCGATGTCGGTGTGACTGTTAAACTATTTTCAGCGATGATTGAAAAAACAATGACAGATGAACCAAAGATTCCCAAACAAAAACCAGTCTATTCCACAGATAATAAAGGGATTTCCCAGATTGACCCAAGTAACCCAAAAGACTAATGGTTGACCCCAAAATTCAAGAGACACCAAATCAAAACCAAAGCAAGAGCAAACAAGAGAAGAAACATGCAAAGGACTCCCCGGCAAAGTCACCAACTTGTGATGTAGGAAAGTGTTCCCTCTGCGGACAGAGGCAACCCCTCTAGCCCTAGAGTGGGTCTAGTCACAGCAAGGACAAAACAACAATTAATTCCCTTAAATAATCATCGTTGGAGGCCTACCTCAAACCGGTGGTTGATGAAGTTCTGTTGCGCTGCTCTAGCTTCCGTTTCCTTCTCCTTAACGAGCGATCAACCTGAAACACCACAAAGAAACAACAGAGCACGTAACCGAGAAACAACAATGATCTATTTACTCATAAAGTCAAGAAGTCATGAGCTATCAAGTAAATTGCATACAAGACATAGGAAATCATCATTGATTGTATTAATAATAAATCAAGAGCAAATCTTACAACCAAGTCTTGACGTCGCAAGCCTTCTCAGAGGGTCCAACCAGTGTGTTTCTTCAAGCATTCACTCTCAAAGATGGGTCTCCCAAATAGCAATATATCTCTCTCTCTCTTATTCACAAGCTTTAACACAAGGTTAAGGGCACTCCACACCTTCTTGCAAACTATATAGCAATCCCACACTTGTCACACTCACACCAAAACTATCTACCAAACTCAAAAGCAGCAGCAACACTGTACAACCAAATGAGCTAGCAACTAAGGAATTAGCAGATCATAGCAGTGGTGAGTGATTTTATAGGAGGAGTCTCCATAAAATGAGGGAGAGGGAGCTTATCCTCAAGGAAGGTAGCACAAAAGACGGAACCACCATCCCAGAGGTGGAAAGGCGACCCAAACTGACCCAACAACCAGCTCTAGAAACATCTAGAAGGCCAACTATTTGAACTAATTCGCCAAATCTAGATCATCGCGAGTCATGAAATGGGGACTAGCGACGACGTCGCAACGATACAGTGCATGACAGAGAATCGTCACGGATTTTAAGGGTTTACTAGTGACGATGCTGGAACTTAATCAAAAAGGGTCAATCTTCAGCATTAGAGAGAATTTGCTTAATCTTCTTACACTGGTGGGAAGATATGAACATGTTTATTTGACACATGACACAATAAAGGGACTAAGATGAGGACAGTGACAAATTACTGTGTAACAATGACTTTGAAGGGTGGGCTTATGTTCTTATTCATCATTGAGGTTGGTATGTGAAGGTGGTAGGTGGGAGTCAACTCATACAACGTGTTGAGCCCAACCGCCCGACAACTAATCACATAAATCGGGCCCTAAGCCTCATTTGACATATAAAATGATTACATTTTAAGCTAAGGAGGCTCACCGCCACTATTGAAGGACAAGCTATCCAAGTTATCGCTTTCATAGACCATTGTATAGGAGTTATAGTACCTGGAGGTCGCTGCTACATGATCAACATGGTGTGCTACAGGATTGACATAGGTTGCTATAGGATCACTTCTAAGTGCTACAAGAAATTCTAGAGCACTGCAAAAAGCCCAATTTTAAGAAATCTTGTCACCCACACCCTGGAATTCAAGGAGGGGCATCAAAAGGGAGGGTAAGTACATGTTTTATCTACTAGATTTTGGTAAAGGAACTTGCAAAACCTTTTAGTTTTTCCACAGTACATCCTCTAGCAATTTCTAGAAGAAGTTTGGGATTGAAAATAAGATAGAGTATCGGTGTTTGTTTTGAATTGAGCATGATAAGGAGGGAAATTGAATTGTTTTTAATTAAACATGAAATTTTCCCTCTTCCAACTAGTGTAAATAAATTTTTCCTTTCACCCTTGTTTTAAAAACCCTAATTTCATAGAAAATATCTAAAACTTGTATCAGGGAGAGAGAATTGCCTTGAAAATTGCAATAAAAACCATGGGGGTGGTTTCAATCATAGGGAGCCCAAATACTCATCAAGAATCCACCTACATTCTGTTGTCAGGGATATCTTTTCCAACACCAATGGCTAGGATCTTTTGAAAAGTTCAAAGGGTTTGAGGATCAAGTTACCTATGAGTTTGTTATGGGCCTCTAACCTCAAGGAGAAGATGATCCCATTTCCATTGCAAGGGGACTTATCATCCATCTCATTGAAGAATTTATCAACAGGGTGACCACATTGCTCCTGGAAGTAAGATGGAGCAAAGAAGAGAGGACAAAGGCTATCACATCCAAGAGGAACTTTTTCCTCCCAAAAGAGTATCCCATTGAGGAAAAAAATGGGGTTAGAAGAGAAAGTATACCCTATCCTAGAATGAGGTAGCATATGATGTTTTGAAGTACATATATTGTGAGGGGAGGCTTAGCATTGGGTATACCTATCAATTTAGGATGCTCTACCAACTAAGATTCCAATTGAATTTGATCATCCAAGATAGATTGAACATTCCTCACTTTCTTTTCCAACCCATCATAGAGATGAGCCTAAGAGGAAGAGGAGGGAAACATAAATACATGGCACACCATGGGCTCATCAAATTAATTGTCATTGATGCTCTAGAGGGTCTTCAAAAACCTGTGGCTTGGGATAATTTTGTGGACATGGATAGGGAGGCCTTCCTTGAAACACAAGCTCAAGCGCAATTAGAACGTGGAGAAATAACAACAAAGAAGGGATATAGAGAAGAAGAAGTTGAGGAAGAAGAAGGAGAAGAAGATGTTGATAAAGAAGAAGAAGAGGCTAGAGGAGAATAAGGTGAGCCAAAAAAACCAAAAAAGGATGTCAAGGATGAAGAAAGAGAAGCAGAGGAAAAAATTGAATTACAAATAAGAAAAATAGTGCTTAAGAAAGACCCAACCAAACCTAATGTGACACAAATGAGAAAACATATGACTCCATAGGCCATTTTGAAATCATCTAGGCCACAAAAGTGAAGAAAAAAGGGGTAGAAGGAAAGTACTTCATAGGGGATACAAGAGAATAAAATGTTGCCACCATAGCATCCCTAAGTACCCCTACTAAAATAAGGGTGAGGAAGCCAAGACAAACCCCTATATACTTAAATAGTAGGCAAAGCAACATAATAAGGCAAGGAAAGCCTCAACCACCCTCTAAAACCCCTATCACCATTGAAGAGTCAAGTAGTCATCAAGGGGGAGATTTTGAAAAAGGAAAGAGGTGAGTAGAGGAAATAACTTCCACCAAAACCAAGGCAAAAAAACCACAACCCTTGTAAAATATACCAAGTACCAAGAGGACCAAGACTTCTAGTTAGACCACCAAGCTACAAGGGAAATTTTCACTACTACAAGAAGGCAAAACAGTGCTACAAGAAGAAACAACAATGTTACAGGCAAGTTTTTCATAGCTACAAGAATGAGTTGATGGGTCACAAGAGAAAAATCCAAACTTGCAAGAGCCATGTCCCCAAAAAAACCTTGGGTCCTACTATAAATTCATTGAAGTAGGATAGATAATACCTACCAAGTTTGTAGTTCCACTTCTCTTTTGAGCTAGAAAGATAAAGGGGTAGGACCTGTTAGTGTCGGTCTTAAGCCCTCCATCGGTGATCAATAGCTCTTTGCATATGCATTTGTAGGTGTCTCATCAGCATCAGTCTTGCATCCCGTTAGGCATGCCATAACACTGATGGAGGAGCTGGTCTTGTTCCCTTCTTGGCTTTGCTGGATCAGGTCATACAACAATGTAATTGAGTCATACTTGTTTTTGTTTTTGTCTTGAGGTCCCATGGTCTTAGGTCTAGGGTTTTGAGTCAAAATCTTTTCAAGGTCATGAGTCATGGTCAGCAAGTGCCCAGCAAGCCGGAAGGAGTTTTGTACATATGTTTCATTATCATTTTCTTCAGCTACAGTTCATTTCATGCCTTGGATTTAAAAACCCTGTTTTTAAGTCCAAGGCCATGTGGAATTTGAAAAAATAAAGAAATTCTCAAAAATTTGTAAAAGTGCCGGCAATAACCCTGGTTCCTTCACTACAGTCCCTCAGGCAGTCAACCTGCAAAAAGAACGGAGTCAAACGCATCAAGAGAGCTCATTTCAGGACAAAAAGACTCTAAACAGTGTTAAAAAGCAAAGCAAGTTGAAAACATTAGAAAGTGGGTTCTAAAGTTAAATTTTTTTTAAAGTGACCCTATAAAAGCTAATTTCCCTCTCAATTCACTCTTATTGTGCATTTGAAAGTCAAAAAATTTGTGTTAGAGGCAAAAGGAGGCAATTCGGGCAAGTTTCTGCAAGTTCCAAGGTTAGAAGTGGTGCGCGACCATTCTGAGGGCGTGCGCGACCAAAAAGTCTGCCCGCCTTGAAACTCTCCCAAACGCTCAAATTCACTCAAATTTTTAAAGGCAACTTTTTCCTAGTCCCTCCATTCATTTTCCCAAAGTTAAATTACATATGTTAACATGTCATTTTCATTAATCTCATTTGCAAGAAAAGCTCAAACCCTACCCCCAATCCTATGAAACCCTAACCCCTTCTAAACCATTTCAAAACCCTAGTTTCCCCCCATGTGTCATGTTCAAACCCTACACTAGTATATACAGCAAATTTACATATGTAAATACACAGCAGAATGAAAAGAAACAATATAAAAACAAAAAGAAAAAATGATAGCAAGGCATGCTTATGAATATCACACAAAAAATAGTGAAAAATGTAACTTGCATAGCCTTATAAAAACAAAAGAAAAATGACCTCTTGCTGTGTAAATGTCAAAGATTAGTAGCTGTATGGTGCTCATGACAAAAATTCATTAAATATGCAGCTGCATAGTTATCAAAAGAGCAGTTTTGCTGTGCTAGGGTTTGCAAAGTGACATGGTATTTATCTCCCTATCCCTAAACTCTGTTTTCCCTTACCTTTACCCTCATAAAAACCTTGATTCAATTGCTCATTAATCCCCTAAAATCCCTATGCAATTGATACCCTTCCCTTTTGACAAAGTATGTAATTGAAGACCCTAATTCACATATGACAAAAGTATGAAAGCTGCCAGCATTGTAAAGGACTGTTGTTATGAAATATGGTTGGCAGCATTGTTGATGGGTTCCTACTCCCTAACCCTAATTCCCATATCCCTCCATCTCCCTAATTCCCTTGATACAGTCCCTTTCCCATTTCCTTTTCAAATTGTCATAAAAACCCTTCTCTTCCCCTTGTAATCAAAATAACAAAATCATGTTTCCCATTTAGTATCAATGACCATTTCAAAAGCTATGAAAAAACAGAGTATGCTCTTAAAAGACATTCAAAGTCAAAATTTAAGGAGAGCGGCCTGTTAATGGTTTATAAATGATGCTGCCCTATTCCCCTATGCCCATGACATCATTCCCTCCATGATGAAGATTTTCATTGTCCTTTCCCTTGGTGCTTAAAAAACACAAATTTTCCCTAATAAAGTATTAATTCGCAAATGACGAAAGATGGAATGACATGTTTAGCATTGGGTGATGATTTCCTTCAGAATTCCCTGCTTTATATATATATATATATTTCCCTTTCCAATATGTAAATTCCCTCCCCTAACATGTCCCTCATGATGTTTCCCCTTGAAAACAGCATACTTCACAGCATTTTGCAGGCAGGGCAGCGGTCATCTTGACTTGTTTATTCCACCTTGCTCAATAACACCATGTCAACCACTGAGACTAATGAGCAAGGTGATGACCGGTCTTCTTCTATAGAGGTTGAGACACAGCAGAGGCCTCGTAAGGGTGGCAAAGGTGGTCATCATAGTGGTTACATGTTTGTAAGGCTAAAATGAAAATTCTCCAAAGGAAGCTGTCCGAGGCCCGGAAGAGGAAGAAAAGGACAAACCCACTCCGTATCTTGGCTGAAGCATCCCTCACTCATAATGGTACTGATCAGCCTTGATCTAGCATCAAAATGTGAAAATTTTGAGAATTTTGGAGCATTTTGGAAATTTTTGGTAAAATTACAGGTTTTGCCCACGGTTTGGTCTCACCCCGGGTGAGACCATTTTGGAGGACTGCTCGGAATTTTGAAAACTTGGCATTTTTGGAAAGGGCATGCAAAAAGAAAAATTACCAATGCTTGGGAGAAGCCTGGTTTTGAGTTTTGAGCCTCCAAAAGCTCAAAATACATCAAAAAAATGACTTTTTGCCCACTTTTTGAGTTGCAGAAAGTGACCTTGGGAGAAATGGTGTTTGAAGGGTCAAATCAACACCAAATTCAGAAATTCCACTTGGGATGGAAAGTAGACAGGCCAAGCTTTCCAATGAGCCATCTTGCACCTGATTTGGACCAGTGGAACCCACTCAAAAACAGCTGTAAAGGGGCGCGACCAGAACTTCCAGATTTGCCAGAATTCACATTTTTGGTCAAAAAACACTGTTTTGACTATGGTTGACTATTTTTACTTGTAGATGAAGGATAAATGTAATATTTTCATGGCACTTTGGTAGTTTTTATCTTTCTTTACCCTTCTAGAAGCTTCCATGATGTAAAAAGTGAAAAATTAATGCATGGATGAGTTAGCTAAGTAATAGAGGCAAGTTGTTAGGCTGCCTATTTTCTAGTTCTTAGTTTAGAATTAGTTCAAACTGCTCCTAGAAAGCTGAGCTCGACCCCTAGAGGTGGGGAAAGGAGTTAGATGGTCTAGATGGTCTATATTATGCTCTCTCCTTCTCATTTTCATGGTTGGACTCTTGTGTAAGGAAGCTTTATTGTATATTGTGCATCTATTTCTGCAATTGAAGGCAAGGAAAGCCAGGGTTTTACAGACATCTTTGAGGATTCTTGTGGATCTGATTGTTGATGTTGTGTTCTCTACATGTTCTTGTAAGTTTGTTTATGTGTTTCACATCTCTCTTATGCTTCTAAATTGGACAGATGAAGTGGTAAAGTTTGAACTCATGTTTTGACATGCTCAGCTTTTTAGTTTGTTCAATTTTAATGTTTTCTACTGTCTAGAGAGGATTCGAATTGTGTGTTTGCCCTCTTTAGCTTCTCCTCTATCATCTCTGATCATCCATCTCAGATTAAGGCATCAACACTCATTCCTACCTTGCCCCTTATATCCCCCTGTGAAAACTGTGTTCAATCCCCGCACCTTGAATTGCACTTCCACCAATTGCCACCAAAAACCCCAAAAATCATTAAATCAACCCCCTTATCAATTTACTAGCCTAAAATCTTTATTATTAATTGGTCAGCCTAATCATATTGAAAGATCTATCGAATCTGACCCGAGAGAGCCTTCTCATACCTCGTAGGGCTAGCTACGAGGTGAAATGGTTTGATGTAGCCTTGAGAGTTTGTCTATCTCAGCCTAGGTGAATTCCAAGCGCTAACATATTGGCGACCATACTGGGGAGAACAAATTCCTTTGTGTGTTGATGTGTTTGTTTCATAAGTCTTTGACGGAGCCTGAAGTTACGCCAGAAGCCTTCGAAAACGCTCTTGTTTTACATCAGCGTAAGTAGATAAACGCTGCTTCAGTCAATCTCCGTGAGCTTTTGAAACCCTCACTTCATTGACACTTTACCCCAGTACATGTATCAAGTTCAGATCTGATTGTTGATAGTGGACAACGATCAGACACTTGAAAGGCTGAAGTCATTCACTTGGCGACTCCTTTCACTGAAGAATCTAGCAACCTATGCTTCATGGTGACTTCACTGCAGGAAGATCAGTAGCTTTGAGATTTTCAAGATGGATCGGATTGCAAGAAGATATGCTCCCCTGAGCCGAGATCACATCCCAGGTTTTCCAAATAAAATTCCAAAGGTAGATTGGTCAAGGAATCTGCCTATATTTAATGATGATGGTAAGAAAGATGCTGCTCTTCATCTAATCAGATTTCATATGCATATTCGCAAGTTGAAGGTGGATTTTCCGGAAGATTGCTTGATGAAGATATTCTTGGCCACTCTGGAAGGTGCAGCCCAATCTTGGTATGAAGGTTTGCCGCCTGCTTGTATTTACTGTTTAAAGGATTTTCATGCCTTGTTCATTGAAAGATATCAAGTTTCTTATCCATCATTAAATTTGGTTCATGACTGCTGCAAGCATGCTTATAGTTTTATCGAAAGCCTTGAGAAATATTATGAAGATGATAATTTTATGGATTATGAGATCATGGAGGTTCTGTATGAGAATCCATTTCAGCAGTACACCGAAATCTTAGAGGATACTTGTCAAGATCAGCAGGCTGAAGATTTCCATATGGCTGAAAATGAGGAAAGAGCAAATGTTGTTTCAGATCTGTCCATAGAAGACGACAGCATGCTGAGAACTCAAGTTTCATTTGCAGATTTTGATAATGACCAGTCAACTGTTTTAGATCTACATTCAGATTGTGATGACCAAGCATATCTTATGTTGAAGCCCATCAAAGAGAAATCAGCTGTTGAAGAGATCTGGAATGTAGAAAACACAGTAATGGATCCACATGTTCTCAATCATACTGTCAAACCATCATTAGAACAAAGCCTTCATGAGGAGGTAATCTCGTCATTTCATGGACAACAAGATGGGATCTATGTTCAGGTAAGTGAGAAATTTTCTTTTGATAACTCAGTGGGAAATGATAATTTGATTGCCATGTCATATGAAGACAATCACTGTTTGAACAAAAGAAAACAAAAGGTATTATCTCCTCTATCTGAAGATGAGATAGATCTACTTTTGAGAGGTCTTGTTCCAGCTCAAGTCAACGTAGAAATGCAGTGTGCACATGGTCAAGAAGATGATGGTGGACCTTCTTCCTCTTCTGAAAAAGAAGGTTTTGTTGTTGAGACCATAGACAAAGCTTTTGATCCAAATGTTCTCATGCCATCAGAACAGGGCCTGCATGTGGAGGTAATTCAGTCAAGTCATGAAAATCAAGATGAGATCTTCATTCAAGTAAGTGAAACAGTTCCTTTGGATGAACTTATGGTAGGTGATAGAAATGTCATTTTTGCACCTCAAGAATCAGCTGAAGTTTCTTTCCTTATGATTGAAGAAAGTAATAAGGAGCTTGATAATTTGGTTATGATATCATATGAAGATGACCTACAGCACATTCACACCATAGAAGAACAAAACATACAGGATTACATTTCAGATTCTTCTTCATACGCTTCATGTGTTGAAATGCTTTTCCAAGAGGAGATATGCTCATCTACTTGTTCAGAATTTTTTGAAGCCCATGAGCATACTTTTACCGAAGCACATGATGAAGGCAGATCAGAGTTTGAAACAAAGGATACCTTGTTCTTTCAGCAGGAAGTGACAGTGGCAAATCTTCATGTTTTTCACGATCCTCTAGCAAGTTTGTTGCAGCCAGCAGTGATAGTGTTTATTGCATTGTTCAGTGATAAAGGAGATCATGGTCAGCTATGGTTTTGGATGCCCAGGGATAGGTTTGTATTGTTGATCATGAGATCTGATTGGGAGAATCAGTCAAGAAGGCATCTGCTTGATTGGTTACATTGGCATTATGATATAGTTTGATAGTATATTGTCTTGTAAGAAACACAGGTGGTTGTCATCATGATTTCAAATCTTGATGGACTGCTGCCCTTCAAAAAGCTTTGTAAGTACCATTTTATTTTCATTCTGCAGCAAGTGTGAAACTGATCTCTCATCTTCAGTTTGGGGCCCGCAGTGAAGGTTATAATCCCAAGGATGAAAGATTAGTTGGTGTGGAATTTTCAGTTTGTTTATTTTCTGCAAAAAGTCAGTTTGTTTGAGTCATAATCCTTTGAAAGTTTTCAGTTTATAGTCAAAGTCAAATAAAGTCTTTCGAGTATGGTTATTTTTGTACTAGTTGACTCCATTGCCCAATGAATAAAGCACTGGTCTGCTCTCCCAAGAGGTCTGAGGTTCTTGGCACCTCCAAGGAGCTGCCATCCCCATTGGAGCCAATGTTAGTGTCGGTCTTAAGCCCTCCATCGGTGATCAATAGCTCTTTGCATATGCATTTGTAGGTGTCTCATCAGCATCAGTCTTGCATCCCGTTAGGCATGCCATAACACTGATGGAGGAGCTGGTCTTGTTCCCTTCTTGGCTTTGCTGGATCAGGTCATACAACAATGTAATTGAGTCATACTTGTTTTTGTTTTTGTCTTGAGGTCCCATGGTCTTAGGTCTAGGGTTTTGAGTCAAAATCTTTTCAAGGTCATGAGTCATGGTCAGCAAGTGCCCAGCAAGCCGGAAGGAGTTTTGTACATATGTTTCATTATCATTTTCTTCAGCTATAGTTCATTTCATGCCTTGGATTTAAAAACCTTGTATTTAAGTCCAAGGCCATGTGGAATTTGAAAAAATAAAGAAATTCTCAAAAATTTGTAAAAGTGCCGGCAATAACCCTGGTTCCTTCACTACAGTCCCTCAGGCAGTCAACCTGCAAAAAGAACGGAGTCAAACGCATCAAGAGAGCTCATTTCAGGACAAAAAGACTCTAAACAGTGTTAAAAAGCAAAGCAAGTTGAAAACATTAGAAAGTGGGTTCTAAAGTTAAATTTTTTTTAAAGTGACCCTATAAAAGCTAATTTCCCTCTCAATTCACTCTTATTGTGCATTTGAAAGTCAAAAAATTTGTGTTAGAGGCAAAAGGAGGCAATTCGGGCAAGTTTCTGCAAGTTCCAAGGTTAGAAGTGGTGCGCGACCATTCTGAGGGCGTGCGCGACCAAAAAGTCTGCCCGCCTTGAAACTCTCCCAAACGCTCAAATTCACTCAAATTTTTAAAGGCAACTTTTTCCTAGTCCCTCCATTCATTTTCCCAAAGTTAAATTACATATGTTAACATGTCATTTTCATTAATCTCATTTGCAAGAAAAGCTCAAACCCTACCCCCAATCCTATGAAACTAACCCCTTCTAAACCATTTCAAAACCCTAGTTTCCCCCCATGTGTCATGTTCAAACCCTACACTAGTATATACAGCAAATTTACATATGTAAATACACAGCAGAATGAAAAGAAACAATATAAAAACAAAAAGAAAAAATGATAGCAAGGCATGCTTATGAATATCACACAAAAAACAGTGAAAAATGTAACTTGCATAGCCTTATAAAAACAAAAGAAAAATGACCTCTTGCTGTGTAAATGTCAAAGATTAGTAGCTGTATGGTGCTCATGACAAAAATTCATTAAATATACAGCTGCATAGTTATCAAAAGAGCAGTTTTGTTGTGCTAGGGTTTGCAAAGTGACATGGTATTTATCTCCCTATCCCTAAACTCTGTTTTCCCTTACCTTTCCCCTCATAAAAACCTTGATTCAATCGCTCATTAATCCCCTAAAATCCCTATGCAATTGATACCCTTCCCTTTTGACAAAGTATGTAATTGAAGACCCTAATTCACATATGACAAAAGTATGAAAGCTGCCAGCATTGTAAAGGACTGCTGTTATGAAATATGGTTGGCAGCATTGTTGATGGGTTCCTACTCCCTAACCCTAATTCCCATATCCCTCCATCTCCCTAATTCCCTTGATACAGTCCCTTTCCCATTTCCTTTTCAAATTGTCATAAAAACCCTTTTCTTCCCCTTGTAATAAAAATAACAAAATCATGTTTCCCATTTAGTATCAATGACCATTTCAAAAGCTATGAAAAAACAGAGTATGCTCTTAAAAGACATTCAAAGTCAAAATTTAAGGAGAGCGGCCTGTTAATGGTTTATAAATGATGCTGCCCTATTCCCCTATGCCCATGACATCATTCCCTCCATGATGAAGATTTTCATTGTCCTTTCCCTTGGTGCTTAAAAAACACAAATTTTCCCTAATAAAGTATTAATTCGCAAATGACGAAAGATGGAATGACATGTTTAGCATTGGGTGATGATTTCCTTCAGAATTCCCTGCTTATATATATATTTTTCCCTTTCCAATATGTAAATTCCCTCCCCTAACATGTCCCTCATGATGTTTCCCCTTGAAAACAGCATACTTCACAGCATTTTGCAGGCAGGGCAGCGGTCATCTTGACTTGTTTATTCCACCTTGCTCAATAACACCATGTCAACCACTGAGACTAATGAGCAAGGTGATGACCGGTCTTCTTCTACAGAGGTTGAGACACAGCAGAGGCCTCGTAAGGGTGGCAAAGGTGGTCATCATAGTGGTTACATGTTTGCAAGGCTAAAATGAAAATTCTCCAAAGGAAGCTGTCTGAGGCCCGGAAGAGGAAGAAAAGGACAAACCCACTCCGTATCTTGGCTGAAGCCTCCCTCACTCATAATGGTACTGATCAGCCTTGATCTAGCATCAAAATGTGAAAATTTTGAGAATTTTGGAGCATTTTGGAAATTTTTGGTAAAATTACAGGTTTTGCCCACGGTTTGGTCTCACCCCGGGTGAGACCATTTTGGAGGACTGCTCGGAATTTTGAAAACTTGGCATTTTTGGAAAGGGCATGAAAAAAAAAAAATTACCAATGCTTGGGAGAAGCCTGGTTTTGAGTTTTGAGCCTCCAAAAGCTCAAAATACATCAAAAAAATGACTTTCTGCCCACTTTTTGAGTTGCAGAAAGTGACCTTGGGAGAAATGGTTTTTGAGGGGTCAAATCAACACCAAATTTAGAAATTCCACTTGGGATGGAAAGTAGACAGGCCAAGCTTTCCAATGAGCCATCTTGCACCTGATTTGGACCAGTGGAACCCACTCAAAAACAGCTGTAAAGGGGCGCGACCAGAACTTCCAGATTTGCCAGAATTCACATTTTTGGTCAAAAAACACTGTTTTGACTATGGTTGACTATTTTTACTTGTAGATGAAGGATAAATGTAATATTTTCATGGCACTTTGGTAGTTTTTATCTTTCTTTACCCTTCTAGAAGCTTCCATGATGTAAAAAGTGAAAAATTAATGCATGGATGAGTTAGCTAAGTAATAGAGGCAAGTTGTTAGGCTGCCTATTTTCTAGTTCTTAGTTTAGAATTAGTTCAAACTGCTCCTAGAAAGCTGAGCTCGACCCCTAGAGGTGGGGAAAGGAGTTAGATGGTCTAGATGGTCTATATTATGCTCTCTCCTTCTCATTTTCATGGTTGGACTCTTGTGTAAGGAAGCTTTATTGTATATTGTGCATCTATTTCTGCAATTGAAGGCAAGGAAAGCCAGGGTTTTACAGACATCTTTGAGGATTCTTGTGGATCTGATTGTTGATGGTGTGTTCTCTACATGTTCTTGTAAGTTTGTTTATGTGTTTCACATCTCTCTTATGCTTCTAAATTGGACAGATGAAGTGGTAAAGTTTGAACTCATGTTTTGACATGCTCAGCTTTTTAGTTTGTTCAATTTTAATGTTTTCTACTCTCTAGAGAGGATTCGAATTGTGTGTTTGCCCTCTTTAGCTTCTCCTCTATCATCTCTGATCATCCATCTCAGATTAAGGCATCAACACTCATTCCTACCTTGCCCCTTATATCCCCCTGTGAAAACTGTGCTCAATCCCCGCACCTTGAATTGCACTTCCACCAATTGCCACCAAAAACCCCAAAAATCATTAAATCAACCCCCTTATCAATTTACTAGCCTAAAATCTTTATTATTAATTGGTCAGCCTAATCATATTGAAAGATCTATCGAATCTGACCCGAGAGAGCCTTCTCATACCTCGTAGGGCTAGCTACGAGGTGAAATGGTTTGATGTAGCCTTGAGAGTTTGTCTATCTCAGCCTAGGTGAATTCCAAGCGCTAACAGGACCCACAAATGGATGTGAATCGTAAGGTACAAGGGAGTGGAAGATGTGGGAATAATGGAGGAGAATATGAAAAATATGGGGGAGGAGATGTTGATCTTAGATTCAAGGAAGCCAATATGATGGAACAACTACAAACAGAGAATAATAGGCTAAAGTCCTAGTTGTAGGAGAAAGAGGAGCAGCTTGCCACTAGGGAAAGCTTAACCATGGAAGCCATTCAGTGCATGCACCCATCAAAAACTTATTCAATGTTCCTAAAATAACAATGGCTCCAATTTTAGATCAATACCTTAGCACAACATGGCTCTCTCCTCTTCCAAGATTATAGAAAATTTATTGAGTTTTGTCATAAAGCCAGTATTGAGGATAAAGCTAAAATGTCTAAATTTTACATGCATAATTTGATACTGAATGACATGAACTTGCGAGAACCAAACTCAAGAATGGGTGATGTGAAATTAATGGCATTGGTTTCCTGGCTTACCCATGAAGATGCTAGGGTTGAGGAAATCAAAAGAGTAATGGACAAAGAGGTGAATGAACCCCTATGGGTCACAGAAGAATTGAGAGCCCCTCACCTTGTTGTCATCAACCATAGACTCATTGAGGGATATCCTAGGATAGCACTATCGTACATAGGGAACAAGAGCATGACATCTTACGCTTTGAAGATACTTTCAGGTTACTAGGGACTAAGATCCTACAAACTTGTCAAAGGAGGTGGCACACTTTACCACATAGCTTGAGAATGAAAGAATGTGACTCTCTAGAAAGGCTAAGAGTGCCTTGGAAAGGACACCTTTGTACAAGAGAATAATTTAGAGGTTGAAAATCAATTGGATTGGGATTAAGTTCAGTCCTCATTTTCTATTGGTTTAAAGGAGAAAAGAGAGTAGGTAGAAGAACAAAGAGAGTGAAAAGAGATTAAGAAAAATCTAGGTTTCCATCTTGAAGAAGGCATCCCTTCTGAGGTGGCTTTGGATGTCAAAGAGGCCACAAGGTCCATGAATGAGATGCAATTAGGTGACTGAGTTTCTCAAAGGGTGAACAACACTTTCAGTAGTGGGGTATGATGGGCCCATCTGACCATCCTTCGGCACATTTTAATCTCTCTCTTTGTATTTGATGACAAATTTTTGAGATATAATGTGTTCATTAGGAAGGTTAAGGAATGTTTTTCATATATTGTATCTTAGTGCATTGAATGGCTAGGACAAGGAGAATTTATTGTATAAGAGCATGTTGGAGACAAAAATTCATTACTCAGGAATATGTTGGGGACCAACAAGAGAAGGTTTAAGGGACCTTTTCATCGAACCATCTCATCAACAGCTCGGATAGCATAGGGTAATTACTCCACCTTTGTGATTGCAAGAATCTTAGGAAACTAGATCCAATTTTATAGGATTTTTGGAGGGAAGCATTCATCCCTTCAAGGAGGTTTCCCCTCACTTATTTTTGTATAAATAAAGGAGCCTAGGAGCTTAGTGTTATGCCCCTATACCAATAGGTGTCATATATCATGATTGACTTGGTTTAGTTTTGAAATATGTTCATATCTTTACTTGTTGCAAAGGTTTTCCATATTTGTGAAAAATAAAAAAATGTAAAGAGGGTATACCCTAAAATAAAATCAAAGGGTAAAAAGAACAAAGAAAAGGTCGAAAAAATGAAAGAAAATGAACTCCAACAAAAAGAAAAGACCAGGAAAGTGTGCAAGACCAAATTCCACTACTATTTTACTTTATACAATAAAGATTGTGTGCAACTTGTTACTGATGCCACAATCCATGGTAACCAAATAGCTTAATATTGGTTATTCCATGTTTTCAATTTCATTTTTTAGATATAGAGAATAAAGATCTTACCAAACAGTTTAATCTTAGCAAATAAGTAGATAGGTAGAGTGAATAAAAGGAGCTCAACAGTTTAATCTGAGCCCTTGGATGTAATAAGTGTAGATTTAGATAGATTGCTATATGTAAAAGAAAAAGAGTGTGATAACGGTTTGCCAGTCTAAGTGCACCGTAATAAAGAAGTGAAAATGCTAGAATAAAGTAGGTAGGGTAAGTAGATGATGGTTGCAAAATAAATGTGTGGTGAATGGTTTAGTTTAATTCTTAAATCTATTACTTTCATCACTTGGACAAAGCATAACTCACATTGACGACACATCAGGAAGCAAAGTCAAATTTAATAATTTCCCTATCCATTTTCCTATTAAGTTTCACTAATTTCCCCTAAGTACTAAAGGCACTTACAAAGTTAAAGGGGCTCAGAGCATTTCTCTGCTTTTGGAGGGACCGGACCCTCGGCCCAATAAATGGAAATGCCTAAAAGTACTTAAATCCCTTCATCAACATTTATCCCTCCATAAAATCATTCATTCCCTTGATAAATCTTTTCCTAAGTAAAATCCTATTTTACTTAGGGAAATTAACACATTCTCTATATAAAAACCCTCACATTCACTTAGCCTAAGTTTTAAATGTGAATGATGAAAAGCTTTCGGAAAACATTAGACTTAGCGCTTTCCCATTCTTTTGATCATATTAACCACTAATGTTATTATTATGTAATTCCCGAATAAAACAACATTACCCACGCCCGTATTATTATATTATACAAAACCCCAATATTTACATATCCTATCCCACAGTTAAATATAACCCTTATAAAGTCAATAAACGGAATTAATTAACTAATCTGTGGTTAATTAAGAACCCGAACCCCTGCCATACTAAATGAGGATTAATTAGTCACCAGGACTAATTAATAACTCAGTTGCCAATCAAATCGCCCCCGATATGAATAAACCCTTTAATTAATATCAGGCCTGCCCTCCGTTATCCATCAGTCACGTCAGCACCCCAACCACCGTCCGATCGGATCCCTCAGATCCAACGGCCATCGCGCATATCGCATGAGCCTTTTGGTCGACCTTTAGCGTGCGATGTGAGCGATTTCCCAAACAGTGCCGATGCTACATGTCGAAAGATGTGTGGAATCGCACGATCCTCCCTAAAAACCACTTCCCACCCATAAGCGGTGCGATGAAACCTGCTTACCGCCTCCCCACAAACAAACAAAAACGTCAAATCACCCCCGCTGACATAACCCGTCTGTGTCACGAAAATCCAGCAAAAATTTTGACTTTGCATAAAAAACAAAGTATAATCCTTTTTCATCCCTTATTCTGAAAAACTTATGCATGCATCCAGTACGTAGAAAACGACCAACTCATACCCAAATCATCAACCACCCTGAAAGTTGTTGCCCAACGCCACTCCAGTCCACATTGTGCTTCCAGTCGACTAGTACACCATTACCAGTCACTCCATAACAGGTATTTACCCGTTTTCTTCTAGAAACCCTGTTAATACTAAATTCCTCTGCAATTACGTTGAAACCCCAAAATTCCAGTGTAATTCAGTTGCGAAACTTACAGTAAAACACCCCCAGGACCCTTGTTTCACCTATCTCACTCAAAAAACCCCATTTTCATCTCTGAATCCACAAGAACCAGAAATGGAAACCCCCGTGGCCCTCAATGTAGCTCCAGTCAATGCTCCCCATAAAGACTTGGATTACCTGCCCTTAGCAAATAAAGATTTCCAGATAAAGGACCTTGAGCCTGATAAAAAAACCCTTGAAATTATTTTGTCAATGCTGGGACAATTACATGAATGGCTCTGATACCATAGGACTTTGGGAATCCAATCTCCCAAGGTACATGCTCCCTGTTGTGCATATTTTCCCTGACATTATCCATCAATGTCAAGCCAATTATAATCCTAACCTCAGAGCTGTAATGTCCCCTAATCAAGCTGTTCTCTCCACAATTACTGCAGATTCAATCAACGAAATGCTACAGTTTCAGCCCGGTCAAAACCTCACCCCCATTTCCATTGGAGAATTTCTTGAAAAGACTACCAAAATGTCTAGTTTTGAACTCAGTTGCCTTTGTCACACTTTAATAGATAGGGATCACATACCCAAAGATCCTCCTCCCTACCTGACATGTTTTTTCACTGATATAGGAAAAAATATTGTTAATATGATTGTTGCCATTATGGGTTTCAATACTAGTGAGTTTGTTGATGAATTGACCCTAGTTCTCATGTCTATCTTCACCCCTGGACAGCCTCCTGCTGTCAAATATGACTATGCTGCTTTCATTGCTGAGAAAATCCATGACCAATTCATGAGACTAGAAAATGAAAGAGTATTTAAGTATTCTATAGTCATATATCACCTTTTCCTTTACTATCAGTCTGACAAGTTTCCTTTCTCTATGCATAAACTTGATACAAAAGGTAGCCCTAGGTCAGTCATTTTCTGGACCTCCATTTTCCACTACTCATCCTCTTCTCCTTATTCATACATAGACTTCATTGATTAGTTTGTCCGTCTTGTAACCACCATGTTGACAGGAGTTTCTCCTCCTAGAATCAGTGATGACATCAAAAGAATCCTTCAGTTGTCAAAATAGTATAGGATACGTGACTGTTATTTATACCAAAATCACACAGAGATCAGAGTCTATGGGTGTGAACTGCCCCCATTCAAGTTGCCCAAGTATGTCCCCATGAGATTATTTGCCCTTGAGTACTGCAGGCAACTAATCAACTCTGATCAAATCCATTTCATGAAAGCTAAGAAAAAATCCCAACTGAGGATCAAAGACCACTTAGGCCCATTTGTGTGCAATAACAGAAAAGCAGGGCAAGAAGCAGAGGAAATCATAGAGAGGAAGATGCATTTAAAGAAAATCTTTGCTTGGGCTTATGACCCTCATGGTTTCATCAGTGATAACAGGACAAAAAATAAGTTATCACCCTACACCCATCACAGAATCCATGAAATAGAACAGTATGCCAATATGAATGAATGGAGAGAAGGGACATTGATAGAGGAAGATAATGATAAAGTTGAAGTTGAGAATGTGATGAAAGATTTGGAAAAGAGACTTGACCTGGACTCTTTTGTACAGGTGCCAGCTGAAACTTCTCAAAAGCCAACACAGGAAACTAGTGCTCCCACAGCAGAGCCATCATAGGGACAAACACAGGAAACTAGTGTTCCTACATCAGGACAAACAGGACAACCACAAGCATCAGAATAGCCAGAGGTATCAGAGCAACCTGAAATCTCTGAAGAAAGAGCTCCACCACAGCCACACCTAGCTCCTACAAACATGGGAAATCCCCCAGTTGTGCAGACTCCTCTGAATGAGGAAAAGAATTTGAAAAGAGATAGGGAAGTAGCTACCCCTTCTAGCAGACCTACAGATCAAACCTTTGCTAAGAGGCAAAGGTTGAATCCTTATTCAGAGGAGGAGTTCATAGATGAAACTACAGAAAGCATGAGAAAGGAAGGGACAGATAGTTTGCACACATTCCCAACAGGTGGGACACCCTCAAGTTCACAGAGGCAAGAACTAGAAAGACAACAAAGTATAGAAGTTTCATCTCTCAGGTCTTCTTCTGAGAAAGTTATAGATATAAAGGGGAAGTTTAAAGAAATCAAGACAAAGAATGAGCAACTGAAGGCCCAAGCCTATGCTCAGTACTTAAAGATGGCCCCTTCAAACCAAACCAGATTGATGTCAGCCTTTGACATCAAAGAGGGCAAAATGCAAATGAGTTTCCTAAAGCCCACGGTGCTGTAGCCAAAATCCTTGGCAGATTATCTCAAAACTGATTTTGAAGTCATGGCTAAAGACATCCACCCTATTGATCAGATTGAATTACACAAGCAAATAAGTGAGATGGTCTACTCAACACTAACCAGCAAAGCAATGATGGCTCATAGATTGCAAAATTCATTGAGCAACACTACAGCCCAATTGCAGCTGGAGAAAGCCTCCTCACAAGAAAAAGATAACAGGATAAAATCATTGGAGGAGTTAGTAATTGAGTTGGGTCATGACCCAAAATATGTTAAGGCAATAGAAGGCTTAATTAAGAAAAAGAATGAAGATATAGATGCACTTAGAAAATAGTTGAAACTTCCACCACTCATTCACCCTCAGACTGTTGAAGTAATAGAGAAGAAAAATGAAGAAGAACTTATGGACTTGGTCCTTAAGTTAAACAAGCAATTGAAGGAAACAGAGCAGGAATTAGAGAAAGCAGTGCAGTCAAGGCAGAGTGAGTCAACCACACAGCCTCAAACTATAGTGCCAATAGTTTCAACAGCAGTTCCTTCCACACTGGCAATTGTTTTAGCACCAAACATTCCTTTGGAAACGGCTGCACCCATAGAGACAACCGGTACTGTTAGCTCTGCCCAATGTTTTGACATTTTGAGGATCAAATACAAGCTTGGCCATATTTTCATGCTCAAAGGAGAACTCGCACCGGTCATCCTCATGCTTCTCCTTTATATCCCACACACGCTACCTCCGTTTTCCTCTAAAACCCTGCATAAAACCATATCCCCTCAGGCCCAGAGCGCGGAGCTTAAACCATCATGTAACCATATTCACATGACCCCGTGCTACCGTAACCCTTCACCGCAATCTGAGCCGTTGATCTCTGACACCCTGATCCAACGGCACTCCCGTCACATCAAACGAACGGACCCATGCAACTAAATACCCACCGTTCGATCACATCCGCCGCGATCGGACGGCATCCGCTTCCCCCGCAACCATAACGTAAAGGCGCGTTAACACGTGATGAAAAGTGGTTTTCCCCACCCCTCTGCTACCACGCGTCATCCGTTAAATGGTATCGCGCGACACCACTGTTTACCACCTTATGCCCTGAGGCAGTGCGATCAATACTGCCTGCTGCCAAAAATGCCCTTCCTACCTGCTAAACTCTACACGTCTTCAACTCCCGATAATCGCTGGATCTGTCCGCCCACGATCCAACGGCCCACACTCACTCTGCTTCCATATCTCCTGGCACTCCCTACCAAGCAATCCCCACCGTAGATCCGCTCAATCTAACGCCCAATATTACTCCACCATCCAACTATTCCATCTACTGAGCAGTCAACGTACCTTAACCATTCCATTCTCCCAAAAGGACGAAGGTGGCCAATGTCCAGTACTCGGCACAGTTTCTCCTCAACGACCACATTCAAGAGACAGTAAGGCCGAGAAGAAAAAGGACCGAGCATCAGTAAGTGGTTGCATTTAATAGTTATGGGACCCAGTGAATAAGGACGCTATAGCCGCCTGAAGGGACAACAGAGCTCCCGAGAAGATCAAAATTTATCCATTACAGCAAGCAATCGCACTCAGAAGTTTTTCCAGGCAATTAAAATGGTTGGTGGTCAATTATGACTCCTCCATACTTAGAATGGTCGAGTGCCTTTGTAATGAAATTCTATATATACCCAGAAACAAGATGTAATCAGGGTTGATGGTTGTTGTTTCGATGTAAGGTTCAACCTTTGGAGACTGTAACTACCTTGATACTTGCAGCGTCTCCTCTTCATTTTCAGCTAATACAAGCTTCTTTTGTTGTTAATTGCTCACTTTCCGTTTCTATTCTGTTCCAGGTTGTGCATGATATGCATTTTTCCTAAACTCTTGATGTTTAGCATTAGAGGAGCTGTCATCCTACCTCTTTGTTAAAATATTGCATGTATTAGTGAATGTGTTATTCAGGTTTCTTTTCACTTAGTGACAGGGAGCTATCATCCTGTCTATACGCTAGGGAATTAGATTTGCAGGCCTCTTTGATGGTTGCAACTGGCCATCACAAGGTCTTATGCATCTGCTAGTGTGGTCAGTATTCTCCATATTCACCCAATCTCTGAACTGTGAGTAATTGGTGGTCTAAAGCCTTGTAGTCTGGGGGTGTTCACGTATGTCTGGATTTAAGCATAGTAGAAGTGGTTATCTGGCTTGGACAAGCATCACTCCTTCCATTCATCCATTTCCAACATTAAGTTGAGTTTGTAATTTTCCCGAGCATATCCGAGCTACAACCTAGGAGAGTTTCTTGGGGTGATAACATTAATTGGCGTCGTTGCCGGGGAGAGGAGATTGAAGCTCAGCTTCCCTGGGAGAACGACACAGTTCCAGCTTTGATGATAGACAAATTCTGGACACATTTCTAGTTGTAATCATCTATCTGGAAACTCTACTGGAGAACCTACCTAGTGGCGACTCCACATTACAGTTCTGGCTCAGTTTGTGAGGCATACCCGGAGAAATCCTCAGAAATCACCAGCTGACCTAGTGCTTGACCCTGAGAAGATTGCTAAGCAAAGGAAAACATCACAGAAAGGAGCATCAGGATCAGGTAAGCCTAAGAAATCTTATGCATCTCTGAAAGAGAAGGTTATAGCTGAGGATATACAGTTTGAAGATTTAGAGCCTAGCATTGTTAGTAAAGAAATACCTTTAGAGATTCATAAAGCTCCTTGTTCAGTTAGTTCCCCTTTGGATCTCAGTCCAAAGAAAGCCTCCCATACAGTCCATCATATTCCTTTGTGTCTGTCATCTATTTCATTACTTCCTACCATTCAATCTGCCAGTATCCTTCCACCTATCCCAGTCATGGCAGGCCAGCAAGCTCCCACAAAGATGGAAAGAATCATAGCTGCTAGGTATGGACCCCTGGTCTTGCCTGTTCCTTTGAATGCCATGCCTGCAGGAGAATATCAGAAATATATGCCTAAGTTCACTGGTACAGAGGGAGTAACGGATGAAGAACACCTTGAATCTTTTTATAGTCATGGTGATAACCTAGATATCAGTGAACATGATGTGTGGATGAGAGTGTTTGTCCAGAGCCTTGATGGAGAGGCTAGAAAGTGGTTCAGAGAATTGCGCCCTAGGTCTATAGCAGAAATTGAAGCACTGGATGATTCATTTTTGAAGCAATGGGGGGATAAAAAAGACCTGCTATATTACTATACAGAGTTTGGAAACCTAAAGAGGGAGGATGGGGAATCATTGCCTGATTTCAATAAAAGATTTAATCGTATGTATAATAAGATACCAGCTGAAGTGAAGCCTACCCCCACCTCTGTCAAACTCACTTATGCTAATGCTTTTGACTCTGATTTCTGCTTGCTTTTAAGAGAAAGAAGATGTGCCACTCTAGCTGAAATGCTGGATGCAGCCCTAGAGGTAGAATCTAATATCATGGCTGTGGAAAAGCTTAAAAGTCATGCTGATAGAAGGAGGCAAAGAGGTGAGGCTTCTTCTTCCTCTGCTTCATCTTCAGAACCCAAATTAGATAAGATGACTAAAATGATAGAGTTATTAGCTGCTGAGATATCTAAGTTGAAAGTTGAGCAGAGCTCTAGAAAGACAAGGCTTCCAAACACATTTGCTCCAAGAAATCCAAATCCATTCAGAAGAGCAAATGAACAATTGCAAATCATTCAAAGGGGTAAAGAAGCAAATGAAGAACAAAGGGTTAAGGCTCCTTTCCAGAATGTAGTCATGGAGGAGGAGCAGTTTGAAGAAGAGGATGAAATCCATTGCATGGAAGACAAAGGCAGTGTTGCCTTTTTGACGTTGATTGCATATGAAGAATCATTACTACAGGACCAAACCAGTCAAGAGTGGGACAGAGAGGTTGTTCTGCAGACTGGTGAACAGCAAAGATACAATCTAAGGTCGAAAGCAAACAATGTCAAGGAGAATCCTGCCCAAAGAGTTGTTGTCCAAACAGAGCAATAGAATATCAAACCAAAGAAGCTAGCAGCTGATCCTGTCATCCTCAAAGCACTAGCTCAAGAGGTAAGAGGCCCTGACAAGTCCCCTTCCCCTTTCAGTTTTGAATCAGAAGTCCAGAAGTTAAAAATATATGTACCTCTGATAGAACTTGTAAGGAGTGAAGTTTTTAGAAAGCCTATCCTTGATGCTCTTGAGCTGAAAGTCTCACAAACCCCCACTGACTATGTCAAGTTGCAAGATGATAAGCCTGCAATTGTGCTTAGCCCCATGATTGAACCTGCTGATAATAATTCTCCATCATTTTATGTCTCCTTGACCATTCATGACAAAATCCTCCACAATTGCCTGCTAGACAAAGGGGCCAGCCATAATCTGATGCCAAGAGCTGTCATGGAAGAGTTGGGCCTTGATATCACCAGATCATATCATGATCTATTCTCCTTTGATTCAAGAAAGGTAAAATGCCTAGGATTAATCAAAGACCTAGCCATTACCTTAACTTAGTTGCCCATGAAGAGCATGATGATGGACATTGTGGTAGAAGATGTCCCTCCTAAGTTTGGCATGATGTTTTCCAGAGGATGGATTAAGAGACTAGGTGGGACATTATAGAATGATTTATCTTATGCCACTGTCCCAGTTTTTGGAGGGGAAAGCAGGAGATTGTACAGAGAAGCACAGCTGGCCTACATCATCAGTGATGAAAGGAATCCTTCTAATCATCCTATTTATGATGTGGACACTGATTTTGGAGTTTGTATTCTCTAAATTGAAGAATCCCAGAAGGCCTTAATGCAACTCAAGAAACCAACAGTTCAGGCCGAGGGAGAGCAAGGAATTCAAGTTTGGGAGATGTTCTTTGATGGAGCATGTTCCAGGGAAACTGCAGGAGCAGGGGTGGTGTTGATATCTCCAGAACAAGAAAGCACACATCTGTCTTTTAAGCTGGCTTTCCAAGTCACCAACAATATAGCAGAGTATGAGGCTCTAATATTGGGCCTTAATGCAGCTAAAGACAGAGGAATCAGAAACATAAAGGTGTTTGGAGATGCTGATCTCATCATTCAGCAAGTGAATAAAACATTTCAAGCAAAGCACCCAAGGCTGAAAGCATATAGAGATGAGGTATGGAGACTCAAAGATTCTTTTGATAATTTTTGTATCTCATACATCCCTAGAGCCAAAAATCAGCTTGCTAATTCCCTTGCTGTGTCTGCTAGCATGTTTATCCCTCCCATGCCTCCCATACTAGTTTATGAAGTCCAAATGAAATATAAACCATCCTTGCCTGATAGTGTCCAGCATTGGAAAGTTTTCGAAGATGATGATGAAGTAAATAGGTTCCTGCAAGTCATTAATGAATTCTCTGAAATGAAAATTGACCAAGAGAATGAAGCCTTGGAAGAAAATCCCCAATCCCAGCTTAGAAACAGAATTGGTAAAGATAGCATTGTCCAATTGCCCAGCAATCATATACCTAAGGGTCTGGTTCCGTTAGAAAAACTGTTTGACCAAAATGATGTGCCTTATAAGGTTGCCCAAAAAGAAGACCCATCGGTAGTCTGTAAGCATAATATAGGGAATCCAGGACCACCAAGATATATAAATCTGTCCGCACATTTGTCTGCTGTCCAGAGTGCTGAATACTGCAATTTGATGAAGCAATTTGCTGATGTCTTTGCCTAGGAATATAGTGACCTGAAAACTTATGACAAAAAGATCATTCAGCATAAAATTCCTTTAGAGAAAGACACCATCCCTTTCAAACAGAAGCTGAGACCCATAAACCCTTTGCTCCTTCCTCTAATTGAAAAGGAAATCAAGAAGTTACTGGCTACCAAAATCATAGTCCCTCTCAGATATTCGAAATGGGTAGCCAACTTAGTGGTAGTGAGGAGAAAAGTGGTGAAATTAGGCTTTGCGTTGATTTCATAAACTTAAACAAATGCTCTAAGAAAGACAATTACACTCTACCCAGGATGGAGCATTTGCTGCAGAAGGTCTCAGGAGCCAAAGTAATGTCTTTCCTAGATGGATTTTCAGGCTGTAATCAGGTTGCCGTACATCCAGATGACCAAGAGAAGACTGCATTCACCACTCCTTGGGGCACTTTTATATATTCCAAGATGCCTTTTGGGTTGATGGATGCTGGAGCCACCTTTCAGAGAGCCATGGATATAGCATTTGTGGGAGACAAGGATAAGTTTGTCCTTATCTACCTTGATGATATAACAGTGTATTCCAGCAGCCATCAAGACCATTTGCAGCATTTGGAGAAAGTATTCCTGAAGTGCAGAAGGTTTGGGATTTCGGTAAATCCTAAAAAGTCACAGTTTGCTTTAGAAGAAGGCAAGTTGTTGGGACATGTTGTTTCTGCTGCAGGTGTCAGAATTGACCTAGAAAGAGTAAGAGCAATACAGACCTTGTCTATTCCAAGATCAAAGAAATATATCCAGTCCTTTCTGGGCAAGATAAATTTTGTAAGGAGGTTTATCCCAAATTTTGCAGAACTTGTAAAGCACATTACCTCCATGTTGAGGAAGGGGTCGGAGAACAAATGGACTGATGCAGCAAGAAGATCCTTTGAGTCCATTACGAAAGCTATTATGGAAGCTCCCACTTTAAGAAGTCCAGATTACAGCAAGGAGTTCCATATATTTTCATTTTCCTATGATGACACCCTTGCAGCAGTTTTATTGCAAGCAGATGAAGAAGGCTCAAAGCACCCAGTGGCCTTTTTCAACAAAACATTAAGGGATGTTGAGCTGAAGTATGATATCATTGAAAATCAGGCATATGCTCTTATCAAGTCCCTGAAAGCATTCAGAATTTACATTCTGCATTCCAAAATAATTGCATATGTCCCCTCTACTTCAATAAAAGATGTTCTAACGCACCCTGATGTTGATAGAAGAAGGGCTAAATGGATTGCAAAGCTGATTGAATTTAATATAGAATTGAAGCCCACCAAACTGGTCAGAGGTCAGGGCCTTGCCAGGCTAATGGCAGAAGAAAATTGCAGAACGCTGGACATGAATCTCATGAGCACGATTCCAAAGAATGGTCAAACAGAAGAAGAAACCGCTGAGCCAAGGAAAAATTAGTAATTGGCAGAAAATTTAGCTTCTTGTGATTGGTACTCTACAATAGCTCAATTTTTTCTAAAGCTAGAAGTTCCTCCATGCCTTAGTTCAAGCCAAGCCATAACTATTAAGCTTAGGGCAGCTAGATATTGCATTCATGAAAATCTGCTCTACTGGAGGGACCCCTCTGGAATTCTGCTAAGGTGTCTGGACAAAGAACAATCCATTGAAGTCATGCAGCAGTTTCATTCCAGCATGTGTGGAGGACACCACTATTGGAAAACTACAGCCCACAAAATCCTCAGACCTGGATACTATTGGCCCACCTTGTTTGCTGATGTCTTTTCATTTGTTAAATCATGTGACAAGTGCCAAAGATTTGAAGGGAAGCAGCAATTGAAGTCCCTACCCTTAAAACCCATACATGCTAGTGCCCCTTTTTAGCAGTGGGGCTTGGATTTCATTGGAGAAATCAATCCACATTCCAGTGGCCAACACAGATGGATCTTAGTAGCCACTGATTACTTCACTAAATGGATTGAAGCAATTCCTACCAGAAAGGTTGATCATAATGTGGTCACGAGGTTCTTGACGGAGAATATCTTCACCAGGTTTGGTTGTCCTCATAAAATAATCACAGACAATGCAGCAGCCTTCAGGGCAAAAGAATTGGTGGACATGTGTGACTCAATGGGCATTAAGCTGGTTCATTCCACCTCATATTACCCTCAAGGAAATGGTCTAGCAGAATCTTCCAACAAGAGCTTGATAAGGATAATAAAGAATTTGTTGGAAGACAAAAAGAAGAATTGGGATTCTAAGCTCAAATATGTGTTGTGGGCTGACAGAGTAACCACCAAGAAATCCACAGGGAATTCTTCGTTCAAGCTGGTATACGGCACTGAGGCTGTATTCCCAATTCAGTTGATCCTCCCTGTGGCAAAGTTCTTGCAAGAGGAGAAAAATGAGGAAGAGATCATGGCAAAAATGGTCACTGATTTAGCAGAGGTACATCAAATCAGAGAATAGCTGGCCGAAAGGTCTGCAGCACATCAAAAGAAGATCAAGGAAGCTTTTGACAGAAGGACAAAAACAGGTTATTTTCAGGTTGGAGATTTGGTTCTGAAGTGGGATGCACTGAAAGAGAAGAAAGGCAACCATGGGAAGTTTGATGCTTTATGGACAGGACCTTTTATCATTTCTCAAATCCAAGGGAACAATACTTTCATGCTACAAAATATGGGAGGAGAAACAATTTTTGATGGCACAATCAATGGGCGGTTTCTGAAAGTTTATGTTATTTAAGGTCTTTGGCCTTAAATTTGTAAATGTGTTATTTTATCAGTTTAGTGTAGACTTAGTAGACTCCATGCCCAATGGAACACTAGGAAATTTTGTTTATTTGGTTTGACAGGCAAGGCATTGGTCTGCAGTTCTTGAGACCTCTCCGGGAGGATCTCATCCCCAGAAGGAGCCAGTGTTAGCTCTACCCAATGTTTTTACATTTTGAGGATCAAATAAAAGCTTGGCCATATTGTCATTCTCAAAGGAGAACTCGCACCGGTCATCTTCATGCTTCTCCTTTATCCCACCCACTCTCTTCCACCCACGCTGCCTCCGTTTTCCTCTAAAACCCTGCATAAACCCATATCCCCTCAGGCCCAGAGCGCGGAGCTTAAACCATCATGTAACCATGTCCACATGACCCCATGCTCCCGTAACCCTCCACCGCAATCTTAGCCGTTGATCTCTGACACCTTGATCCAACGGCCCTCCCGTCACATCAAATGAACCGACCCACGCAATTAAATACCCACCATTCGATCGCATTTGTCACAATCGGACGACATCCGCTTCCCCCGCAACCATAACGTAAAGGTGCATTAATTCGCGATGAAAAGTGGTTTTCCCCACCCCTCCGCTGCCACGCGTCATCCGTTAAATGGTATCGCGCACCACCATTGTTTACCACCTTATGCCCTGAGGCGATGCGATCAATACCGCCTGCTGCCAAAACCGCCCTTCCTGCCCACTAAACTCCACACGTCTTCAACTCCCAATAACCATTAGATCTGTCCGCCCACGATCCAACGGCCCACACTCACTCCTCTTCCATATCTCCCGGCACTCCCTACCAAGCAATCCCCGCTGTAGATCCGCTTAATATAACGCCCAATATTACTCCACCATCTGACTGTTCCATCTACTGAACAGTAAACATACCTTAGCCATTCCATTCTCCCAAAAGGACGAAGGTGGCCAATGTCTAGTACTCGTCGCAATTACTCCTTAGCGACCACTTTTAAGAGACAGTAAGGCTGAGAAGAAAAAGGACCGAGCATGAGTAAGTGGATGCATTTAACAGTTATGGGACCTAGTGAATAAGGACGCTACAACTGCCTGAAGGGACAGCAGAGCTCCCGAGAAGATCAAAATTTATCCACTAAAGCAAGCAATCACACTCAGAAGTTTTGCCAGGAATTTAAAGCGGTTGGTGGTCAGTTATGACCCCTCCATACTTAGAATGGTCGAGTGCCTTTGTAATGAAACTTTATATATACCCAGAAACAAGATGTAATCAAGGTTGATGGTTGTTGTTTTGATGTAAGGTTCAACTTCTGGAGACTGTAACTACCTTGATACTTGCAACTCGTCTTCATTTTCAGCTAATACAAGCTTCTTTTGTTGTTAATTTCTCACTTTCCATTTCTATTATGTTCCAGGTTGTGCCTGATATGCATTTTTCCTAAACTCTTGATGTTTAGCATTAGAGGAGCTGTCATCCTACCTCTTTGTTAAAATCTTGCATGTATTAGTGAATGTGTTATTCAGGTTTCTTTTCACTTAGTGACAGGGAGCTATCATCCTGTCTCTATGCTAGGGAATTAGATTTGCAGGCCTCTTTGCTAGTTGCAACCGGCCATCACAAGGTCTTGTGCATCTGCTAGTGTGGTCAGTATTCTCCATATTCAACCAATCTCTAAACTGTGAGTAATTGGTCTAAAGCCTTGTGGTCAGGGGGTGTTCACGCATGTCTGGAGTTAAGCATAGTAGAAGTGGTTATCTGGCTCGGACAAGCATCATTCCTTCGATTCATCCATTTCCAACACTAAGTTGAGTTTGTAATGTTCCCGAGCATCTCCGAGCTACAACCTAGGAGAGTTTCCTGGGGTGATAACAGGTACATCACAAGCAGGTACATCAACACAGAGCACAGAGGACTTAATTAAGTCCATGGAAGAAATGAAACTCCAAGTCACAGAGATGCAGAAAGTAAAAGAGAAATTCACTACTTTGGAGCAGAAATATGATATATCCAAGATGAATTATGCAGAAGAAATAAGGAAAAATAAAAGCATGACACAGCAAATTAAAACATTGGAGAAGGACCTATCATTTGAAAAGCCTTTGACAGACATTAGGAAAATATTGTGGACCAATATCATTGATTCCATCAATGATATTTGGTCATCCATTCAAATTATCTTTGAACAAATTGATTTGGTTAAACCTGCTCTTGAAGAAGTTCGGAAGACCAGAGAGGAATTGGGTAGAAAACCTGAGGAAGCAATCAGATTAATCAATTTCCTGAACAATAAAAGCAGGCATCAGTTAGAACAATTAAATATTGAGGATAGGACTACTACCATCCTCGAACTGAAGAAAGTGCTGACCAAAAGAAATCTAATGCAAGGCCTGGAACGAAGATGTCAAAGCATGCAGGAAGATATAGATGAGTTCATGAAGAAATTTGACATCTTAAGAATGAAAGGACTCCCAAGCCCTTTAGTCATCAATGATAGGTTAATGGTTCAAATTGATTACATTGATAAATTACATCAGTAGGCTGACAGTCAAGCTAGTTCATCTTCAGCCAAGGCATTACCAACAGGGAAAGTATTGTACGACGGTTTAGAGAACCTCTTTTTCATTGAACATGAAGTAAAACACTTATTCCCAGTACAACCCAATTTTGTGAAATATACAGAAGCAGATGAAATTTACAGGAAGCTGACAAAAACAAGAATACCAAAGGATGATTGGTGGTCCAACATGACTGACATCCTATAAATTACCATGGTAAACAGTGAGGTAAATAGAAATATTTACCATAGTAAATTTTGGTAAAAAGGATGAATACTGGTGAACAGGTAAAGAGTATCAGTTAAAAAGATCAAATCATATGTCCAGCACAGAGTTACTAAGACAACAGCAAGATGCAGATTCATAGAGCATGCCTCCAGCTCCTTCAACAAAAACAAGGACAGCAAAAATTAGTTCATTATCTGTCACTATATTTGAGACCATCTATCTCTATATTTGTGTAAATAGATATTTTATTTTCCTAGAATAAATCTCATTTAGTTATGAGATATTTTGATGTAAATTTTGTATAAATACTTCTTTATTCAAAGTATTAGAGGGTGGATTCTAAAACATTTCTATAGACATTTTCTTCTAGAATTGAAGTGCTATTGTACCAACATTTGTATGGCTTGCTGGATCAAGGAATAAAGCTAAGGCAATTTACAGGATACTTGTGTCAAACATAAATCAAATAAGTATTCTATATCTCTTGTGTTTTATTGTTTCCCTTCTGTTTATCAATACTCACATGTGTTTTCATGAAATCTGAATGATAAACGAAATAATGATATTTCAGAATTTGCTTTACTGCAATTTGTTTTAAAAGGTTTATCTTTCTTAATGTTTTCTTCTAGACTATCATAGTTAGGGAATTCTTAAATGCTCCCTTGCTTTCATAGTTTATCACAGTGACCCATTTAACAAAGAATACTTAATTTCTCCTTGTTAATGAGTACCCTCTATTCGGCATATTAAACATGGTTAAAGGATTCTTCATTGCCCTTTCTCCCTGTTTATTACCATTTCATCCATCCATCTGAACTTGGCATTTGCCTTTTGTTTTACTACCTTGCCCTGTGAGTTTTCCCTTTAGTAATTTGATCTGATCCAGTTGAGCCATCACTCGATTTGACTCCATAGCCCAATGGCTTGAAGGCCTTGTTCTATCCATCTGTTACTAGAATTCCACCACCCAACCAAAATCCCCTACAAGCTTTCATAACTAGCCTAATATCCCATAAAACAAAGCTAAATCATAAAGAGAGAGCCCTCTCTGAGTACAGATTGGCTAGATTCTGTACTTAAAAGATTGGTTTGTGGTTGCCTCAGACCCCTTTCCTTCTTCCTATAACTTCTAAGGAAAACCTGAGTGATAACACTTAGTAGGATTCAAATTTTTGGAGAAATATAGTGACTACTAGACGTAGAGCTTGATACTTGTTATTTCCATTATCATGTCATGTATTTGAACAATTTCTGAGATTAATGAGAAGCATATTTTTTATTCCAGCCTGAGTTTGTTTTAAGGAGTTGAGTTTCCTTGGGTTAGGGCCCAACCCAAGCACTCAAGCTCCTTTGTTGTACATTTTTGTCATTTGTTCCTTTGCATGCATTTGATCTAGTTGTATTCTTTCTCTGCAAGTTTGGTTTACAAGAAAAAATATTGTTTCTGCAAGTTAGTGAGTGAGTTTCTTTGGGAGGCTTAATCATAAAGGTTGTGTGAACATACACCAAAGATATTTTTTTTTCATTTTATGTAATATTTAAGTTCTAGTTCAAATTAAAATCATCCTTTCCTTTGAATTTTGATTTTTTGTAATTAGCTTGTTAGCATTCCTTTAAGTCATGGTGTTTTTTCTAGTTGAAAAACCACTTGTTGTGCAAGTAAGACTCATTGGTTCAGAAGGAAGAATAACATCATCTCTCCACCACCAACACCATCCCTATCAACACCCTTCTCCCCACTTCCACTCATTCCCCTAACTTCTTGTGCACATAATCACATCACAGGGTTAGAAGAGACCATTAGTTTGACTTTTTCCCTTGTGCAAGATGGGCTACTGAGTAGATATAAGCTTGGCAAGGTATTCCAAACTCTTCCCCAAACTTCTACCATTTTTCCTAACCTTCTACCATATTCCCCACCTTAAAAACACTTTTAGGGCCCTTAGAAAGCTTTTGGATGCAATCTTGTAGCAATACAGGGCATCTTATATCAGTCCTATAGCATCCTCTAGCACTTCATAGAATTGACCATAATTTGGTTGGAATTACTTCTTAAGCTTGTTTTTCACTTTTCCATCAAATTTTAATGTCCCCCAAGCTAACCCAACTTGAATAGATTAGATACCCTTGAACGACATCCTTTCACTACCATATTTTTAAATCTACAATTAGGGTTTACAATTTTGATCATGAGTTACATAGCATAGAAATAGTTTGAATTGAATTCTTTTGAGCATTTAGTGGTTTATGTTGCTAGATTAGGATTGAATTTGAATGCAATAGCGTATCTCTTATTTCTTGTATCTACTATGTCGCAACTAGAATAGGGTTATAGTTCTTGTCATTTAATTTATCAAAAACAGAATTAGGGTTTTCTTTTCCAACATTCATTTTCCTACAAGTAGATCAGTGTTCCATTGATGTTGTAGGACAAGTAAAATTTCAATTGCTTATTTCCTTTCAAATTTGAGTTCAGTAGTTTTGCTTTCATTAGACTTCTTCAAAATGGTATATGCACATTCTAGTTCAATCCATTACTTTAGAGTAGCCTAGGTATAAACCTTGCTTACTGTGCACATAACATCGTCATCTATTAAGTTGATAGCACTGGGAGTTGTCGTATTCTTATGGTAATAGTAGGACTAATCATGTATTCACATGAAAAACATTATTTCAAACTTCAAAGTGACTTGGGTCGGGGCTCAAACAATTTTGTTGAACTATATAGTATAAAACTTCTATTACTTTGCAATCAAAAAAGAATGCAGGAAGCTCCAGATTTATTGGTGATTCCCTTATTGTCATAAATTGGTTTAATTAATTTGCTCAATGTCATGTGCACATTCTCATTCATATGCTGGAAGAAGTTTTATAGTTGAAAGGAAGCTTTTACCAAGTTTCATGTTCTCACATTTTCAAGGAAAGGAGCTCTTTGGCAGATGACCTTTCCAAAGCAAGGGCGTAGCAAACATAGGGTACGTGGAAGATCTATGAGAAAAATGGAGATGCATACTATGCGTTTTACCACGGGCCTTTCATAAAAGGCCTGGGGATGGGTTAAATACAAGCTTAAACACTATTTTATTTTTCCATCTATAAGACATATATTTAGTTATGTTTCTGCTCTCTATAAAGGGAGGTTATTTTTTTAGATGTTTTTATCTATTAAGATGTATATGTATTTTGGACATTTTCTTGATGTACTTAACTGTGAAGGCCTTTTAGCTTAAGACTTGTTGGAGGACTTCTCATGAAGGATGGTTGTTTCTTTTGTGATGGCCTATTTTTGAAATGCATTAAAGAGAATCTCCAAAATGTAATTTTTTCTTTATAATGACTTGACTTGAACTTGGGCATAAAGGATCAGTGCCAATATACTTTTTATATAATTTTAAACTCATTCGATTAGTTATTTCTTTGGCTCATCCATCCCATCCTTTGAGATCAAGATCTAAGCTTCTCATTCGTCTGATACTTCCAATCTAGTAATCAATGGATTCACACCTCATTCATTTGAAAACATGATGAGATGGTAGAGCGTGGAACGATATTTGGTTGGTAAAAAAAGAAATAGATCATTATTCCCTTTGTAGGACCTTGTATTTGTTAATTATTGTGCTGGAGTGCCATTAATTTATACCTCTACCGTGACGGCAAATTATACAGGTGTTAAGTGTTTTAGCAATAGGTATTGCATTAGCAATTAGCATTATTATCATTTTGGTAGGTCATCTAGCGAGTGTGAGTGATCGAAGGTCTATTGCTTAAGCAATGGTGGGATATCATTGATGTTTGAAGGGGATAGCTATTGATGGAAGTATAGTTTGGTGGGAGAATTTTGATTGCTTTTAAGTAGATGCAATAGAAGTAAATTCAAAACATCTTGTAATCATGTTGCCATGATATGCAATAGTTGTTGCATTACGTTATAGATTTGTTGAAAAAAAATTGCAATTTACAAGAATTTTGTTAACCTCTCTCATAAAACAATAATAAATCCAAAAATAAATTAATTAATTAAATATTCCAAGTTAGGAATTTATGCCTAACTCTTGGGTTGTTCCTCTAAGATAGGAGTTAGTTTAGGTAACTCCTATATTGGTGTGTGTCTGGTGAGAAATTATCTCAACCAAAGGAGAAATTATCTCAACCAAAGGTGTCTAAGATAGCACGCACTATCTTGAGAACATTGTTTCTCATCTATTTATTTGTAACACTATATTCAATTATTTTAATGAATGAAAATGTGAGAGAGAATACCTGAGGAAGTCATGAGGCTGAAGCCTTTTCCGCCAATATTTTGTGTCTGATTTATTATGTGTTGTTTATATGTTTATCTAAGTTAATTTCATTTTTCAATATGAACTTCCACAACCTCTTGTCAATTTCATTGACAAATTTAGCTCTAATCGCCTTTATCACCAATATGAAGAAAAAAATGTCAAATGCACCTGAAATATGATGCAAAAAAATCTCAACATAGTCTTCAAACTTATATGCAAACATTATGGCACCCAATCCACTGTTCGCAAATTTTTGGGAGTGTTTTGAATGTAAATGTGACATGTAAAGGATCTTATGGCTTTGTGTGGAATAATATTGTGTGGAAGTTCATTGTGTAGAGGAGCTTCCGCAAAAATAACTTCCACGCACTATTTTCAATATGAACTTCCACACAACTCAAAATTCTTCACTTTTTGAACCTAAAACTACTACTAATTAATAACTTCAATTAATTTAAGGGACATGTTCCATTAATTTATGCCTATACCATGACGACGAATTTTGTAGGAGCTAAGTGCTTTAACAAAGGTATTGCATTAGCTCTTATGATCTGGATTTGAACAGGAACGCAATAGATTACAGAGATAACCATAAATACAGAGATGCGATAACCATAAACACAGAGATGCAGCAGAAATAATACTTCATTTCATTAATGGAAAATACCGAAATATGCTTACAACCAGAAATGGAAATAAACCAGCTAGGGCGATGGTAGCTTATCTCTGAGAAGAGATGTGTCGGCTACATGCCTCTGAACTGTTCTGAATTGTCTTACAATGAGGCTTGAAGGCCTATTTATTGTTGAGAAACAATGGAAAACCCTTCACATCACGAAACCTAACCCTAGAAGATGAAACGCCAAATTGTGGGCCCCGTTTGGGTAAATTGGTACATCAATTTCCTGGGGTCGTAACTTTGGCATACGATCTCCGTTTGACGCGTACGATAGCTCGTTAGAAAGATCTATCCGAGTACTACCACTTTGGGAGGCAACATCGGTCCATGGACCCATGTTGCCCTAGATTCCAAAAAAAAAACGTCGTTTAGGGCCTCAAAACGGCTCCGGAAATTCAGGACCCGAAAAACTGCTAAAAATAGTAAACTGTGCTACAATTTAGGAAACTGAAAAAAGCTGAAAGAGACAGTTGTGGGGGTCCAAATGGGATAGGTGGGTGGCCACCAACATCCACCTGGATCATTCCTCCCCCCTTAGGAAGCAATGGTCCCCATTGCGTTGAGTTCCTCCATCTGCTGAACTTGGTCCCTGGTGAGCTGTTCTGCAATCTCTGATGTGTTCAGAAATGGTGGGAAGCATGGTCAACGACGGTCCACATTGATTACTTGGTGTAAGCGAAGGAATGGAGGAATGTTGTGCTTCAAAGCGTTGTTTCCCGTAGCCTTGGTATAGGTGTAAGGACCATGTTGGAGTGGTCGAAGCTTCTGATGGGCTCTTGTAAGGCGTTCTTTCTACAGATGTAACCAAACTTTGTCGCCCACCTGAAACTTGTGTGGTACCCCTGTGTATGAGGAGAAGTTGTTCCTGTGTCTTGTCATGACTGTATCCTTTTGCTGCTGCTGCTGCGTAGAGGAACCCTTTGCAGGGGTCATGGATGTAGCAACGATCTTCCCCTTACTTTGGGAGTGAACCAGACAGATGAATTTCCTGGTCTGTGATATGAGCTTGCTGCCTTTCTTGGTAGTGATCAAAGAGGTGGCGATAGCTGGGGCTACCTCTGGTATCCTGTATAATGAATTATCCAAAGAAATAATGACAGCGTGAGGCCTTGACTCATACACAGCATGTCGCCTCCATAAGTATGGCTGGCCTAATAGTACATCGCAAACATCCAGAGGTGTAACATCACACAATACCTCGTCTGTGAAGGGCTTGATGCTGTACGGAAGGCGGCACTGCTGGCGAACTTTTAGATCTCGTCCTTCGTGAAGCCACCCGATACTATACGGCTGCGGGTGTGGTGTAGTCGATAGGCCCAACCGCTTCACGACCTCTGCTGAAATGAGGTTCTTTTGGCTGCCACTGTCGACAATGAATTGCAGCGGTGAACCCTTCTCCCACATCTGTGAGTGGAAAAGATGCTCCCCCTCTTCTGGATCCGCAGGTTCATTCTTCTGGATCTTGGCAGTGGCAACAGTGGCGCTAGGATCCGCATCAATGATCTGCTTCCCTTTGCCATTCCCCTTGTCAGGTTCTGGCTCAGGGTTAGAACATGTATCTGATTCGGAAGCCTTCAACTCGGCCACCAGCGACTGCTTAGTCCAATACTCACTTGTGTTATGAGTGGGACTCTTGTGGAACTCACACCATTTTCCTGTGTCCTTCTTCGGCTTCGTGGTGTTGTTCTTTTCTTGCAGCTTCGACGGGTTGTCTTGGGTCACCCCGCCTTGGCTTTGTCCTTTGGGCTTCGGATTTGCAGATCCAAAGTCTCGCTTCTTCTGTTTGAACTTTTGCTCGATTTTGAGCGTATCGGTATGCTGTGCCGAGTGAGGAGACGTTCAAGAACCCCATCTCTTCCTGGATGTATCTGTGTAGGCAGCCGCGGTATTTGAGTACCAGATGCAGCTCAAAATCTTTGATACCCAACTGTGTGCGAAGGGTATGAAAAATGTTTGTGAACTCCAGCACATCTTGGTCTCGTCCCTGCCGCAGTATGGTCCATTTGATGTATTTGTCCTCATAGCTTCCGACAGGGTAGTACTCCTTCATGGCATCCCGGAAGTCATTCCAAGTGGGTGCAGCTAAAAATAGTGAGCCTGTACTTTCATCCTTCTGCTCGCAGTAGGTTTCCCACCAGTCCTTGACGTGGGGGGCTGCTTTGAGAAGAGCGAAAACAATCTTTTCCCGACTTGAAAATTCGTGATCAGAAAAATACCCATCTAGCATATTTAACCATTTATCTACGGCATCTGCGTCTATTTGACCCTCGAAGATGGGGATTTCAAAATTAACTTGTACCTTAAACAGTGTGGCGTTTCCAGATTCGCTGTTAGGAGCCGATGCGTCGCCTCTGGGTAGCCGCTGAAGGATCTGCGCAAAGCTATCCATCATCGCGTTCCTTTGCCGCTCGAGCGCTTCTTCGAGCAAGATTTTGATAGGATCTCCTGCCCCCTCGTCTTTCTTCTCATCCGCCATGGGAGGCCGTCGGGATTTGCGAGGCTGGTCTTGCAAAGGTTCGACCAGTTCAAGCCCTAACTCCTTATATCCCGACCTCGTTGGGGACATGCAAAGAAAAACAGAGAAAAAGCAGACTGTTGTAATACCACTGATCCGGATTTAAACAGGAACGCAATAGATTACAGAGATAACCATAAATACAGAGATGCGATAACCATAAACACAGAGATGCAGCAGAAATAATACTTCATTTCATTAATGGAAAATACTGAAATATGCTTACAACCAGAAATGGAAATAAACCAGCTAGGGTGATGGTAGCTTATCTCTGAGAAGAGATGTGTCGGCTACATGCCTCTGAACTGTTCTGAATTGTCTTAAAATGAGGCTCGAAGGCCTATTTATTGTTGAGAAACAATGGAAAACCCTTCACATCCCGAAACCTAACCCTAGAAGATGAAACGCCAAATTGTGGGCCCCGTTTGGGTAAATTGGTACATCAATTTCCCGGGGTCGTAACTTTGGCATACGATCTCCATTTGACGTGTACGATAGCTCGTTAGAAAGATCTACCCGACTACTACCACTTTGGGAGGCAACATCGGTCCATGGACCCATGTTGCCCTAGATTCCCAAAAAAAAACGTCGTTTAGGGCCTCAAAACGACTCTGGAAATTCAGGACCCAAAAAAACTGCTAAAAATAGTAAACTGTGCTACAATTTAGGAAACTGAAAAAAGATGAAAGAGACAGTTGTGGGGGTCCAAATGGGATAGGTGGGTGGCCACCAACATCCACCTGGATCATCTTAGCATTAGTGGCATTATGGTAGTTCAGCTAGCAAGTGTGAGTGATGTAAATTCTATTGCTTGAGTGATGGTTCCATGAATTTGTTGTGGTAAGAGTCTTCTGTGGAAACAATAAAACATTAAACACAATGCATTGAATTTTCCCTAGGAAAACCCCAACTTTGGGGAAAACCCAACCTAATGGAATTCCATTATACCTTTTGGAAAAAAACTCCAACCAATCATGGCCTAATGAGCCTTCACTTCTCACCTTCTTGTCCCCATTACAATTAAGTTCTTCTTGGCCTTTTAAAGGCTCCATCACATGAATACCATGGGCAAATTACCATGGGAAAACAACAAACCATGGGCCCAAAACCACTATTTTTAAAATGATCAACTTTGACTCTATCTTTGAGTCAACTTTACCTAGAATTCCCCCCTTTAAACCTTAACATGGGGTTTTCTTGACTATATTCAACCAAACTTGCCTAGTGAGTTAGCCCTACTCACTCTAGCCCTTACCCCCCTCAAATTTTATGCATGAGGTATTTGTTAACCCAACATTCCCCTTATCACCTAGCTCTAAGCCAGACTTTACCGGTGATTACCTAGGGGTAATCTTACCTTACCAGGTCTTACAGTAGAATGCCCATGCCCATTTACATGCAATAAAATTCTTCACTCCATTATAATAAAAAAAAATTGGTTATTATATGCAAAACCAACTTCTCTCTTCCACAAATCACATATTTCTATCTTCATGTGTGTTCTAATACTTTACTCTCACTCTCTTTATTTCTTGATTGAAGGTCTTCTTGGTTCTTTTTATCATTTCGGTTAGACACAAAGGCTTTACAATAGCCAATTAGACTCAACTTTGCACAGGTTTACACCATTTTGAATCACAAACTTTAATTCTCAACCTGCATGCTCGAGTCGGCACCAACAACCATTTTGTCACCTTCCTCTTCATCAGATTTTGACCACTCATTATCTTCGACATCTTCTTTGAAAACTTTCATTTTTTAATCTACAACCCACTGATAGTGTTGGAAGCCACCAACGGGTGCAGGGGGTCTCCTCATTATGAAGTCCCAATTATACCTCACAGCATTTGGAGTAGGAGCCCCATCCAGAACATGGCTCTATTACCGAAATAATGGGTTTTAGTGGTATGTCTTGGCTGTGATGACGCATAGAATGATGTACTTGTGACTTTGGTGAAACAAGCGTATAACTCTATGAAGAGTCAAGCGCAATGCATGAGAGATTCTATCAAATAAGAGGGAAATGACTAGGCTCCTTAGAAGCTTTTAATAGTACGTGGCTTGAAAGGAACACATGAGCATAAAATGGATAAAAAACTAGCCTACAAAATAGTTCACAAGATAACCATGATTAGATACATCACAGCATGCATTCAATAAGATTCATACTGATGCAAACAAATTAGTTCATAAGCTTTAGCGTAAATGAAATAACATATATTGTAAACACAACAAGAATAATCCTACTATATTCACAACATATGCATGAAACATGTCAGCTCCGATATTTTATTAAAGTGAAAGTCCCAAACATACATATGCAATTGACAAACCACTAATCCCAATATTATAACATGAAGCCAACACCTACTCCTCCAAAGGTAGATAATATTTCTATGCTAAAGGAGAAGCCAAGGCTCTCAAAAAAACTCCCTTGCTTTCGGTCCTAGCCAAAGACTAACCAAAAGCCCCATTACATGAGTTATGAGGATATATTAATAACAAATAATATGACCATACATCTCCCTTTGTGACTATTTGACTTCCCTCATTAAGTTTTGAATTCTTTTACATAATGACTCTTCATATTCCAAAATTGACACATGGACTTCCACTTACAAAAATATTTTAAATACAATACTACATATGTCCATATAAGACAAAATTGGGTAGAATCAACTAGACAAGCCTAGTAACATAAACAACATATCAAACTTGAGCTTGGGGAAACTCTAGCTCAACCACTTCAACTTTTAGCTTCTTAGTTACATAGTGATGCCAAGCTTTATATTATGCAATGACTTCCCCAAACTTTGTGATGGGATCAGGATGGAAGTGGAATCTAGCCTTCATTGCATCCAAGTAAACGGTCTTGGAGCCAGACTGAGTTTCCTTCTTCAATAAGAGAAACATGGTGTTGATCTTAACAGGGACAATAATATACTTCTGTATATCATGCCTATTAACCTCTAGATCTTCCTTGGTAGCGATCTGCCTAAGTTGGTCCAAGAATTCATAAACCTCATGTTTAATCTTGTTCCTGCCTTTAGCTTCAATGAGTGAGCCAACTGAAGGGATATTGTGTGACTTCACTGTGAAATCCAAACTGTTATATAATTGTGCATAAGAGGCTTCGATGTTGGCGATTTATGAGATGAGTTGTTTATTTCTCTGAATAGTCATTTGAACCTTTGCTTTCCAACTCAACTTGTTGCCTTGTCTTCTTCACCAAGTCGAGAGGTGGACCTTTGTACTGCATTCCCCACTCATGCACAGCAACAATGGTTGTATGAACAACCTTGAGAGCCTTAGAATTTTATTTTCACTTCTATTGCATGTCGTGCAAGTGGACAACTGCTTTGTGCAAGGCCATAAGCTCCTCATAGAGCTTCCTTATGGTTTCTCCCAATGTCGATACTTCACCAAGTATGGTTGCCTTGAGTTCTTCTACATACACTTGTACGGGGGCTACTTTCTGGACCTCTGCCTAGGGTTGTTCAATCTGTTTCCTTGTAGCCTATAAGTTCTTTTCCATCTATCTGTTCTTGGAAATTTCCTCTTCATCGCTTGGAGCTTTCTCTATTGTAGGAGGAGGAGGAGACTGAGTGGTGATATATTGCGTGCAGGGCATGATATCAACATCCTGGTTTTGTTTCTCTGGTTCTACCTCCATATCTTGGATCACTATCAGATCTTAAATTTCTTGAGCAAGTTCCTTATCCTGCAACTACTTGCTTTCTTCTTCAAATAGCCATTTTTGTTCCTCTTCTTCGGCTTGCTTCAATGCCGCTTATTCCTCTTCTTTTCTTTACCTTTCTTCTTCTTGTCTTTGACTCTCTTCCCATTCCATATATTCTTGTTCTTCCTTATGCTTTAATTCTTCCTCTTGCTTCCTTTGTTCCTCTTTCTTTATGCTTCCATAGTCGCTTTCAAGATGATGGGGTCTGCTTTATATTTGTAGCTTTTCTCTTTTGTTGGACTATGTGCAACCTTCATCTTACCCTTTTGACACAATGGGTTGTTCCTTTCTGATGGTTATGCTTCTGGAGTGGCTTCTTGCTAAGGAGTAGCCTATGATGTACCTACAAAGCTGAGTGGTTCACGGGCTTAAATGCATTGTAGCAATTCTATATTATTTCCTCCTTAGGCCTGAAATAAGTCCCACTCAGCCAACTAAAATGTATCTTTGCACAGTGTTTCTTACAAACACTCCTAGGATCGTACGGGTGATATTCCATGCAACCAAATGTGAATTTCTCTATCTCCTTTCCCTTGGTCTCAATAGCCTTTAGATTCTTGATCTTGTACAATACAATTTGCAAAGGAAGAGTGGGATAGGGTGCTTCCTTCTTCCTTTGCATGACCAACCTGACAAACCTATAGAAAGCGATGGCATACCTCAGTAATAAATGTGAAAACTTCTAATCGTTGAACACTCTAAGGTAAGTGCCATCTGGTGAGGCAAACCAATCATCCAATTCTAACACTGCTTCCATTGCCTCACGATACATCACCTCACGGGACATGCAAGGTGGGTCTTCCTCAAAGATCATCTTGTACAATGGGATGAGGAAGTGATCAATCAGCTTCTCCATGACTCCTTTGTAGTTGCACTCTGAAAGAAACTTGCAGTAAATGTGCACAACAGGTTCCTTTGGTGACCAAGTCCAACTCATGCCAGGAAAAGAGTTATGAGCACATATTGCATCCAACAAGTAAGCAGACATGTATAACTTGGCTTGCTTACCCTTAAGAGGGTTCTTGGCATTAGTCACATGGATCTTCAATTGTTGAGCCAACAAGTCCAACCAGTTAAATGGTTTTCCTTCATTCACAATCTAATGCAGCAAGAATGCCCAGCCTTCGAGAAAGGTCTCAGTACTCTTTTGACCATAGATCTGACAACATAGAACTATCAAGTACTGAAATTCCTTCCTAAGAGATTTGGTCTTATAAGTGTTGTTGGGTGTCTGGCGGAATTTGGATGGCTCTTTCACCCAACCTTTGATGACATCTTTTATTCTCAAGTAACTGGTGACTGCATAGAAGTGAGAATCCATGTAGAATTCTGGCAGTGGAAAATGATATATAAGCTGAAAATCATGTGCCATAAAAGAGGCAAGCCTTTGTCCACTAGAACTGCTAAGGATCATTCTCTTTGCATCTGTGTGTGACAGGATCCAACTGACAATGTCTGCGCAAGGAAAGGTCATAAACTTGCATGCAATCTTGTGTAATCCTAATTTCTGGACATTGATGTAAACTTGTTTGTCTTCAGGATCTGCTTTGTAACTAGTTATCGTGAATGCATCTTTCATTGTGTGCCATGTAATGTTTGAATCTTTCTCAATGAATTGTTCTGTGTAAGAAAGAACTGGCATAATGGCAGGGACACTCTCAACTATCTCACCAATGCTGCTCTTTGTGGTGTCTTTTGAGGCAGGTCTCTTTGGTGCCATGATTATAACAACTTATGGAGAGAAAGATAACCTTAAAAAAGTTGTAGTGCTTGTATAACAATATGCACTCATGAAAAACATGACTTAGCTCAAGAAAATCAGTCTATTCACAATATCAAGGCAACAACTCAAATACTAAGAGGAAATATTGCGCGATTCTTGAGCTGAAAATGAGAGACTAGGCTCTTGAACTATGTATTGTGTAGTCTTAGCAAACAAGGTGTCAGCTAAAGGCTTGAAACTGCACAGTGTGCAATCCCATCTTAGCAGACTGAAGGAAGAAAATGTGCATTGTGTAGTCATAATGGCCAGGGCTGAGGGTTGAGGCTTGGACTGTGCAATGCGTAGTTGGGCAAGCCAGTGACTGCCCATTGTGTAGTCTTGGAGGCCAAGCACGAAGCTTTTCTTTTGAAGATTTGGAATGCGCAATTAGAGAAGGCAACTACCGACCATGATTGCATAGCTCTACTAGGGAAGGAGAGAAAACAATGACAAGTTTGAAGTTGGGGCAGGAAGGAATGTATATTTGGCTAAGGGTAAGATATATCAATGAAAATTAATTGCCAGAAACAAGCATGCAAAAGGAAAAATGAACATGCACAAACTGTCCCAACATCGACAACTGTTAGTGGGAAAAAGAAAGAATCAATGCAACACTTGGAAAATGTGAACAAGAGATCGAACCAACACTTGTACAAGCTAATATAAGTTAAAATTCCATCTACTACTAAAAGAAACAGGAAAAATAGCACACATAGAAGCAAAAGCGACAAAAAGTGACACATGCAAAACTTACCTAAAAAAGCATCGCAAACTTAGCCGAAGGTTCCTTGATCTCCTTAGGAAGGATAGAGATCCAAGATCGAGTGTGCAAATGAGCTCTAGGGGCATCTATTAAAGAACTAGGCAGGTTAGGGTTTATGACACACATGCCTAAAATCAAGGAAAAAGCACCACTTATTTAAAAATTCATTATTAACAACTTAGTGGACTTAACCCGACATTAATTGGGCAAATCCTATTTTTTAGGGATGCCAACTTTGCTTTTTCAGGAAACTTCTTGTTCAAACTAGCAGAAGGGATTGCGCAATTTCCAAACTGAAGGGCTTGTGCAATTTGTTGCCTGAGTGAATTGCGTAGTTTTTTAGGGGAAGAGAAGCTTTTGTGCAATTTCTGAGCTCAAGATTGGATTGCCTTCCATGATTGAACAGTTTAGATCCTCAAGACCAAGCGCAATTTATAGAGAAAGTGGATTGCACAGTTCCAAGAGGGGAGACCGACAATGCTGCAAGGTCAAGGCAAGAGATGGCTTGTCCTAGAGGTTCAGATCATGGTCAAAACAGGAAATCACAAGCATTGCATGGAAGGATAAGTCTTCAACATTGTCATGAACACTTGAGGACAGTGAAAGATGAGTCCTTGTAGATAGAAGGTAGGCTCCAAAATCAAAGCATGGGCAAAAACTTTAGAGGGGGTTATGGTAGCTATAACACAACTCTCGTCATTTATAATGATCCAATGAAACAAGCTTTTATTGCGCTAGCAGTGCAAGATTGTTGATACACTTAATTTTATTCAGTGGGGATGGTGGCAAGAGGAGGCCATGGACACATTTAACTACACCATGTAGTGTTAAACTGCAGATTGAGGATAAATTTGTTTGTCTATCCAAGGCTACTTCCATTACTCTGTTGACACTTAACCCACCATCCTCTCATGGTTGCACATCACTATCTTTTGTACTATTTTAGTCAAAATTTACCTCACACACTAGCTCTCCATCCTCTCACCTGCCACTCCTACATTGTTGACACCCCATTATAGCTCCCTCCACAATCTCTGGGAAGTTGCAACATACACGTTCCTTAATGCAGGCACCTAAGGAGGAGTCAACCCACCCCCATAGCCTCTATTGAGAGTAAATGATTCATGGATCATGTCTCTCGGATTCTATTACATGTAACTGACAACATCAACAATCATTGCTTGAATTTCCACAACACTTACATCAACATAATCTTGTTCTATTGTGGTTGAGGCAAGACTCGCCATGAACGCTTCCTTTTAAGCTCAACCTCCACCATGAGCCAATACTTCGTGATAATGGGCAGGCAGTCCTCATTCCTTTCTTTCACATCTTCAGAATCACTAGCCCCATAATCACCACGATCCTTGGGACCTTCACATGGGCTCCCATGCTACCCACTTCTTGTAAAGATAGTAACTCGTCTATTAACCGATCTTTTTCCCTCCATGGAAACAATCTTTGCCTATGAAATCATGGTATTGGAAAATACTTTCCACTAAGGTTGAAGCCTTGGTCCTTGTTTCCTAATCCTTTAAAGGGAGCTCTACCTCAATGACCAACCTTCAAATCTTGTGTGGCCCTATCTCCTTCTTGTAAATTTCCATGATCTCAGCCACGGGGATCCATTGTTCCCTTCAAACAATTCAATTCTAGCCTAATCGTTGGAGAAACGATCATCCTATATGTGGTACTCCATGCCCACTGCACTATTAGAAAATTATATATTACATAGCAAAGGAACACATAAAATATTGTAGAAATATAAACACAGAAAATTCATAAAACAAGAGAAACACAGATGTACGTGGTTCACCCAATTTGGGCTACGTCCATAGGGAAACAGCTAGTCCTTCCTTTTATATTATCCATCAAACTCAAGAGGTACAACCTACAACAGATCCATTGTAATTCCCTCTTCGCTCTCAATCTCCTCTCTCTTCCTCACTCAGAATACATATTTACATAGACGCAATACAATTCCCTCATATATATTGAGGGGTTGCCTTCTAGGGCAAAAACCCCTAAATTAAACATAACTTCTACTGTCAGATCTTCGCCTAATGAACATCCCAGATTGACTACGAAATTATAACATTTTACAGGGCAATTTTACATCTATTTTTAGCCGCGCCCCCCCTGCAGCAAACATCAATGCCACCCCATTAGGAACTGGGGTCCAATGCAGTAATACCTTTGAATATAGAAGATAATCAGGCTTCACACCCAAAAATCTCCCACTTGGAGACTGATTATAGCAACTCCATCGTTGCTTGATTTGCTTGAAAATGACTCCACTTTAGACCTGGCTATTTCTCATCTTCTTCATCATACTTGAAGACCAATTGAAACTAAGAAGATTATCAGTTTCTCCCTGGTTAAAACTTTTGTTAACATATTTGCAAGATTCTGGCTAGTGTGTATCTTTTCCAGCTTCAACTGTCCATCTTCCAACACTGACCGTATGAAATGGTACTTGAGTTGTATATGTTTAGTCTTGGAATGAAATGTAGAGTTCTTTGCAAGATGTATGGCACTCTGGCTGTCACTGTATAACTTGCCCAACTCCTGCTTCTTACCCAATTCATCCAGAAACCTTTGTAACCAAATCATTTCTTTACTAGCCTCTGTAGCAGCAACATACTCTGCTTCTGTTGTTGAGAGTGCAACAACACTTTGCAGTTTTGAGACCCAACTGGCAGTTGTTCCACCTACAGTAAACACATACTCTGTGGTGCTCCTCATGTTATCTCTATCACCCGCCATATCTGCATCAACATATCCCTGTAGAGCAATGTTTGAACCACCAAATCATAATGATTGATTTTTGGTACCTCTCAAATACCTGAGAATCCACTTCACTGCCATCTAATGTTCTTTTCCTCAATTATTCATGTACCTGCTTACAACTCCCACTGCATGTGCAATATCAGGCCTTGTGCAGACCATTACATACATTAAGATTCCAACAGTTGATGCATATGGAACTTTAGACATATGAGCCATTTCTTCCTGAGCCTTGGGATACTCCTCCTTACTTAATTTGAAATGGTTAGCCAAAGGTATACTAACTGGTTTTGCATTATGCATATTAAATCTTTTCAACACCTTTTCTATGTACTCACTTTGAGACAATGTTAATTTGTGAATCTTCCCGTCTCTAGTTATTCTCATACCAAGGATTTGTTTTGCAGCACCCAAATCCTTCATTGCAAATGAGTTCGCCAATTTTCTTTTGAGCACATTTATTTCCTGCATGTTAGAACCCACAACAAGCATGTCATCTACATACAATAACAATATAATATAGCTGTCATCATTTTGCCTTTTGAGATAAACACAATGATCAGAGTGACATCTAGTATAACCTTGTTCAAACATAAACCTGTCAAATTTTAGATACCACTGCCTTGGAGCCTATTTTAAGCCATACAAGCTCTTCTTCAACCTGCACACTAGTTTCTCCTTCCCTTTTACCTCATATCCTTGTGGTTGTTGCATATATATCTCTTCCTCCAAATCCCCATGGAGAAAGGATGTCTTTACATCTAACTGCTCAAGATGCAAATATTCAGCTGCTACTAGACTTAAAATAGTTCTGATTGAAGTCATTTTAACAACAGGAGAAAATATCTCATCAAAGTCTATACCCTTTTTCTATTCAAACCATTTCACCACAAGTCTAGCTTTATACCTTTTTCTACCTCCATCTTCTTCCTTCAACTTGTAAACCCATTTATTCTGCAATGTTGTTTTACTGCAGGCAACCTGACTAAGTCCCAAGTCTGGTTATGTGCTAAGGATTCCATCTCTTCTTTCATGGCTTGCTCCCACTTCTTCGTGGTTTCTACCTGTACTGCTTCTTCATAACATTCTGGTTCACCAGAATCAGTCAACAATACGTAATATAATGAAGGAGAGTATCATTCAAGGGGTCTACTTATCCTGGTAGATCTTCTAACACCACTTTCAGGTGTTTGAGGTGCTTATTGTTGTTGTGGTTGTTGTTTTGGATGTTTATCATTATGATTTTCAGGCACCATCACTTTTACTGTGATCTCGTCAAGCACTGTGTGTTCTCTGTTTTATTTTTCTTGTTTCTTTTCGTGTAGCTGATCCTTATACAAAACCTTTTCATTGAATATGACATCTTTGCTCCTAATGATTTTGTGTTTTTCATAATCATAAAAGCGATAGCCAAAATCATTAACACCATATTCAATAAAGGTACATTTCTTTGATTTTGCCTCAAGCTTTGTTCTATTTTGTTTATTAATGTGGACAAACGCTTCACAACCAAAAGTCTTTAAAAAAGAGTAGTTTACCTTTTTACCTATCCATGCCTCCTCTAGAATACCACCATCCAAGGAACTTGAAGGCCCTCTGTTTATTATATAAACAGCAGCATCTACCCAAAATTGTAAATGAAATTCTGCATGCAATCTCATGCACCTTGCACGCTCCATGATTGTCCTGTTCATCCTTTCTGGCACACCATTTTCTTGTGGTGTTCCTAGAATTTTCTTCTCTCTACGAATTCTATTCTCTGAACGGTACATATCAAACTCTTTGCTGCAATATTCACCTCCATTGTCTGATCTGAGACACTTCAACCTTTTTCCTGTCTCATTTTCAACCAAAGCTTTCCATTTCTTGAAAGTATCAAATACATTAGATTTATTTTGAATACAATAAATCCAGGTTTTTCTGGTTGCATCAGCAATAAAAGTAACATAATAATGAGAGCCACCAAGAGATGATACCTGAGCAGGTCCCCATACATTTGTATGCACAAGCTCTAATTTTTTGCTCTTCTTTTCTTTCCCAACTCTGAGGAATCTGACTCTCTTTTGTTTTCCATAAACACAATTCTCACATAATTTTAAATCAACATGCTTCAAACCTGGCAGCAAAATTTTTGAGTGAAGAATTTGCATCCCCTTCTCACTCATGTGCCCAAGCCTATGATGCCACAATGTCGTATCTTCTCCTGTGGAGGTTAAAGCATTAACCGAATTAGAAACACCATGGCATAAATACAATGTACCAACCTTTTCTCCTTTTGCTATTACCAAGGATCCTTTAGTGACCTTCCAGGTTTTATCAGTAAAAGTAATCACACAGCCTTCACCTCCCAACCGCCCTGTTGAAATAATATTTTTCTTCAGATCTGGAACATGCCTTACCTCCTTCAATAGACATTGATTTCCATTCTGTTGTTTTATGAAAATTGTACCCATTCCAATTATTTTACAGGGTTTATCATCACCCAATCGAACCTGTCCAAAATCTCCTTGAACATAATCATGAAAATGTTTCCTATCGGGTGTGGCATGGAATGAGGCCCCTGATCTAACACCCAGGCATCAATAATATTTTCTAATGAAAGAATCAAAGCATATTGCAACACATCACCTGTTACATTCGCTTCATGATTATTTTCTTATTGTATGTCTCCTTTTCCCTTCCGAGACTTGCAGTATTTCTTCAGGTTTCCTTTCTTCCCGCATTTCCAGCACACTATCCCCGATCTGGACTTGGATCTACCTTTTCTTGACTTACTGCGATATCCAGGGCTCTTTCCTCTTTCCATTTTTCTTCACCTAGTCTGCAGTCAAAGCATTACCTGATGTCTCACCGGAGCTTTTCCGTCGCATTTCCTCGCTAAGGATTGCACCAACAACATCATCAAACTTTAAAGTACTAGATCCAGAGACAGTGTTACTAATGGCCATAACTAAACCATTCCAACTTTCTGGCAATGAGCACAGAAATAACAGAGCCCTAACTTCATCATCAAAAGTTACCCCTACAGAACTTAACTGACTGGTGACTGTATTAAATTCATTTAAATGATCAGCAACAGATCCACCTTCTGATATTTTCATATTAAATAAATGCTTCATAAGAAATACCTTATTTGAGGCCGAGGGTTTTTCATATAGTTTGGCCAATGTCGACATTAAACCGTTTTTGTCATTTCCTTTGAAATATTAAACACTACCGATGCCGCTAGGCATAGTCATATTGTTCCAAGTGCCTTTCTGTCGATAATATCCCATTTTGTGTCTGTCATACTTGACAACTTCTTTGCCCTTCCGCTCAATGGTTGGTACAGATCTCTTTGATACAGATAATCTTCCATCTGCATCTTCCACAGCTAGTAGTTTTGGCCATTAAATTTTTAGACCCTAAACCTACCATCTTCTGGCATTTCTCCCACTCAAACTAGGAACCCTTCTCTCCTGTGAGTTTATCAGCCAAATAGACCTTCGATTCTGATACCAGTTGTTAGAAAATTGTATATTACAAAGCAATGGAACACATAAAATATTGCAGAAATATAAACACAGAAAATGCATAAAACAAGAGAGACACAGATATACGTGGTTCACCCAGTTTGGGCTACGTCCACGGAGAAACAGCCAGTCCTTCCTTTTATATTATCCATCAAATTGAAGAGATACAACCTACAACAGATCTGTTGTAATCCCCTCTTCGATCTCAATCTCCTCTCTCTTCCTCACTCAGAACACAGATCTACATAGACGCAATACAATTCCCTCATATATAGCGAGGGGTTGCCTTCTAGGGAAAAAAAACCCTAAATTAAACATAACTTCTACCGTCAGATCTCCGCCTAATGAATGGCCCAGATTGACTACGAAATTACAACATTTTACAAGGCAATTTTACATCTATTTTTAGCTTCGGGGGTGCTTCCCCTGATCCCCTTGCTAGGGAGGGGCTCCCAAAGGTCACAATCGCCCCCCTGGACCCCCCGCAGCGAATATTTTACGGGCGGCATTGCCGCTCCATTACAAACTGGGTTCCAATGCAGTGATACATTTGAATACAAAAGATAATCAGGCTCCACACCCAACATGCACCATCAAACTCCTTGTGCCAATAATTGTGAACAGATTCTACATTGATCCATCAAGCCAAATAAACCCTTGGAAACAAAGGCATCCCTCTAAAGCCAATAACTCAGCTCTAGTACCAGATGTAGGAATTACCAAAGAGATATTAACTTATTTACCAAGAAAAAAGATAAACATAAATATTAACAATAAAACATTAAACACAATGCAAAGAATTTACCCTGGAAAAAACCCAAATCCAATTAAAAAAGCTATTCTAACATAATTCCATTAGATCCCTTGACCAAAACCTCGTTCAAGCCTGACACAGTGAGCCTTCACCACTCACCTCCTTGGCCTCATTACAATGAAGTTATTCCTAGCCTTTTAAAGGCTCCATCACATGAATACCATGGGAAACCAACAAACCATGAACCAAAAACCACTATTGTTAACCCCGTAAATTTTGACTCTATCCCCAAGTTTACCTAACACTGTCAGTACCTCCTGACATTGGTCAAAACCTCCATTTCAATATGGAATATGATTAGGTTACTTTCCCCACATAGACCATCACTCCACTTGTTCCACGTGACTCCCTCAACGAAAATCCTTCTCAACAAGACATCTTGGAGGTCATGGATCCTGTTGTTAATCGTAGAGAGATTATGCATTTTGATTCCTCTATTCTCCTTGATTTTGAAATGGTATAGATAATCAAACAAAATCTTGAATTGAACCAGGGTGCATTTTTTTATCCATCCCTCAAAAGTCACCCATGGACCAAACCAAGTATTGGGTTTCTAATATTGAAATTGCCATTGAATTTTCTAACTCACATCCTTTTGGTGATGAGTGCCTTGTTCCCCTTTTATGTCTTGATATTCCTAGTTAATGATTTGCACTAGCTCACTAGACCACTCACCTTTTATGTCATCGGGTCATTCTTGATAACGTTATGGTTCTAGGTTTTCCATAGCATCTTCAAACTTTAGGAAACAAGAAGTTCAACTTTCTCTGGCATGGCCCCAACATGTTGTGCCATAGGGTACCCCCATTAGTCCATGAGTTCATGTACGGGCATCCTTGGCAAATGCCCAATAGTGGGTACAACTTGATGTGACCTATTAGACTGTGTTGTGCCTTATACATATGTGTTTTACTTGGTTTGGTGTGTGATGTAATATCTTTTCTAGTACATTGTATATGCCAAAACATCCAAAACAATCATAAAACTCAAAAAATTAAAAGACATGGCCATGTTTTTACCTAATCTATGTTTTATTTCTTTCATTATATGATTTAATCACGGGTCTAGTCTTTATGGATGGTTTTTACAAGCTGGGGTGGCGTTTTTATTGCAATATATGTAGGAATCTAGGTGCATTTCTCTTGAACCCAACGTATAGGGGCATGTCTCTCACTACCATTTCCATTGCATTATTGATTGTATTGCCATCTTCATTGTGCCTTATGTTTAACACCATCAAGTTATGATATTAACCTCTCTCTTTTTACACATCGTAACTAGACATTAGAGCTTTCATGTACATGGATGCCCTAGATTAGCACCCATATTATGTGTTGGTGTCCATGCAACATTATATCCCATATTGGAATCCCTCTTTTTGCCTCACCATGACTTCGAATCTGAGCCTCGTTTTCTCTTCTTCGTTGGTTTTTGGATTTATCCCAAGAGGATTCCACATTTATATACCTTGAGATTGTTGCATCCTTTCAAGCATTATTTTTGCATGTTGTTAAGCTTTCATTTCATTTCACCATCATTGTCATACTTCCTTGGCTTGTTGTTTCTTTTGCTTGGTGTTCTTACCCTTTCTTGGAGGGGTCGTTGCGATGAGTGGTCTTATTTTCCAAATTTTATGCCTCCTTATACTTAGGGTAGTTCTATAACACAAAACTAGTTGCTACCCTTTATACCACTTGTTCCTCTAGGATGATCTTTCTTTGTGTCCTTGTGCTTATTAAATCTTGAAAGTCACCGAGTATACTTTTCTCTTTTTCGGGATCATTAAAACTGAATGAAAAAAGGAACTATTGAGCTTAAATGTCTTCTCTTTCGTGTCCATTAAATTATGAAGGAGACCAAAAAGAGAAAAAAATGGAAGGGGCATCATTCACTTGAGTTGTTAGTCAAAATGAAAATATCAGTGATGTCGCCCTTGAACACGGAACATGTTTGATAAATTTCCTTACAACTAGATTTTATATTAACTAGAAGTTATACCATATGTATGAGTCTACCTACTCCTCTGACTGGTTACTCTTCCAGTCACTATGGAGTGTGCTTCAATGCCTCTTGTGTTGTTGCATGATATCATGTGGTGCTTATTAGTCAATTCTTCCAAGTCACTTTTGTGTCATGTCATTAAGTGTTCAAGGGAAGTTTTATCCCGATTCATCCATCTGCAATCCTTGTTGACCTTTTTGTGTCATCCATCCCTGAGTTAGTTGTACTTCATGATTTCATGACTTCATCCATTCACATCATCTCTAAATATGTTTTGTGTTGATTGATGATGGATACATAAAGGCCCTCCTTTAACAGATCTTCTCTTATCGACTTCAACTCATTATCGAAGAGTTTGATATAGGAACCAATAGTACCTTGGAGCCTGAAAACCTTAGCGGTAGGCTTCCTCGTGATTGATAATGCATTTACCTCATTGACTCTTGATCGGTCGAGTCCATGAGTATTCAATGTCAACTCATTCATTCACACAATGGATTGTGCTAGGTACCTTGGGGTCCATTTTCATATTTGGTAGGTCCCCTCATGTTTGTTAACGATACACCTCATTGATCGATAATCAAGCTGTTTTTATGATGCTCAATATCAGCAGATAGATTTGCATGTTACAGATTTGTACCATCAGGGTTATGTAGAAGACCCAATGCTAGGCTGCATTGGAGTTATGTATAATTCTTTACTTTGAGGAATACTTTGGGGCACCTTTCTTTATGTGTCCATAGTCCTACTGATGTAGATTGTGACATAGATCCGTACTCTATTTGCTAGTGGTTATGATCTTTCTAATTTGTCACATTGATCCACTATGTATTGTTCATGGCCATGTCCTAGCATTTCGTGTCACGGGGCTATAGTGTATAGCTAATGGCCATGTTTGGTTTTGCTTTATGACTAAGCATGGGTATGCCCAAATTTTGAATGTTATCAGTAAGGTTGAGACTGTTGGGTCCCTATAATACTAGTGATTACCCCATTACTATTGTAGTTATACCCCTTATTTAAATTGTTGTGCCCCTATTACCCCCATATTGTTATTTCTGTGCCCCATAGAATCCCTCTATTGTTATTTTTGTGGCTTTATATTATTATTGTTAGGTCGGCTGGATTATATTGTGACTCCTTAGACCCCTATATATAGAAAGGAGGTTTTGTCATTTGAATCATCCAAGAATTGTTCATTTATGTAATGTAAAGGAGGTTTCCCCCTCAAAGAGGCTGAATTCTAAGGCGTTGATCTATCTTTTCTATCTTTTCTTGAGCTGGTTTCATAACATTTGGTATCAGAGCTTTGGATTCTAGGGTTTCGCTGCTCCAAACAGGTCATCGTGACATTTTTGCTATAACTTTTTTTCTGTGACGTTTCAGAAGTCACAAAAAAAACCCATTTGAGAAGAAATCGCGCTGAACCTTGGGTCCGAATTTCAGAGCTTTTCGCGCGATATTTTCGGAGATATGATCTGAGGAAGTTGGTCTTTTTGCAGACTCCTGAATTACATTCAAAAAAGGTGACCTGGGGAAAATTGTCATAACTTTCTCTCTGGGAATCAGATTGAAATTTCGTAAGAAGGTATAGAAAGAGCACGGACTGTAGTTTCTTGTATATCGTTTTTAGAACCAAATATGGAAAATTGTACACGTGGCACTTCATACAACTTCGCTCTTCTGGAAAGGTCTATAATCAGGTCATCTTGGGAGATTGTGCATAACTCTTTCTTGGAGAATCCAATTTGGATCAGACTGGTGGCATTGGAAAGAGGACACAGAGAGCTACTACAGATCACAAATTCAGAACTAGATGATTGGAAAGTACAGAGATACATCAGAGGCAATATCAAGCTCCTACAAAGTGAAAAAAGGTGTGTAGAGTTTTTTAAATTTTTGCTTAAGCTTGGTTTGAAAATTTATTTTGAAGGAATTCAAAGGGCATAGTAGAGCATTATTATCGGTAACTGATGCCCCGAGGAAAGAAAATGCAAACACCTAGTAAGGAACCTGAAAGCTCTAGCATGACTCATGAAGAAGAGGAAGAAATGCTACATGATATATCAAAATTACAAGAACAAGTGCAACAAATGTCACGCTCACAAAAGTTAACAGATACTAAGATAAATGGCGTGGAAGCTAAGATAAATGGCGTGGAAGCTAAGATGAATGGCATGGAAGCTAAGATGGACAATTTGAAGATAGATTTGAACACAAATTTGAAGACAGGCATGGCAGATTTGAAGACAGATTTGACAAATTTTCTACAAGAAATACTTACTAATGGTGAAAAGGTAGTAAAGGAAACTCATGATGAGAACAAAAGAAATGTTAATCATGATTCCATAGATGCTAATGTTGGATCGAAGAATCACAATATTCCAAAAATCGATATGAGGAAGTTTGATGGCAAGGATCCCGCCACATGGATATTACAGATGGAGCAATTCTTCGATCTCAATAATGTGCAAAACGCACAAAAGGTACGTATGGCAACTGCATATTTGGAACCAAATCAGTTTGTATGGTATCAATGGCTTTGTTCTCGTAAACAATTTATCACTTGGGCAATTTTTACGGAAGAATTGATAGCACATTATGAGGATACAAAAAGCAACACTTTTTTTAGCCAATTGATAAGTCTCAAACAAAAGGGTTCAATAATGGAGCACATTGAGGAGTTCCAAAAATTGAACATAAGGGTAAAAGATATTCCAGAGGAGCATAGGATTGATGTGTTCATAGGGTCTTTAAAGGATAATATCCAACATGATGTTCGCCTTTGGGAACCTGATTCATTAGAGAAGGCATTCAGGTTAGCAAGAAAAATGGAAAGCAAAATTATGGCAACTAGGAAGCATACCACTCACAACTATAAAGACGGAAGTGTTGTTGCCCCTAGTCTTCCACAACCTACAAGGTTGACACCACAACAATTGGAAGAAAAAAGAGCAAAAGGGCTTTGTTACAATTGTGATAGCAAATACACAAAAGGTCATAAGTGTGCTGAGAAGAAATTATTCTACATAGATTGTGAAGAGGAAGAAGAAAAGGAGCAAGAAAGGTCAAAAGAAGAGGATATATTCCAGGAACAAAGCCTAGATGAAGAAAAAATAAATCCGACCATATCTTGTAATGCATTGGTGGGAATTACCACTCCTCAAACCATCAAGATAGAAGGACAAATCAAGAAGAAAAAGGTAATAGTGTTGATTGATTCAGGAAGCACCCACAATTTTATTCATTGTAGGGTAGCAAAAGAATTGAATTGCTTCCTATATCCAGCACCAGAGTGTCAAGTGATGATTGCAAATGGAGGAACAATAAATTGCTCTGGAAAGTGCCATAATATCAAGCTATCCATGGGAGAATATGTATTGACTAGCCCAATGCTTTCCATTCCAATGGGAGGTGCTGATGTTGTACTAGGAGTCCAATGGCTACAATCCTTGGGTACAATAGCTTTTAATTTTCAAGAACTTTTCATCAAATTTTCTACGGAAGGAAAGGAAGTTGAATTAAGGGGTATTGCAGGGAAACCAGGAAAGATAATCAGCTCTAATGGCATGACAAAGCTTCTAAAAAAGGAGCAAAGAGGTGTAATTGCACAATTATGTTCGCTAGATGTTTCCACATTGGAATCATCTATTTCTCCAGATCTCCAAAAAGTCCTGGACAATCATTCCAAGGTATTTGAGACTCCCAAAGGTCTCCCACCTATGCGTGATCATGATCATGCTATTCATCTGATTCCAGGAAGTGTTCCTCCAAACATCAGGCCGTACAGATATCCCTATGTCCAAAAAAGTGAAATTGAACGTATGGTTGCAGAAATGCTAGAGGCTGGTATAATTCAACCGAGTCAAAGTTCTTTCTCAGCTCCAGTAGTATTGGTGCACAAGAAGGATGGATCATGGCGCATGTGTCCGGATTATAGGGAGCTCAACAAGCTCACTATTAAAGATAAGTTCCCCATTCCTGTCATTGATGAATTACTGGATGAATTGCATGGATCAATTTACTTCACCAAGTTGGATCTTCGTTCGGGATATCATCAAATCAGAATGAAGATTGAAGACATTCCGAAAACGGCATTTAGAACTCATGAGGGTCATTATGAATTTTTGGTCATGCCTTTTGGCCTTACCAATGCACCTTCAACATTTCAAGGTTTGATGAATTCAATTTTCAAACCATTCCTTAGAAAATTTGTGTTAGTATTTTTTGATGATATACTAATCTACAGCAAGTCTTGGAAGGATCATGTTGAACATGTTGACAGGGTGCTACAACTATTGGAGGAGAAACAATTATATGCAAAAAGATCCAAATGTTTCTTTGGAGTCCAGGAGGTGGAATATTTGGGTCATATTGTATCTCATGAAGGAGTTAAGGTAGACCCTAGCAAAATTAAAGCCATTAAGGAATGGAAAATCCCCACATCCATAAAGCATCTGCGAGGATTTCTTGGGTTGACAGGGTATTATCGCAAGTTTGTTAAGAATTATGGGAGAATAGCAGCACCTCTAACAACATTATTGAAGAAAGATTCATTTTCATGGACTCCGGAAGCAACAAAGGCCTTTGAACATCTTAAAGAGGCAATGTGCCAAGCACCGGTCTTAGCTACACCGGACTTCACAAAAACCTTTATTGTGGAATGTGATGCTTCAGGAAATGGAATTGGTGTTGTTCTAATGCAAGATGAAAGACCCATTGCTTTTGAAAGTCGTCCAATCAAGGGAAAGTTTTTAAGCAAAGCTATTTATGAGAAGGAAATGTTGGCAATACTCCATGCACTTAAGAAATGGCACCCTACCTAATGGGAAGACACTTCAAGGTAAAAACGGATCATGATAGCCTTAAATACTTTTTAGAACAAAGATTATCCTCTGAAGAGCAACAAAAGTGGGTCACAAAGATGTTGGGTTATGACTTTGAAATCATCTACAAAAAAGGGAAGCAAAATGTGGTGGCAGATGCACTCTCAAGAAAGGATGAGGATGTGGAAGCATTGTTGTGTGCCATTTCTATTATCCAACCAGATTGGATAAACGAAGCAAGGGAGGAATGGAAGAATGACGAAGAAGTGTGGGCACTTATTCGAAAGCTACAACAAGATTCCAGTACTTCTGATATATTTAGCTGGAAAAATGATTCGTTATGGTACAAAGATCGCTTATACCTCTGTAAGAATTCCCAGCTAAAACAAAAGATTCTTATGGAATTGCACACTTCTCCCCTAGGAGGGCACTCAGGATTTTTAAAAGCTTACCACAGGTTTAAGAAGGAATTTTTTTGGGATGGCCTTAAATCAAATATTCAAAAGTTTGTGCGGAATGTTTGGTTTGCCAACAAAATAAAGTTGAAACAATTAAGACACCGGGTCTATTACAACCTTTATCCATTCCAAGCCAACATTGGGAGGAGGTTTCAATGGATTTTATCACAGGTTTACCCAAGTCTGAGGAAAAGAGTGTCATCATGGTGGTAGTTGACAGACTTACCAAGTATGCACACTTTTGTGCATTATCACATCCATTTAAAGCCAGTACAGTTTCTACTGCATTTATGGAAACAGTTCAAAAGCTACATGGAAACCCAAAGATTATTGTAAGTGACAGAGATCCCATTTTCACTGGAAATTTTTGGACAGAATTATTTTCTTGTCTTGGTACTCAGTTAGCTCATAGCTCATCTTATCATCCTCAATCTGATGGGCAAACTGAGATAGTAAACAAATGTTTGGAAGGATATCTTCGTTGCTTTGTATCTGATAAACAGACACAATGGGTCAAATGGTTGCCTCTGGCTGAATGGTGGTATAACACTTCCTTCCATACAGCAACAAAAATGACCCCATTTATGGCACTTTATGGGTATCAACCACCATCCATCACATCATATTTAAGAGAAAATTCTAAGGTTCAGGCAGTGGAACATCACATCGAACATCAACAACAAGTCCTCCAACTCTTAAAGGATAACCTCGTGTTGGCACAAAATAGAATGAAACAACAGGCAGATCAACATCGCAGTGAAAGAAGTTTTGATGTAGGTGATTGGGTATTCCTACGGCTACAACCATATAAGCAAATGTCCCTAAAGCAAGCTAAGAAGGATAATAAATTATCACCAAAGTATTATGGTCTGTACAAGGTGTTGCAAAAGATTGGTACTATGGCATACAAATTGGAGCTTCCTGCAGCTTCTCGATTGCACCCAGTTTTCCATGTTTCATGTTTAAAGAAGGTTATAGGCGACAAGCTCCCAATTCAAACAATATTGCCAGAACTTGACGAGGAAGGAAAAATTATATTGGAACCGGAAGCAGTCACAGAAACAAGAACTCGACAGCTACGAAATCGATCAATTTCAGAGTATCTTATCAAGTGGAAGAACTTATCCGCTGAAGATTCCACATGGGAGGATGAGAATTTTATGCAGAAGTATCCAGAATTACTCAAGCGTTGAGGACAACACTTTTTTGAAGGAGAGGGGTATGTGGGGTCCCTATAATACTAGTGATTACCCCATTACTATTGTAGTTATACCCCTTATTTATATTGTTGTGCCCCTATTACCCCCATATTGTTATTTCTGTGCCCCATAGAATCCCTCTATTGTTATTTTTGTGGCTTTATATTATTATTGTTAGGTCGGCTGGATTATATTGTGACTCCTTAGACTCCTATATATAGAAAGGAGGTTTTGTCATTTGAATCATCCAAGAATTGTTCATTTATGTAATGTAAAGGAGGTTGCCCCCTCGAAGAGGCTGAATTCTAAGGCGTTGATCTATCTTTTCTATCTTTTCTTGAGCTGGTTTCATAACAGAGACTTCAACATTTGAGTTCCTTTGATTCAGCTTTGCAGTCCTTGATACTTCCTCTTATTTTAAAAGGGTGAAATTGCATAATTGAGTAATTTCTCATAATTATTTTATCACAATTTCATAATGATGAGATAATAATTATTTCATAATTGAGATCATTTAGATAACCTACTGGTGTATGAGTTGGCTAGGGATCCATTATTATAGAAGTTTCCTAATTTCTCAAGCCCCTAGGTATCTAGATACATTCTCCCAAAGGATAGAATGAACCTATATAACCCCACACTATCAAGATGAAAGGGGCTAGATCCATTTAGATTTAGATCTTGTGTCTATACATAGTGCAGGAGCTCTGATATTGTGAGAATCCATCCCTTTAGGAGGAGAAACCAGGATTGCTTATTGAAGGAGAGGTTCACCATATGCCTATAGGTATATTCTATGTATGATCTTTTGATTATAATAGAGAATTGATTCCCCCTCTACATCATTGGTGTTCATGATATTTACATGTTGTTCATGTATGAATTATCGATGATCATCATTTGATTATTGTGCAAACATAACCTTGCAGGATGATATTCGGGTGTTGTTTATTTGGTTGTGTATGTGCGGGATCTTGGCTTGGAGATTGGATACTACAAGATATGGTAGCCCTCAAGCTGGTTGTATCAACTAGTTATAGAATCTTCAAATGAAAGGTGTTGCTTCCTATTGTTGCCCCAACAACCCCCCTTTATTTTCCCTTATATAAATTTGATTAAAAAATGGCTTGCTTTGCATTTAGATTCCTATTTTTAGTGATTTTTGGTTTTCTTATTTTTTCATTTATGATATTTCCATTATCTTTGCCTTGTTGAGACATTTCCAACGATATAAATTTGTCAAATTTCGAACCTCAGATCAAAAGTAATGCTTGTTTGAATTTTTGTGTTTTTTCATTGTTTTGATGAGGTGGCATGACATATGGCATCCTACATGACATGACGACATGCCATGTCATCCGATACATGATATGTCAATAATTCCATTTCATTTTTTATTTATTTTATTATTCTTTTTAATCTGGATGACTTTATTTGAATTTTCTTTTTTCTCCTCCCAATCTTTAGACTCCCAACCTTTATTTTAATTTTCTTTTTTATATTAAACCATATTTTGTGGGCTCCTCTTTTACACATTCTTTTTTCACTTTACACATTAAATTAAACTCATGAAAGTATATATGCACTTTATTTTTCTTCCACCATATGCTTGTGGTATAATTATTTTGAACATTTAAATCAACAACTAAAATCACTCAATGAATTTAATCAAGGGTTGTTGAGCATCAACTTCCCAAAGCCATATCTTGAGTTCTGCAGCGCCAAATTAAGCACGAGATAGCTCGTTGGAAAGATAAAGGCATGGAGAAAATTTTAAGAAAGATAATTTTTTGAAAATTGATGACAAACATGTTTGAAATTTTGAAATAAATTTGTGCACGTTTTTTGTTTTTAATTTTTCCCTTTTTGTTTCTTTTAAAATTTATTTTGTTTGTTTAATGTACAGGCATGGATTTTAAATCATAAGTGAGTATTTTTTATGAGAAAAAGAACCAAGATAAAACCCCAACAATTCAAGAAGAGGATAAGCAACACAAAGAAACAATAAAAGAGAAGATCAAATGTTGAGATTTAATTTAAAGAAAATATTCTAAGAAGATAATAAGTTTTTACTTTTAGAAATTAGTTTGGGGAGAATATAAAGAATATATTTCTTGTTATTTTTCTATTCTCTATTATTTGTGCAACTCTTTTCGATGGAGAATGGGTTGGAAAGTGTTGCACTCTAAGGCTCTGATTTTGTAATCAGCATTTTACAGTCAATTTTTTGAAGACCAATTCAGACATTGATGTGTTTCAGGGTATTGTGATCTAAATGTTGCATGACTTGTTAGTTATTTTATAGACATTGTTGGTACTTATATTTTTTCTTTCATTCGTATCAATTTATGTTGAATGTTAGAATGTAGTTCTATTTATTTTTTTAAACGATAAAGTATATTGTTTTGTCAAATTATTTTTAATTTACTCGGATTTATTCTCAGTTTATTTTTAATGAATTGGCATTCATTTTCTAATATTAAAAAATATAGTTTAACTAGATTTCTCTTATTATCAAGATAAAATTATTTTATGTCATTTAGACTTATTAAATTGCATGCTAACAAAATGATAAAAGCATTAAAATATATCTCAACTTTTCATAAGCTCTTGAAAACAAAGCCAAAAAATCAATTTAAGTGGTTGACTATACCCACATACCAGTCAGGCTTATCACCAATGTAAACATCCATAGTGTTTTCTCTAAGTACTATGTTTGGGCAATCCCCTATTGTTCAAATTGTTCAATCTACATTCACACACAAACAATAGTTTGTATATTTGTTTCATTAGAGAAGTTTTAAGGTCTAAAATGGGCCTCCTAAGATAATTATAAAATAATAGTGGAAATAATAAAATAAGATTACATTACATCATCAATTTTAGAGGAAAAAGAAAAAAGAAAAAATTATTTTTCAACTTGTATTTTCAACTTATCTCCCTATAATTTTACTCAAATTTCGAGCGGGGGCATTTATTGGATGCAAAATTTAATTCCTCATCCAAGGAGTGCTCATGTTGCATACTTTCGATGGACCCTGCTACACAAAAAATAAGAAATATATGAAAAAACAAGTTTGCAAACACGTTTTTCATGTATTTCTCATTTTTCATGTAGTAGGGTCCATCGAAAGTATGCAACATGGGTACTCTTTGGATGAGGAATTAAATTTTGCATCCAACGGGGGCTCCTGTTCAAAATTTGAGTAAAAATGTAGGGAGATAAGTTGAAAATACTAATTGAAAAAAAAAATAGTTTTTTTATTTTTTTATTTTTTACTCCAAAAGTGGTGAATCATCCCCCATGGTTGACATCATCATCTTGAATCTTATTGGTTCTTATAAAGTTGATTTTGGTTGTACATTTTTGGTTTGAAGCCCATTTTATACCTTAAAATTTCTCTAATGATAATTACTTGTAAATATTTAGGATGATCATATTAGAATAGTGTTTAGTAATATATTTTTCTTTTTTTTTTAAGATTAGCTTTTATGTATATATATTTAGGTTAGATTAGTATATACAATCGTGCTTTCTTTCGGAGAATACATAGCCATACCAAACAAATAAGGGTCTAATTAGGACCATGGTCGGGTCAATACTCACTCATTGCAGGATGAACTCTTCAACATGTCAACACTTCCCTCCTCTTATTATATTCTATGTTACGGATTGCATGATTAGAGGAATGTTTGGATCACTCTTTGCACACATATCTATTTGGTGATCCTAGGGCAAGGCTTATGGAGCAATAGCTCCTTGTGGTTGTGTGATTTAAATCACAACATTATGATGCAAAATATGGGTTGTAACATTGATGATATTGGAATTTTAGTTCATTTTGTTGTAATACATTATAAATATTTACTTTTAAATGAAAAAGTGTATCCCACGTAAAACAAGGATCATATCATTTAGTTGATCAAAGTCACATAATCTAAATAGTTGCATGATTTGAGATTACCAATGATCATGGGAAGTTGAACTTTAATGAGGTATGATGACATAAATTTGTTTACATTCCAAATCATACAAACATGTATCCACTACTCTTGAACTTGCAACCTCACCTTAATGTTTAAGCTTTCTATAACTATGGAATTCACAAGATTTTCCCTTATCAAGAAATTAAATTCAATACATGAGTGATTCAAACTTCCAACTTCTCATGATAATCTAAGGAGTTTATAGTCCATCATAATCATTTTCATACTAGTGTCTAATGATGAAAATGAGTTTCCTTTTTTTTCCTGGGAACAATTAATAAAGGAAATTACTAGGCATATCCCTAAGCTGGTGTCCAGAGAGGACAATATCAACATAAATAGACCAGTAACTGAAGAGGAGGTTAGCGAGGTCCTCAAAGACATGCAGAATGGAAAAGCACCAGGCCCGGATGGCTTTAATGTGGACTTCTTCAAAGCTTGTTGGGACATTGTCAAACAGGATATTTTGGAGGTTGTAGAAGATTCCAGGAGTAGTAAAACCATCCTGAAAGCCCTCAACACCTCCTTCATCTCGCTGATTCCCAAACAGGACTCAGCTCAAATGGCAGACAAGTACAGACCCATAGCTTTATGTAATGTGGTATACAAGATAATATCCAAGGTAGTGGCCAACAGACTTAAACCTCTCCTTCCTTCATTAGTGTCTGAGGAACAATCAGGATATGTGGAGGGCAGACAAATTTTAAACAACATTATTCAAGCCCATGAGGTGGTTCACTCGCTTACTAGCAAAAAGCAGGCAGGAATGATCATGCAATTGGATATAGCTAAAGCTTATGACAAGGTCAATTGGATTTACATCAAGAAGGTGCTCACTGCCTTTGGGTTCGATCACAATTGGGTCAGATGGGTAATGGCTCTGGTGACTACCTCCAGCTTTTCAATTTTGGTTAACGGCTCTCCCTCAGAGATCTTCATTCCTTCTAGAGGTCTCAGGCAGGGAGACCCGCTGTCTCCCTTTCTCTTCATCCTCATGATGGAAGGACTAGGGCGGTCCATTAAGCATGCCAAGGCCACGAGAAAAATCAAGGGTCTTCAATTAACTGAGAATGGTCAGGCACTGACGCACCAACAATTTGTAGATGATACCATGCTGCAAGGAATCCCCACAGTCAAAGAAGCTTCAGCCTACAATAAAATCTTAAATGAATTTGCCAGGGCTACAGGTATGGAAGTCAATCTTTCTAAATCAAAAATTTTCTTCTTAAACACTAACATTGCTATTCAGAGAAATATCTCAAGAATCCTTGGCTTCCAAAGGGATTACCTTCCCTCAAAGTATTTGGGTGTTCCCCTCACGGCCAAACCAATGCTCAAAGGTATCTGGGAACCCGTGCTAACTAAGTTGCAGGATAAGGTCAAAAAATGGACCATCAGAGCCTTAAACCTAGCTGGCAGGTTGGTTTTGACAAAGGCTGTTCTGCAATCCATCCCAGTTTTTATGCTATCTACCCTCCCAGCTCCCAAAGGTGTCTTAGAGCAATTCAGGAACATTCAAAGAGATTTCCTGTGGGGTAAGGAGGAAACAAGGAAGAAATGGGCCTTGGTTTCCTGGGATAAAATCTGTAAACCCAAGAGACATGGGGGTCTAGGCTTAGATGACCAGGAGATTCTTAGTAGAGTGCTAGGAGCCAAGCTTTGGTGGCGATGGGTTCAAGAGCCTAAAGCCCATTGGGCAAGGATCTGGAAAGAAAAATATGCCAACTCTTAGCATACTAAAGATCTCATAAGAATGTCTAGAAACATAAAGGGCTCTTACATCTGGAACAAAGCATGGGATAATACAAGCATAGTGCAGCATAGCAGTTTCTAGGAAATCAAAGCAGGAGATCTAGAACTCTTTTGGGAGGATAGATGGCAACAAGAACCAATGCTATTTAATGAGGATTTTTTAAGCCTCAAGCAGGAAACAGATTCCCAAGGGTTAAACAAAGTAAAGGATTTCTGGGATCTTTCTCAAGTCCCAGGAAAGTGGAGAAGCTGGAGAAACATTGAATGCAGAGAAGACAGCCCCATAAAAATAAAAGCAGAGGAACTGAGGAGCTTACTAAATCAAAGGATGATCTTGGTCACTGAGGGGAAAGATCAATTGAGATGGGGTAACAATAATAAAGGCACCTTTTATCTTAAGGAAGCTAAAGGTATTCTCCTTGGGCTTGATTCCAGTGTTCCAGACAAGACATGGCAGCACCTCTAGAAAAACCAAGGTTGGATGAAAATCAAGATTTTCATGTGGTTGGTTCATCATAAGAAAATCTTGACTTGGGACAACATTAGAAAAAGGGGCGTTTTGGGACCTTCCAGATGCCAGCTCTGTGAAAAGCAGGAGGAGACCATGGAGCACATTCTCAACAATTGCTCTTACACCACCTGGTTGTGGGACTCTTTCTCCACCATTTTCCAACAAACAAATAGGGACAGAGTAAGTATCACAAATACCCTAAATAAGTGGAGAAGGAACTTTGCGAATAATGAATTCCTTAATACGGCCTGGGCCTTCACACCATGCTTCATTATCTGGAATGTGTGGAAAGAAAGGAATAAAAGAATATTCAAAAATGAAAAGTCCAACCCTCAACGGCTATTAGATTTGATCTTGAAACAGATCAGGGAGACAGTCAGCACCACAGTTCACAACTTCCCCAAGAATCCTCCCTCAGAGACTGAGCTGAGAACTCTCAGGCTTCTGGGATTACAAGAGATTATTCCCCAAGGACTTACAAAAAAGAAAATAGCAATGGATACAGAGAAGGATTTCTGGCAACCTCCACCGAAGAGCTATCTAAAATTCAATGTTGATGGTGCTTCAAAAGGCAACCCGGGATTAGCTGGTTTTGGAGGAGTTTTAAGAGATGAAAAGGGTTGTATCATCTTAATCTTCCACAGCCATTTAGGCAGAGCCACCAACAATATGGCTGAATTAATGGCCCTGGAGCAATGTCTAGAGATTCTTAGTCAGAACCATAGCTCAAATGTCATTATAGAAGCGGACTCAGAAATTACCATTAACTCTGTGAAAAGAATCAGCTGTGGTTCTAGACCGGAGAAAGTCTCAAACCACTGGAGACTAATTCAGGTTTACCAAAGAATTCAAATTCACCTCCAGAAGCTTAGAATAGTTAGTTTCAACCATGTTCGCCGAGATGCCAATAAGCTAGCGGACATTCTGGCTAACCAAGGTGTGAATAATACAAATTGCAGGATGGTGGAAAAATGGCAGGAGATGCCCCAAAGCCGGTTAAAGGCTCTCTATGATGATCAAGCTATAGAGGATAGAGAGATTGTTCGATATCGAGAAAGGGTGACATGATCGAATTGATTTTCCCCAGCTTTTGCTTCCACTCCCTTTCTGAGTTTTCATGGGTGGTGGACAAGCAAAGTTCGGTAGCTTTTCTCCCTGATGCAAGTTATCAGGAGTCCCTAGTTTTTTTGGACTGCTACACGCTGTATCATTGTCCTTTTCGGAACAGGCTCAGTTTCAGAAACCACAGAAAGTTCAGGTGGGACGGGAGGTCCGTTTTCCCGGAGGTCGGTATCTACACCCTTTACGTTTTCGGGACGGAATACCTCACCCCAGGTGGTTTCCCGGTGATCGCTCGGCGCTTAAGTGGTTAGCGGTTTCGCTTTTTCGGAAGCAATTCCATAGAGTCTTCAACATGTGGCAGGGGGTAGTTTTGTAAACCACCCTCCATCGCACACTATCATTCGGTAGTGTTGGGTGGAGCGATTTGTTTCCTGATCGTTGGATCCAGCCGCCTGGATCGACGGCTGAAAGTTTCGGGTAGTTTGTGGGGCCAGGTGGGCTTGCCCATTCTTTGGCGTGGTTTGTGTGGTCGGGATTGACCGTTGTTGACTTCTGAGTTTGTTTTCCATGGGTTGGTTTTTGTCTGGCGTTTGGTGGGGGTTTTTGCTATTTGTAAGGAATTCTCCTTATAGAGTTCTTGTAAATGGACTGATTTTTGTACATTATGTAAGTTTTTGTGGATTTAATGAAATTGAAGGATCGGCTTTTGCTTCAGCAAAAAAAAAGAAAATGAGTTTCCTTTTTCACTATTCTTAGAACATGAAAATTTGAACAATCTGTCTACAAATCGTGAGTTGGTATTTGGCTTTTTTAAATCAAAAATTGATATTTCGTAGTCAACATACCCAAATATAAGGTCAAACCTTGGCTCAAAAATTCCACTTATTCCTTTGATTAATTGTGATTTTGCACAATTTGATATTCATAAGTCAATATTTTTCAAAAAATGGACATGAATAAGAAAAAGTTTGGGCCTACAAATCCATTGCGACCATAAACATGGAAAGTGGGGCTCTAACAAATAGGAAAAAGGATGGCCAACATTAAGAAAACCTATCTAAGCTATAGGACAAAGAAAAGTAATTGGAGATTGAAGGAGACAGAAAGTGGTGTGAGTTGACAAATGCCCCTAGAACATATTGATGAGCATTGCTCGAAAAAAAAATTGTTAGCTAAGCTAAATGAAAATAATTGGACCTTGGCTCAAACTTTGATTCAAATTAGGTTAAGGGAAAAATGATCGTTGATGTAGAACGTAGTGTTACCATTGCAACCAATAAGATCCAACCAAAAAAATCATAGGAGCCTAAGGGGGGGTGCCTCTTTCATTCACAAACGTATATGTAGAGCACTCCACTACATTTCATTAATGATAATGGTAGTCAAAGGAATTTTGTCTTGGCTAAGATCATCAAGAGATTGAACTTTAACAACCCCCACTCCCAACCATACATCATTGGTTGGTTGAGTTAGGGAAGAGATATTCATGTCAGCTAGCAAGTTGCATGTCCTACAGATTTAATCCCTTCAAAGATGAGATAATGTATGATGTTTCCCACTTAAATTTTTTGATGTTCTTTTAGGAAAACCTTATATTTGGAAATTCCATGTTATTTATGAGTTCAAGCATCATCATTTTTTTTTCTCTGGGTTAGCTCTATGGAGTAATAGAGATGGTTTCAACTGCTATGGCTTCCTTGATCTAAGCAAAGTAGCACCAAAATGGTAATCTCTCAAACCCAAAAAAAAGTTATCTTGATGGTTCAATTGGAAGGTGAATGAAAGGTCATTGTAACCACTATTTCCTTCACATGAGACCACTCTACATACTAGAAATAGGTAGACAAGATTGTAGAGGAATACAAAAATATCTTCACTTCACCTATAGGGGTACCTCTACAATACCAAGTCAAATATTCAATTAAATGAGAACTAGTGCTCCTTTACCAAATTGACCAATATATAGACACTCTCATTTGGATAATGAGGAAATAAAATGTCAAATTCATAAGCTCATCCAAAATATCCACATTCAACCAAGATTCTTATTTTATGAGAACCCAATTATATTGTTACAAAAGAAAAATGGGACATGGAAAATCTACATTCATTATAGATCCATCAATAAAATCAATGTTAATAATCAGATACTCAATCCCCCAATTTGATTATTTTCTTATTCAGCTTAAGGGTGTCAAGTTATTTATAAGATTGATCTAAAGTCAGGTTACCACTAGGTCTTAATTGAGCATACTAATGTATGGAATACAACCTTCAAGTATAAAGAAGGCCTTTATGAGTGATTGGTCATGCCTTCTAGTCTGAAAAACACTCTGGAAACATTCATGAGGATAATGAATGACATATTGTATTCATTCACAAACTTTTTGTTGTCATATATTTGGATGACATCCTCATCTTCAACAAAACTTGAGTAGAGCATTTGTATCACATTTAATAAATATTGATCACCTTAGTCAACACAAGTTATATGTTAATCTATAGAATTTCTTATTTTTCTTGTAGAGAATTCAGTATATAATATAGATCATGGATGAACATCAAGTGCATGTGGACCGGAGAAACATTCAACGCATTCAAAATTAGCTAGTCATGACAACTTTAATAAAGCTCTACAGCTTCTTAGTCCTTGAAAATTCTAACACAAATTGGCATTCAGGTTATCTCATTTTACTTGAGCCTTATTTCAAATGAAAAAGGGTGGAGCTAAAGCTAATTTTTCATGGCTTAAGTCATAACACAAAGCATTCAAGGATCTAAAATGTTTCCTTTGCTCGACATAATCCCTCATTCTACCAAAACTATCATATCCATTTGAGATTGGGATAAATGCATCCAACTATGATGTTAATTCAATTCTTAGTTAGAAGGGACATTTAGTGGCCCATCATAGCAAGTCACTCTCCGATATGATTCATAAGTATCCCACATATGACAAGGAGATGTTTTCCATTGTGCAAACATGCCAACAATGGAAGCATTATAATATTTGAGGAAATGACCATCTACATTGATCAAAAGCCCTTTCAATACATGATAACATAAAATTAAAAAAAAAAAAAAATATATATATATATATATACAAAATTACCATCATCAAAAGTGGCCCAAATACTTGCAATAATTCCACTTGCACATTAAGTACAAGAAAATTGGCACAAACCATGTCACAAATTGCCTTAATTGGCCCCCAACTATGGCGATAACCATATTTATCAACTCTTGTGGGCATGATACCTCTAGGTGACCCCAATTTTATGGTAGTAGCCCTAAATTTGATACTATATATCAAACATTGGGCCTCTGTTATTGAATTTGTTGGAAGAGACTATGTGCATGACTTGAAAGAGATAACTATCGATCCAACACACATGAGTTAGACTGAATTTGAAACTCCATTTTATTTATCTACATCAAGGTCTAAATCAGAATATCCAATCAAACTGAAGCCATCCACCTTTGAATATTTGAGTCCAAAGCCTTGAGTTCCTTTCAAGTACTTCAGAATTATTTTTTTAGTAGACCAATGTCCTTCAAAATCCTTTTGCATAAATCAGGAATGAATCCCAACAACAAATGAAATATTTGGTCTGGAAGTGGTGAGGTAGATAAGACTTCCCACAAGCTTCATGTAATTGGTTTCATCCTCAAATTCATTCCCTTCTTTTGATGTGAGATTCAAAATTTGTTCCATTAGAGTAGATATAGGATTGCATTCAACCATGCCAAACTTGTTCAACAATTCTCCAATGTACTTATTTTTGGAGATGAATATATACTTTGGATTTTGTGTCACTTCAATGCCCAAGTATTAGTGAAGATGTCCCAAATATATCATGTCAAATCCTTTCTTTGAATATTTCTTTATGGATGCATTATAGTTTTCATTTATCCCTATTATCAATGGATAATCTACATACACTACAAGATATACAAGAGATTTTCAAACTTTCTTGACAAATAGAATTGCAACGTCAAGACTAAAGTGTTTGAAATTCAATTTCATACAATGCTCAATTAAATTTTCATGCCAGGCTCATAACGCATGTCTTAGGAGATATAAGTATTTGATGAGTTTACATATTTTTAGTTCTTGTCCCTTTAATACTAAACCTTTCAACTAAGACATGAAGAAATTATCTTTCAAGCCTCCATTCAAGAAAGTAGTCTTCACATCAGTTTCGTGAAATTTTCATCCATTTTGCACTGCCAAGGCAAAGAGAGTCTAGATGGTGGCTCATTTTGTTGTGGGGTAAAAGGCTTCCTCATAGTTAACACCTTATTTCTATGAAAATCCTTTTTCCATGAGCCTTGATTTGTGCATTTCAAGTGAGCAATATGATTTGTACTCATTCTTGTAGATCCACTAGCAAACAATTGGTTTGGTTCTAAATGGAGGGTCTGCCAACTTCCATGTTCTATTCTTTATGAGAGGATCACACTCCTTCTCAATTGCTTCTTTCCACTCATCATGAGCAACAACTTCTTTAAAGAAATTTGGTTCAAAATTATTAGATAAATTCAATTCACAATCATAAGGAACATTCATATCATTTACATAAATTAGAATTAGAATTATCTACATTACCTCCATCTTGTGTAACAGAACCTATGGTTCCTATATTTTCTACCTCATTACAACGAACACTTTCAAGTGTTTTGATGAACTATTTCTGGGGACCTTTTTTAGATGGTCCAAGTTGCTCCATTGATGGAGATGAGGCTACATAAATATTTAGACTTCCAATCCTCTCAATCACATCATGCAAAATGTCTTCATGATCTGATGAAGTTGTTGGAATTTCCAAGAGAGTTGGTGCTTCAAAAGGAGATTCCAGACAATGATCCAAGATAGGTATCCCCCATTCAAGGTGTGGAATATTATTATCAAATCCATGACATGTCTTTTTTTGAGTGAATCTATCTAAATGATCAATCTGTCACTCAATAGTTTTTTCGATCTTAGAAGATTCAAGAAAAAAAATATCTTTAGAAAGAATAAACTTATTATTTACCTCATTATAAAAACAATATGCCTTGGTGGTATCTAAATACCCCAAGAATATGCACTTATAATTGCTTGCATCAAGCTTTTTTGTTTTCTCCTTGGGTATCAAGTCATATCAGGTTTTGGGTAACTTAATTGTTCGTTAAATTACTTGCATTATATTATCAATCTAGGGTTCATGTTCTTGTGAAGTATACTTGCACTATATATGCTAGGATATCAATTTTCAATTGTAAAGAAAATTATTCTATGGAAATTATTACAAGACGAAAATAAAACCTACACAAACACATGTTATTTCTCAAAGACCATATCGTATAATCATTGAATTTAGGACTTGAAAAATAAATGGATTCAAGACAAATCTATTCTAGTTCTATACTATAAATTTTTTGAAATTATATTCTATTAAACAGTAAATGAAACCTATTCTATTAATCTTTGATAATAAATCTAGTTTATGAACTTTGAAAGGAAATATAATCTATTATGATTTTTGAAAAGAAAAAAAATATTCTATTGATTTGTTCTATTGAATTCAAAGGCAATTCTAATCTATTATGTTTGAAAGCAAGTCTAGTCTATCAATCAAAGCAAATCTAATCTATGAGGCCTTGAAAATAAAAGTATTCTAAAAATAATAACCAAGAAAGCAATGAGATTATACTCTAAAATGAGAAGCAAATGATAGGAATTGAAATGCAACAAGCCTAGGAGATTACTAATGGTGTGTACTATACCAAAGCTAATCATAATTGTTTAGCTTATAAATCTTAGACTAAGTGATAAAACGACAATGCAATAAATGTTTTTGATTATTTTGATATTTTTACCAAGCGCCTTATCTGTGGGAAAACAAAGCAAGTAAAAAGGTAAAATGAAATCCTAACTAAGAAAATAGAGAAGCTAAATGAAACAGAGTAATCTAAGTGCAAATCATAAATAAGTCAATTGAAAATAATGGAAAACATCTATACTATTAAACTTGCACGTGTTCAGGGGGGGCCTCCTGAGGAGTATGAGGCACAAAAAACTCAAATCACGAAATTGAGATCAATAGCAATAATTAGACCAACACCATATCATAGTTTTATAATAATTGTAATGCATAAACAGAGTCTATTCCACAATAATAACATTAACTTCAGAATTGTCTTTTGCTTCCAAGTGAAGCGTTTATATAGAGTACAAAAAATCAACAGCTTGAGAATTTGTTGCCTAACAACTAGAATGGAGATTGAGATCTCAGTCTCTGAATTAAAATATGAGTTTTCTTCTCAAAATTCACTACTGAAGGAGTGAATCATGAGAATTCACATTGTCACACATTATCAGTCTTCAATCTTATCTTCAAACCTCATTCGCTTGGTGATAAATATGGTTCGCTTGATTGTAGAACTAATTCACTGGATATTATGCATATTACATGTGTGTCATGGCTACATTGATTGTAGGTTTGAATTAAAAGTTGCATTGAACCTGTGATATTCCTCATGTGGCTAATAGGCGAATTTCCATCTTGAAGACATTCGGCAGCTTCCCATGTAATCCATCTAATTTTTAGTACTCGGGAACCTATAGAACCTTGGATCCAACTACAAAATATTAGATTAGCTGCAAAAAATACACAATTCAGTAGCCATTGTCTAGTTAAACAAATTTCATAAAGTAAAACATATATATTTGAGCTTATTATGGGCATTTACCTTATTGATGTAATTTCATGGCTCATCTGACTCTTCACCCATAGAGAAGATGAAATGGAATAGGAATAGGGAACAAAAAGAGTGAAAAAGGAAAGATAAACTGTTAAAAAGAGGACAAATTCGGAGGCTCGACATTCCCCCACGTCGAAGGTTTTGCATGTCCTCTTGACTGTCAAAATTTTCAAAATTGTAAGGATGTCCCTCAGAGGACTACTTTTGATGCCTGAACCAAAACATTAAAGTTTGTTTATATTCCCTTGCTCCTTACGTTCACTAACCACCTTGGCTTTCTCATCAATAGTTTAGCTTGTAACCCTTTGAACTTATGCTTGAGAACCTTATTGTTCTCCTTAAGCTTCATATTTTCTTATACCAATAACACATTCGAAGAAGAATAGTTTCAATTTTGTGCCTTGACCAATTGATTTTCATCCTTTAGATGTTTATATAGTATCTCAAGCTCAAGGATCTCCTGCTTGAGTGTTTAATGTATTCTTGTTCCTTTGGAGAAGGAATACTTGTTTCTAAATCAGGTTGATCAAAGACTGGACTATCATTATGTAAAATATCATCATGTAAATCTGGCTCAAGAGGAGAATATACCTCTTCTTTCTATGCTTCTTTATCCAATGTTTCAAACTAATCATAAGCTTGATGTTGAACAAAATATACCTCTGGAGTCTATCTTGTAAAATATTATGCCACCTCTTTCTCTATGTCATCAATTTGTATGGTATTTGGTGGATCATGGCTAACTTGTTTGGTCATGCTCCTTCTCAATATTCTATTATTCCTTTGTTGCACAGGCTCTATTGTCTTTCTCCTTTTGGTACTTTATCCTAGAGGCTTACCTTGATTTTCCTTTGTATACTCCATTTGTTAAAATTTATTGGCTTTCTTCCTTCTAACATTTTCTGGTTCATTCTTCATTTCAACTTGATTTTCCTATTTTTTTCTTTGTTTACCCCTGGAGGGCTTTTCTCATTTTTCCAATTCTTTGAGTGTGATTTCATCCTCTATATCTTCAATGTCATGAACTTGTGTTTATGCTTCATTTCTCGCGGCCAAATTCTTAATATCCTTAGCTTCAAGCTTGGGGTTAGGGTTTGTAGAAACCATCCATCGGGTCCTCTTAGTTTTCATAACCTCTCCCTCGTTTGCACTTTCTACAAAATGTTTTCTCATAAGAAAATATCTCTAGTTATCACCATTGATTTTCAATTGTGCTTCTAAAAGAATATTGATTAGATTGTGATGATATAGAGCCTGGTTTATGTTTCTAGAGTCTCGTTGTATATTAAACGCCATTTTCTTCAGGCTCCACATGAGATAATAGGAAAAATTCAACGCTTTCCCTTTGATAAAGTGCATTAACAATCTAGCATGTTAAAAGAGAAGGACTCCATACCTCCCTTCACAGGTGATGAATTTTTGTAAAACAAACAACAATTTTGTCCATTTTGACTTCAACGTAGAGACAATAATACCTTTTTTAAACACTGAAATTTCTAGACCTAGGTTGTGAAGAAACAATTTCCATTTATCATCTTTTAACCTATGGCTTTTAAACCAACTTTCTCCACTCTTAGGAAGTTTTGTAGCTTCAACAATGAAAGACTTGGTCAATTTCAATTTAATATCCCCAATTTCGGCTCAGGAAAAAGCTTTGGTCACATCCACCTCATACCCATCAAACTTTTCAAAGAATTTCAGTCAGCCTACCTTTTGCAATTTCTCTTTGACTTTAGAATAAGCGTTCAAGAACTTTATACCCATAGGCTCATGATGAATGATGACACCCATATTTGTAGAAGAAGTCTTGCTTCCAAATTTCCCTTTCGACAATGTATTTGTGGAAAAATGGATGGTGAGATGAGTGAAATTCAATGGTGGTTTCGGTTAAGAAAAATTGGGATTATCCTTTTGAACTCATAATTACCCATGATCCATAAGATACCATCCATTTTTATCGTCATGAATTTAGGGAATTGAATTCATTGTGATAAGGAGATTTTCAAGGTAAAATGGGATGAAATGATAAGGAGTGGGTTAGGATTAATTTCATCATTGAAATGTATGCAAACCATTAGATTTAATCTAAGAGTCCATTGAAATATTATAATTAGTCCATCAACTAAAAGATATATAGTATTTTGTTATGAAACCAGCTCACAAAAAGATAGAAAAGATAGATCAATGCCTTAGAAATAAGCCTCTTCGAGGGGGCAACCTCCTTTACATTACACAAATGAACAATTCTTGGATGATACAAATCACAAAACCTCCTTTCTATATATAGGAGTCTAAGGGGTCACAATATAACCAAAGTTGACCTAACAATAATAATATAAGGGCACAAAAATAACAATAGTGGGATTCTATGGCACACAATAATAATAATATGGGAACAATAGGGGCACAACAATAACAATAAGGGATACAATGACAATAGTAAGGGGGGAATCACTAGTATTATAGGGACCTAACATGCCCCTCTCCTTCAAAAAAGTGTTTTCCTCAACGCTTAAGTAGTTCTGGATGCTTCTGTATAAAATTCTCATCCTCCCATGTGGAATCTTCAACAGGTAAGTTCTTGCACTTGATGAGATACTCTGAAATTGATCGATCTTGTATTTGTTGAGTTCTTGCTTCTTTGACTGCTTCAGGTTCTAATATGATTTTTCCTTCCTCATCAAGTTCTGGCAATATTGTTTGAACTAGAATCTTGTCACCTATAACCTTCTTTAAGCATGAAACATGGAAAACTGGGTGCACTAGGGAAGCTACAGGAAGCTCCAATTTGTATGCCATAGTACCTATCTTTTGCAACACCTTGTATGGACCATAATACTTTGGTGACAATTTATTATCCTTCTTAGCTTGCTTGAGGGACATTTGTTTATATGGTTGTAGCCATAGGAATACCCAATCACCTACATCAAAACTTCTTTCGTTGTGATGTTGATTTGCCTGTTGTTTCATTCTATTCTGTGCCAAGGTGAGGTTATCCTTTAAGAGTTGGAGAACTTGTTGTTGATGCTCGATGTGATCTTCCACTGCTTAAACCTTAGAATTTTCTCTTAAATATGATGTGATGGATGGTGGATGATATCCATAAAGTGCCATAAATGTGGTCATTTTTGTTGCAGTATGGAAGGAAGTGTTATACCACCATTCAGCCAGAGGCAACCATTTGACCCATTGTGTCTGTTTATCAAATACAAAGCAATGAAGATATCCTTCCAAACATTTTCTTACTATCTCAGTTTGCCCATCAGATTGAGGATGATAAGATGAGCTATGAGCTAACTGAGTACCAAGATAAGAAAATAATTTTTTCCAATGAAAATGGGATCTTTGTCGCTTACAATAATCTTTGGGTTTCCATGTAGCTTTTGAATTGTTTCCATAAATGCAGTAGAAATTGTAATTGCTTTAAATGGATGAGATAATGCAAAAAAGTGTGCATACTTGGTAAGTCTATCAACTACCACCATGATAACACTCTTTCCTTCGGACTTGGGTAAACCTGTGATAAATTCCATTGAAACCTCCTCCCAACATTGGCTTAGAATGGATAAAGGTTGTAATAGACCTGGGGTCTTAATTGTTTCAACTTTATTTTGTTGGCAAACCAAACATTCCACCACAAACATTTGAATATCTGATTTAGGGCCATCCCAAAAAAAAATCCTTCTTAACCCTGTGGTAGGTTTTTAGAAATTCTGAGTGCCCTTCTAAGGGAGAGGTGTGTAATTCCCTAAGAATCTTTTGTTTGAGTTGGGAATTCTTACATAGTTATAATCGATCCTTATACCATAACGAATCATTTTTCCAGCTAAATGTATCAGATGTATTGGGATCTTGTTGTATTTTTTGAATGAGTGCCCACACTTCCTCATCATTCTCCCATTCATCCCTTGCTTCATTTATCCAATCTGGTTGGATAATAGAAATGGCATAAAGAAATGCTTCCACGTCCTCATTCTTTCTTGAGAGTGCATCTGCCACAACATTTTGCTTCCCTTTTTTGTAGATGATTTCAAGGTCCTAACCCAACATCTTTGTGACCCATTTTTGCTGCTCTTCTAAAGATAATCTTTGTTCTAAAAAGTATTTAAGACTATCATGATCTGTTTTTACCTTGAAGTGTCTTCCCATTAGGTAGGGTCTCCATTTCTTAAGTGCATGTAGTATTGCCAACATTTCCTTCTCATAAATAGCTTTGTGTAAATACTTTCTGTTGATTGGACGACTTTCGAAAGCAATGGGTCTTTCTTCTTGCATTAAAGCAGCACCAATTCCATTTCCCAAGGCATCACATTCCACAATAAATGTTTTTGTGAAGTCCGGTGTGGCTAAGACTGGTGCTTAGCACATTGCCTCTTTAAGATGTTCAAAGGTCTTCGTTGCTTTTGGAGTCCATGAAAATGCATCTTTCTTCAATAATGTTGTTAGAGGTGCTATTATTCTCCCATAATTCTTAACAAACTTGCAATAATACCCTATTAACCCGAGAAATCCTCATACATGCTTTATGGATGTGGGAATTTTCCATTCCTTAATGGTTTTAATATTGCTAGGTTCTACCTTAACAGCTTCATGAGATACAATACGACCTAGATATTCCACCTCTTGTACTCCAAAGAAACACTTGGAGATTTTTGCATATAATTGTTTCTCCTCCAATAGTTTGAGCACCACGTCAACATGTTGGACATGATCCTTCCAAGACTTGTTGTAGATTAGTATATCATCTAAAAATACTAACACAAATTTTCCGAAATGTAGAAGGTGCATTAGTAAGGCCAAAAGGCATGATCAAAAATTCATAATGACCCTCATGAGTTCTAAATGTTGTTTTTGGAATGTCTTCACTCTTCATTCTGATTTGATGATATCCTGAATGAAGATCCAACTTGGTGAAGTAAATTGATCCATGCAATTCATCCAATAATTCATCAATGACATGAATGGGAAATTTATCTTTAATAGTGATCTTGTTGAGCTCGCTATAATATGGACACATGCACCATGATCCATCCTTCTTGTGAACCAATACTACTGGAGCAGAGAAAGAACTTTGACTAGGTTGAATTATACTATCCTCTAGCATTTCTGCAACCATACGTTCAATTTCACTATTTTGGACATAGGGATATCTATAAGGCCTGATGTTTGGAGGAACACTTCCTAGAATCAAATGAATAGCATGATCATGATCACAAATAGGTGGGAGACCTTTGGGAGTCTCAAATACCTTGGAATCATTGTCCAATACTTTTTTGAGATCTGGAGAAATGGATGATTTCGATGTGGGAACCTCTAGTGAACATAATTGTGCAATTATGTCTTGTTGTTCTTTCTTTAGAAGTTTTGTCATTCTGTTAGAGCTGATTATCTTTCCCGATTTCCCTGTGATGCCCCTTAATTCAACTTCCTTTCCTTCTGAAGAGAATTTCGTGAAAAGTTATTGAAAATTAAAAGCTATTGTACCCAAGGATTGTAGCCATTGGACTCCTAGCACAACATCAGCACCACCCATTGGAATGGAAAGCATTGAGCTATTCAATACACATTCTCCCATGGATATCTTGATAGTATAGCACTTTCCTGAGCAATTTATGGTTCCTCCACTTGCAACCATCACTTGACACTCTGGTGCTGGATATAGGAAGCAATTCAATTCCTTGGTTATCTTACAATGAATAAAATTATGGGTGCTTCCCAAATCAATCAACACTATTACCTTTTTCTTCTTGATATGCCCTTCTACCTTAATAGTTTGAGGAGTGGTAATTCCAGCCAATGCATTACAAGATATAGTCGGATTCATTTCTTCTTTTTCTAGGGTTTGTTCCTAGTGTATATCCTCTTCTTTTGATGTTTCTTGTTCCTTTTCTTCCTCCTCTTCACAAACCATGTAAAATAATTTCTTCTCGACACACTTATGACCTTTAGTGCATTTGCTATAACAACTATAACAAATCTCTTTTTCTCTTTTTTCTTCTAATTGTTTTGGTGTCAACCTTGTAGGTTGTGGATGGCTAGGGGTGATAACACTTCCATCTTTATGATTGTGAGTGGTAGGCTTCCTTGTTGCCATAATTTTTCTTTCCATTTTTCTTGCCAACCTGAATGCCTTCTCCAAAGAATCTGGTTCCCAAAGGCGAACCTCATGTTGGATGTTATCCTTTAAAGTCCCCATGAACACATCAATTCTATGCTCCTCTAGAATATATTTTACCCTTATATTCAATTTTTGGAAGTCCTCGATGTGCTCCATCATTCAACCCTTTTGTTTGAGATTTATCAATTGGCTAAAAAAGTGTTGCTTTTTGTATCCTCATAATGTGCTATCATTTCATCCGTAAAAATAGCCCAAGTGACAATTTGTTTACGAGAGCAAAGCCATTGATACCATACAAATTGATTTGGTTCCAAATATAAAGTTGCAATGCATACCTTTTGTGTGTTTTGCACATTATGGAGATCGAAAAATTGCTCCATTTGTAGTATCCATGTTCCGGGATCCTTGCCATCAAACTTCCTCATATCGATCTTTGGAACATGGTGGTTCTTCGATCTAATGTTAGAGTCTATGAAATCATGATTAACATTTATTTTGTTCTCATCATGAGTTTCCTTTACTACCCTTTCGCCATTAGTAAGCATTTCTTGTAGAAACTTTGTCAAATATGTCTTCAAATCTTCCATGCCTTTCTTTAAATCATCCATCTTAGCTTCCACACCATCCATATTAGCTTCTACATCGTCCATCTTAGCTTCCATGTCATTCATCTTAGCTTCTATGCCTTTCTTTAAACCATCCATCTTAGCTTCTATTACTTTTTGTGCGAGTGAAATTTGTTGCACTTGGTCTCGTAATTTTGATATATCATGTTGCATTTCTTCCTCTTCTTCATGAGTCATGCTAGAGCTTTCAGGTTTCTTACAAGGTGTTTCCATTTTATTTCTTCGGGGCATCAATTACTGATAATAATGCTTCATTATGCCCTTTGAATTCCTTCAAACTAATTTTTTAAACCAAGCTTATGCAAAAAATAAAAAATAAAAAACTACACAACTCTTTTCACTTTGTAGGAGCTCGATATTGAATCTGATGTATCTCTGTAATTTTGGATCTCCAAGGTCTGAAATTTCTTCCTACGGTAACCCTCTAAGAAATTTTTCTAACCCCGCAAGTCTGATCAAGATTGGATTCTCCAATGAAGAGTTATGCTAAATCTCCCACAATGAACTGAGCATAGACTGGTTCAATAGAGCGAACTTGTACGACGTGCCGCGGGTCACTGTTTCAACCTTAGGTTGTGAAAAAGATACCCAAAAAATTACAGTTCGTCCTCTTTCTGTAACTTCTTACGAAAATTCAATCTGATGCTCAGAGCAAAATTTATGACAATTTTCCCAAGGTCACATGTTTGGAATGTAATTTGGGGGTCTGCAAAAGCCCTAACTTCCTCATATTATATCTCCGAAAATATAGCGAGACAAGATCTAAAATTCGGGCCCGAGGTTCAGACCGATTCCATCTCAAATGGGTTTTTTTTAGCTTCTGAAACTTTGTAGCGAAAAATTTATAGTGAAAATGCCACGATGACCTATTTGGAGCAGCGAAACCCTAGAATCCAAAGCTCTGATACCAAATGTTATGAAACCAGCTCACAAAAAGATAGAAAAGATAGATCAACGCCTTAGAAATAAGCCTCTTCGACGGGGCAACCTCTTTTACATTACACAAATGAAAAATTATTGGATGATACAAATGACAAAACGTCCTTTCTATATATAGGAGTCTAACGGGTCATAATATAACCAAAGCTGACCTAACAATAATAATATAAGGGCACAATAATAACAATATGGGGACAATAGGTACACAACAATAAAAATAAGGGATAGAACGACAATAGTAATGGGCGAATCACTAGTATTATAGGGACCTAACATATTTACCTTAATAAAATTGATTAACTATCCATATAGTTACCTTTTGTTGCATTCCTCACTTTTATACTTGGATTTTTCTTGCTTATAGGTCCAAAGTTAGTTTCAAAGGAATCAGCGACGGAATGTTGAACTAGCTACAGAATTTTGACAGTGTTCAAATTTTTGCTTCAACTCTTTAGGACTCTCGTTGCTTGCTCAAGTTGATAATGTTGATGATCATTGATGCTCGTGGATGTTGATGAGTTCTCTTTAAAAGAGAAAAAAATTATCCAAACCAATTTTTTTGAACTCGAAATTTTATTTTGCAAAAAAAAAGGGAAAGAAGAAATTGGAAAAAGGAAAGGGAAAAGGAAAATCCAAGTTTCCAAAGGACTTTTGGTTTTAAACTAAGATTTTTTGCATAGCATATGTTAACAACGTTGGTTTCCATAACTATGCCTTTATTATTTTTTTCTCTCTTTTTTATTTTTTCTTTTTACTTTTTTATTATTATTATTTTTTATTTTTTTTGGGAGAAAAAAAATCAACTTCTTTTGGTAGTAGAGGAGAAGGATCTCCTTTTCCTACTAACTTTAATTCAAAATTTTCTTGCAGATTTTGAACAAATTATTCTCTTGTCATGGGGTTATGATATAGCTTTAATATGTGGCCATTGACAAGGAAAGTGATCCCTTCTTCATCAATAGTCTTAATTCTAACTGCTCCATTATCAAAAACAATTTCTATATCATAGGGACTATACCAATGAGTTTGAAATTACCTTGAAAATATTTAAACTTGGAATCAAAGAGAATAGTCCAATCACCTGGCTTGAAATTTTTTACTTTAATGAATTTATCATGCCACCTTGTCCTCTATTCCTATATTATACTCACTACTACATTTATGCAGAAATTCCGACGACAGAATCTGACGGAATGACTAAAATCAGAAAAAGTGTTAGAAGTTAAATGAATATTTTTTTTGTTTTTTGTTTTCAACCCCTACTACCGTCGAATACCCGACGACAGCTATGTATCTGTCGAATATTCAGAAATTATCCTATCTTGTTGATTATCAAACGGTTTCTTATAATCCCTCATGTCGTCGAATATCTGACCTACGTTCTTTTACTGTCGGATATCCGACGATGTATCTAATATGAAAATGTGTTGTCCAATTTCCTACAAATAGTAAATAATTGTTGCATAATGTTCAATTCCACCATTAGTGACTTTTTGCTCTGACAACGTCTAATATGGGACTAGTTTGTCTAATTAAAATAAATATAACATTAATATTACAATTAAATATGATATTATTAGTATATATATTCATATTAATATCTATAATATATTAATATTTGTAGGAATTTACAGGGTAAGTTCCTCAGAAAGAATACCAAAAGGACACCGCTCACAACCAGATCTCAAATCAATACACCAATATTTTTGACGTGGTTAAAACCCTCAAAGTGCAAGGAGGGAAACAGTCCACGGCCTGTCCCAACGTGGGTACTACAGGCAATTTATTAATCAAAGAATGAAAATTTACATAAGCTTCTCTCATGCACGGATTACCCAAACAATGACCCTCCATGCGCTTTAAATAGAACTCATGGACCAATCGGGTGTCAAGCCACGGATCAAGTGTCGGTAATACCGAGGTGAGAGTGAACCGTCGGATCACTACATATCGTGACCGTCGGATTGTAAGTTACAAAATGTACAACGGTAAAGAAACACACTTTACCTAACTCTAACCTAACTCTATACTAGACCAAGTTGAACTTAACTATATCCTATGTGTCGGAATATCCTAACATCCCCCCTTAAGAACAACTTGGGATAGGATTGAAGGATTTACAAATATGACACAATAGGAGAAGGAAGGAGGCACTAGAGCCTATCCCCCCTTAGTGACAACTTCCTGAACTCCAAGCATATATCGAAGTTTAGTGAACTTCGCCTCTGTGAGAGCCTTTGTGAAGATGTCTGCAACCTGATCATCTGTTGGACAATATTGCACTTCAAGAACATGGTCATGAATGAGCTTTCTGATGAAGTGCATGTGTAGTTCAATGTGTTTGCTGCGCTGATGCTGGACTGGATCTTTGCATAGCTGAATGGCACTTTGATTATCACACCAAAGTGTGGTTGGATGCTGCTGCTCAAAGCCAAACTCTGATAGGATCTGACGAAGCCACAAGGCTTCCTTACTAGCTTCCACGGCACCACGATACTCTGCTTCTGCTGACGAAAGAGAAATGGCAGCCTGTTTCTTACAAGCCCATGTAATAGGTCCTGAACCAAGAGTGAAGACATAACCGGCAGTAGACTTCCGATCATCAGGGTCACCAGCCCAATCAGAATCAGTGAAACCAACTAACAGAGGAGCTGCTTTGGCACTGTAATGAATCCCAAACTGTACTGTACCTCGAACATAACGAAGTATTCTTTTAGCTGCTTTCCAATGACTTTCACGGGGGTTTTGCATAAAACGAGCAACAAGGCCAACAGCAAAGGAAAGATCAGGACGAGTATGGGTTAAATACAAGAGTTTTCCGACAAGTTGACGGTATAAGGTAGCATCAACTTCAGGAGAATTACAAGAGACTGAAAGTTTGACTCCAGACTGAAAGGGAGAAGGGGCTGGCTTACAGTCTTCCATGTGAAAATGACGAAGAATATCACAAGCATACTTGGACTGGGAAAGGAAAATACCCCCCTGGGATTGCAAGACTTGAAGACCGAGAAAATAGTGTAAGTGTCCTAAGTCTGTCATTTCAAATTTCTTTTTAAGGCTAGACTTCACATGGTTTATAAGGTTGGGATCACTACCAGTAAGAATAAGATCATCAACATAAAGAACAAGGATGATAAGAGAGTTTCCCACTTTCTTGGTGTAGACAGTATTGTCAGAATGACACCTAGAAAAGCCAGATTCTAAAAGAAAGCTATCCATTTTGGCATACCAAGCCCGAGGAGCTTGCTTGAGGCCATAAAGGGATTTCTTAAGTCGACAAACAAGGCTGGAGTCTGTTTGTATGAAGCAAATGGGTTGTTCCATATAGATTTCTTCCTGCAAGTCCCCATGCAAGAAGGCAGATTTAACATCCATCTGATGGACTTCCCATTTTAAAGAGGCAGCAAGGGAAAGAACAAGGCGGATAGAGTTCATTTTGGCAACAGGGGAGAAGGTTTCAGTGTAGTCAATGCCTTCAACCTGTGAAAAGCCCTTAGCAACGAGACGAGCTTTATGTTTATCAACTTTCCCATCTGGTCCATACTTGGTTCTGTAAACCCATTTACATCTAACAAGTTTGCGTCCCTTTGGTAGAGGAACAAGATCCCATGTATCATTTGTCATCAATGAATGATATTCTTCATTCATAGCTGCTTCCCAATGTGGATGGCCTGAAGCTTCTGCAAAAGTGTCAGGATCATGATTTACTGGAGCTTGAGCCAGTAAAGAAGAGGCTCTTTCAAACTGAGAACGTGTACGTCGCTGATCTGTAGGATCACCGACAAGATCACCTGCTGCATCCCGAGTAGCACGGACCCATCTTGGAAGTTGAGGATCCTGAGAAGGTGGGGGAGGATTATCATCCTCGCTTTCATCATCTGAAGAAGAAATGTTTTCAAAAGTAGAAGAGATAGGAAGAGGTGGCACATCCGCCGGACTAGGCTCGCAGGCCGATTTATTTTCATCAAACTTTACATCTCTTCTAATGATAACATTTTTGGACTTAAATGGAATAAGTCTATAACCTTTTACATCTTCAGAATATCCAACAAAAGTACATTTCTCACTCTTAGGTTCTAAAGCTTTATGCTTTTCATCTGGAATATGGGCCCATGCTTCACTTCCAAATACACGAAAGTGACTTACATCTGGTTTAATGGAACTCCAAGCTTCTTCTGGAGTGATATTCTCTAGAACCTTAGTAGGAGTGCGATTGATTATATAATTTGCACAATTAATTGCTTCGGCCCAAAAACTAAGACTGAGTCCTTTAGATTGCAGCATACAATTAGCCATTTCCTTTAAGGTGCGATTTTTCCTTTCAGCTACACCATTTTGTTGTGGAGTGTATGGAACAGTATGTTGCATTTGAATTCCATTTTCGGTGCAAAAGTTGATGAATGTGTTTTTAACATATTCTCCACCATTATCAGTTCTTAGCTTAAGAATTTGATGTCCAGATTGTTTTTCAACAAAGGCTTTGAAGGCCAAAAAGGTGTTAAATACTTCGCTCTTGAGTTTTAAGAAGTATACCCAAGTGCGTCTGGAGAAATCATCAATGAAAGTTAAGAAGTACTTGCAGCCAGAGAATGAAGCAACAGGAAGAGGACCACATAAATCACTGTGCACAAGCTGTAAAGGGGCTGAGGCGTGCCAAGAGGCACGTTTGTCAAAACTGTCCCGATGATGTTTTCCGAGTACACATCCGGAACAAACACCATCTCTGCAAGATACCATAGGAAGACCTGTCACCATATTTTCTTTACATAGATGCTGAAGGGAGCGATAGTTTAAGTGACCAAATCGCTCATGCCAAAGTTTGCTCACTTCATCATTATGAGCAACAAATACTGAGGGAAGATTTGATGACCCAAAGTTGTGAAACTTATACAACCTTTTGGAATCATCAGCAAGACCAGTAGCTAGAATCTGTTTAGGATCTTTTAGATCCTTGATTACAACATCATGAGGTGAAAATTCAACAATTTTACCTTCACCTGAATGAGTTATCTGATAGACAGATAGAAGGTTGCAGGATAAGGTTGGAACACATAATACATCATTAAACTGACCATTGTCTAGATGAACAGTTCCAGTCCCTACAACATTAAGAGATCTATCATCACCAATATATATATTTTTGGTGTTACAATCATTTAAAGAAGAAAACATGGCTTGGTTTTTGGCCATGTGACAAGAGGCTCCAGAATCAATGAGCCACTCATGAGAATGAGAAGAAGAAGAAGATACATTTAATGCATAACCAGACTGAGATGATTGATAATGACATGCAGAAAGTGCCATTCCGGAAGTTGAAGTTGAAGTAGGCTCCACATGGATGTTATGTTTCTTCATTGCGGCTTCCAAGGCTTCCATCTTCTTAAAGCATTTAGATTCTAAGTGGCCATCTCGATTACAAAAGTTACAATGTCTATCAGTCTTCTTCCATTTGTTTTTATTGGTCTTATCATTTTGCTGAAATGATCTTTCATTTTGAGGCTGAGATGGTTTAGGACCATTCTTTTGAGGATATGACTTCTTAGGATTCTTTGAATTTGGTTGCTGCTGGGCGGCTAACGCTTTCGTGGAAGAGTTTCCAAGATTAAGAAGACCAAGGTGTAAGAGTTTTTCTTGTTCTCTTATTAAGGAATCACAAAAGGAGTCAAAGGAAGGGGCCTTGTATTCTTGTCCTTGACAAATGAAAGCTTCCCTTGTAGAATGGAAAGTGGAAACAAATACAGAGTAAGCTGGTCCCAACTTAGTAAGGATGGAATAAATAAGGTTACCATCTTCTTTCTTAACTTTAACACCTTCCAAGAGATATCTAAGGGTCTTGAATTTGGACAAGAAATCTTCAATGCAAGAAAAATTATTAGGATCCAAAGTAAGCAGCTCATTTTCAAGTTGATGGGCTCTAATTTCATTTTTAATCCCAAAAACTTTAGCAAGTTTTTCTAATGCTTCATGAGGAGTCTCAAGTTCTGCAATGTGGAATCTAAGATCAGGAGAAATAGACATCCCTATCAAACCACGTGCTTGATCTTGTCTATTTTCCCATTTTTCCGCCTTGTCTTCATCTTTTGGTTTCTTCTCTTGGTCTGTGGCTATTCTGTAGAGACCTTTACTTCTAAGTAATTCTTCCATGTAGGCTACCCATTGGAAGTAGTTAGTGCTGTCAAGAATGACTTGGCATGGACTTTCCATTTTAAAAAAAAACTGAAGCTGAAGATGCTGAAAGTAAGTGTTCCAATGGATAGATCTCGAAAAAATAGGCGGTTTTAAAAAAAACGGCTCTGAAAAAGGCTTCCGGATGAAGAAGTTATGGCTTTTTGGAAAAAAAAATTGTTGACGTTGCCGGCAAAGTGCGCGAATGTGCGGGAATGAAAAAATCCGCCCCCACAAAATGGAGACTTGAACCCAAGACCTCTACTCTCTTAAAATAGCTTTGAACCAATTGATCTAGAGAGAGAGAGAGAGAGAGAGAGAGAGAGAGAGAGAGAGAGAGGGCCTTGATTTGCGTGCTTGCCTTGAGAAAGCTCTTTTTCCCTACAAAACACAAAACACAAAACCCAACACGAATATGCAAAGAAAAATGAACCTTGCAGCTCGAAGTTAGCTTTAGCCAAAAAACTAGAAATTTTTAAAAGAAATCTTCAAGGTTAGCTTTAGCCGAAAAACTAAATATTTTTCTCAATGTTTCTGATTTTCCGAGATCACACTAAGGTGCAGGGAAAAGAGCATACGCATGAGAAAAATCCTTCCTTTCTGTTTCTGATTTGCCCAGATCGCACAGAGTCGCAGGGCAAAGAGCATACGCAGAAATGAAAGGTATAGATCCGGTTTAAAAAAAAGGCTAAATAAACTGAGACCGAAATAAGCAGAGAGAAAATAACAGTAAACTGCAAAAAAAACACTGTATACCTCCCGATCTGAAAAATGACGCAGCTAGGGCTACCGGAAACCTTTTCGCGTGAAACGAAAGGGGTTCCTCACTGGAACAGATGCTCCGAACGCAACAGAGCAGTCCTCTCGGCCCGAAAGCAGTCAGAAACAGCAGATCTAGGAAACGACAGCCGCATGCAGTTCTACCGGCTTCAGATTTGGATCACCAACGGACGCGGCCCTCAAATAGCTCCGATACCATGTAGGAATTTACAGGGTAAGTTCCTCAGAAAGAATACCAAAAGGACACCGCTCACAACCAGATCTCAAATCAATACACCAGTATTTTTGACGTGGTTAAAACCCTCAAAGTGCAAGGAGGGAAACAGTCCACGGCCTGTCCCAAAGTGGGTACTACAGGCAATTTATTAATCAAAGAATGAAAATTTACATAAGCTTCTCTCATGCACGGATTACCCGAACAATGACCCTCCATGCGCTTTAAATAGAACTCATGGACCAATCGGGTGTCAAGCCACGGATCAAGTGTCGGTAATACCGAGGTGAGAGTGAACCGTCGGATCACTACATATCGTGACCGTCGGATTGTAAGTTACAAAATGTACAACGGTAAAGAAACACACTTTACCTAACTCTAACCTAACTCTATACTAGACCAAGTTGAACTTAACTATATCCTATGTGTCGGAATATCCTAACAATATTAATATTATATTATATGATTATAATATAAATTATATATATAAAGTTATTAAATATATTATTATAGTTATAAAAAATATGTGCGTGTGTGTGTAGAGGCCCTAACATCATATAACTTTGACATAGTTGCTATATGTATTCGCTGTGATTGTTTGAAATGTTGTAGGCTTATTTTGAGGTTAATTTCTAGGAAAAATTGTCACTGAAAGTTTGGTGACAAAAAATGTCACATGACATTCCTCAAGGAGACCAAGGAGACATGGGATCGACATCGAGGGCTTCTGAGGATGGAAAAGGTTATTGCCCTTATAGATAATGCAAAGCCTTGGGGCCAAGGAGAATTCTAATAAAATCATCCAAAAATCATTGTAGAGACTATGGACGCACTAAAGGCGAACATGAATATCATACATTTGTAAGTTATTTATTATATGTCTTTGTATTGTAGATTGTTTTTGTAAATGTTTATATGTATATTGTATTTTAGCTTGTATGTCTTAGTATTGTAAATTGTATTATCTTTCTATTGTAAATGTATTTTGTAATATTCTTTTGGGAGGTGTTTGAAATATGTTGTCATCTTGATGTAGACTAGAAATATTATTTGATTATTTTTGTTAGGGTCGTTTAAGGGGTTAGGTCGAGTTAGGGGTTAATTAATTTATGGGATTGGGGATAAGGGGTTATTTTTTAAGGGTTTAGGAGTTAGCAGTTAAGGGCTTAGGGGTTTAAAGGCTTAAGGAAATGAGGTTAAGGTGTTAGGGGGTTAATGTGTATTGTGTAGGGGGTTAATTTGGACCTAGAGGATTTAGAGGCTAGTAATGGATTTTTTTGGAGCATTATTAATAAGTTTTTAAAGTATATTATGCAAAATATGACATTAAGAAATAATATGACATTACAATGATGAATGAAAAATAAGATCAATATGTTTTTTATTATGGTCATGACTATATATCTCAGAAAGTATCTCACTTCCTATGTGTCAAGAAAAGTAACTTCTTTCTTAGATTTTTTCAACATATTTTTAAATATCTTGATAAATTGCACAAGAATCATCATTGATTTGTTGTCTTTGTTTCTTGGTCTCACCTAAGTTGTCTTTCTCTTTGTCTTTGTTTTCCTTATATATTATATTTGTAAATTTTTGTTATATAGACATTTCAATATTTTCAATATATACTAATATTACTTTATTGATTGTTATTGTATAGTATCACCCCCCTAGGGCATTGCTAGAGGAGAAGAGGTGGTTGTAGTACAAGCGCCTGTTCAAGAACATGGAGTGATTAATATTAAGGATCAAGGTAATGATCCTATGGAAGAATATAATGATGTTGATAACATAGTTTAAGAATATGGGACAAATAGATTGATCAAAGAGACATTTAATAATGTTGGAATAGATGATGATGATAACCAGTATGACGACCGTGCTTTTGATTTACCTGTACTTGAGATGGAAACTAAACCTCTTAATGAAGTCTTAAAAACATCTCCTCTTTGCTCTATTGTTGTTGGTCAACTTAAAGGTGGTGAATAGTTTGTCAAACACGTGTGACACAACTCCTAAGGTATGTAATATAATTTGTGACATTTAGTACTATATACATGATAAAGCAATTATTTTTTCCCTTGTTTTTAATGTTAGTACATTGATTTGCATCATTTCATTAATTTGTAACAATTTGATGCAATATGTACGATTAATATTGTTTAGTACATTAACCAATACTATTTTTTTTATGTTGTATATTACTAGGTGAATTTATGTTATCATCGTCAAATGTTTTACCTCGTACTTACCAAAATTTACATATTGTTATGAAAGACGTTGGAATGGAGTATCATGTTATTCATGCATGCCCTAATGATGATATTCTATATTATAAAGAACATGTGTTGAAAGACAAATGCCCAAAATGTGATGAGAGTAGATATCAAACCGATAAAGTAACAAAAAAGGTGCCTCGCAAGGTTCTTCGTTATATTCTATAATTCCACGTCTACGACAATTGTTCAGGTGCAAAAGTGTAGAAAAAATTATGGATTACCATGCAAGGAATAGAAGTGAAGATGGTGTTCTTTGAATGCATGCAGATGGATCTGCATTTAGGAATATAGAGGAAATGTGGCCAGTGTTTAAAGAAGAACCTCGTAACCTTAGGCTTTCATTAGCAGTTGATAGTGTCAATCCATTTGGAGAGGCCAAAACTACTTACTTGGTGTGGCCCGCTTTTGTTATCAACAATAACATTCCTTCGTGGAAGTCAATAAAGAGGGAGCACATAATTTTGACAATGATTGTTCTAGGTATTAATTATCTTAGAATAATTTTTTTTGGTATGATAACATCTTATTTGTCTTGTTTGTTTCATAATTATGTCCTATATTTTTTTGTTAATTTACTCATATATGTTCAATTATGCCTTATAATTATGTCTTATAAATTTTTTATTTACTCATATATGTAGTAATTATGTATTGTATGTTCAATCAATTAGGTAAGTACTAGGTCAAAGATATGAATGTATATATCGAGCATCTTATCAATGAGTTAGTGGAGTTACAGAATGGTGTCACTATGTATGATATCTCTAGACCATTAGTTGCACAAAGAGAATTTTAATTCCATGCAATGCTTGTATGGACAATTCATGATGCCCCGGGGCTAACACATTTATGTGGTATGTTATAATGTTACCCTGCACTTTAATAATGTTTAATTTTATGAAGTTCATTTCAAGTATGTTTTTTAAATAGTTCGACCTTCATTGTACATACTTAAAATAATTGATATAAAAATTATTCCATCTCTTGCAAGTCTTCAAACAAAGGGTAAATTTTCTTGTCCAGTTTGTGGTCCTAAGATTAAATCTCATCGTTCAAGAAGCTTAGGAAAGGAGGTGTTTGATGAGTATAGGCACTTCCTTTCTAAGAACCATAGGTACTGAAGTACTAAAAAACATATTTTCAATGGGAAAGAAGAGACTGGAGTAAGACCACAGAGAACGACACCTCGTGCATGGAATTTTCAATATAATAGAGTCTCTCAAGGTATGGATCGAATTATCTATGTATCAATATACATTATATGTTTGGAATATTTTTCTTCACTGTACTGATTGACAGCTTATATTGTTGTGATAATATCGTTATCTCTTATTCACGTTGTAGGTCATGAAGACATTAATAATAGGGAACTTCCACGAGGAATGAAAAGTTATCCCCAGTAATTCAATACACTCCCCTACTATGAGCAACTATAAATTGTTCATTTGTTTGATACAATTCACATTAGGTACATTGAAATAATAGTCTTACAATCATTCACAACATATGCATGAAAGTCCACCAACTCTAAGAGCTTCACATATTAAGTGAAAGTCCCAAGATACACAATTACATTGCTGCCACGCTAGCCCCAATAGTGGAGCATTAAATCACTACCTACTCCTCCAAAGAAAGATCTTCTCTATTCCAAGCTAGAGAAGCCAAGGTGAAAAGTCCAAATTCATCTCTCTTGAGCTATGAGGGTGTATTTATAACAAATGAGGTGACTTTCCACCTCCCATGTTGAATTCCTATGTGACTTTTGAGCTTCTACATGACTTTAGAACTTATAAGTGACTTTTCGCATTCCATGTGGGACCCTTGGGCTTCCACACATTTTACATTTTCTCCTTTTTGGAGATTACATAATTACATTCCATAAGTGTTGTGGCAAACCACATTGACACATATGACTTTGTAATGACACTATGAGAAGCCATGACTTGGCGACGGTGACATAAGACTTCATTTCATCAATGCCAAGCTCTTCTCCTTGTTGCTATGACTTTGACCTCTTCATGATGTATCTTTGATTGTTCTTCAACTTCACCCTCCGAAGGGTCTAGATGAGTATCAGAACCTTCGAAGTCAGCATGAGTTGCCACCTCTTTATCATGGTCCAAGACTCCATGTCCTTCATGATGGTTCCTCATTTTGATTCTTCTTCACAAGTGCCTTCTTGTAACCTCTCCTTGATAACCTCCCTTGAGAATCACCCTGCTATGTTGAGATGATAACACTTGAAAATGAAGTCCACTCAAGACAAGCCATCATTAGTCTGAAAGCCACCTATTCTATATTTGCTTGCTCATGGAAGATGTTGACTACAATGGGACAATGAGAGAGGGCTTTTAGAGCAAGAAGCTAAGAATTTCACAATTGAGAACTATAGGGACCCATAGATAACCACATTGTCCTCTAGAAATGCACAATGTGCAATTAGGAAAGGCTTATCAAGGTCCTGCATAGTGGGGAATTCTAAGAGACAATGTTAACGAGCTTGCTAATTGAGGATGCACAGTGTGCAGTGCTCAAGGAAGAGGAGGCAAGGATTGCACAATTGAGCTTCACAGGAACTGAGGTATGATGCCATTATCCAATAAAATTGTGCAAAAAACAATAGGAGGTAAGATAGGAGAAGGTACCGCATATTGACGGGTTTCATTCAGCACAAGAGACAAGACTAGCCACTGTAACTGAGCAATGCACAGTGATTAAGGAGCAGATTCCAAGGATTATGTATTTGAGGGTTGCAGAGACCTAGAGGTGGACCTACTATCCACTAGAATTGTGACATGCGCAATGGAGGAAAGGAGGACTCAACCTTGGGTGTAGTTTTTTAGGGATAATTAGGAAAAGACTAAAGGACTATTGTTCAAGATTGCGCAATGTGTTTGTGATGGAGGTTGTCCTTAGTATGGTGCAATGCACATTTGCAAAAGGTAAGGATGTCATTACTGCTGAATAAATGCACTATGCACTCATCCACTGGCTAGGGATTCAGGTCTGCAGAATGTGAGGACAAGAATATCTCCAAAATTGGCTAAGTGTTGGATCAATTAGAACAAGAGAGAATGCATGCTATAAAAAGGTTCCAAAACATATTCACACACATGTATACCATAAAACACAAGCCAAGAGAATGCATAATACTCAATATCCACATGCATACCTTGAAACGACAATAAAGCAACACTTATTTCTAAGTGTGACAGTTGAAAGGTAGTTTTGTGACACTTAGAATACAAGTTACAACACAAGTGTCAACTGCAACCATAGAGTGCATTGAGCTATGGGAGAGTGTCTAATGCGTATTCTTATGATATAAAAGATCAACTAATGTAGAAGAGTGTGCTAGAGTTGCCTCCAATGGTGATCCATACTTATGCAGGAATGCAATAGACTGCAGACATAAACATAAACATAAAGATGCAGCAGAAATAAATCTTCATTTCATTAATATCAAAGAACTGCAAGATGCTTACATACAAAACAAAAATAAACTAGCTTGGGCGATGGTAGCTTATCTCTGAGAAGAGATGTGGCAGCTACATGCCTCTGAACTGTGTTACAATGAGGCTCAAGAGCCTTTTTATTATTGAACAACAAATGGAAACCCTAAACAACCAAAACCCTAATCCTATGAGATGGAACACCAAGAGTTTGTGGGCCTCATTGGGGTTAGTTGGGCAACCAACTTCCCAGGGTTGTAACTTGTTCATATGATCTATGTTTGGCGTGTACGATACCTCGTTAGAAAGATCTCTCTAAGTACTACAGGAATTGTGGAAATCCCATTATACAAGCCTACTGCAAACCTCAAAAAAATTTGTTTAGGGGGTAAAAGTAACTAAGGAAATCAGGACCCAAAAAAACTGCTAAAAATAGTAAATGCTGCTATAATCAAGGAAATTGATGAAACCGACTAGATGTCTAGGTGGAATAAGCGGGTGGCCACAAATATCCACATGGATCAAATGGTGCACCAAAGTGTGACACATGCAGGAGTGAAAAATCAAAAGTGACACTTATGAAAGTAAGAATAAGTGAAAATGACAATTGCAAAAGCTAAAGAAAGTGAAAGTGACACATGCAAAAATGAAAGAAAGCAAAAGAGGCACTTGGCAAAGTGAAAGCAAGCAAAAATTACAGTCTCGAAAGTGAAAGCGACACTTATGAAAGCAAAAGCACACAAAAACGACAGTTGAGAAAACTCACTGGGATGATAGTACACCTCCAACTAAGAGTGAGAGAGACTGTCAACTGGAATTACGCATTGACTTGTCCATGGGGATTGTGTAGTGCATTTTCCTTATCAATTGTGCAAATACTATTATCAGGGATTGTACAATGTTTAGGAGCTGCACACTGCCTTCCATTAAGGATTGCACAATTACTATTTCCAAATATTGTGCAAGAAAATTTCTCAAGCACTGAACAATGCTTATCTTCCCAGGCATACACTAATTGTTGAGCTTGCTAGGAAGAGTTGTGCACATTAAAAACGTAAGCATGCGGAAGCAAGTGGCTTTAACACTTAGCAAATCATCAATCAACCATGAAACGATTATGATCAACTTGGAATGACAGATTATAAGATCACAAAGAGGCTCCAAAATTCAAGTGTAGGCAAATTTTTGGAGGGTATTTGTCATAGCGACAACACGTTGGTTACAGTGAAATATCTAAGTCATACAAAATCTATATTCTAGGGAGTAGGAAAATCATCATGAGACAAGACATAAAGTTCAAGGAGGAAAAATCCTTAAGGAGATCTCACGAGTTTCCAACATTTGATCAAACTCGGTAACCAGAAGCTCCAAGGGTAGAACAGGAATCTCAGGCTCAAGGCACGAGTACTAGTATAATGACTAATATAGGCATAGGCATAGGTGGTGAGGAGAGTTCATAGAATGTGGACCAACAATAGGATGAGAACCTTGAAACTCCACCTGCAACAAGTGGGAGAAGGAATCGTGAGGTGCTTCAGATGTTGAGAGATACACAGGAGCTTATGGGACCTCCGAGATTGAGCAATAGGGATAAGAGACCACTAGAGAGATATTTAGGGTATAAGGCATTGATGAGTGAGCTCATTGATACTGATACTTCTAGTTATTAGGAAGCTGCAAAACATTAGGTGTGGTAGGATGTTATGGTTGAGGAGTACAACTCCATCGTGTTGAATGATGTTTGGGAGCTTGTGCCTAAACTGTTGGACAGGGTAGTGGTTGGTTCATGTTGTATCTAAAAGATCAAGCATGTTGCAAATGGTAGTGTATAAAAGTTCAAGATAAGGTTTGTGGAAAAGGGTTTCTCTCAGGAATATGGAATAGATTATGAGGAGACCTTTGCTCCCATGGCCAAGTATACTTCCATTAGGGTTGTGATCTCACTTGCGACACAAATGGGATTGCATATCCATCAGATGGATGTCAAGATGGCGTCCCTAAATTGAGTTATAGAGGAGGAGGTGTACATCGAAAAACCATAGGGTTTTAAGATGCATGGGAGGAAGACTTGTGTATGTAGGTTGAAGAGTGCACTATACGGACTCAAGCAAGCTCCCAAGAATGGCATGTTTGGATTGACAACTACTTGCACTAGATGGGATTCATGAAGAGTGAGGCAGATTCAAACCTCTATTGTCTCATGGTTGGATTTGAACCACTCATTCTTGTTTTGTATGTGGATGATCTATTTTTTAGCTGATTCATCGAGGCTCATAGAGGCTACAAGAGGTACTTAGCAACAAAGTTTGAGATGAAGGACTTGTGGTTTATGCATTATTTTCTAGGATTCGACATGTGGCAAACAGATGGGGAAATCTTCCTTCGTGAAGGGAGATATACTATGGATATCTCAAAGAAATTCAAGATGTTGGACTATAGACCCATGTCTACACCTGTGATAACCAACTGGAAGAATATTGATGCATCGAAGCAAGAAGCAGTGGACCCCACCTTGTATAGATAACTTATTCGCTCTCTAATTTATCTGGTCAACACAAAGGTGGACATTTTCTTTGTAGTCAACACTCTTAATCAATTCATGGTGGAACCAAAGGGAGTGCATTGGACAGTAGCAAAGAATGTGTTGTAATATCTATGACGTAATGTTCAGTATGGGTTGAAATATACTCATGGTGATGGTGTTAGGTTGAATGGGATATATTGATGTAGACTAAGCAGGTAATGTAATGGACCATAAAAGCACTTCAAGGAGTTACTTTTGCATGGGATCATGGGTTGTCTCTTGGTACAACAAGAAGAAGAAGAAAAATTGCGTTAAGCTCTGCAGAAGAAAGTACGTGGCAACGAGTGTGGCTACATGTGAGACCATATGGCTTTGGAAGATGCCAATGGCACTGTGGTTAGAGGATGGAGTTGACCATCATACACTGTGATAATCATAGTGGCATCAACCTATTTTATAATCTAGTATTTCATGATAGGTTGAAACATATTTACATCAGAAACCATTTCATCAGGGACTGTGTACAACATGGGCTATTTCAAGTACAAGATGTTCCTATAGATCAACAGGTGGAAGAAATTCTGACAAAGGCCTTGGGTAAAGCAAAGTTTGTTTTCTTCGGGGATAAGTTGGATGTTGGAGAACACCTTCTAGCTAAGAGGGAGTGTTAATTATTGTAGCTTGAACATGTGTTATAGTCTTGAGAGGTGTCATTGAGGCTAGGAACATGAAGGATTTAACCATCTTCAAGCCCATGTAATTTTTCCAAAGTTTCAACTAAGGAAAATGTCTTAATTATGTCAATTAGTGATTTTTTAAATATTACTAAGTCTGGACTTAGGAAAAGTGGATAACTAATTGACATTAGTTGGGATAAGATCAATTTACCTCGAGAAGCTTGTAGAAAGTTTATAAGATGATCTTAACCATAAATTTGATCAAGCGAAACTATAATCTTCGTCATTCGTTTGTGAATGACATATTATAAAGGAATTGATGGACAACTTTGGCGACACATTGAGGGGTGAATTTTCAGAGAGACACCAGGAGGGTTTCAACAATGGTAATTAAGAAGAAATTTATTGGAGTTTATTCTTCACAGAGATTTCCAGTTTCCAAGTGATAGAAGGAGGCCTAATTTTCCAGTTCAAGTATGCATGTGTGAATCACCAAATTGAATTTCCAGAGGCAGTGTGAGTTTTCGGGAAGGGAAGATTGAGTTTCTAGTGGTAGTGAAAATTTCCAGGAAGGTTAGTGCAAATTTCAAGAGGCTACTAGATTGGCAGTGCGAATTGTTGGACACTGCTAGTGCAAGTTCCAGAGGGTAGTGCGAATTTCCAGAAAGGGCCAAGTTGATTTGTAAAGGGAGACAATGAAGTTTCCCAATTCAATTTGTTCAATAGTGATGATAATTTTTTGCTAAATCTTAGCCAATGTTAGGCAATTAGTTGTAGTTTCTCAATAAAATTTTATGGAAGATATTAATATAAACCCTCGGATCTGAAAAATGGTTTTCCCCACATTGGGGTTTTTCTAGGGGCATTTTTCCAAAGACACTTGTGTCAAATGTGTGATTGGTTTCTCATGTATTCCCCTGCAAAAAAAAATTTTGAATGGTGTTGTCCATGTTTCTATTCATTACTTTCAGCTAAAGAATTAATCTGTTGTGTATAAGTAATAGGAAATATTATCTGGGTTAACAACACCTTCTAGGTAGCTAGAAATTTCTTGTTTTTATACTGAAGGGGTTCCTTGTTGTACTTGTTTTTTGCTTAGTTTGATGTGCCAATAACACTTATCTTTCCACAAGTGTCAACCTTTTTCCTTCAGATTGTTTTTACTCAATTTGCATAATGGTTATTCTTCCAAGAATTGTTGTGATTTGTTCTTCTAACTTTTTTTTTAATGTTAACTGATACCACTAAGGTTGATTAGTAGTAGGGGATTTCTTTAGAGATCTACCTATTTTATCTCTATATTTAGTATGAGAATGCATAAATAAAAATTATTAGAACTAAATCCAATTCAAGCAAATAAATATAAACATGACTTGACCTTGTGGGCACTCAACTAAAGTGAAAGTGTAAGTTCTTACATATCATCTCCACTCCTCCAAATCCTAATTGTTGTATTGCAAAAAATAAAATGCAAATATTCAAGAAAATTATAAATCCAACTTAACTCAAAATGTGCTTCCCTAGCAATGACATAAAAAAATTCAAGCTAATTTTAGTACATAAACTAGGACATAATGTTTGTATCAATCTAGGTGTTCGTAAACTTAGAAGCATAATACAATCTGTAAAGAGCTAGGCTAGATTTGTTGTCCCTTTCTAAGATTATGTATTGAAGTTAGCTAATCAAAATTAAAGCTTAGAATTCTAATAAAAGTTAAAGTTAAGCCAAGAAAACATGAAACAAAACTTCTAAACTAAACACATTGCTTTGGAAGTAAAGCACACACACTTGAATCATGAACACTTAAGATTGGGCATGCATTAAGGCCCCTCACATAGGTCACAGTTTTCTACACAATCATATTTAAAAATTTCAAATTCTCACACTCAAATGCTTGTAAATGACCAAAATTAGAAACAATGATTAAGGGGTTTTGGTTTAATGGATTGGTAATGCACTAGGGCCTTTCTTGTTGATGAGAGCAAGTGGACACTTCGGTAGTCTTTTATCCAATTTAGTAAACTTCAACCTAACACCACTTAAAAAGGTAAGAATTCACTATGGCCTTCTCCACTTATGAGAGAGAAAGTGGATGGCCACTCATGTAGTCTTATACTCAACTTCTTAGGTGATGTATGTCTAAGTTATTGATTAAGTATAGGAAAGCAAAAAATGAATAGTGATATTAAGAAAGCAATGAACTTTGGTGCTTATTGATACACTACTAAGTGAAAAGTTGTGAAAGAGTTAGGGCCTTCTCCACCAAGAAAGTTAGTGGATGGCACTCCTGGTCCTTTACTCAACTTGTCAACTAGCTTGTCCTCATAGGCAACAACTACCCTATGATAATTATAGCCTATGAATATAAAAACCCTGGTTAAAAATCCAAGTAAAAATATATAAGACCACGGTCATGGGACATGTATTCCAAGCTGAATGGTGGGAAAAACATCCTAGTGGGTGCTCATTTGGTTTATTACAGCTAAGGAAATTGGCAAAGGATTTGGAAAGGCAAAATGGCATTAATTAGCATTTTATTTATGAAAATAATGGCAATTAGGAGAAAAGGGAGGTGAAAGGTCATGGGTTGCATGTGAGGATGAAAATGAAGGAAAATAATGGAAATTTAAGAAAATAGAGGCCTCATTAATAAAAAGGATTTTGAGGATCAATGGGCAGGCTTGGTCAGTGTAGACTTTTGTCAGATCAGTTTTGGAGCTCTCTCTCTCTCTCTCTCTCTCTCTCTCTCTCTCATACTCTTGAACACTTAGATTTTTCTTGGAGTACTCTTGAGGAGTGTGGCATACTTGGAGTTTAGGAGTAAGAAGGCAAAGGAGGAGCAAGAAAGCGCAAGAGGACATTGGGATCAGTAGCTACAACAAGTTTTACTTGCATGTACTGAGTTGCATGTATGTTTTCCTCACTAGTTTTGGCATGCATGGCATAGGCATGTGGTTTATTAGTCATGATCTGTCATTGGCATGGAGGATTGCCTGGATTTATAGTGGATTTTCCTAGCCTTTCCATTTCTTAGATAGCCATGGTGTTGTGGGTTCATTTTTTTTTCTATTTTTTTCTCATGTTTCCTTTAGCTTGGGTTGAGTTACTAGTTTCTGGAAGCCCTGGTTGGAGAAACGCTCTCAAAGCCCTATAAAAATTTCGGTTGAGTTACTAGTCATGGAATCCTTGGTTAGAAAAAACACTTTGGAAGCCCTTGGTGGGTTAAGTTACTAGTCCTAGAAGCCCTAGTTGGACAAACATTCTGGAAGCCCGGAGTAAGTTTTGGGTTGAGTTACTAGTCCTGGAAGCCTTGGTTGGAACAAACGCTCTGGAGCCATGGAAGGCTTAGGTGGAGACCAATCTGGTGATGGTTGTGTTGTATGACCATAAGGTGGAATCATTGTTTGATGGGTTGAGGTGGTTTGGCCTCTGGAAGCCCTCGATGTTTTTGATTGATGTGTTTTATGAGATCCCACATTCATGCTTGGAATATGGCACGAAGGTGACTGGCTGAAGAAATATTTGGTGCAACCATGTCTATAGTCAGGTGGTTCGTGGAAGTCCCACAACTGGTTGGCCTTTGCATGATTAATATGAGGTTATTTCTCCTTGTTATTTCATGAGTATTGTTGGGTCTCCCTTTTGACGCTTATAATTCCCTAATTAACCTCTCTTTTTGACCTATTTTGCCTTGAATCTATCTACTATTCGCTTATTTTCTCCAATATATGCCCTTTTAGCCTTTTGATGTCTATATGAGGTAATCTATATCTCAAATGCAATTTCTATGTTTTCTTATAGTAAAAATATCATCATTTGATCTTTTACTCTCTAATTTCTCTTATTGGTTCACATCGATCTCTGGATTTCCTACTCTTCTAGACTCGTTCAACATTCTGGTACTCGGTTAATTCAGTATTCTGGTACTTAGCTAGTTCAGCATTATGCTACTTGGTCAGTTCAACATTCCGGTACTCAGCCAGTTCAACATTCTGGTACTCGAGCAGCTCAATGATCTGGTATTTTGTCCAGTACTTGTTTGGCAATCTGGCACTCGTGGAACACTTATGCACCTATCAAGTACTCGACCAATAGTTGTGTTCTTAGCGACCATGCTCACCACACGCGTGCACTCATCGAGAACTTGACCCGTGGCCCGAGCTTTTGGCTAATGCACTCATCACATCCATTCCACTGTTCAATTCTGGTACCAAATTGCTCCTTTGTTTGATTCTAGTACCAACTTCTCCAGTTTTTCTATCATTTAACTTCAGTACTCATATTCTTTGTTCGATTCTGGTACCCGTTTTCCACTCTTATATTCCAGTACCAACGTCTACTGTATGATTCCGATAGACTTAGTGCTTCAGCAAACAATCTATGATGGAACCAATGAAGTTGTTGAAGACATCTCCTTTACTTAGTTACCCAAGATCCACTTCCTCCTCATGCACTTCGTGTCATGAGGATGAAGTTACAAATGTAATTTCAGTTTCATTATACAAATTGATGATTATCTCTTGTACTTTGATTGTAACGACCCTCTTCTTTATAAAAGAGAGGTATGTCAAATGATTAGGTTAATCAGAATCTTTTTCTTGAATGGTTAATAGTTAATCTCTTAGTCTTCAGAGAGATCCGAGAAGGGAGATTAGGTTGGAAACAGAGCACTCTGAGATTTGTAATGTTGATATTGTAATCCTTCTTTTTCATTAATAATATGAGCAACAGTTGTTAAGATCAGTGTGTTATTTTACTTCTTAGCTCTGTAAGTCTTTAGCTTACCTTGGTAGCTCAACAAGGGCCCACCAAAGCCATCAAGGAAAGTTTTCCTTTGTTTAAGTTATTAAATAGTTTAGTGTTTCCAGTTTTGTTTTATGAGTGATGCTTTCTTAGTTCAAGTTGTATTTGAGTTATAGATTTAATGATTGATTGTTTGAAGTATAGGAAGGATAAAACTTGAGATCTCACCATTCACCTACATGTGCCACTAGTGAAGACTCATATTTCCTGTACTGATTTTGATTGCCTTGTTTAAATGCATTGAATTGATTAAGAGTAATAGTTGCAGGAAACGAATTTAGATCCATCTTGTTATTTCATGAGCCGATAAATGGAGGAACACATTACCTGATTTAGAATATTCAGTTTGCGGTACTTGAGCGTTGTGTGGATTTTCATTAATTGTGTGACAAAATGAATTACAATTTGTAGAATGAAGTGTTGTTTTGTAATACTCACTATCTAGACTATACGTGTCAAACAACGGAACTTATCTATTGTCGGCACATATAGTGCATCATCTCTACTGATTACGATTCCCTAGTTGATAATTAAGTATTGAGGCAAAAACTTATATATATATATATATAATTGTCCCAACATTTTTGGCGTCGTTGCTAGAGACTATAAATGGTGATAGATTTGTTTGATGGATTGTGAGTAATTTTGAGGACGACCTAAGGGTGGAGAGAAGATGGTAAGAAGAGAGGTAAGAACCTACGCATCCACTATGGTGGGGTCGCTCCAAAGTTAAGTTGTCCTCTCTTTTGGTAAGTAGTTAAAGTTTGATAATAAAAAAATATGAAAAGCATTAGAGATAGGAAAGGTAGATTTATTTCATCTAAAAATGTAGAAAATGTATACAGTCCTAAAATTGTAACTCCGACTAATTTTGCTAATCGATATGCAAGGAAAACACTAAAGGAGGAGATTCTGGTGGTAACAACAGAGGATACATCAGTAGAAATCAAGACAGTGGTAGAGGAAGTTCAAACTACAATGGAGATAGTACCTTGGAATGTTGCAGATAATCCAGTGACTGAACCATCATCTTCTGCAAGTGAGACATCTCCAACTGCCACAAATCTTAAAGTGTGGGAAGGAACAATGGAAGGAGAAGAAGGAAGAGTTGACAACCTGAAAAATAATGAACCAGAAACATTCAGATTTCCAATCCTTGACATTACCAGGAATGTCAATATGAAGAACATTCCCTTGTCATCATTACCTCATTTCAATGGTATGACATCTGAAGACCCTGATTCATTTTTATTCGAATTTGATATATTGTGTAGAAGTTATAATTATACAGATAATGCTCAAAAACTAAAACTTTTCCCAACCACCTTAAAAAACTCTACATTAAGATGGTTTATGAGTCTAGGGGAGCATACTATTACATCTTGGGATGATATGAAATCAACCTTTCTGCAAAAATACAAAGACTACTGTACACATAGAGATGCCTGGAATGACATCTTTAGAATGCAACAAGCTGAAGATGAAATCCTAGCAGACTATTTAGAAAGTTTTCTTTACAATTACCAAAAATCCAAACAAGTTTCTCTTGACTTAGCCACAGTTAAGACCATTTTTCTAAAAGGAGTCCAAGATGACTATATAGAAGTACTTAACCTTATGAGTTCGAGTGATGTCTATCAAAAATCATTTGTCAAGATTGTTGAATATTGTAAAAAGTACTCCCGTAGTCAAGCCAAAGTTGGAAAAAATCCTAGAGAACTTGCAAGTAGAACTGTCAAACCAACCACAATTGGGGTAACTAGGATAGAATTGGGGAATCTGTTTGATAATTTTAAAATTGATATCCTTAGTACCATTAGTAACCAACTAGATACCCTCAATAGCAAAAGGAAGCAAGAATAGGAAAATGCTTCTTTAGCTATCTTTTGTCCTCGTTGTAGGAAGAAACATCATGAAAAAGAATGTCCCCTTAATACCCTGGAGGTTTGTAAAATTTGCACAAATAAACACTCAACCGAAGAATGTCGTTCATTACTAGGACTACAAGCTATATACAAAGGGGGTATAGAACCGCAATATTCGTCCTATTCCTCTAGGAGACAATGGAGGCAACAAAACCCCTCCATATCCCAAGATCCTTACATGCAGTTCACTCAACAACAATGGGCCCCTCAGATGCCTTATTCTCAATGGGGACCCCAACCAGTACAAGGAAATTCTTGGCAATAAGGTTGGAGGGGAACTATGTATGAGCACATGCCTCTACAACCTTACCAAGCACCCTCTTATCCAAACTATACGTAATATCCATCAAACATTTCTCACTTATTATCAGGGTTTAATCCACCCCTCTTACCTCCATTCAACCAACAACAACAACTACCCATGAATCCAAATTCACAACAGCCTACTCTGCCCATGAATCCACTTCCTCAACAACAGTTGCCTATGAACCTAAACCCACAACAACTTGCTCTGCCCATGAATCTGAGTCAACAACAAGTACCACTGAATCCAAATCCCCCTCGACCAACTCAATTGCCTGCACAACCTATTCCAAATCCTAATAATAAACCAGCTCAACCTGTGCAGAATGTAGAGCTGCAAACCTTCCCTAATTATACCATCACTTCAGTTCCAATAAATGAAATTCGGTTAAGATACGGGAAGATATTAAACAAAACAGGACCTGCAATCATTATTCAAGAGTCGCCAACAAATTCACCTTTTGAGAACAAAGAGGAAGATTTTCCTCTTGGTGAAGAAGCAAACCCTCTTGAAGGAGTAATCAATTTTACTAAACCACCTGAAGCATCTCAAGGAATTACTAAACCACCTTACCCAGAAAGGTTGCTTGTTAAAAAGCCTAAGGTCCTGCTAGAATATGACTTAGAGGCTGAACTACGAAATGTTTGTGTGAGGATACCCTTGTTGCAATCCATCAAGGATATTCCTATTTATGTTGTAAGGGACCTTTGCATTAAAATTCCATGAAGAAAGAGGAAGGATCCCCCTATTGTCAAGCTAGTTAGCCAATTATCGAAAACCATGTTAGGAATGCCTTATTGATTGAAGGGAAAGTACCCCTAGAGTCCTTTGGGCTGAGACTCTACCAGACTGAAAATTGCTTATACAAAGAAACACACACACACAGCCATCTTTTTTACTTTTAAGCAAATTCTAATGTTTTAGGGTACATACCTAAGGTCCTACGTCTGAGAAGACCGTTAGGGTGCAAACCCTTCTTGGAGTTCCCTTCTTCTTTCTCTGACCTGCAAGACAAACAAATCAAAGAAATCAACAGTACATGTATAGAAGTTTATGTATAAATCATCTTTATGCTATAAAGTTAGTTATAAATAATCTTTAAGTAACTACTTTCATAAGAATTCGACACAAGAATCTCATAAGCATAAAGAAAGATTATTCGGGAACAAAGACGTGTTTCTTTATATATAAAGGCAAATAAAGTACATATATCGGAAAGATATCACCTGAACACCTTCAGCAGGCTCCAAGCAAGCTTCCTCCCGGATTCGTTCCAGCCTCCAGCCTTCAACAAGAGCTCCTTCCAAGTCTTACTCAATGATGATGTCAAGGATGAATGATCACCAATACACATGGAAACAAGGGTTTCCTATGCAAAATGGGGGAAGTGCAGGATGCACCAAGGACTTCAGACCTGGTCTAAGGGAAAAATCTCAGCATAATAATCTTGCTCTCCTTTCTCTCTCCCCTTGGCCTTCCCTTTGATGTCTTTTTATACCCTCTCCAAAGTAGTTTTTTAGTTAGGAGTTGGTTGGGAACAGTTGGGCCACGGGCACTAACAGGTGATCCAGCAGGTAAACCCGCGATCACCGCCCGAAAAAGAGGAAATTATATTTTTTTAAGTGTTTTAATAGATACACGCGGGTTGGGTATGACAGACCCGCGTGTACACGCGTTTAACACAGGGCAAAGTCGCGTACAGGGAATAAAACACTGTTTTTTAAATTTTTGGACCAGGTCTGGAAGGAGGGGTTGCCCTAGGCCATAAGTGCAGCATCACAAACCATAAGAGTGAGATTTGGAGCTATAACAGATGCCCCCTAATGTATGAGGTCAGAAGGGGAACATGATGGCCGAAATACATTAAGTAAGTACAAGGAAAGGAACTCTGCCGAAAAACCGAGGAGGACTTCACCGGAATTCAGCCTGCCAAGCCACCGAAAGGAGATCAGAAAGAAACACTGTCTGAGGCGGGCATACCCATGCTCAGAAAAAGTAAAGCATGTCCGCATATCAAGTACAAGCGGATCCACTAAGTATACAAGTATAAATGACTGTAAAAATACATAATGGATCATCTGATCATAATGAGTAAGTACATGTCTGAATATCACATATAAAACTGTCAATGATGCTGAAAGATGCAACGGATCACTGAAATCAAAGACTGATCCCATAAGGTACCAACTGAACATGATGGAATAGGATGGTACTACACTGCAAACTCAGGTGCCAGCATATAGAATGTCGCCATGACTGACTGCAACATATAAGGTGGAATGGTATCAACTAGCAGTAACAGGAGCAACTGTCAAGTGAACCAATGAATGCTGATACAACCTGAGGTCTTCACCGACCGCCGTGGTACATTTCTACACCATGGGAATAAATGATCTGAAGTCGACCATGTGAGAAATCGTTTGATTACCGGTCATTGATGTATACCGTTAACAAACGCGAGACTACTCACCGATAATGATAATGAGCGTCAAGGTACCCAGTACAATCTAACAAGTGTGAATAGATGAGCTGAAGTCGAACACCTGTAAGAATCTATCAATCAGGAGACAATGATGGTTTCCCACTGTCGATAGCGAGGAATCTGCCACTAATGACTGCAAACCCCAAGGTACTGCCAAATGGACTCTAGATCTTTGCCCCAGAGCAATGAGTCGGAGTCGATAGGGAAAGATCCGCTAGAAGGAAGGCATTAAGGCATCCTCCATCAATCTAGCGCGAGTGTAACCCATAGGCCAATAATGTGGAAGGAATCGGACGAAAAAGATGTAGTAACCCAACCGAAAGTACGTTTCCGGCGTACACAAGATGTGGCTAGCGCACGGCAGAAACCCTCTGAACCAACCAATAATGAAAGCTGACACAGAGGCGAGGTATCCACCAATAGGGTCAAATGGAAACCAAGGTACTGCACGAATCCCAATGTGTGATAATGTATGCTGATGTCGAACACAAGGGAAACCACTCAGTCAAAGACCCATGATACTGATCGATGCTGAGCACAAGGTGACCTATCAATAATGAAAATAGGGCCAGGGTGCGGTCTCTAGGTCTGCCCTCAGAGCAATGTGTCGTCGTCGATAAGGACAAGACCCGCCAGCAAGAAGTCAATGGGGACCTTCTCAAACCGGCACGAGTGAAGGACCAATATAACTGATGTGATGATAGACATGACACTGACAACCAGGGATGGCCGACTGAAAAATGAGTCAAGAGACACCGCAGAAAGGCCGACTCAGGCTAACTTCCCTTGAACAAAAGCACGACTCAATGTGACTATGTGGCAGCATATAATGAATCTGTATAAGTTCGTCATGCAGGAGGCACGAACGAACCCTCCATATGATTGGAAGAGATAACCAATCGGGGGAGAACTGACTCGATAACAAGGTTATGGCTTACCTAAGTCACACTAAATCCCACCCATGCGGAGGAGACTTTGTTTTGAGTGCTTTGTTCAAGGGCGACACGACTGACTCTAGCTGCCAACAATAAATGGAAATAATGTCCCTGTTCCCGCTCTTTTTGGAATATTTAATTTTTTTGTCTTTTTCTGATAAGCCGGAAAAAGAATAAAAGAATGCTATGGTACAGTGGAAAGAACGAGTGTCGGTGAAACAGATGCTCTAGTTCCTGGGAAAGGAACGTTCCTATGCTCAATGCAGGGAGGTGAAAAACTGGTCAGTGACACTCAGAGGTATGTCCCTTCCACGGATCTGGGTATGTCAAGCTGCAGAGGTCAAGGGTATGCAAGGTTGATTTTTTGCAGACGTCATGGTCAAAAGTGGGCTTAAACACGAGTCCAAGTGAAGCCGGCTATAGGCCAAAAGGTGCAAATGGTCAACATGCAATGCAGAAGTACAACTCAACACACATAGGAGCCTCTAGGGTATAAGGCCAGAACAAAGCGAAGAAGCAAAGAAGAATGAGTCTTCAACGCATAAGTCATGGCGGGACTACAGAGGACTCCCGAGCCTACTCAAAACGAAGCAGCATGGGCAACAAATGTCAGTGAGGTGCTAACTAGGATGCCCATGTAAAAGGATGGCTCTACCATCATGTCATGATTTAAAGAATCGGCGAGTGAAAATGGCTTGCGAACCATAACATGATGGGGTCGACCCTACGGCAGATGTATCGGTCAAATGGAGGCCAGTATGCATAATGCAACGGAAAAATGGTGTCCCTAACCTATATGCCAGTGAGAACACGATACCTGCCATGACGGGTCAGCAGTCATGGAACCGTCTCGAACCGTCGAAAAATGTCCAAAATGTCCTGAAAAACAACTCAATCTCGACATTCCAAGCTCCCAAGTTAAAAGTGACATGAAACCAAACAAAATAAAATTTTGAAAAAATTTTACATTTTCAAAACTTATAAAAAGAAATTTTGGACTTACCATTTTCACCGTTTGACTTGGAGAGCAAATTGTGGAGCAAAAGGAGCAAACTTTCCCCGTGACTTATTCAACCGTTCAAACTTGCCGAAAACTTCCAGGTAAGCACTAAACTTGTCTTGCAATCAATTGTGATAGTTTTTAGGAAGTTTAATTAATGTTTCACCGTTAGATTTTTGCAAAAAATTACTCTGCGGCGTACACGCGGGTTGGATGTATATAAATCGCGTATACGACGGCCCTACACGCGACTGTGTATAGGGTAAACCGCGTGTGCGCAGCGAAAAATTTTTATACGAAAAACTAATGGATGAAATTGATTTTTTCTTCCAGGATGACTCTCACATGGCGTGAAAGAGAGCACTCAGCTGTAGATAATGAAGTTATGGAGAATGATGAGGCATTAGATGCCTTACGGGGATGCGGATTGTTAAAATTCTTTAAGTTGCCGAATATGAAAGCAAATGTGCGTCTGCTCGAGAGACTTATTGATTACTGGGATGTCGAGGAAGAAGCTTTTATGATTGATCAAATGCCACTCAGGATAGAAGTGGAAGATATATATTTCATCACGGGCCTTTCCCGAAGGGGAGAGGTAGTCCACTCCCGGGGCAGGACCCGGAATAGTCTCAGCGTAGACGACTATGTACAACTTTACTGCCCAGGTCATCGGAAGGTCGGGAGTCAGATCTCGATCCCACACGTGGCGAGTTTGTCACTGCGGATAATCCTGTTCACCATAGCTCGAGTGAACGGGTCATCTTCGCTACATCAGGCATCACGAGTAAACATGAGCGTAGCAGTGGACTGTCTCACCACGGTGTTTGACTGGTGTACTCCCCTACTTGCCAACATGAAGGAGCAGCTTGCTTCTATCAGGAAGGGACAGACCAAGAACTTTGGGTATGGGACCATTTTATGCACATTTTTCTTCGAGAAGGTTCCTGCACTCCGTCCCAGGGTAGCAGTTCCCATCAGTAGTCCACGTGATCCACGTATGGGCCGGTGGGCTGACTTGATGAAACGTCTGGGGGGTGGGGAAGTGCCCAGGAATGCATTCGACGACGACTTTTTTGCTTGGTGGGAGCAACAGATCATCGCCATAGACGACTACCCCTATGCTGGACTGGATTTCCGAGGAGATCCTGACCTAGTACTGCCACCAGATGCAGCATGGGGCGAGATCGGTAAGATTTTTTTGATTTTTATGATTTTATGATTTTTAGGATTTTTCAAGCATAATGATGAACTTTGAAAAATATATTTTTTTGATGAGATTCAAATGACTGATATGATGATCATGTTCCAGACATTGGGCCTGTGCGACCAGATGGATTCCCACGGCACGGACGGCGTGGCCGAGGAGCCGAAGAGGCGGCTGCGGATGCGGAAAGGACCCTCGCCAACGTGCAGCGACACTTGGCGAGATTGAGCTATCAAGTACCGATGGCCGAGATAGAGGACCTTCCTCCAGATATGCAGCGTCATGTGGTTGGGATGCCACGTGACTGGGTTCGCGTTTTTCGGCGCGTGGCCAATGCTATAGTTAGTTATTTAGCTGCTCATCCAGAGCCGAGGCATTAGATATGCCTGACATGATTATGGGCATTTGAGTCCCAATTTTGTATATTTTTGGACACACATATGTACACTCGAGACGCTTTGTGATATATATATATATACAGTTTGACTTTTTGATGCATGATTTTATGATGATGAATGATTGATATGCCAGTCTAATGCTTGATTAGCGATAGAATCAGCTAACCAATTTTGAGATCTTGGAATGTGCAAATAATTAATGTAAATAAATGATCTTTGCAACAACCTCACCCTTAAATATTGGCGATATAATGATGGATCTCTAACCCGATAAATGTTATTTAACTGAGACACTATCAATTGAGAATCAAGATACACTACCAACGAGTCGATCCCGTAAGAGATTGCCTCGGATAATAAATTGATAACAGCTGTATACTCGGCCATATTGTTTGAAGCAGGACCGATACACACGCCTCTCGATGTCATCAACTGACCAGTTGGGTAATAAAGTACCCAAGCTGCGGAAGCAAGATTCCGAGTGTGCCGACTAGCACCATCGGCGAATCCAAAATAAACCAAATCATCCATCAACACCTGCCAAAGCAGACCAAAAGTGCTGATATCAGAAAAACGCTCGATAAGATATGTACAAATATACATAAAATACAAAGAAGCCATTGCCTGGTAAAACTAAGCAAAATACTTCTTTAAATAGAGCCCATTTCGGGGCTCCGCCAGCTTGTTTCCTTCGAAATCAATTAACTCATACGATCCTTTTTCTAAGACTCGTTTGATAATGAAAGGACCGTACCACATAGGCTTGAATTTGCCTGCCCCCAAGGCGTCCTTATCTTGGTCATAGACCAAGACAAGGTCACCTTCAGAAAAAACACGAGGTCTGACAGACTTATCATACTGAGTTTTGACCCTTTTCTTATGGGCCTCATTCGTCGTGGCAGCATCTCGACGCTGCTCATCGAGATGTTCCAGATGAACTAGGCGCTCCTCGAGACTCGAAGTCTCAGGAAGAAGCTCGACAGCCAATTTCAGAGATGGAATTTCACATTCGACCGGAAAGATAGATTCCACCCCGTAAACTAACTGAAAAGGAGTAAAACCAGTAGCCGTTTTAACGGAGGTTCGGTATGCCCAAAGAGCCGGATACAACATAATGTGCCAATTGGACCGATTTTTATCGATTGTCCGTTGGAGTATCGTCTTAAGAGTTTTATTGACCGCCTCGACCTGTCCATTGGCCTGAGGATAGTAAGGAGACGAATGCTCTTGACGGAAACCTAATTTAAAAGCCAATTCGGACATTAGCTGATTTTGGAAATGACTGCCATGGTCAGTGACAATCTCTCTTGGGATACCGAATCTTGAGATAACTTGATTGAAAAGAAACAAAGCTGCCGTGTCACTGTCGCTCTTATAAGTAGGCATGGCTTCAGCCCACTTCGTGAAGTAGTCTACAGCCACGATAATGTACTTGTGATTTGCCGCTGAAGGCGGATTACAAGTCGTAAAATCAATACCCCACTTCGTAAAGGGACCGACGGTGACAACGGGAAAAAGGGGAGCTGGATGCGCGCGCATCTTGCGAGTAAAAATTTGACACGGGTGACAGCGTTTTACCGCTTCCACACAGTCCTTAAAGAGTGAAGGCCAAAAGTAGCCGGCACGTAAGATGCGCTGGGCTGTAGCAAGCCCGGATAGATGACCACCACAAGCTCCACTGTGGCAATCATTAAGCACAGACTCTGCTTCCTCTAAGGTTAAACAACGTCGAAGAATTGAATCAACCCCTCGACGGTATAAAGTGTCACCAATGATAACATAGTTTTTAGCCAGGTGACGTAACTTGCGACGTTCATCCTTGGAGGAAGTAGAGGGAAACTTCGAAGTCTGGAGATAAACAATGATATCTCCATACCAAGGGTCTTGTGAAGAGATGAGGAATATATGTTCGTCGGGTAAACTTTCCTCATAAACAACATCCTCTCCACAAGGAAGCTCAGAAATTAGCTCCGCGAAGACCATAGATTTCTTAGACTTGGCGGACAAGAACTCGAGGTCGAATTCTTGTAAAATGACTATCCATCTATTATATTTGCCCCCAATCACTCGCCTACTGAGGACAAATTGGAATGGATTGACCGTCGCTAAGACAAAAGTTTTGCGTAGCAAAATGTAATGACGGAGCCTCTGGACAGCATGGACTGCTGCCAAGGCCAACTTCTCAACAGGAGAATAGCGGAGTTCAGGGCCTATCAAGCCTCGGCTCAAATAATAAATCACGTGCTCGACAAGAGCATCGTCTTCCTGAACTAGAACCATACCAATGGTAGATTCTGCTGCAGCGAGATATAAAAGGAAGTCTCTACCGTAATCCGGTGGACTCAAAAGCGGGGCAGAGACTAATGCCTTTTTCAAAGCATCAAACGACCGCTGCGCAAAGTCGTCCCACAGGAATGGAACTCCTTTCCGTAGCAAACGCATGAACCCTTTAGTGATCTCGGCATAGTTTGCTATAAACCTTCTTAAGAAATTGGCCTTCCCTTGAAGACTTTGAAGTTGACGAATTGAAGACGGGGGAGGCAACTGAACTATTGCCTCAACCTTGAAGGGATCAACCCGTATCCCTTCATTGGAAACTATAAACCCTAACAACCGACCTGATGTAACCGCGAAAACGCACTTATTAGGATTCAACCGGATTTTGTAAAAACGACATCGCTCAAAGACTAATCGAAGATGACTAGGATGATCAGTTCTCTTTCGAGAACGAGCAGCGAGATCATCTAAGTATGCCTCGATGATATGTTTGATGTCGTGGAAAGCGTAAGACATGGCCCGCTGGAAGGTGGCTCCAGCATTTTTAAGACCGAAGGGCATCTTTCGATATGCAAAGGTACCCCAGGGACATATGAAGGCAGTCTTATGCTGATCCTCAGGACGGATAGAGATTTGATTATAACCTGAGAAACCATCCATAAAGGAGAAAATCGCATTACCCGCACACTCGTCAATAATTTGATCAATAAATGGCGTGGGGTAATTGTCTTTTGGACAAGCCTTGTTTAAGTCCCTAAAATCGATGCATACGCGGATTGTTCCTTGCTTTTTGTCCACAGGGACTGGATTCGAAACCCAATCCGTAAGAGGAACAGGGTATATAAAACTCGCCCTTAGCAGCTTCTCAACCTCAGCTTTGATAGCCGCTGCTTTCCTAGGGTTAACCGGCCGAAGCCTTTGACGAATCGGTTTTGCGTTTTCGTACGTCTTGATCTCATGTTGGACGATAGAAGGATCAATGCCGGGCATTTCCTCATAAGACCAAGCAAATACATCACGATATTCCTTGAATAGGTCGGTGTAAATTTGAATTTCTTCAGGGGAACACTCACTTCCGATGAAGATATTCTCGATGATGTTAGGATTTTTAGAGATGTTTATAGGTATCGTTTTTGAGATTACCGACATATTACCTTCAGCACGTGTGTGTGTTGGAGCCAAAGGGTTCGATACCGTACAAACATCACTACCAACGAGCTCGGAGAATCTAGATTCTACTTCCTGCAATGGAGGAAGAAAATATGAGCGATGGTGTAAGTCTTCCCAAGGTCGATCTATACCCATCATAATTTCGAGGATTGCTTCTTCAGAAGGTAGAACCGAATCTAAGCAGTCCAAGGCAGAGTTAGAATCAAAGCTCCAAGCGGGGACCACATGACCATCTAGCTCCTCTTCGGAAAAGGGAGTAGAATGGTTATCTGCAGAGTCTACGATAGCCTGATATCTAAGCTCAGCTGCAGATATAGGAAACGCCATTCCATTAACTTGCCCTTCAACTAATGTGGTCGTAGGTGAAGGCAAGGTCCAAGGGTCGGAAAAATGATGAGTTCGGAAGAACCCCTCTCGAGAAGATTCCTTGGATGATGAAATAGCATTGATTCTTGCAAAAGGAGAGGGAAGATCAAACGTACCCATCAATGAGGAATACATCCCTACTCCTAAATTCTCAGTCGGCGGGCGAGGGTTATCCACCAAAGGAACAGTAGAGTCGGAGGTTGCTTGAGGATCGATTGGAGCGTAGTCCAATTGATCAACCTTAACGATTTTCCCCTCATGAGGAAAGCAAATGACACGAAACAAAGTCGAAACAACGGCTTCCATCTCGTACACCCAGTTCCTTCCTAATAGGAGATTATAGTCTAGGTTAGCATCTACGACTTCAACTTCGATATTAACGACCTTCCCTCCAACACATATAGGAAAGGCCGGGATAATCCCATGCGGCTTGTGAGAATGGCCATCAAATGCAGTTAAGACGGTTGGTGAAGGAACAGCCGAAGGTGAACCGATAGCCTTCCAACAAGACATGGACATGACGCATGTGGAAGCTCCTTCATCTATAACGGTACGAAAAATATTGATTTTCCGGTATGTTGACTTTACTTGAAAAGCCATATGATGAGGGAGTCTCTTTTTGACATTTGACATGTCAAAAGAGAGCACTAGAGAGTTAGCTGAATCGACTGCTCCAATGGCGGAGAGTAAAGCACTTCTCTGAGACGGACACGACTGGAGAACTTCCAAAGCGGACATAGCACATGGGCTTTGAGCCAAATCCTCCACAATGGAGTAATTTTGAGCAGCTCTAGCATTGGGGTTAATTGTCGCGCGTTTGGCGGAACCTTTCGGTATCCTAGGTACAGTCTCAACAGGAGGTCGCTCAATATGAAGGTCATTACTTCCGGGAACCGTTTTATCCTTAGATGTTTCGGCTTCACCATAATCACGTGACCGAGTAGTCACGTTAACGTTTGAACCCATCATAAAAACATTTGATGCTTTTTCCCCTTCCTGGTTGCCCCCAGAGGAGGTCCCAGGATTCGAATTCGCGCCAGCAAGAAGTTGCTGCCCTTGGGGAAACGGGTTAGTCAACACAGCTTGCGAACTAGAAGTCCCTTGCTGTGCTAACAAGCGCTGAGCGTCTTCGATTTTAGGGCAAAGATGAGTTAGATGGTCTCCACTGCATAACTTGCAAGGAAACTTGACTTTCTTTCTCGACTCACCCTTACCACCACCAGCGTTGTTGCCGGATTTATTTGCATCGGGCTTCCCATCCGAGTTCTTCTTTTTACCACGTCCTTTCTTTTTCCCATCGGAATTTTGATTTCCTTTGGGGTTATTGGATTGGACGGCGTTAATGGAAGAATTTTGGGAAGCAGGAGGATTAGACATTGTGACTTGGTTGTTAGGAGCAGTTTGTAATGACAACTGCTGCAATTGATTTAGCAAGTTCACTGTAGTTGAGTCTACAGACCCCACGATACCATCCGCATGCGGACCTGGCTTTGGCTTAGCTAAATCAACCTTAGATCCAGGAGCATCTGGCAAGTACTTTTGGAGGATCCCAGACTGAGAGTAGATCAGTTCTAACTGCTGGGCCCTGAAAATGGCTTGCTCCTCAGAATAGACCCCAGACATGGAGACATCCTTGGAGATCTCAGGTTGCAAAGACTTCAAAAACCACTCTAGACGGTACTCCGGAGGGATTTCGGCTTTAATGAGCCTTTTTCTCCGTCTCCATTCCTGTATGTGATCAGAAATGTGGGTTGCCTTATCTTGACGAAAGGTAGCCAGAAGTTCAGTTCCGGCATCATAGCGGACAGGCAACTGAAAGTGATTCAAGAAGATATTAGCTAAGTCTGCGAACGATGTAAAGCTGCCCCCTGGCAACTCTATGTACCATTTAGCCGCATTACCAGTCAAGGTGCGCTGAAAAAGTCTCAACCTAACCGAATCTTCGATGAGGGAGTTAGATGAGCACCACAAATGGAATGTGGTTACATGATCGCCCGGATCTTCACCACTCTTCCCTTCGAATTTTGGGATGTCCGAAGGGAGTTTGGTTGGGACCGGAGGCCAGGCTGGATTGTATCTGATAGGGTCGTTCGTTAGCTTAGTGAGATCTGGCAAGTTTAACGTTGCCAGAAATGGAAGCCTAGGAGGACCTAGGGGATTCCACCCAGACTGGGCAGAACTCCCCAAGTTCTGAAAAGATTGTCCTGGGATTTGAGAGGCACCAGGCTGCCCCAAGTGACCAGTAGAACCAGCTGAACCGAAGGGCAAGCCTTGTGGTCCAGCAAAATTCGGAGTTTGACCAACTCCTGCCGTATAAGCTCCATAGCTTGCAAAGTTTCCTCCTATAGAATTGTAAGGAGTCGATAACCCCTGATATGGGTTCCAAGCCGAAGCGAGGGGAGGAATACTTTGAAACATGCTAACCGTGGAATACGGCCTACTTCCTTGTTGACCGATGAATGGATTCGCAGTTCCTGCGTTACTAGCCCCAGGGTTATTCCAACCTTGGAAAGGATTGCTGCTTTGTCCTATTGAAGAAAAAGGCATGGATCCTACCGTTGGGTTGGAATGTGGAATATGACCACTTCCAAAAGGAAAACCCTGAAATGAAGCCGATCCGCCCATCATGGACGTAGCGGCATTGAACGGAACTGACGGAATACCCTGTGATTGGGTGCCAAAAAGGAAGGAACCAGTACTAAAAGCATTGGTTTGGGCATTTCCACTCGTGGATGGAATGGAGGTAGACCCAACCAAAGATGTGCTAGCAAACGATCCGAACAAGGAAGCGGAGGGGATGGAAATGGTTCCTCCCCCTTGCACCGATGTTGGGGTTTGCATAGTCGCAGCACTTGTGGAAGCCATGCTTCCAGTAGTGATCATAAATGGTAAGCGCGTAGCGTAACCTGGACTCGCTGGTCTATATAATGGAGGCCCAACGTATTGCAATACGTCTGGGTAACTAGATGGTAGTGGAGAATTTGGAATCACTAATGATTCTGAAAGTTCTTCTACCTCTACGTTATCCTCCGCTTGAAAGCGAACTTGAGAAAAGACTGGAGCGTCCCTCTCTTGTTCAAAAGTACCAGGCCTTGCTTGGCCGCTAATATCCCCGAGAGGAGGATCAATCCCCGATGCGTCAGCCGGCGTGGGACGGACCCCACCGGTAGTATTCCCTCTGCGCCTTCTAGGAGAAGGCTCTAAACTAGGTGGCGAGAGACCACGAAGTCTTCGAGACCGTCTTGGAGACCGGTCAGCCACTTTGAATTTTTGTTATGATCTTATCTAAAGACTCAAAAAATTAAAAGCTAGGCCAACTAGGAGCACAGAGCACACACTAAAAAGTTCCTAAAGATACAGCCAGTCAAACAACTTTCAAGTATTTCCGCTCCGGGTGATTGAGACCGGACACCAAAATACGAGAAAGTGAATCAAAGGGCCTTCCGAGGATAGTCTGGGATGATGAGGGCCCAGTCCTATCAGCGAAGGTATCAGAGGAAGTTACGCTGACCTCCTAACAACAGTCTGCGCCGGTGCAAGCCCCCAAGCTTCGCAAGGGTGCCCTCCGGAAGTACTGTCGAGAGTGATACAACGTCGACCTCAGGTGCCACGGGATTCCCCTCCGCAGCCACCTATGCAGATCCCTAGGAAAGGCAACTATGGGTACCAACTCGTCGCAGAAGCCAGGCGGAACAGTCGTGAGGTAAGTTCGGACAAGTAGGAGAGGGGGTATCTCTCTTCCCTGTCTTCACAGACCCTCGTGCTTAACTCCCAGATCCGGAGTCTTCCTGGTCTCCCTAACGCTATTGGATTTACTCTCTTTAATCAGACTCTTATGTTTGACGTTTTGTGTGGCCTTGGAGAGTTAACTCTCCACTCGCCTAATCCAAGGCCCTAAAATCCTAAACTTGTTGGTGTAATAACTAAAACAAAAAGTTCTAGTGGATTTTAATTAAGCGCTTGATTTTATTAGGCTGTTCTTTAAGTCAAAGGTAATGTAGGTGAAACTTGTGGTGTTTTATGGACGCAAAAGAAATTAATAAAACCTAGCTACATGCACATGCACTTTTGTTTTCGATGAATAGCAATTTCTATGAGGTTCAGAAGGCACTTGTAATATAAACAAAAATTTTCCTTTTTCTTTTCAGACTCCACACTCACAAAAACTAACAAAACTAAATATGCCTAAAAAGAGATGCAAATCTTTCCCTAATGCAAGAACTAAATGTGGATGCGCAATTCAAAGACTACTCTAAAAACAAAGAAGGAAAGTTGCTGCTTTACCAAATTTTGTCTTGCCACTGAAATGCTTAGATAGAAGATGATTTGTTACTAATCATTTCGTCCAAACAATAAAAACAAGTTTTAAGATAAAAAACAAAGCACTTTCACTTCGCAAAAAAGGAAATCAGATGAGAAGCAAGTTTAAGAAAGCGAAACTCAAAAACTTTCAAAAGATTTTCTTTCAATCAAACCAAAAAGTCTTTTTCAAAGGAAAAACTCTCAAAAATACTGACACCAATGATTGATAAACAAGCAACCAAACACTTTTGTGAATTGACACCAATGAAATGATGAGAACTCAACAAAAATAAAATGTGTTCGAAGTCGCTTTTGACAATCAAAAGCAGCAATGAAAGTCCAAGAAATCAAAAGACAAGTTTCAAGGAAATGGTAACAAACAACTTTCCCGAAACGAAGGAGCAAATGGTCATAAAAATGATTTCGTTAAGCAAACACAAATGTCATGAAAACAAAATGGACACAAAGATTTTAAGACAATCTTCCCACTCTGCCGAAACAGAGCAATCAAGATTCTTAAACAGAAACCTTGTGTGTCAAAAATCAATGACGCTTGCAATCAACGAAAAACAAGACTAGCACTCCTAGAGAGAGTTCGAAACAAGATGCCCCCTGTTAAACAGAGAACTATCACTGGGAATTGACTGCTTTAAACTGACCCAAACCACCAGACAGACATTCAGCCAAAAGAAAAATTATAAATCTTGAAAATTATGTGATATACGCGCCTGCAATTATTTGCAGAATGCGTGTACACGCGACTGTAACTAAGGAAACCTGCGTATACGCGGGTTTACTTAGTGCAACTTGCGTATATACGCTTCTGTAATCCAGAAAAAGTGCGTATATGAAGTGTTTCAAGAAAAATAAAAAAAACACAAACTGAAAAACTGGAACAGCTTGGAGTTCAAGAAAATATCAAACAGTCAGAACCAACAAACAGAGGGACTGAGCCTAGATTGGCTTGAGGACTACCCAAACTAGGAACAACAAGAATGTTGTCCCCAGCGGAGTCGCCAATTCTGATTGAAGGGAAAGTACCCCTAGAGTCCTTTGGGCTGAGACTCTACCAGACTGAAAATTGCTTATACAAAGAAACACACACACACAGCCATCTTTTTTACTTTTAAGCAAATTCTAATGTTTTAGGGTACATACCTAAGGTCCTACGTCTGAGAAGACCGTTAGGGTGCAAACCCTTCTTGGAGTTCCCTTCTTCTTTCTCTGACCTGCAAGACAAACAAATCAAAGAAATCAACAGTACATGTATAGAAGTTTATGTATAAATCATCTTTATGCTATAAAGTTAGTTATAAATAATCTTTAAGTAACTACTTTCATAAGAATTCGACACAAGAATCTCATAAGCATAAAGAAAGATTATTCGGGAACAAAGACGTGTTTCTTTATATATAAAGGCAAATAAAGTACATATATCGGAAAGATATCACCTGAACACCTTCAGCAGGCTCCAAGCAAGCTTCCTCCCGGATTCGTTCCAGCCTCCAGCCTTCAACAAGAGCTCCTTCCAAGTCTTACTCAATGATGATGTCAAGGATGAATGATCACCAATACACATGGAAACAAGGGTTTCCTATGCAAAATGGGGGAAGTGCAGGATGCACCAAGGACTTCAGACCTGGTCTAAGGGAAAAATCTCAGCATAATAATCTTGCTCTCCTTTCTCTCTCCCCTTGGCCTTCCCTTTGATGTCTTTTTATACCCTCTCCAAAGTAGTTTTTTAGTTAGGAGTTGGTTGGGAACAGTTGGGCCACGGGCACTAACAGGTGATCCAGCAGGTAAACCCGCGATCACCGCCCGAAAAAGAGGAAATTATATTTTTTTAAGTGTTTTAATAGATACACGCGGGTTGGGTATGACAGACCCGCGTGTACACGCGTTTAACACAGGGCAAAGTCGCGTACAGGGAATAAAACACTGTTTTTTAAATTTTTGGACCAGGTCTGGAAGGAGGGGTTGCCCTAGGCCATAAGTGCAGCATCACAAACCATAAGAGTGAGATTTGGAGCTATAACACTTATAAATACACTGATCTTGGAAACCCGATAGTGACCATACAAATAAATGATATCTCTTTACCAAACACCCTTATTGATATAGGTGCAGAAATAAATGCCATGACTGTGGATATTATGCAAAAGTTGCAGCTAGAAGGCTTAAGGCCCACTCAAACTTTATTGGAATTAGCAAAAAAATATATTCTTAAACCTGCAAGAAATCTGGATGACATAACAGTTGTACTAACTTCCTGGGAATATCTGATAGATTTCTTTTGTGATCCATGCAAAATCCTCCAAACCTAGACACCCAGCAGTACTGGGTCGACCTTGGCTCGCTACTGTTGATGCCTTCATTGGATACAGGTCCGGAGAGATGACAATTTCTAACGGATGTCAAAGTCAAAATATTGTTTTATTTCCTCCTGCCCAACCTACTATAGAAGTTCCTCTATGGTTAGAAATCCCATATGGAGAAGAGGAATGTACTCAACCATTGTTAACAATTGAGTAGTGTAAAGGTCTTCAAGAACAAACCTAGGATCAAGTTTTTAACTTGTTCTTAGCCACAATGAGATGTATTGATTTCCTGCAATCTTTCCAAGAATATGAGCATATTTTCAGGTTTGAATTTCAGGAAACATGTCATCCGTCTACCTCCTCGTTGTTTGCAACAACAATAACAAATGAAAGAAAGGAGTCATTTTCCCATGATGTTGAAATTGTGAAAGTTTGATTACTTGAATCACCACTGCAGCAACTGGTTTATTCTACCTACTTATTCTTCAGTAAGTTATTTACGAAATCCCTTCAGTAAATATTAAAATAAATTCTACTATAGATATCACACCATTATATAGAAAGAAATACATGCACAAGAATTAAACACATCGACATAGTAATTTTTGGACAATCGTCCCTTGAAAAAACCAATGTGGGAAAACCGGTGCAACATAGGAGGATTTTATTAATCAGCTTTTCTTGAGTAAACTAGGGTGCCAACTGGCTCACCCAACAGAGATAAATTCTTTGACACCTCCCCTAGGCTCAGTGTCAGACCAGCTAGCCTCTGCGCAGCTCCCAGACCCTCTGCGTCAACACTCTGCCTCTCTGCATCAGCACCTGGCCTCTTTGCGTCACCCACACAGGCCCTCCAATGACTGTGCAGTCCTGTTGCCTCTATGTCTTCCTGAGTGGCTCTGTGTCTGCCTCTCTGATCTCTGCCTGGTCCTCTGGCACTGTCCCTACCTCTCTGTTACATACTCGCTACCTCTTGCTGCAATCCAATCTTCTAGTTCGAGTTTCTTAGTAAGCCCCGCTCCAGAAATCGAACTGACTGGTCTCCCTTAATGTATCTCCAATTGACCCTCAAGTCTTCTCTTATACTTTTCCTATTGATGAATCAACGACCGATATTAAGTCCCTAATCAACGACTAAGATTAAAATAGACTTAATCTTCGTCTCTTAGAAGCTTCTCATCCTTATCTTTATTAATACCCATTAATATTTTTATTTTCCTAAGTTTAGACTTAGGAACCCATTAAAAATATTAATTATTTTAATAACTCTTCATCCGAATGGAATTTTCCAAAACGATTTCTGGGTCTTGGAGATCTCATGCGATTTATCCTCTCCACCAATTTTCATGGCTAGATCGCATCCTATGCTACCCCAAATAAACAAAAAATTATCCTGGGAAGTCTCTATATATTAATTATGGTTAGGGTTAGAACAATAAGAATAATTGACCCAAATGATTATAAGGCAATGTGGTGCTTTGGCATGGGACTACTTTGATATGAAAGGAATTCACCCAGATACCTACATACACCATATCTATACAAACGATGAAATTAGACTAGTAAGTCAACCTCAAAGGAGAATGAACCCAACCCTAAAAGAAATAGTAAAAGAAGAGCTTCAAAAACTCTTAAATGCTAACTTCATTTACCCTATCTCTGATAGCAAGTGGGTGTCACCACTAGTCATCGTACCTAAGAAAAATGGTAAATGGAGGATTTGTGTGGATTTTAGGGAACTGAATAAGGCCACCTTTAGAGACTATTTCCCATTGCCTTTCATTGATTAGGTATTAGATACCTTGATTGGGAAGAAATATTTTTCCTTCCTGGATGGATTTAGTGGCTATAACCAAATCCAAATTGCACCTGAAGACCAAGAAAATACCACCTTTACTTTTCCATGGGGTACTTATGCCTATAGGGTTCTTCCTTTCGGGTTATGTAATGCCCCTGCCACCTTTCAAAGGGTTTTCCTTGCTATTTTTTCAGATCTAACCCAAGATTGTGTTGAAGTCTATATGGATGACTTCACAGTATATGGGAAAGATTTTCAACAAGCTTTAGACAACCTGGAGAAAGTCTTAATCATATGTCAAGAGACTAACCTTGCCCTTAGCAATGAAAAATCTAGAATGATGCTTACTGAGGGTATTGTGCTAGGTCATCATATTTCTGAAACTGGGATAAGAGTGGATCCTGCTAAAATTGAAATAATTGCTCAAATTAAAACTCCCAGCTCTCAAAGAGAAGTTAGAAGCTTTCTAGGGCATGCCAGATACTATAGAAGATTTATTCAAAATTTTACCACAATAGATGCCCCTATGTTTAAACTTCTAACTAAAGATGTGGATTTTCAGTGGAGTCCTCAGTGTCAAATTGCCTTTGAAACTCTTAAACAAAAATTGTCAACTGCTCCAGTTCTAAGAGGACCAAATTGGAGCCTCCCTTTTCACATTTGTACTGATGCCTCAAACACAGCTTTGGGGATTGTTATGGGCCAAAGGGAAAATCAAATCCCCTATTCCATTTACTTTGTCAGCAAAAATATCTCCCTACCGAATTTAACTATACAGTCATAGAAAAGGAATTATTATCAGTAGTTCATGCCATCAATAAGTTTAGACATTATATAACCGGGTATGAAGTGTTTGTACATACAAATCATTCAACTATTAAAGTTTAATGAATAAACCAAATCACTAATGCCCGAGTTACAAGATGGTTGTTACTACTGCATGAATTTAATATTACTATTGTTGATAGGCCAGGAAGAGATAATATTGTTGTTGATTTCTTGTCTAGACTTGTTGACACAAGTGATAGTGCACCAGTTGCTGATGATTTTCCCGATGAAAAATTATTTTATATTTCTACTTATACTCCTTGGTATGCAGATGTAGCCAACTACCTGGTTACAAGAAAACTACCACAGAATTTATCCTCAAGAGAAAAACAAAGAATCATTCAACTCAACACTAATTATATGTGGCATGATGATTGTTTGTACTGTATTGGACTAGATCTTGTAATTAGAATATGTGTACGAGAGGATGAAATGGAGGATACCTAAAAGATTGCCATAATGAGCCATGTGGTGGACATTTCGCCGACAAAAGGACCACATACAAAGTGTTACAGTACGGATATTATTGGCCCACTATTTTTAAATATGCAAAGAAGTACGTGGCTAGCTATGACGATTTTCAAAGGATGGGAAATCCAACCCAAGCAAATGAAATTCTCTTCAAGCACAGGTAGTTATTGAACCCTTCGATAATTGGGCATTATAAGTTGTTGGTCGAATTTCTCTTATGTCTAAAAATAAAAAGTATATTTTGGTATGTACGGATTATGTAACCAAGTGGTTAGAAGTGAAAGCATTATACTCTCCTAATGAGAAATCAGTTGTTGATTTTTTATTTGAGGAAATATTTATTCGCTTTGGAGTACCGATAGAAATAGTAACTGATCAGGCACCCAATTACCTCTAAATTGGTCAAAACCATCACTGAGCAATATCAAATTAGACACCAGAAATCTATCCCTTGTCATCCACAAGCGAATGGGCAGGTACAATCCACTAATAAAGTTATTGAAGCCATTCTCACAAAGACAATAAAACTGCATCACAAAGATTGGGTCGATAGTTTACCTGAGGCCTTGTGGGCCTATAGGACAACTTGAAGGAACCCAATGGGACACTTGCCTTATGAGTTGGTTTATGGAAAATAGGTACTCGTTCCTATAGACTTCCATATTAAAACCTTCAGAACAACCATGCAGATAGGAATGGATCTGGACGAGGCATAAAAAACAAAGATTGATGGAGTTGAATGCACTAGATGAAATCAGACAAGATGGATTTCAAAGAACCATGCTTGTCCAAGATTAGAGAACCAAATGGCATGATAAGTTCCTCAAAAATAAACTTTTTCAACTTAGCAACTGGCCTTTGTTATATGACAGCAGGTTTAAAAATTTCAAAGGGAAGTTGTCAACTAGATGGCTCAGACCTTATGAGATAGAGACAATATACAACAATGGCTCAATTAAAATGAAGACTATTGATGGAGAGTAGACTTCTTTTGTTGTCAATGGATACCGATTGAAAGTTTATCATCCAGTATCAAAATATGATTTTTCCAATCATGTTCTTCAGAATTCTGGAATACAATTGGTGGAAGAGAGGAACCCTCCTCTCACTGATCCACCTCTGTAATTTTTGTTGCATAATTAATTTCATTTTGTACATATATGTATATAGGTGTGCTAATGTATATGATGATTTTTTTGTTACTAACAAAAGCAAAAGTTGAATGTGTTCTCATGTAATAAGCAATAAGGAGAATGTTTGTCAGGAGTGGGTTTACTCATTTATCTAGCCCTGGTAGATTATCTATGGAAAATGGGGCTTATGGAGTTTTCTTTAAGTTTTTCAGACTCCTAAGAATTGAAAATACCGGCGAGCATGAACTAGTCTGGGCTCAAGAAAAATCCACGTGAGACTGAATGGAGTTTCTTTAAGTTTTTCAGACACCTTAAAATTGAAAACACCAGCGGGCATTAACTAATCTGGGCTTGAGAAAAATCCACAGAATAGTATTAGGTAAGTGATTTCCCAATAAAATGGAAATGGAAATAGGAAACAAAGGTCAGCTTGATCCCGAGAAGAGGAAGATATCCAGCTCCAAAATGCTTTTCCATTACAGAACCTTGGAACCTGATCAATGACTTCTTTTTCTTCAGTTTCCACCTCTTCCATTGCAATTTTGAATTCCTGCACCAGTGTGTATTTTTCATTTCCTTGTTTGTTCCAATAAATGGATTCGTATACAACATCAACAATTATCATTATCTACTCTAGCTAGACCTTCAAAATGTGTTAAGTTACAAGAGGAAGCTTGTAAAATATCAATTTGGAGATTTCACTAAGACATCAACATTCATTCGGTACCAAAGAAGTTCATTGTGTTCATCAAGTACTGAGGAAGCTCTCTGTGTTTATCTGGTACTGAAGCTCTTGGTGTTCATCCGATACTGAAGAAAATCTCTACATTCATCTGGTACTGAAGGAAATGTTTTATGTGTAACCTGGTACTGGAGGTATAACATCAATACTTTTACTTTTTTTTATTAAGGATTGATATTAATTGTGCTATGACATATGGTTATCCTCATTTTTATCACCCTTCACTTGCTAGTCATATCCTAATCCTAAACCATTTACCTTAAAAAAATAATCCTTTTGTATGATCGAATGGGATGGCTATGGTAATGATTAACTGAAGTATTGATCCTTATCCAAGCAATTATATTATCCCTTATTCCACCTTCATGGGTCGTTTAAGTAATGATGATCCAACTATTTCATAACCATGAAGGTGAATGATGACAAGAATGACTAACATAACTTTGATGTGAACCGTGCCATACCTCTGTACCTGACCACATCCTATGTATCATATATAACACCCATTTCCGTAAATACGAAGTCAGATATGGAAATAATTTTTGAACAAGCTTTGCATACTACGTATCATTGCCATATACACCACTCACTTACCAATTATGCAGACATTGTATCCATTATCAATCTCCCTTTGAATTATAAATGCCCCTTTGGATGGCTTTGCCATCCAGATGAGCATTATTTCCCTTCTTGCTTTGCATTCAGTACTATGTGTAACCAATTCTGGTACCCATGTATCCCCATTCACAGAAATGTGTGTCAACCATTTCCAGTACTCTGTGTGTCTACCATTTCCGATACTGTGTATGTCAATTTCATCAGGTACTCCGTAAAACTACTTCTGGTACGATGTGTTAAGTATTTATGGTACTCGTTTACCTTGTTTTGTACCAAACCCCTCTCAAGTTCGAGACTTGTTTTCACTATGAACATGGGGGTGGATAGGCACGAACCTGAATTTCAGTCTTACAGAGAGACCGAGGAGTATAAATCATGTAGGGAGAATCTCAAACGAGCCAAGTAGACTTCATTCCTCGGAAAATTGAAAGGGTATCGTGAAGATGTTTCTCTTTCTTTTAGTCAACATTTTGATGGTGAGAACATTCAATTTGGGGGTTTACAGTTTAAAGTGACCAAGGCTACCATAGCATAGGCCACGGGTTTACCAGCCACAAGGGTGAAGTATTTTAAAGGTGCAACCATCAATAAGGAGCTTTGTCACAAATTCTTGACTCCAAAACACCAGAACCCATACTAGACTAAATGCATTCCGAGAAGTTGGGTCAAAGAAGAGTATCGATTAATGCTTAATGCTCTACAGAGGTTTTTGACTAGTGAGGGTAGGTATGTTGTTACCTTCCTTTATCATTTGAGACTTTTGTTGCATTTCAAGGGAGGTCTTGAAATGAATTTTCCTTATTTTCTATGGATGAACCTAAACAAGATGGCCAGAGGAATTAAGTCATCCTCTGAAAATGTTAAAACTAGTATTTATCACCATGGGTTAATTAAATTGTTAGTTGCCCATGAAATCAAGAAGTAGGGCAGTGACTGAAAGACATTTCTAGTACAACACTTTGCTCAAGCAGAAAGTTCCCAACACATGGAAGAAATAATACCAGAAGAGAGCACTAAGGACATTGACAACAAACAGGAAAGCAGTAAGAAGCATCATAAGAAATTAAAGTCCAAGGCAGCTATTGATAGCCCTACTCAATCGAGGTCTGTCAACAAGTTGGATAAGGGTGAATTCAAAGGCAAGAAAGAAACTTCTGCATCAACAGGAAAGTCTTCAAAGAGTAAGAAGCCTTCTATCAATTCACCCACTCCAAGCAAGATTTCTATCAATGAGAAGAAGAAGAAAAAGTGAACTAACATTGAAAAATAAGTCGCAGGCACCACTTTAGAGGCAGTTGTTGAATTACCAAAGAAGAAACTCCTGCACCAAGTGTTAAGAAAGCAAAGAGGCCTAAAATTAATGAAGCCAGTGACAAGGCTCAAAGTTCTGAAAGGAAGAAGGTACATGTACAGGAAAAGGAAACCACCGAGACCCTGCCATCGACAAAAAGGAAAGAAGAGAAGGTTGTTCGAGGATAGTGAGCCATCAACACCCCTGTGCCGAACCACTAGAAGTATGGAAAAAGCAGTAATAACTACTCCCACTCCTCCTCTTCCAACACATTTGATTGGTATCTCTGCCTCTCCTGAAGGTGAACATGTATAAGGAGAGACACTCAATGAAACAAAAGAACTTGTCATGAAAACTTTGCAAGAATTAAGGAAAGAAGTAGAAGCTAAGAGGAGATTGGCTAAACAGAAAACACATGAGCATGATAGTTCCTTAGCTAGGTAGAAAATGATGGCCAAGATTGAAAAACTTCAGAAGAAAAATGAGAAGTTAAAGGCAGAAGTGAAAGAGTATAGGACAATGGATGACTATCTTAAGAAGGAACAAGCAGCTTAAGGATAATAGCTAGAGGCTACAAGAGGAATGTGATGAGGCCTCCACTAAGTTGAAGAAGGTTCTCTGTCTTGCGCATTTTACCAGAGTCATTAGGAGGGAACTCAAGGAAGAGGCCTCAAGTGTGAAGGTCTTAGAACCAGATAACTGATACCCAGGCAAGGAAGGCTTCATTTTTGGAAATTTTGAAGATTGATCCCTTTTGCATGAGGCCATGCAACAACTTGAGCACGGGGGAATGTTGGGTCTCCCTTTTGACACTTATAATTCCCTAATTAACCTCTCTTTTTGACCTATTTTGCCTCGAATCTATCTACTATTCACTTATTTTCTCCAAGTATATGCCCTTTTAGCCTTCTGATGTCTATATGAGGTAATTTATATCTCAAAACGTAATTTCTATGTTTTCTTATAGTAAAAATATCATCATTTGATCTTTTACTCTTTAATTTCTCTGATTGTATTTCCTACTCTTCTAGACTCGTTCAGCGTTCCGGTACTCGACCAATTCAGCATTCTGGTACTCATCCAGTTCAACATTCTAGTACTCGGGAAGCTCAATGATCTGGTATTTCATCCAGTACTCGTTTGACAATATGGAACTCATCAACCACCTGTGCACCTATCCAGTGCTCGACCAATAGTTGCATTCTCAGCGACCATGCTCACCACATGCGTGCACTCATTCAACACTTGACCCGTGGCTCGAGCTTTTGGCTAGTGCGCTCATCACAACCATTCCATTGTTTGATTCCGGTACCAAATTGTTCCATTGTTTGATTCTGGTACCAATTGCTACAGTTGTTTTATCGTTTAACTCTGGTACTCATATTCCCTGTTCGATTCTGGTACCCGTATTCCACTATTCTGTTCCGGTACCAATGTCTACTGTATGATTATGGTACCAGACTTCATCTCCAGACTTAGTGCTTCAACAAACAATCTACAATGGAACCAACAAAGTTGTTGAAGACGTCTCCTTTACTTAGTTACCTAAGATCCACTTCCTCCTCATGCACTTCGAGTCATGAGGACGAAGTTACAAATGTAATTTCAGTTTCAATATACAAATTTATGATTATCTCATGTACTTTGATTGTAATGAACCTCTTCTTTATAAAAGATAGGTTTGTCGAACGATTAGGTTAATCATAATCTTTTTATTGAATTGTTAATAATTAATCTCTTAATCTTTAGAGAGATCTGAGAAAGGAGATTAGGTTGGAAACAAAGCACTATTAGATTTGTAATGTTGATTTTGTAATCCTCCTTTTTCATTAATAATATGAGCAATAGTTGTTAAGATCAGTGTGTTATTTTACTTCTTAGATCTGTAAGCCTTTAACTTACCTTGGTAGCTAGGCAAGGGTCCACTAAAGCCATCAAGGCAAGTTTTCCTTTGTTTAAGTTATCAAATAGTTTAGTGTTTCCAGTTTTGTTTAATAAGTGATGATTTCTTAGTTCAATTTGTATTTAAGTTGTAGATTTAATGATTGATTGTTTGATGTACAGGAAGGATAAAACTTGAGATCTCACCATTCACCTACATGCGCCACTAGTGAAGACTCATATTTCTTGTACTAATTTTTATTGCCTTGTTTAGATGCATTGAATTGATTAAGAGTAATAGTTGCAGGAAACGAAGTTAGATCCATCTTGTTATTTCATGAGCCGATAAATGGAGGAACTCATTACCTAATTTAGAATATTTAGTTTGCAGTACTTGAGCGTTGTGTGGCTTTTCATTAATTGTGTGACGAAATGAATTACAATTTGTAGAATGAAGTGTTAGTTTTTAATACTCACTATCTAAACTATACACAACAGACAACGAAACTAATCTATTTTCGGCACATATAGTGCGTCAACTCTATTGATTATGATTCCCTGGTCCATAATTAAGTATTGAGGCAAACACTTAAGTATTGAGGCCCCAACAAATATTATACCAATTTATATGTGTATTATATGGTTGTTGTTTTCTTGGTATTTTTGTTGTCATTATGTTGGTTATGAGTATGTATTATGACAGAGGCTATGTATGGATCTCATCCTATTTTTACACATAGATGAATGAACAATGTATCTATGGCATAATATATGATAATGCAGCTAATGTGATAAGGAAAAAATGCCTCTTAGTGAATCTCAGATAAGTATGAGACCCCTATGCTCAGCTCTGTTATTTAAACTGTAGATTACATAATTTTGATATGTTTGACGAAATGCATGTCATGGCTAGTAGGAGTCCATTCAAGCCATTGTTCAAGTAATTGCATTTGTATCATTATTACATTGTTATCATTATGTTCTGAAGGTGTCATTGAGTTCTAGGCAATGACCTGGGCTATGGGCCTGAAAAAGTGGCTCAAATCCCAGAGATGTAGGCAAAACATTGGGCAGAAAAGTCCTTAATCGCATGCATACCCATGTTGTGGGAGCGTCCAAAGCCTCTTGGATGCATGCATGCCCATATCAAGGGAGTTTCCGAGAGTTTAATGTTCTAAAAACTCAGTTTCTCTTAGGGGTTGGTTACCTTGGTTACCTAAGTGGTTGGGATGGATCCTGGGAATTTTATTGTTGATGTGGAAGGCTTGTATGGTGTGTTTTTGTCGGTTCCACTTCCTTAACTGACACATAGGGATTTGAATCATATCATAGTAACTTCTCGTCACATTTTTACCCCAATTGGCCAGCTACTTTGGTAGATGTGGGAGGAGGGTGTTACAATGAACAACACTCTGAACATTGAAATATGAACAACAATGTATAATAAAATATAGACAATAGTACGTAGTAAAATATGGCAGCAAACTCACATGTAAACTATAAGCACATTAGCATAACATGACCAGTAGGCACAAGATATTGGAAACTGAAAGTTAAAATATATGAACATGAAAGAAACACTTATGAACAAGATATACCAACACGTACAAGTCAAACAACAAATAAAATAGAGTGCACAAGCCTCAATTGTGGGGGGGCTCCATACCTCAACAAGCCCACCAAGTGACTACCAATGGTTTGAAATCAAAGGAGTTGCATATATTATATGAAATAAACTTGAAGCAAGCTTCAAAGTTGAAGTCTTAGCTTACAAGTTATTTCTTCAATGTTTTTTGAATGAAAACTTACTTAACAAGCACTATCTACTTGCTTTTATAAGAAAAGAAAAAAAAAAAACTTGAAGACCAAAAATCCTCCTTGTTTTTCTTTGTGGGTTATCCTCGGATTGCAGATAAATCAAACCAACCTTGCTTAAGGCTCTAATTGTGGAGAGAATTGAAAAAAATCAAATATGAGTGTAAATACCAAAGTTGCCCTAAGTTTTTGTTACTAGATTGTGCATGCTTATTGAGCATCTCAAGAATGATTATGGTTGAGTAGATGGGAGTTTGTTCATCTTGGGACGCTTGGTAAAAAAACCCATGTCTCAAATCTCACACAGGTGGCCTGCATGTATGAGAACAAATGATTAATTACAAGAGTAATTTCTACTGTAACTGCATTTTACAATGCAATTATTCCATAATTCTAAAAATTAAAAAATACCAATGAAATACCTTAGGGAATGCATTGTTTTGGAAAAATATGATTAAATGACATTAAAAGCAACTTGAAATGAATTCCCTAAGGCCAAATGGAGTGATGAACCATACAAAAATTACATATGAATAGAGAACTGACAACAAACACTACAAATTGCTAGCTTACATGTCAAATGCTTAAACCCTCAATCTGGGAAAGAGAATCATAACTTGTTTTTGCACTTAGGTTTAGTGGTTCCTCCTCCATAATGGTAGGTGGATGGACCACTTTTTAAGCCTTAAATGCATATGCTCTTCAACATGTTGTATGCTTTGTCTTCAAAATTAATTCAAAGATGCTCAAATAGTTCATAGCACTACTACAATACATTACCCTAATTTCACCTCTAACATTGTCATTTGGTGTATTTTTTTCCAAAACAAATCAAGTTTTTCAAGATTCTCCAGACAACATTATTGGGGACATTGCACTTTACGTTGTAGTTGTAATGTAATATGAATTATTTGCATCATTAATTTTGACACATACATGAGTTAGTGTTGTCTTAGCATAAGAATATATGTTGATGATATGTGCATCAAGTTAGTGTCATGTGCACTACAAAGTAAATGCAACCCATGTAGTGTTATATATGTGTCTCTCGTGCATCATAGGCATGTTGTTTGCATCATGATTGCATTCTTGAGCTCTATATGACATCACATTTGCATTGTTTCCCTATTTAATTGCATCTCAAGGATGTCATGTGTGCCAATGTGCTTGTAATTTGAGTTATTATGTGTTGAGTTGACATGAAAGTTGTGTCACAGATAACATGAATGGCATCACATATTTTGACACAAAAATGCATTTTTCAACATTGTAACATCATGTTCACATCATATATGTGTCATTAACATGTTTTGGGTGTCATGTGTGCATCATTTTTGTGTTGCATACATGCCATGTGCATTATTAATGTTTTTATATTGCATCAATTATGTGTCCTTGTTATTATGATTATTAATATTTTTTTTTAACCATACCTGAGAATTTATATTGATCAAAATTTGTTTTTTGGAACATAACAAAGAGTTAAGAGAACATAGAATATTACTAGCTGGCTAGAAGGTTCTAGTTGATCAAAAAGTCTATCTTTTGAACATTTTAACAACATAATGACAACAAACCAATAGTCCCAATTGTTTAGACTCTATAATATATACCTAGAATTAAACAAAGTCTCACTTCCATGCTACCTAAACAGAAGGGGGATAATTGGTCATACCCTATGAGGGTTCATGCTCCATAAGTGAGGCATCTTTATTTAAATCAGGGGGGTGACGAGAGGAGAACATACAAAGTTGGTAGAATAAGGAGAAAACATGGCATCGTATAAGCCAATTTGCTTCATTTCCTCAATATTATTCATTGAGCTTCCTATTTCATATTTTACCTTTTGGAGTTGTTGCCTTTATTCAATCACTAATTCCATTGTGGATGTGCATTGTGCCACCAATAAATAGTACTTCACTTGTAGGTGAGCCACGCTATCTTGAAGATCTAAGATCTCAGAGAAAGGTAAATATAGAAATTTCTACTAGATAGCCTAGGCATGCATCCCAACCTTCCACTAGTAGGTTGCAGAGCTCCTCACTAGCTAAATATTCTTAGAAATCCTAATAACCAAGACCTATGTAAGTGTAATTACTACGTCTGATTTCAAGCAAAGTGCATACCACATCTATTCAAAACACATGAACCCCACCTCTGTAAAGACCCAAGATTGATGTTTAAATAGGGTGGCCATAGAAACCAAATGGAGGGGTTGCATCATAGTTACCATTGGTTGTACCATCAAAATGAGCATCCTCCCTAATTTCCCATGATTAATATTGTAGTGATGTCATAACCACATGACGAGGGAAGGCAAAGCCAAACTAAGTCATAATTGGGTTAAATGATATTTCCACCGTGTTGTTTGTCTTCATAACCATGGACATGACCCTAAGCATTGCCAAGTGACACCCACATGGATTGCCATCATGCTTGAAAGATTGGGGAGATGCACTCTTGAGCATTGATGCTTATTGTTCTTTCAACCTTCTAGATGGTTAGGTTAGCTAAATAATCTTATTTGATATTATTATGCTTTAGAACATGGATGGATTGAAGCCCCTCAATGGAATCTAGACTGATCTAGATCCTTGTCATTATTGTTTTGCGCTTGAAGTTTCGAGGGAGGGATCCAAAATGAAGGTGTTTGTTGATGAGGTTTCAGTCACCCACAATAGTTGATTTATAAATAATAAGACATTCTGTTTGTTTAATTCCTTGTAGCATCTCGTAAGCATTTTTTTGGTTATTAGAGGTTGTGCTCAAACTCCAAGAATAAGATAATTCTACTTTTCCTCTAAGATGCACTAACACCCCCCACCCCACACCTACCATCCTTGTCCTTGTCATTATGGTTATTATTAATATCGACATTTATCATTTTATATTAACAAAACATTATGGCTAAACTAGGTAGTCTTAAGAAGCAAAAAAGAGTGATAGTGATATGAACTTAAACAGGAACGCAACAACTTAAAGATATAATCATAAACACAGAGATGCAACAAAAAAACAAATCATTTCATTAATAGGAAAATAATGAACTATGCTTACAAACAGAATGGAAATAAGATAGCTCGGGCAATGGTAGCTTATCTTTGAGAAGAGATGTGGCGACTACATGCCTCTGCACTGTGTTACAATGAGGCTCAAAGGCCTATTTATTATTGAGAAATAATGGAAAACCCTAAACATCCAAAAACCTAACCCTATGAGATGAAGCGCCAAAACTGTGGGCCTCGTTTGGGTAAATTGGTACATCAACTTCCCGGGGTCGTAACTTTGGCATACGATCTCCGTTTGACTATCATAACACCTCATTTCGAAGATCTCGTAGAGAAGGCCGAAAAAAAAACTAGAAAGTTAGTTTGGGACATTCTTGGTCTCTCTCTTTTCGATAAAAATGTTGTTTAGGGCCTCAAAACGGTTCCAGAAGTTCAAGACCCGAAAAACAACCAAAAATAATAAATTGTTCTACAATTAAGGAAACCGAAAAACTGAAAGAGATAGTGTTGGGGGTCCAAGTGAAATAGGTGGTTGGCCACCAATACCCACCTGGATCATTCCTCCCCCCTTAGGAAGCAATGGTCCCCATTGCGTTGAGTGCCTCCATGAGATGGGTAAACTTCTGTTGAACTTGGTCCCTGGTGAGCCACTTGCCTTGGTGAAGGAGTTGGCCAGCTTTGACAACCCGCTATAGTTGGATCTTTTTTTGGCGAGTGCTCTTAATTTGTGTGTCCATGATCTGATCGGTGGTGGCCTGTTCCATGCAGTCTAGGTTTAGCTCTATTGGTGTGAGTTGTTCTGCAACGTCGGATGTGTCCAACAATGGTGGAAAGTATGGTCGAACGCGGTCTACATTGAACACTGGTTATAGACCAAGGAACGATGGAATGCTAAGCTCGAAGACATTGTCCCCTATAGCCTTGGTGATGGTGTATGGCCCATATCAGAGCGGGTGAAGCTTGCGATGGTGTCCAACGAGGCGCTCCTTCTGCAAATGTAGCCAAACTTTTTTGCCTACCTGGAACTTGTGTGACACCCGATGCTCATCACGGCACAGATTGTACTTAGCACTGACTCTATCCACTATATCATGGACCTACTGGTGGATGTATTGAATGTGCTTAATGACGCTATTAGCCCTATCAGCTTTGGACTGGGCATGAGCTAAATTTGCCTGAGTAGCTACAATGGTATGGCCACATCAATGGGACATAATGGCTAAAATCCGAGCCCTACCTGAAAGGGGTTGTGGAGAGCTTTGTTGTAGTTGTGTTGGACACAGGGGAGGCTTTCATCCCATGTGCGTGGATGCTTCGAGTTGTACATGCGTAGAATGTGTACGATCATCCCGCTGACAACCTTTGTTTGACCATCAGTTTGGGGATGGAAAGTCGTGGACTTAGCAAGTTTTGTATCCAACATCAACTAGAGACTTGACCAAAATGAACTCAGGAATCTGTTGTCCGATTTGAGACAATGGACTGTGGGATCCGAAAGTGTACCCATACATGCTCAAAGAAGAGCTTAGCAGTGGCCTCTGTTGTGATACTCTTCTTGCAGGTTGCGATGATGGTCATGTTAGAGAATCTATCAACGAACACGAAAACACAATCGTTGTCGTGCTTAGTAGAAAGAAGGCCCAACATGTAATCCATGGAGACAGATTCCCAAGGCTAGCTAGGATTAGGTAGAGGAGTATACAGGCCTTGCTTCTTGATGGTTGGTTTGGAAATGGCGCAAGCGATGCAAGATCTAATGTAATTCCCAACATCCTGACGAAGTTTCAGCCAATAAAAATACTTCTACAGTACCACCACTGTTTTCTCTACTCTGAAATGTCCAGTGACCCGACTGTAGTGCGCCTCCCAAATCATCTTGGCACGCTCGCTTGAAGGAACACAAATGTGTCCCAGGTGGCATAACAGTGCATCCTGAAGGTGAAAATTTGGAACTTTCTTCCCTTCCAAGAGTGTCTGGTATGTGCTGCCAAATTCTGGATCGCTCTTGTAAAGATGTGGCCACCCCGATGTCTCGTGCCCACAGGAGTCGAGCATAGTGATCAGCGCCATGACCGATGGTCGACTGAGGCAATCAATGACATTATTGGTGCTGCCCTTCTTATACTTAATGTTCAAATGGAACTGTTGCAGGTAGGTGGACCATTTCTGATGGCGATCGTTCTGCAACTTCCCTTGTGTCTGTATGAACTGTAGAGGTTGGTGGTCTGTGTGGATGACCGTTTCCTTCCCTAGAATGTAATGCTTCCATTGACGGCAGGCCTGCACAATGGAATACATTTCTTTGTCGTAAGTGGGGTACTTTTGGACTATGTCTGAAAGTATCTCACTATGGAAAGCCATTGGATTCCCATGTTGAGTAAGAACCGCACCAATAGCATAGTCGGAGGCATCTATCTCAATCTCAAATGGTTGTTGCAGGTCTGGTAATGTGAGCACTGGTGCATAACAGAGGCGATTCTTCAACTCAGAGAACGCTTGTTGTTGGGTTTCAGACCAAAAAAACTTTGCTTTTGCTCCGCCCTTGGTGACTTGACTTAAAGGCCAAGTGATATGAGAGAACCCCAACACGAACCTATGATAGAAGTTGGCAAGACCCAAAAAGCTGCGGAGCTCTGTTAGAGTGGTTGGGGTTGGCCAATCTCAAATGACTTATATCTTGGATGGGTCCAAATTTACCACCTACTCATCAATTATGTACCCAAGATATTGAACATCGGTCAGGCCAAAGGTGCATTTCTCTAAGTTAGCATACAACTTGTGTTGTCGCAGGGTTCGAAGGATCTGTCGAATATGGTGGAGGTGCTCATCCCAACTCTGGCTGAAGATCAAGATGTCATCTAAATACACCACCATGAATGCATTGGTGAAGGGTCGCAAGATTTCCTCCATCAGTCTCATCAAGGTTGTAGGGGAATTCGTCAATTAGAATAGCATGACCAACCATTCGAAAAGGCCCTCCTTGGATTTGAAGGAAATCTTCCACACATCAGAGGGTTCGATAAGCACCTGGTGATAACCTAACTTCAAGTTAATCTTGCTGAAATATTTGGCCCCCTTGAGCTGGTTAAGAAGGTCATCAATCTGCGGGATTGGGTACCTATTTTGGACAGTGATCTTGTTCAACGCCCAATAGTCAATACAGAGCCTCCAGGTCCCATCCTTCTTATGTACCAATACAATCGGGCTCCCACATGGTGATGAGATTGGACTGATGTGCCCTTTTTGCAATAGTTCCTCAATCTGCCTCTTAATCTCATCGTTCTCTGTAATTGAGTGTCGATAGATCAGCCCATTGGGCAACGACGCGCCCGCGATCAGATCGATGGAGTGCTTGACCTGGCGATACAGAGGTACCCCTGTAGGTGAGGCAAAGATATCCCTGTACTCCTCCACAACCTTGTCCATCTCCTGCTGCTGTGCAAAGGAGCCCTGCCTAGAAGCTGTGGCCACAACCTTCTTGCCCTGATTGCAAATCATAAAGAAAACAAATTTCATGGTCTAGGAAATGACCTTACTTCATTGCTTTGCAGTGATCAAAGAGATGGCGGTAGGCGGGGCTACCTCCGATATCCTCCACAACTTGTTGGCCAAGATTATAATCACAGAGCGAGGTCTAGACTCATATGCAGCATGTCGCTTCCACAAGTATGGTTGTCCCAACAATATATCACAAACTTCAAGAGGAGCAACATCACATAGTACCTCATCCGTGAAGGGCTTGATCTGTAGGGAAGGTGGATCTATTGGCTGACACGAAGATCTCGTCCTTATTGAAGCCACCCGATGATGTACGGTTGTGGATGTGTTGTAGTCTTTAGGCCCAACCGCTTCACGGCCTCTGCTGAAATGAGGTTCTTTTGACTCCCGTTGTCAACAATGAACTGCAGCGGAGAACCCTTCACCCACTTCTGTGAGTGGAAGAGGCGTTCCCCCTCCTCTGGATCTTCAGGCTCAATCTTCTAGATCTTGGTGGTGGCCACGGTGGCACTACGCTCCACATCAATGATCTGCTTCCTTTTGTCAGTTCCCTTATCGGGTTCTAATTCAAAGTCAAAACCTGCGTCTGATTCAGAAGTCTTCAGCTCGGCCACCAGTGACTACTTGACATGACACTCACTTGTATTGTGAGTGGAGCTCTTATGGAACTCACACCATTTCCCCGTGTCCTTATTTGTCTTCGTCGTGTTGTTCTTTGCTTGTCGCTTCGACGGGCTGTCCTGGGTAGCCCCGTCTTTGCTTGATCCTTTGTTTCGTGGTTTGGAGGCGCCTTTTCCTTACTTTGGATTCGAAGATCCAAAGTCCTGCTTCTTCATTTTAAACTTCTGCTCAATCTTGACAGCGTACCAGTACGTCGTGTCGAGCAAGGAAATGTCTAGGAACTCCATCTTGTCCTGGATGTACTTGTGTAGATAGCCACGATACTTGAGCACCAAATGCCACTCAGTATCATTGATACCCAACTTCGTACGAAGGGTATGGAAAATATTTGTGAACTCTGACACATCTTGGTCCCTTCCCTATTGTAGCGTGGTCCACTTTATGTATTTATCTTCATAGCTCCCGACAAGGTAATATTGTTCCTTGATGGCGTCTCAGAAAGAATCCCAAGTGGGTGCGGCTGAAAATAATGAGGGTTCACTCTCGTCCTTTTGTTCACAGTATGTTTCCCACCAGTCCTTGACATGTGGGGCGGCTTTGAGAAGTGCAAAAATAATATTTTTCCGATAAGAAAAGTCATGAACTAAAAAATATCCTTCCAAAAGATTTAACCAGTTATCTACGACGTCTGCATCTACCAGGCCTTCAAATATGGGAATATTGAAATTAACTTGTACCTTAAAAGGAGTGGCGCCTCAGAGTGGCTACTGAATGAAGATGCATCGCCTGTGGGTAGCGGTCGAAGGATCTAGGCAAAGTTATCCATCATCGTATCCCTCTATCGCTTGAGGGCTTCCTTGAGCAACATTTTGAAAGGATCTTCTGCCCCCTCGTCTTTCTTTTCTTCCGCCATGGGAGGTCGTTGGGTTTTTCGACACTGATCTTGCAATGGTTCAACCAGATCGAGCCCTAACTCCTTATACCCTGACGTCGTTAGGGACATGCAAAGAAAAACAAAGAAATAGCAGACTACTCTGATACCACTGATTCAAACTTAAACAGGTACTCAACAACTTACAGATATAATCATAAGCACAGAGATGCAGCAAAAAAACACTTCATTTCATTAATAGAAAAATATTGAGCTATGCTTACAAACAGAATGGAAATAAGTTAGCTTTGGTGATGGTAGCTTATCTCTAAGAAGAGATGTGGAAGCTACATGCCTCTGAATTGTGTTACAAGGAGGCTCGAAGGCCTATTTATTACTAAGAAACAATGGAAAACCCTAAACATCCAAAAACCTAACCCTAGGAGATGAAGCACCAAAATTGTGGGCCCCGATTGGGTAAATTGGTACATCAACTTCTCGGGGTCGTAACTTTGGCATACGATCTCCGTTTGGCTATCATAATACCTCGTTTCGAAGATCTAAAAGAGAAGGCTGGAAACAAAGGAGCAACCTCATTTGCAATGACATTGGCCTCTTGTTTTTCCCTAAAAACTTCGTTTGGGGCCTCAAAACAGCTCCGGAAGTTCAGGACCCGAAAAACTGCCAAAAATAGTAAAGTGTGTTACAATTAAGGAAACCGAAAAACTGAAAGAGACAATGTTGGGGGTTCAAGTGGAATAGGCGGGTGGCCACCAATATCCACATGGATCATTCCTCCCCCCATAGGAAGAAATGGTCGCCATTGCGTTGAGTGCCTCCATGAGATGGGGGAACTTCTATTGAACTTGGTCCCTGGTGAACCACTTGCCTTGCTGAAGGAGTTGGCCAACTTTGACAACCCGATATAGTTAGATCTTTTGCTAGCGAGTGTTCTTGATCTATGTGTCCATGATCCAATCAGTGGTGGCCTATTCCATGTAGTTTGGGTTTAGCTCTGTTGGTGTGAGTTGTTCTGCAACGTCGGATGTGTCCAACAATGGTGGAAAGTATGGCCGAAGGCGGTCTACATTGAACACTGGGTGCAGACCAAGGAACGATGGAATGCTAAGCTCGAAGGCATTGTCCCCTACAGCCTTGGTGATGGTGTATGGCCCATATCGGAGCGGGCGAAGCTTGTGGTGGGGTCTAGTGAGGTGCTCCTTCTATAAATGTAGCCAAACTTTGTCGCCCACCTGGAACTTGTGCGACACCCGATGTTGATCATGGCGCTGCTTGTACTTAGCATTGGCTCTGTCCAATATATCATGGACCTACTGGTAGATGTATTGAATGCGCTCAATGAAGTTGTTAGCCCTGTCGGCTTCAGACTGGACATGAGTTGAATATGCCTGATGTTAGGGCCTAAATCTACCTCAGGCTGAGAAAGGCAGGTCTAGGGTAACATCAAACCACGCTTAACCTGGTAGCTAGCCCTACCAGGTCAGGAGAGGCTCTCTTCTTGTCAATCTCGGAAAAATATAGCCAATAAAGCTTGAGATGACTAATATAAAGACTAATTTTAGGCTAGGTATATGCCCAGAGGAGTTTGATTGAATTTAATATTGGTTTGCTAGCTCAAATGTGAAAGGAAGATTTGGGTATGGGGAATGGACTCAGTCTTGCAGAGGTTTCTGTGGAGCGAGGTAGGCAAATGGTTTAGTACTTTGAAATAAGTGAGATGGAGAGTCTTATGACTGGTGAGGAGTTGGAGAGGGCATGAAAATCTCAGGGATCCTCTTCAAACAATTGAAAACGTAAATAACTAAACAAACCCTAGGTAGAGCACTGCAACATCAATGAATTCTACCTTTATCCTTGATTCATTTAGTTAAGTTGAACAGAGAGAGATAATGGCATACATAAACACATGTAAACTTTCATTACAGAAGCAAAAACAATACCTAATCAAGTTGCCACAAGAATCCCACAAAACGCTGCAAACCCTGGTCTATTCCTTTACCAAACTGCAGAGATGAATGTACAATAATGCTCAAAGCATTCACAAGAGTCCAACCTTTACCAATGATTGAAAAACTACTAGATATAGGCAAAAAAAAACTCATGCTAGGCTTTAGGGGTCGAATTCATGAGTTTAGGAGCTGGTTCAACAAGATCTAAACTAAGAACTGAAAAGTAGGCAGTGGAACAGCTTGCCTCTAAAACATAGGAAACTAATTCATTCAGTTTCGAACTACCATTTCATGATGTATCTACCTCCATGAGTGAAATTTTAACATTTTTACATCAAGTTCCATCAAGTTACATCAAATTAAATCGCGAGTTTGACTATGAGAGAGAGAAAAGTCAAACTGAGAAAAAAATAGGCGAAAAACAAAGTTTTTTGCCAAAATGACAAAATTTCATCCTGTGCGCCATCTCCTGTCCCTATGCGCCATGCTACTTTGCAGCTGATTTTGAAGGCCTTCCCATGCACTAAATTTTCTCCAAGTGGGCTTGTCGGAAAGGTATGCCTGTCTACTTTCACGAACAAGTGGAATTTCTGAATTTGGTCTCCATTTACCCCTCCAAAAATGAGTTCTCCCAACACTACTTCCTGTGTGGCCAAAAAGGGGCAGAAAGAGCATTTTTGAGGTGTTTTTGACCCTTTTGGAAGCTCAAAACTTGACAAAATTTCTTGGCCATGTGTGGCCATTCATATTTTTGGCTAAGGAATCCAAAAATGCTGAGTTTTCCTCCAAAGGAGGTCCCTAGCAAAGGCGCGTGCCAGGTGGCGCGACGCACCAGGCAGAAAAAATCTATGTTTTGCTTCAAAAATTCAAACTTGACAAAAAGTGTGCCAAAATTTCTTGAAATTTGGGCTGAGTGACCTGCATCAAGTACTATGTTGGGCCAAGGAAGCCTCAGCCAAGATCTTGAGCTTATCTTGCTCTTTCTTCCTCCTCAAAGCTTTCCTCAACTTGGCCTTCAAAGTCCTAATTCTTGCTTTGCAAACTTTGTTTCTTTAGGTGACTACTGTTTGATGAATGGGACTGATGAGGGGGAACAATGAATGAGGAATTGTGATGCTGGTTGTAGGATTTTAGGGAGAGTGTGTAGGGTTTGGTGATGCTAATTAGGGTTTAGGAGTAGTGGGATTAGGTATTAGGGTTTTTAGTTTTGGGGATAGGGGAATGAATGAGTGTGAATGAAAAAGGGGAGGGATAATGAAATAAGGGAAATGTAGTGAAGGGGATGTGTGTGTGAAAATGATGTAGGGATTATAGGATTGTGAACAACAATATTACAAAACTGCCAAAACCGTAGACAGCTATAAATGCAATGTGAATCACTTAGGGTTTGAGTTTGCAACTATTAACACACCATCAAAGACAATCAAATCTCTTGCAATGGCATAATGAATGTCAACTTACTTGGAGAATGAAGATTTCAATGTTTTGAAGCTTAGCAAATTGATTGAGTGAAGTTTGGATGAAATTCGGGCTTGGAAGACCGGTGCGCCGCACCTACTAACAGGTGCGCCGTGCTTCTCTGGTGCGTCACGCCCCTTATGAAAATACACTGTAAACTACTGCCCGGTGCGCTGCGCACACGCCCAGGTGTGCCACGCTAGGGAGACTGTCACTAATTTTGTTGCAATTTTGCTTTGTTTGCCCCAAATGCGTTTTTGGCTTGCTCACTCTTTCTTTGGCACACAAATGAGGTTTATAACTCATGAATGGTTTATATACAAATGACTTTGATTTTCTATTTACAAAAACCCATTTTTCTAATGTTTGCTTTTTTATTTTAATGGACTCATGCTTTGAATTTTGGCTCTTTTGCAAGTGGTGGAGTGCAGGGCTTGGCAAGGTGACCAGGGCTGCATCTCAGAATTATTACATATAAGAAAATTAAAATTACATAAATTTTTTGTACATAGAACATACAACTCTGTTTTTCCTCAAAACAAGGTTTTGAGGAAAAATCAATTATTGAATATATCATCATTGACATTTTTTATTGTTGAGACTTTATTTGACTTTATCATGGGCCTACTGGCTATTATTAAGTGTTCACACGACTAGATTGACAAACCCTAGACCTAATACGTAGTGACCAAATTTTGCTTGAAGACTCACTGAAATGACAAAATTTGACCTTGACACCTTAAAATCACTTTGTAAGAGCATGTTTGATCACTGGAGGAAGGTTTCAAAGACTGAGCCTAACACCTGAGTAGCTACAAATGATATGGCCACATTAATGGGACAATGGCTGAAATTCGAGCCCTACCTGAAAGGGGTTGTGGCCCGTTTAGTTGTGGAGAGCTTTGTTGTAGTTGTGCTAGACATAGGGGAGGCTTTCATCCCATATGCATGGATGCTTCGAGTTTTACATGCATGGAATGTGTACGATCATCATGTTGACAACCTTTGTTTGGCCATCAATTTGGGGATGGAAAACCGTGGACATAGTAAGTTTTGTATCCAACATCGACCAGAGACTAGACCAAAATGCACTCAAGAATTTGTTGTCCCGATCTGAGACAATGGACTGTGAGATCCCAAAGTGTACCCATACATGCTTAAAGAAGAGCTTAGCAGTGGCCTCTGTTGTGATACTCTTCTTGCACGCTGCCATGATGGCCATCTTAGAGAATTTGTCAACGACCACGAAAACGCAATCATTGTTGTGCTTAGTAGAAGGAAGGCCCGACATGTAATCCATGGAGATAGATTCCCAAGGTTGACTAGGAGTAGGTAGAGGAGTATACAGGCCTTGCTTCTTGATGGTTGGTTTGGAAATGGCGCAGGTGGTGTAGGATCTAATGTACTTCCCAACATCCTGACAAAGTTTCGACCAATAAAAATACTTCTACAATACCGCCACTATTTTCTCTACTTTGAAATGTCCAACAACCTGACTGTAGTGTGCCTCCCAAATCATCTTGGCACGCTTGCTTGAAGGAACACAGATGTGTCCCAGGTGGCATAACAATGCATCCTGAAGGTGAAACTTTGGAACTTGCTTCCCTTCCAGGAGTGTATGGTATGTGTTGCCGAATTATGGGTCGCTCTTGTAAAGATGTGGCCACTCGATGTCTCATGCCCACATGAGTCAAGCATAGTGATCAGCGCCATGACCAGTGGTTGGTTGAGGCAATCAATGACATCATTAGTGTCGCCCTTCTTATACTTAATGTTCAAATGGAACTATTTCAATTAGGTGGACCATTTCTGATGGCGATCATTTTGCAACTTCTCTTGTGTCTGTATGAACTGTAGAGGTCGGTGGTCTGTGTGAACGACCATTTCCTTCCCTAGAATGTAGTGCTTCCATTAATAGCAGTTTTACACAATGGAATACATTTCTTTGTCATAATTTGGGTACTTTCGGATTGTGTCTGAAAGTATCTCGCTATGGAAAGCCACTGGATGCCCATGCTAAGTAAGAACCACACCAATAGCATAGTTGGAGGCATCTGTCTCAATCTCAAATGGTTGTTGCAGGTCTAGTAATGTGAGCATTGGTGCAGAACAAAGGCGATTCTTCAACTCGGAGAATGCTTGTTGTTGGGTTTTAGACCAAAAAAACTTTGCTTTTGCTCCGCCCTTGGTGACTTGACTTAAAGGCCAAGTGATATGAGAGAACCCCAACACGAACCTATGATAGAAGTTGGCAAGACCCAAAAAGCTGCGGAGCTCTATTAGAGTGGTTGGGGTTGGCCAATCCCAAATGACTTGTATCTTTGATGGGTCCACATGTACACCCTACTCATCAATTATGTACCTAAGATATTGAACCTGGGTCAGGCCAAAGGTGCATTTCTCCAAGTTAGCACACAACTTGTGTTGTTGTAGGGTTTGAAGGACCTGTCGAATATGGTGGAGGTGCTCGTCCCAACTCTAGCTAAAGATCAAGATGTCATCTAAATACACCACCACGAATGCATTGGTTAAGGGTCACAAGATGTCATCCATCAGTCTCATGAAGGTTGTAGGGGCATTCGTCAATCCGAACGGCATGACCAACAATTAAAAAAGGCCCTCCTTTGATTTGAAGGCAATATTCCACACATCATAAGGTTCGATAGGCACCTGGTGATAACCTAACTTCAAGTCAATCTTGCTGAAATATTTGGCCCCCTTGAGCTGGTTAAGAAGGTCATCAATCCACGAGATTGGGTACCTATTCCAGACAGTGATCTTCTTCAACGCCCGGTAGTCAATACAAAGCCTTCAGGTCCCATCCTTCTTCTGTACCAATACAATCGAGCTCCCACCTGGTGATGAGCTTGGCTTGATGCGCCCTTTCTGCAATAGTTCCTAAATCTGCCTCCTGATCTCATCGTTCTCCATAACATAGTGCTGATAGATCGACCCATTGGGTAGCGGCATGCCCGAGGTCATATCGATGGAGTGCTTGACCTGACAGTGCAAAGGTACCCCCGTAGGTGAGGCAAAGATATCCCTGTACTCCTCCACAACCTTGTCCATCTGTTGCTGCTGTGCAGAGGAGCCCTGCCTGGAAGCTGTGACCACAACCTTATTCTTTCCCTAAGGGCGAATCATAAGGAAAACAAATTTCCTGATATGGGAAATGATCTTACTACATTGCTTTGTAGTGATCAAAGAGATGGTGGTAGGTGGGGCTACCTTCGGTATCCTCTACAACTTGTTGGCCAAGGTAATAATCACAGAGCGAGGTCTAGACTCATATACAACATGTCGCTTCCATAAGTATGGTTGTCCCTGTTAGAGTTGGTCTAGTAGCCCTCCATCAGCGATCAAAGCTCTTTGCATTTGCATAAAGTAGGTGTTTCATCAGTTTCATCTCATTGCATTCCATTAGGCATGCCATAACCCTAATGGAGGAGCTGGTGTCTTTATTCCCCTCTTGGCACTGCTGGATCAAGTTGTTTCAGTCAATAAACTCTTTCAAGGTTACTTGTCTTGTCTTGAGGTCAAAGTCCTAGGTCTAGGGTTTAGGTCCAATTTGTCTTTGAGGTCATGTCTTTAAAAGTCAATAAATGCCCAGCAGGCCAGAGGGATGACTATCAAAGTTTTTCTTCAAAAGATTTCATCTTGTACAACTAATTTTTACCTTGGATTTAAAAACCCTGTTTTTAAAGACAAGGTAATTTTTTCATTTTTGTAAAAGTTGTAAAAATTCAAAATTCTTTGAAAGTCAGCATGCAGCCCTGGTCCCCTTTGCCAAGATTCCTCAGAAGCTATCCCTGCAAAAATTTTCAAGGAAAAGCATCAGTTCAAACCAATTTCAGGACAAAAGGAAACCATAAAGTCAGCAGCATTTAAATTTTGAAAAAGTGTCAAGTTAAAAACATTAGAAAGAGGGTTTGAGGGGAAATTAATTTGAATCAAGCCTATAAAGCCCCTCTCTCCCTCCATTTGATCATCATTTGCCTCAAAGCAATAGTGAAAAACGATTTGGAGAGAAATTGGGTGAAATTGTAGACAGAGCCCGCGCGCGACCTGTCAAGACCTGCGCGCGACGTGTCAGGGGGGTCTTAGCAGTTAGGAAAATACACTGGCGCGACGTGTTGGGTGCGCGCGACCTGTCAAGACCAGCTCGCGACGTGTTGGGAATTCATCCACAAAAAATTGCCTGTAAACTGCCAAACGATCCCAAAATTCTTCAAGATTGCAGGTAGGCCTCTGATCATCAAAGTATTTTGCTTGATAAATAAAAATGAGCATGGGAAATGTGTTTTAATGCCATCAAGTTGAAATGAGAAGTTCATGTATATTTGCTTTAAAAATGTCAAAATGCAAGTAGAGATAGGGTTTTGTTTTGCTGCTCTCAAGGTCATCCCTTGCACTCCCATTTTTGCCCCCACATCCCAACCATCTCCCTTATCATTTTTACCTAATCTCCCTACCAAAAAATATCAAAGGCCCAACACCCTACCCATATTCCTAAAATCCAATAATATAACCTTAAACCCTACTTCCCATAAAATCTTTGCAAATGATGATGGTATGATGTTGTATATGTCATGATTCCTTCCCTTAATTCCCTTTGTCATGTATTTTCCCTAATTCCCCTTAGAAGTCTCCCTTCCCTAACATCTCCCTTGTGTTATTTTTCCCCTTGAAGCAGCATTTCAAATAGGGAAAAACAGCAGGTCATTTAAGCAGAAGCAGCAGTACATTTCAGCCACTTTGCTCTTGAAACCATGTCAGAAACCGAAACCGACTATGAGCAAAGTGATGACCGTGAGTCAACACCAGAAGTTGAGGTACAAAGGAGGCCTCACAGGGGTGGTAAGAGTGGTCACCATGTGAGAGAGGAGCCCACCTCTTTGACCTATTTGCAGGCTTGTCCACTTGCAGTCACATGTTTCCGCTACCTCTCATGTTATGAATTTTGCGAGAGGATTTCTCAAATTCAGCACCATAGGGAATTGGTCCGCTTGTTTGTTTTGCATCTGCATGATGGGCATGTAAATCTTGCAGGGGTGGATTTTATATTGTCATCTGAAATTATTGCTCAAGCAACAGGGATACCCAATGTGGGAGAAGAGTGGAACAAGCGCAAACTATTGGACAAATTTCAGTATGAGCCCTTCATTAAACCTGCCTACATGAGGTACATGACTGGTATGTTTCCCTTCAGATTTTTGAGGGATGAGTATGCTCCCTTGATGAGGCTCATCATGCGCTATTTCACCTGTGAGGGCAGATTTTCATATTTGTATTCGTACCATATTCGCTTGTTGATGCATTTCACACGGGTACGGATGATGAACATACCATTTTTCATGTGCCGGAATATTGAGAAGATGGTGCCCTTGGTGCAGAGAAAGAGCCCAGCACAGCAACACAGGAGTGTCTATCATTATGGTTTGATCCAGCTTGTGGTCATACATCAGTTGGCTCAGCAGGGTATCACATGGGAGGATTTTATCTCTCGAGATTTTTTCACAGCATCAGCATCATCACCCCCTGAGGTTGTTCATGAGGAGGGAGGGCCTTCACAACAGCATGATATTCCTGAGACCAGACATGTCAGCTCCCCTCCATTGGTCACATATCAGAGAGGCCACAGGGCCTTATTTGCATCAGCTAGGCGAGTATTATCTCCACACCAGGTGGAAGGGGTCTCGCCTTCTTCATCAGCACCACGAGTGTTATCTCCACACCAAGTGGAAGGGGCCTCGTCTCCAACAGCAGCACAGGTACCAGAGAGAGGCAAGCAGCCCAAGATTGATGAGGGGCCATCAGGTGTTCCAGGCATAGAGGTTGTTGACCTTGATATCAGTTCTCCTAGCCTAGAGTCAAAGGAGATCATTCAGCACCTAAGGGCTGAAAATGACTCATTGCAGCAAAGATTGGAAATGGCAAATTGGACAATCACCTACTTAGAGCAGCGCAACAAGCAACTTGAGGAGGAGCACACTCTTGATGAGTTGCGGAGGATCCATGAAGACCGCAACTTGGCTCGTAAGAGACCCGGTGATTTGGTACCCGTTGAGCGAGAGGCTATGCTTCTCCAGGTCAATGCTCATTTGGAGAGGTTGCTGGCCAAGGCCAACAAAGATAAGGACCTGCTCCGGAACATGAAGAACCACTATTGGGCCCGAATGCACGTATGCAAAGCAAGAATGAAGGTGCTCCAAAGACAGTTGGCCAAAGCACTAAAACGACGGAAAAGGCCCGATCCCCTCCACATCTTGGCTGAGGCTTCCTTGAAGGAGCATGATACTAAATGACTTAACTTCAGCACAAATTTCAAAAAAATTTGAGCATTTTTGGTCACTTGTGAATTTTTGGGCAAAAAACAGGTTTTCTCCACCAACATGTCGCGCGCTGCGCGCGACCTTTTCGATGGGCAACTCCATTTCGGGAAAACTCAGCTTTTTTGGATTTGTCATGAAAATATACACCTGCTCAGCAATTACCAAGAGATTTCATCAAATTTTGAGCCTCCAGAAGGTCAAAAAACAAGCAAAAAATGACTTTCTGCCACCTTTTTGACACACAAGAAGCAGTCTTGGGAGATTGCAATTTTGGAGGGGCAAATGGCCACCAAATTCAGAAATTCCACTTGGGTTGGAAAGTAGACATCCAGACCTTTCCAACAAGCCCACTTTTGCCTCATTTGGACACCTGGAAGTGCCTCAAAATCAGCTCCAAATGCGCGCGACGTGTTCAGGATCAGGGCGCGACGTGTTGGGCAGTTTTCACAGAAATTCACCTACAGCTCAGCAAAACGCAGTTTTGACTGGATTTGACTTTTTGGAGTAGATTTTGATCCTCCTTGTTGTAAATGATGTAATTTTATGATATTTTGACACTTATTTATCTCTTCTAGAAGATTCATTCATGAGATAGGCAAAAATTTAATGAATGAATTGGTTTCCTAGCTTATAGAGGCAAGTTGTTTTGACTGCCTAGTTTTTAGTGATCAGTTTAGAATTGGTTGAAACAGCTCCTAGGATAGTGAGCTCGACCCCTAGAGGCAAGGAAAGATGTTAGATTTCCTATATTATGTACTTTCTTGGTCATTTTCATGGTTGGACTCTTGAGGGAGAAAGCTCTATTGTATTACTCATTGTATCTCTGCAATTTTGGCAAAGGAAGAAAGACCAGGGTTTTGCAGTCCTTTTTGGGATTCCTATGGTTACATGTATTGATGGTGTGTTTCTCTTTGTACTTGTAAGTTTGTTATGTGAATCATCTCCTTACTTTTCCTTCTGCAAATTTGGCAAATGAAGTGTTAAAGTAGAATTCATGATCGCCATGCTCTGCTTTTAAGTTTGCTTAATATTTATGTTTTCATCTGTCTAAAGAGAACTCTTGAAGGTTTCTTGCTCTCTTTAGCCCCTCACCGGTCATTCCTATCCATTCACTTAATTCAAATGCATCAATACAGTCTCCTACCTTGCCCCAAAGAACCCCCTGCAAAAACTGTGTCCAATCCCCGCACCCAAAATTGCCTTTCCCCGATTTTCCACCAAAATCTTAAAACTTCTCAATTCAAACCTTTTTATCAGTTTACTAGCCTAAAATCAGTGTTTCCTTATTGGTTATCTCACCCGTTGAAGATCTTTACCGAGATAGACCAGAGAGAGCCCTCTCCTGCCCCGTAGGGCTAGCTACGAGGCTAAGTGGTTTGATGTTGCCTTGAAGTTTACCTTTCTCAGCCTGAGGTGAAATTTCAAGCGCTAACAGTCCCAACAATACATCACAAACTTCAAGAGGAGCAACATCACACAGTACCTCATCTGTGAAGGGCTTGATGCTATAGGGGAGGTGACACTGTTGGCTGACGCGAAGATCTCATCCTTGGTGAAGCCACCCAATGGTGTACGGTTGTGGATATGCTATAGTCTTTATGCCCAACCGCTTCACAACCTCTATTGAAATGAGGTTCTTTTGGCTCCCGTTGTCGAAAATGAACTGCAGCGGAGAACCCTTCACCCACATCTGTGAGTGGAAGAGGCGTTCCCCCTCCTCTGGATCTTCAAGCTCAATCTTCTGGATCTTGGTGGTGGCCATGGTGGCACTGGGCTTCGCATCAATGATCTGCTTCCCTTTGTCAGTTCCCTTATCGGGTTTTGATTTAGAGTTGGAACCTGCATCTGATTCAGAAGCCTTCAGCTCTGCCATCAGTGACTGCTTGGCCCAACACTCACTTGTATTATGAGTGGAACTCTTATGGAACTCACACCATTTTCTCATGTCCTTCTTTGTCTTCATCGTGTTGTTCTTTGCTTGTGGCTTCGACAGGTTGTCCTGGGTAGCCACACCTTGGCTCGGTCCTTTGCTTTGTGGTTTGGGGGTGCCTTTTCCTTGCTTTGGATTCGAAGATCGAAAGTCCCGCTTCTTCTATTTAAACTTCTGCTCAATCTTACCAACGTACTGGTACGCTGTGTCGAGCGAGGAAATGTCCAGGAACTCCATCTCGTCTTGCATGTACTTGTTGGGTTGTGTTATATTCTTTCCACAACTAGCCCACGTAGTTAATTGGGGGGTCATAAGGGGGGCAGAGCCCCCCCTTCGTTGTGCTGATTATCTAGCAGGGGGAGTCACAGGGGGTTTGAGGGGTGCAGGTAACCCCACTCTATCGGGTCCGGGGTAGCGCCCTGGAAAATTTTGGTTTTGGACCCTATGTTAGGTTGGGCGGACCTACCTATGGTTGTGTGCATGATTTTTGCACATGGTTTTGGACGCGATGGTTTTCGGTCCAAAATTTTGGTTTTAGACCCTATGCTAGGTTGGGCGGATCTACCTATGGTTGTGTGCATGATTTTTGCACATGGTTTTGGACGCGATGGTTTTTGGTCCATGGTTTTGGTCGCGATGGTTTTCGGTCCAAAATTTTGGTTTTGGACCCTATGTTAGGTTGGGCGGACCTACCTATAGTTGTGTGCATGATTTTCGCGCATGGTTTTGGACACGATGGTTTTCGGTCCATGGTATTGGGTGCTTCGACATGTATAAATATGTATTGTAACATTGAAAGGAACATAATGAAAAATCAAGCTGGTAGTCCTGGTTTTGGGATCTAGGGGAAAATATCTGTGTATATGTGTTTTATGTGTTATGCTCTCGCATTGTTTATTTTTTGTGTTTTAGAATTCATATGCAGGTAATTTCTGTACGGGGTTAAAACCTACATTTGGTATCAGAGTTGTTTTGACTTCAAGGGGACACCTTTGTTGCTGAGGGGTTTCGCTTGGGCCTGTGGTAGACCCTGTTCAGTGGGAGATCTGCGAGATCGATTCTGGTGGTGAAAGAAGATGGTGAGCAGTGGAAATATAGAGATCAAGAAATTTAATGGTTAGAGTTTTGAGTTGTGGAAACTCAAGATGGAGGATCTGTTGGTGGATAAAGATCAATGGATCGCGGTAGATGCGGGTGCTAAACCAACGAGAGTGTTCGATGAAGAATGGAAGAAGTTGGATCGGAAGGCAAAGAGCATAATACAATTGTGTGTCTCAGATTCAGTATTGCTAAATGTATCAGGGGAAGCTATGGCGAAGGCTTTGTGGGACAAGTTAGGTACTTTGTACCAATCTAAGTGTCTGGTGAATAAACTGTTCCTACGGAAAAAGTTGTATAACCTGAGGATGAAAGATGGAGACTCGGTGACAAAGCATCTGAATGCATTTAATACTGTGGTAAGTCAGTTATCGTTTGTTGATATCAAAATTTCAGATGAAGATAAGTGCATTAGTTTGTTATGTTATCTACCAGATTCTTGGGATAGTCTGGTTATTGCAATAGGTAGCGATGCAACTACCTTGCAGTTTGATGAAATAGTCTCATCCTTGCTGACGGAGGAGATGAGATGGAAAAATATGGAGAGCCAGAGTGGTGATGCCTTATCTATACGAGGATGGTCCTAAAATAGAAACAAAAATAAGTCATCGAGTGGGAGATCTAAATCTTCGGGAAAACCTGTAAAGGTGGTGTGCTGGAAATGCGGAAAGGAAGGGCACTACAAAAGGCACTGTAAATCTAAAGCTCCTGATAAAGGAAAGGGATATGATGATGCTCCTTCTACAGAGGCGAAAACCACCTCAGATGAAGGTGGGGATGTCTACTTGGCTTCTTCAAGTACACATGTAGATCATGAGGCATGGTTGATTGACTCAGGTGCATCCTTTCACTTCACTCCCCATAGAGAGTGGTTCTGCGAGTATGAGAAATACGATGGTGGTGATGTCTTCTTAGGGGATGATAGGAAGGCTGTAATCATTGGTCGCAGAAAAGTAAAGTTGAAGTTGCAAGGTGGAAAGGTTAGAACACTTCCGAGTGTTCTGCATATTCCTGCATTGGCCATAAATCTGATTTCTGTAAGCAAGCTGGATGATGCAGGTGTAAAAACAGTGTTCGAGAAGGATATCTGCAAGATGGTTCGGGGAGAAATGGTATTGATGCGGGGAGTTCGGATTGGAACTCTGTACAAGCTGCAAGGTAGCACTGTTGTTGATGGGTGCAATAGCTCTGTGGTTCCTGAAAGTGGAGAAATTTAGTGGTCTCTCGAGAGAAGACAATGTTGTGGCATCAAAGGCTTGGAAATATTGGAGAGAAGGGCCTTCAAATACTTCATGGTAAAGGTATGGTAGAAGGTATGAGTAATAGCAATCTGGATTTTGATTTCTGTGAAAATTGTGTATATGGGAAGCAAAATCGGGTGAATTTTCCCTCTGGTGGTAAGAGGGCGAAACAGATATTAGAGCTTGTGTACAGTGATGTGTTTGGACCTGTGAAGGTTCCATCACTGGGTAAGTCTATGTACTATGTATCATTTATAGATGAATTCTCAAGGAATACATGGATATATTTCCTTAAGAAGAAATCTGAAGTCTTTGACATGTTTAAATAATTTAAGGCTCTGGTGGAAAACCAGACAGAGAAGAAGATAAAGGTGTCGAGGACAGATAACGGTGGAGAGTTTTGCAGTAAGGAATTTGAAGAATTATGTAAGAAGTGTGGTATAGCATGACAGAAGACTACTCCAAATACACCTCAACAAAATGGAGTTGCAGAAAGAATGAACAAGACGTTGATGGAAAGGGAAAAAAGCATGCTCAGTGGTGCTAGGTTAGGACAGGAATTCTGGGCAAAGGCGGTGGAGACAACATGTTACCTGGTCAATAGATCACCTTCATCAGTGTTGGAGGATAAGACTCCACAAGAGGTATGGACTGGTAAGAAACCCTCTCTTTCACATCTGAGGGTATTTGGATGTGATGCATATGTACATGTTCTAAAGGAGAAACGAACCAAGTTGGATAGTAAATCTGAAAAGTGCATCTTCATTGGGTATAAGGATGGTTTAAAGGGTTATAAGCTTTGGAACTTAGTAACAAGGAAGGTTGTGTACAGCCGAGATGTGGTGTTCAGAGAGGTGAAAGATGTTATTAAACATGAAGTCCAACCAAAGGAAACTGAGAAGATAGAGTTTGAGCTAAAGGAGGAAGAATCAGACTCTACAGCGGAGGAGGAATCAGAAGATGAAAAGCCACAAACTCCGGGTGTGAGAAGATCAATTCGAGAAAGAAGGCAGCCAGAAAGGTATAGTCCATCTGTTTTTTGTTCAAATTTTGCTTTATCTATTACTGATGATGATCCCAGAACTATGAAGGAAGCAATAGATTCAGATGATGGAAAACTCTGGAAAGAGGCCATGGTTGATGAAATGGCATCTTTGCATAAAAATGAGGCTTGGGATCTGGTGGAGTTGCCGGCTGGAAGGAAACCTATTGGCAACAAATGGGTGTTCAAGAAGAAGACAAATGCAGAAGGAAAGGTGGAGAAATACAAAGCTCGGTTGGTAGCAAAAGGTTATTCCCAGGTGCCGGGAATTGATTTTAGTGATATCTTTTCTCCTGTTGCCTAGGTAACTTCTATTAGATTACTTTTATTTGTTGCTGCTGCTTTTGATTTTGAGGTAGAACAGATGGATGTGAAGACAACATTTCTTCACGGGGATCTGGAAGAGGAGATCTACATGAAGCAACCTGAAGGCTTTGCGATGAAGGGTAAGAAAGAACTGGTATGCAAGTTAAAGAAGTCTCTGTATGGGTTAAAACAGTCACCAAGGATGTGGTGTCAGAAATTTGATACATTTATACGGGGACTTGGCTTCACCAGAAGCAAAGCAGATCACTGTTTGTATTTTAGATTAATTAGTGACTTTGTTATTTATCTGGTCTTGTATGTGGATGATATGTTGTTGGTAGGAAATGACAAAGAAATTATCCAGGATTTGAAGACCCATTTGTCCTCCAAATTCAAAATGAAAGATCTTGGTGCTGCAAACTATATTTTGGGCATGGAAATTAAAAGAGACCGGACAAAGAGGAAGCTCTGGTTAAACCAGAGGAAGTATGTCGAGACAATATTGCAGAGGTTTAATATGCAGGATAGTAAATCGGTGAAGGTTCCTATTCCTGTAGGTGTAAAGTTATCTGTTGAACAGTGTCACAAGACACAAGAAGAGGAAGAGGACATGTCCCATGTTCCATATGCAAGTGCAGTCGGTAGCCTGATGTATGCGATGGTCTGTACTAGACCAGACATTGCACATGCAGTGGGAGCATTGAGCAGGTTTATGTCAAAACCAGGGAAGGAGCACTGGACAACAGTGAAGCGGGTTTTCAGGTATTTGCGTGGCACTAGTGATTATGGTTTGTGCTACCAAGGAAGACCAGGATTGGACAGAGTGTTGGATATTCATGGCTTTGTTGATGTAAACTAGGCTGGAGATCTGGATCAGAGAAGATCTACAAGTGGGTACGTGTTTAACCTATTAGGAGGTGCAGTTAGTTGGATGAGTAAGAAACAATCTGTAGTGGCACTATCAACTACAGAGGCAGAATACATGGCAGCCACTCATGCAAGCAAGGAAACAGTTTGGTTGCAGAGATTGTGTTCAAATATGGGGTTAGTACAGGGAGCTATAAGGATAGACTGTAACAGCCAAAGTACAATTTTCTTGGCAAAGAACCCTGCATATCATTCAAAGACAAAGCACATTGATGTTCAGTATCACTTTGTGAGGGATATGATAGAATACAAAAAGGTGTTGCTGGTAAAGGTGGACACTTTGAAGAATACTACAGATGCATTGACAAAAGTTGTGAGCTCTGAGAAGTTCTCTTGGTGTAGAGAAACAATGGGCGTTGCAGGGCTGGATAAATGACTAAGCTCTCTTGTGGCCCCCTATGGAAAGAAAACAACAAGTGGGAGAATGTTGGGTTGTGTTATATTCTTTCCACGACTAGCCCACGTAATTAACCGGGGGGTTAGAAGGGGGGCGGAGCCCCCCCTTCGTTGCGTCGATTGCGTAGCGGGGGGAGTCACAGGGGGTTTGAGGGGTGCAGTAACCCCACTCTATGGTGTATAAATATGTATTGTAACATTGAAAGGAACATAATGAAAAATCAAGCTGGTAGTCCTGGTTTTGGGATCTAGGGGAAAATCTCTGTGTATATGTGTTTTGTGTGTTATGCTCTCGCATTGTTTATTTTCTCTGTTTTAGAATTCGTATGCAAGTAATTTCTATATGGGGTTAAAACCTATAGTACTTGTGTAGATAGTTGCGGTACTTGAGCACCAAATGTCGATCAGTATCCTTGATACCTAGCTTCATGTGAAGGGTATGGAAAATATTTGTGAACTTCAACACATCTTGGTCCCTTCCCTGCCGTAGTGTGGTCCAAATTATGTATTTATCTTCATAGCTCCCGACAGGGTAATATTTTTTTCCTTGATGGCGTCTCGGAAAGAATCCCAAGCGGGTGCGGTTGAAAACAACGAGGGTTCACTCTTGTCCTTTTTTTCACAGTATGTTTCCCACTAGTCCTTGACGTGTGGGGCAGCTTTCAGAAGTGCAAAAGTAACATTTTCCCGATTGGAAAAGTCATGAACTGAAAAAAATATTCTTCCAATAGATTTAACCATTTATGTATGGCGTCTACATCTATCAGGCCTTCAAATATGGGAATATCAAAGTTAATTTGTACCTTAAAAGGCGCACCTCCAGAGTGGCTACTGGATGAAGATGCATCACTTGTGGGTAGCCGTCGAAGGATCTGGGCAAAGCTATCCATCATCGCCTCCCTCTGTCGCTCGAGGGATTCCTCGAGCAACATTTTGAAAGGATCTCTTGCCCCCTCGTTTTTCTTTTCTTCCGCCATGGGAGGTCGTCGGATTTTGTGAGGCTGATCTTGTAACAGTTCAACTAGATCGAGCCCTAACTCCTTATACCCTGACCTCGTTGGGGACATGTAAATAAAAATAGAGAAAGAGCAGACTGCTCTAATACCACTAATCCAAACTTAAACATGAACGCAACAACTTACAGATATAATCATAAACACAGAGATGCAATAGAAAAACACTTCATTTCATTAATAGAAAAATATTGAACTATGCTTACAAACAGAATGGAAATAAGATATCTCGGGTGATGGTAGCTCATCTCTAAGAAGAGATGTGGCAGCTACATGCCTCTAAACTGTGTTACAATGAGGCTAAAGGTCTATTTTTTTTATTGAGAATCAATGGAAAACCCTAAACATCCAAAAACCTAACCTTAGCAGATGAAGCGCCAAAACTATGGCCCTTGTTTGGGTAAATTGGTACATCAACTTCCTGGGGTCGTAACTTTGTCATACGATCTCCATTTGGCTATCATAATACCTCGTTCCGAAGATCTCAAAGAGAAGGCCAAAAACAAATTGACAAGTCAGTTTGGGAAATTTATGGTCTCTTCGTTTTCCCTAAAAACTTCGTTTAGGGCCTCAAAACGGCTCCAAAAGTTTAGGACTCGAAAAACTGCCAAAAATAGTAAACTGTGCTACAATTATGGAAATCGAAAAACTGAAAGAGACAATGTTGGGGGTCCAAGAGGAATAGGTGGCTGTGGAATAGGTGGGTGGCCACCAATATCCACCTGGATCAGATAGGTCAAGGTTAAATGTCCAAAATATAGAGTTGAATGGAATTTAACTCTAAAAGAGAGTCTTGCTCTTTATAGCCCATTACATTTCCACAAGTATATTGTCTAACATACTACTTAAATAAATATACATTGCAATAAAAGATAATATAACAATAAAGGAAAAGATCCATATCTAGGCCCATTATGGGCTTCGATTTTGTCTTGGTACCTCAACATGTGCTAATTGGTTTCCAAGTGTCACTCATCCTCCTTAATAACTATGACAATACTTTATTTTGCATCTTCTTCTGATTTGAGTTTGTGTGAGTGAGGGAAAAAATGATTCCTCATCAATTCTAGAAAAGAACCACTTATTGTTGTGTCTGCTGCATACTTTGAAGAGCCTTTAGAGGGCAAGGCACTAGGCATGAAGATATTGAAATGGGTAGTAATCATGCTAACCACATATTGCACATTATTAACTTGTGGGGAGAGGTACACTGCTTTTTGTAATGGATGATTATTTTTTCATTTACTTTCCTATTGACGGTGCTGTGTACCACCAACATATAGGGGGTCTCCCCGATATGAAGTCCCAACTAGACCTCACAATGTTTGGAGTAGGAGCCCCATACAAGAAATAGGTCTCATTGCCATATTCTTAATGATTTGCCCTTGTTGCAATAAATGACACAAGAGAAACACATATACTTGCGAGATAAACAAGTAAGTTAGCCTTGTGATGCATTCAATTGCAAAGTATATAATGGTTCTTTCACAGAAAGGGAGAGAAAGCGAGTCTTTAAAAGAAAAGTAATAATAATTTCCTTGTAAACACACACACACACACACACACATATCGTTAGTAACCTTGCGAAATAGTTCACAAAGAAATAACGATCATGAAAGCAAAATACACACAAATTCAAAGATGCATACTAAAGCCAATGAAATAGTTCATTTTCATTAATATGTAGAAGCACAAACATACACTACAAAAAATGAAAGAATAGTCTAACAATCATTCACAACATATTTATGAAAGTGCACCAGCTCCAAGAGCTTCGAATCCTTAAGTGAAGGTCCCAAGATACACCATTACAATGATACAACACTAGTTCCAATAGTGATAAACGCTAAGGCACCGCTTGCTCCTCAAAAGACTAATCTTCTCCCCTATGCCTAGCTTGAGAAGCCAATATGAAACGTCCTCATGCTTGAGCTATGAGGGTGTATATATAACAAATGAGGTGACTATTGACCTTCCCTCAGGACTCTCGAGCTCCCATGTGACTTTTCAAATTCTTATGCGACCTTTGAGCTTCTACATGACTTTAGAACTTTCTAGTGACTTTTCACATTCCACGTGGGACCCTTAGGCTTCCACACATTTTACATTTTCTCATTTTTTGAAAAATACAATATTACATTCCACAAATGGTGGAAAAATACAATGACAACATATGAATTTAGTGGTGACAGTTAACATGATCAAAGGGAGGCTCCAAAATTTGGAGGGTGTTGTAGCAATGACAACACTGCCCCTACCATTCATGGATTTCTACTATATACCAAGCTGTATCCATTACACACGAGTCTTAGATATCATTGTGTCTCTTCACTTACTAAAAATCTCTCCTACAATGGTCTTGATGAACCAACATACTCATGAATCTCTATCGTGTTTCATCTACCTCCTTATCATAATGCTTCACACCTTCATTAACTTTGTTCAAATCATATTAAACATAGACCCATTTCAACAATTGTTGTGGGTCATGCTTATTGACCTCTCAAAATGAATTATGAAGGCATTAGTCAGAAGGGTTCACTCCTTTCCTTCCTCCATAAAGTCACCTTCCTCCACTCCAAAGGCATGAACCAAAATAAAAAACCAAATAACCCCAATATAATGTTGACCATGTCTTTCACACTATTAATTTTTCAGAGAGAATTACACTACTTCTTGTAATGGATGACCATTTTTTCATCTACCCCCCTACCATTCATGAATTTCTACTATACACCAAGTTGTATCCATCATACATGAGTCTTAGATATCTCTGTGTTTCTTCACTTAATACTTAAAATCTCTCCTCCAATGTTCTTGATGAGCTAAGATACTCGTGAATCTATATTGTGTCTCATCTACTTCCTTATCACGATGCTTCACACCACCCTTAACTTTATTCAAATCATACAAAACATAAAACCCATTTCAACAATGATAGTGGGTCATGCTTGTTGACCTCTTAGGCAGGGAAAGGGGCTCAAACATTTTCTTCATCTAGAAACCACTTACCTCCACTCTAAAGACATGAACCAAAACAAAAAACCAAAGAACCCTAATATGATGTTGACCACATTTTGCGCATTACTGGCTTGTAGAGAGAGTCACACTACTTCCTATAATGGATAACAATTTTTTCATCTACCTTGCCCTACCATTCACATATTTATTGCCATGTAATGTGCAAGTCCATTTATAAAAGGAGCGAGTTAATAAGTACACAAATTCAAAGGGGAACGAGAGTAGACCAATTGGTCTCTAAGAAATATTTGTTGGTGGGAGGTCAACATTTTAAAACTTGTGTACCCCTATATGTTCCCATCCCAATGATCAAAATTTGACAAGGGGTTTACAATGGTAGCTGTTAGTGTCAGTCTTTCCAGCCTTCCTCCAGTGATCAAATATGCTCTTACAAAGTGATTTCGAAGTGTCAAGGTCAAATTTTGTCATTTCAAAGAGTTTTCAAGCAAAATTTGGTCACTAGGCATTAGGTCTAGGGTTTGCTTTAACTCCTTCTAAAGTTGTCCAAATGTCAGTCCGTGTCATCATTCAGCTGAGTCTATCATCATTCATAGGGTTGTCATTATCATCTCAGTGTCTAATGAGTCATTGTACACCTTGTTCATGCTTCAGTTGCACCCAGGCAAGGTCATTTCCCTCTCCTAGGGTTTTGAAGGCAATATCTCTTAGACGGTCAAGTCATCGGCAAAACTTGTATCCAGATGTTCATACACCTTCCCCTATCCTTAAAATACCCTATCAAATGCTTCCCATCCCTTAGATCCCCCAAATTCCTCATTTTTGCACAAACCCTAGTTTCTAGCTACAACCTGGCAATTTTCTAGGTTGGGCCTGTGTTTTGCCCTTTTGGACCCCTTCCCCTCACTCAATCTCTGAGATTCCACTTTTCCCTGCTTCCTAACATCCCTCCCCACTCCCAAAAATTTCCCCAAGAATTTAGAAGCCCCCTATCCCCTTCATTTCGCTTCATTTCGACAAAATTCCTTGTTTCACACATCGGGACAAGTCGCACTCAAATGATGTTCCAGAGCAATCAAAGATGAATTTTGGAAAACTGAGAGAGGTTTTTGTCCATAACATGCCAAAGAAGAAAAACCTCTTTCACTTTTTGCACAGGTGTCATGGTTTTAGAGAAATGTCAAAATTACAATCGCCGGATCCAAGGAGGTTGGCCAAGGCACAAAAAAGGAGAAAGAGGCCCGATCCCCTCCATATCTTGGCCGAGGCTTCACTGAAGGACCAAGGCACTAAATAGCCTAGCCACAGCACAAATCCCAAGAAATTTTGAGAATTTTGGGTGAATTTTGGCATTTTTAGGCAATTTGCAGGTTTTTCCCATTAACGGGTCTCACCCCTCGCGCGACCCTTCATCATGGCAACTCCATTTGACAAAAACTCAGCATTTCCAGATTTGTCATGCAAAGTTACACATGCTCATGGATGGACTTGAGATTTGGTGAAGTTTTGGGCCTCCTGAAAGTAAAAAAACTAGCAAAAAATGACTTTCTGCCACTTTTTTGAACTGCAGAAAGCAGTCTTGGGAGATTTGATTTTTGACAGGGCAAATGAACTCCAAATTCAAAAATTCCAGTTGGGTTGGAAAGTAGACTCACAGACCTTTCCAACAAGCCTACTCTTGCCCAATTTGGACACCTGCAAGTGCCCCAAAAGTGGCTCCAAAGGCGCGCGACCCGTCAGGCAGAGCGCGCGACCCGTCAGGCAGATTTTTCCAAAATGCACTGTACAGCTCAGAAAAACGCAGTTTGACCCAGTTTGACTTTTTGGGGTGAATTATGATTCTCTTTGATGTAATTATTGTACTTGTAAGACACTTTTACTCTTATGTAACACTTCTAGAAGATTCATTCATGAAAAGGGTAAATATTAAATGAATGAATTGGTTTCCTAGCTTATAGAGGCAAGTTGTTTTGACTGCCTAGTTTGTAGTGCTTAGTTTAGAAGTGGTTGAAACAGCTCCTAGAAGGATGAGCTCGACCCCTAGAGGCAAGGAAAGGTGTTAGCTTGCCTATATTATGTATTTTCTTAGTCATTTTCAGGGGTTGGAAGGTTGGACTCTTGAGGGAGAAGCTATCATTGTATTATTCACTGTATCTCTGCAATTTTTGGCTAAGGAAGACCAGGGTTTTGCAGTCCTCTTTGGGATTCTTGTGGACTCATGTGTTGATGGTGTGTTTCTCAATGTACTTGTAAGCTTGTTATGTGACTCACTTCCTTTCTTTTACTTCTGCACATTAAACAAATGAAGTGTTAAAGTAAGAATTTATGCTTGCCATGCTCTGCTTTTAAGTTTGTTTAATTTCAATGTTTTCTACTGTCTAAAGAGAATTCAAAGTTATTGTTTGCTCTCTTTAGCTCTTCACCTTTCATTCCTGACCATCCACCTCAAATAAAGGCATCAACACTGTCTCCTACCTCGCCCCAAGGAACCCCCTGCAGAAACTGTGTCCAATCCCCGCACCCAAAATTGCCCTCTCCTCAATTTGCCATCAAAAACCCAAAAAACCCCAAATCAACCCTTTTTATCAGTTTACTAGCCTAATATCAGTGTTACCTTATTGGTCATCTCATCTATTGAAAATTTTATCGAGATAGATCAGAGAGAGCCTTTTCCTGCCCCGTAGGGCTAGCTACGAGGCTAAATGGTTTGATGTTGCCTTGAGGTTTGCCTTTCTCAGCCTGAGGTGAAATTTCAAGCGCTAACAGTAGCCATTAGACTTGAGCCTGTATTGCAAAGAGATGTTGAAGGCATATTGTTGATTTCTTATTAAATTGAAAAAAAATTGAAAAATCTCTAGCTTTTTAGTGAGTGTTTTTTCTTTTCTTTTTCAAATTAATTAATATTGTTATATTTCTTATTTTAGCGAGGTAATGTTTTGCCCAAATTCACTCACTTTTTTCAAATCTCAACTATCTAAATAATCTTAAAATATACTTAATTGCTAGAGGGAAGTTCCACAATTAAAATTTTCATCAATTAGTAAAACTATAACTTGTGAAGATATAACTCGAGTGGCCCTAATGGTTAAGAATACATGTTTCCTCCTTGAAGATCACATGTTCAAATTCAAATGGAAATAGAGTTGTACATGTTGAATGATTAGTATTGACCTGTTGTGATAAGGCTCGAAAGATATGTATCCCTTAGTAAAACCTCCTTATAAAAGTGTTTTCAGATGTTTCAACCCTTACAAAGTCACAAGATGATTAATATTGACGTGTTGTGATAAGGCTGGAAAGATATGCATCCCTTAGTAAAACCTCCATATGAAAGTGTTTTCAAATGTTTTAACCCTTATAAAGTCACAAGTTTTTACTAACAATGACTCGTGAACTATCCATTCTAATTACACACAACTTATCTAAAAAAAATATAAATTTAAACAAAATTCCCATTCAAATTAAGAAGAAATTAAAACTCTTTTAACTTTTTGCAATTCACTAACATCACACATTTATCTTTAATGATAAAAGTATATGAAAGGAAAAAAAAAAAATTATTTTTAACATCCACCGGCGGAAAAAGAAATAATGTGGTTAGAGGCCAACACGAGCTTTCAATTCAACTTTTGTATTTCTTTTATTAATGACAAAGATACATGAATATGTTATTTAGAGAAATGGGAGGTATAATTTGTTTCCACGAGCAACCAAACTTTTGTTTTTGTTTTTGTTTTATGATTAATTTAATTTCATCGTAGATAAAACTTTTGTTTTTAATATTTTTTCCTGGTATGTCTTGTGTCATTAATTTACTTTAGTTATAAATAATAAATCAGACACCCTTTGAATCTAACTATTTGTTCATTCCGAGTGAATATATAAGCTGTTCTGCGATCTGCGACCCCGCTGTTCGACTATTCTCTGGCATAATGGAAATGGAGGCAGGATCCTCAGAAACCTCCATAGCTCTAAACGTAAAATTCGCAGGTGACTCATTGAGGGCCGAGCTCCCTGTTACGGCAACTGTGAAAGATCTTAAAGTTCATCTTCAAACTCTCACCAATGTGCTTCCTCGGGGACAGAAACTCATTTTCAAAGGTCTCTAATCCTGCTCTCCACTAAATTGGTTGTATGCATTTATATTTCTATCACAAACGATTTCTTTCTCAAAATACAGTCGTGAAGCGTGTTCTAGCCTTGGCCAAACGACAGGGAAAACAAAATATTAAATGGAAAGCTTTTCAATGAACGAAAAGTTGGAAATCTGCAGTAACATGCTGCAATCTTCAACTTGTTTTATTTGCTTCACTGTATTTTCCAGAGTCCCGAGCCTCATTGACCTATTTAATTGGCCATCAATGTACGTTACTTTTGAAACTGCCCTTTTATTGGGCCTATATTACTTTGTATACAATTCAGAGGACTAAATGGAGGACCAAATTTTTACCGAACCTAACTCATTTTGCTAAGTCTACAGCTAGATTTTCAAGGTTACTTTGTGATTCAATAGTCAAATTGAACTACTGTTGTTGTGTAGCTATCTTAATATATACTAAGATAGATCCTCTGAACCCCAGATCTAATAAGCACCTAAGCACCTAGACGAATCAGAAGAAAGAGAGACATAATTATCTCGGTGCTTAAAAGATCAAGGGTTAAGATGACTTTATACTGGTTTATTTTATTATAGAGTTTTATAGTTGTGGTTTTTTGTTTTTGTTTGTTATTATTATGTTTGACTATTTTTCAATTTTGTCATTTCATTTCTACGGATTTCAATCACATTTACCTGGGTTATAGATGCACCTTACTACTCTTGGTGCAAAAAGGTTGTATGTCACCCATGCTAGGGCCTACATGACCTACGATGACTCGTAGGTATTTACAAGCTTAGCCATATACTAGCCACCCAGCACATATAGGCCCTAGCCTTGACCGACCTACAACCTTTATATATTAGAATCAAAGGTATTATAATTGGAATCAGGATTGGAACTGGTTGAGCGCTTGACCAATAGGGAACCAAAACTAGCCTGTTTACCAGTTTGTGAATTGGTTGAGGGTTTGACCAGTACAGAACTAGAACTACCCCATGAACCGATCTACAAAAAATTACATTAAATATGCAAAATATGGTAAAAGATAGATATATTCATGTATATCAATGTAAATTCGAACCATTGGATAACAAATATGTGAGGTTTGCTTATGTATATAACATGTAAGGGTGAATATAGCAAAAAATGGATTACATAAACATTGAGGCTCTAAATGGTATCTAGAGTCCAAAAAGAAACAAACTATAGCCTACATGTACAGCAAATAACTAGACATCTTCATGATCAAACAATTCCCTAAATTGTGCTCTCTATCATCCATGACACCCTCTGCCTCCTCCTTTGGCCTTTGCTTTGACCCTCTAGGGACATTGGTAGCTGTAATAGTGCTTGGTGCTGACTGTGGATCCAAGTCATCCACCTTAGTAATCATCCTCAAATTCTGCTGTTCGATTCCCCATGACCCATCTTGAGGAGGGATAAACATCCTCCAAGACAATGGGATCTACCTCATGTGTTTGGTTTCGCAATTGGTTGTGCCTTAGTTGACGGTTGTATCAAGACAAATTCAATTGTTGTTGTGCCTAATAGTTTCTCTTCTTCATGTGAATGCTCTCAAATATAGATCAATTGCTCTCACACCCAAAAGTGCTACAAGTTTGATTCATGATCCAAATCACAAACCTAGGCAATTGAAGGCATTTATAATTTTATACCAAATGATTCCCACCATGTAGTTGTGGTCAATCAAAGAAAAAGTTACAAAATTCAAGAAAATTGTAACTACTGGAACAATGGATGCTTGAACTCTATAATTTTGGAATTGCTTACTTGGTTGGTCCACCTCTTGCATGAACAACTATTTGTTTGATAGAAGTATTTTTACCTTGACTAAAGGTAGGGATTTTTTGATGTATGTCATCTTGGATTTTTTGATCAGGTACCATGTACTCTAGGCAAGTGTACTATCCATCTTTGACCTTCCCAAGTTCCTATACTCCAAAGTTTAACATGGTTTTGTAATGGTACATGTCGTCCAAGTAATACTCAGTTGCATGTACAGGTTGATGTAGTTGGTTGTTCCATCTATTATCAATGATCTTCTAGATAGTTCCACACTTTCTGTTTTTATTTTGGTCCCTTATTTTCTCTTTGGCCTAATCCATGGCCTCATGAATGAAACCCATGGTCAATTTATCCCCATTCACCACTAATAACTCCTTAATAAAAGTCTCAACAACTTTCATAATCTCTTATGCTTTAGGCCAAACATTGTTTTCAAAAGCTTTCATACAAATGTCTTTCCTATCATCCTTCCAGGGTCACTAAGATCTGCTCTAGTTATCAAATGAAAACATTTTCCTCAAGTTCTGCACTTGGGAAATAAGAGATGGCAATGCAAGGAAGTTTGTTGCAAATTTGGTGAGGGTAGGCTTAACAAGTTCCATGCCCCTTGTTTATCCTCATCAAGTTCAATATCCATGTTATGTAACCAAATTAAAAAAAAGAAGAAAAGATAGATCAACGATTTGAAAAATAAGCCTCTTCAAGGGGCCAACCTCCTTTTACATCACATAAATGAACAAATCTTGGATGGTTCAAATGACAAAACCTGTTGGTATATATAGGAGTCTAAGGGGTCAAAATATAATTAGGGCCTACACAACAATAATAATGTAAGGGCTCAACAATAACATTAGTGGGCTACTGTGGGGCACAATAATAACAATAAGGGGGCTACAATAGTACTATAGGGACCTAACATGGGCACAACAATAACAATATGAGGGCTACACTAGTATTCTAGGGACCTACCATGCCCCTCTCCTTCAAAAATGTGTTGTCCTCAACGCTTGAGTAGTTCCAGATTCTTTTGTATGAATTGTTCATCCTCCCATGTGGAATCCTCAGCAGGTGAGTTCTTCCACTTTATGAAATACTCCGAAATTGATCGATTCCTTAGCTGTCATATTCTTTTTTCTATGATTGCTTTTGGCTTCAATATGATTTTTCCTTCCTTGTCAAGTTTTGGCAATATAGTTTGAATTGGGAGCTTGTCACCTATAACCTTCTTTAAACATGAAACATGGAAAACTTGATGTACTCGCGAAGATGCAGGCAACTCTAATTTGTATGCCATAGTACCAAAATTTTGCAGCACCTTATAAGGGTCATAGTACTTGGGTGATAATTTATTATCCTTCTTAGCTTGCTTGAGAGACATTTGTTTGTATGGTTATAGTCGTAAAAATACCTAATTGCCGACATCAAAACTTCTTTCATTACGATGTTGATCTGCCTGTTGTTTCATTCGATTCTGTGCTAGAGTCAAATTATCCTTTAAGAGTTGGAGAACTTGTTGTTGATGCTCAATGTGATCTTCCACTGCAACAAATTTCCCTAGGTCACCTGTTTGAGACTGAATTTTGGAGCACGTAGAAACCCTAACTTATTTGGACCATATCTTAGAAAATATAACGAACCAAAATTTGAATTTTTTACACAAAGCTCACCAAGATTTTGGCTCCATGTGGTCGAAATTTCATCTTTTGAAGCATCGTAGAAAAAAAGTTATAGCGAAAATTCCAAGATGACTTGTTTGAAGCAGCGAAACCCTAGAATTGGAAGTTCTGATACCAAATGTTATGTAACCAGATCAGAAAATAGAAGAAAAGATAGATCAATAAGTTTGTTCGAGGGGGAAACCTCCCTTTACATCACATAAATGAACAATTCTTGGATGATTGAAATGACAAAACCTCCTTGGTATATATAGGAGTCTAATGGGTCAAAATATAATTAGGGCCCACATAGCAATAATAATGTAAGGGCTCAACAATAACATTAGTGAGCTTCTATGGGGCACAATAATAACAATAAGGGGGCTACAATAGTACTATAGGGACCTAATATGGGCACAACAATAACAATATGGGGGCTACACTAGTATTCTAGGGACCTAACAACCCATGTGTGGTTGTAGATGAATTTGGGAATGCACTTGGCATGATAAATTACCTTCTTTACATACGCTAGTTTGCATATATCCTCGAGCACGAGGTCTAAGTAATGTGTAGTTCATGGGGTATAGAATACGGTCTTGTGTTTCCTTTCGATATAGTTAGAGGCATTATCAATGATGACTTGTACACCATTCTCCACCCTCACTTCCATAAATACCTCATCCAAAATCTCAATTGATTATTTGGGAATCTTTCTTCTGATTAGATGCATCCATTTATTTCAAAAGCACGGTTCCTTGTATACAAGCAATTTGACATGATGGTGCAGGTTTTTTTGGTGTATGACTCATTAAAACCCTTAAGGTACACATTTATGGATCCAACTTCATTCTATAAAAATTCCCTTGATGTCATGAAAACTGGGCCCTCCTAAACCTTTTTTTTTTTCCATATAACAAAGCACCCCACCGAAGCCTGTGGGCAAGGGTAAGATATGCTTTAGGGCTCGAGGTTGTTAAACAAAAAGGCTTGATTCCATTACAACAAGATACTTGATATGAGTTCATCTGTCACTTGCGAGAATTGAACTTGGATGGGGAGGATAACAATCATTCATCCCAACCATCCTAGATAAACCCAATTGATAGGCCCTTTGAAGCCCTTACCTGCATTGGTGATGACATCTAACATAAGTTGGTTATATGATGATAGTGAAACATTGAAAGGATATTTGCATCTTACCACATCTAGCCATGTATTTGAAAGTTGCATCCTTGTGTTGCTTCTTTTAAGTTTTAGTGGCTGTTAATAATGGACTTGGTTTGAGTGGCAATGGCACAGGTGGAGGAGTGTGGAAGAAACCTTCAATCTTAGTCCTCTTTATTGTAATCTTTTCATGGATTGGAGCTGTTGTCACTCAAATTGTATAGGCACAGTGCGACAGTGGCTTAGGGCAGGGATTGTCACTCTGATCCTTGTCCACTTCGTTCTAGCTGTCTCCCAACAACAAGCTATGAGGGTAGTCCCTATGGAATGTGAGAATGTGAGATTTGTTGGCAACCAACAAATCCAAGAGACACGATTGAATGGCCTAGCCACTTGGTTGATTTTAGCAAGCTAATAGATTATCTCGAATTATTTTAATGAGACCAATGCCTAATGGAGTCAACTACTTGCTTTATATTGATTAAGTACCAAATGATTGGATCAACAATCACTACTTAAGAGACGCTTAGCTATTCTATATGAAGTGCAAGTCCTACAATCTAGGTGTGTTAAAATTGGCAACTAGGGCCAAACTCCACATGGGTCATCTTATTTATGACAATTGATATTTTTCTAGGATTCCTCTCTCCGAGAGGTGTAGGATTGATCTAAAGATCATCCAATTCTGACATGTACAAATGAAGTTATGAATTTATTTTGATTATGGTCAAATTGTCAAGGTCGGCCAACAGACTTCTGTAGGCTGAGAAGCCCAACAGTCACGTCTATTCATCCTCAATGTTGCATATAAATAGAAGGCGACTTAGCCTCATTTCGACACATTCATCTTCATACTTCTCTCTTTCTCTCCTCATTGATTGGGTATGGATTTCTGGGCCTCTCTCTCTCTCCACAAGCTCGAAATTTCAGGATGTTGAAATTTCAGGAGAGTGAAATCTCAGGAGGCCGAATTTATGGACAGTTTGACTAAGCGTTGACTAGCATGCGTTGACCTCCTTTGATTGCGTTTTTGTGAGGGCTATCTCTGTTTGGGCAAGCGACATTTATGGACACAGAAATCGAGGCTAAACGTTGATTGTTGACCAGCGTTGACTACAACTAGGGTTGACTGCAGGTGGGTTGTTTGAATAGAAATTGACTGGGCTAAATTTGACTGTTTTGAGGGCTGTTTTATCTCACTGTTTGGAGGCCGAAGTTCACTGAAGTTGACCGATTTGCTGAGGGTCAAAACTGCCCTGTTGACCAACGTTGACTTTTCTGGTTAGGGCTCTTTTGTTGCTGTTATAAATTATCAGATTTGTAAATTGTACTATCTCTCTCTGCTAAACTATTGAAGACTAAAAGAAGATTTGATCAAGGGTTTCCCCACATTGGGGTTTGTGCCTAGCTGGTGCCACACTGTGTGTCCTCTTGTCTTGGCTTGTCTTCCACTGTTTGTGTTTATGTTCTATTTGCATTTTACTATCACGTTGATGTGATTGCTAATTTGAATATTGATACTGGGTTAATAAAGAAATTGAAGTAAAATTGCTCTAAAGCATAGAACATAGCATTGTTCCCTAAAATTAACATGGTATCAGAGCTGAGGTGAAGACAAAGCCCAAGCAAGAGTGAAAGAGAAATCACCAAAGACAGTTGGACAAGGACAAAAGGTTCAATGGGTTCCTCATCCTACTTCCCAGTTGAAGACAAGCTCCATGATAAATTTGACTATCATGGATGGAAGATGTCTTTTGATTTGACTTTGGAAGAAAAAGAAGCGATGGACTATGTGTAGGGTATGTTAGTTTTTTGTAGCATCGGAAGTGATCTAGCCTTGAAAATTAGTGGAGAGGCTAAGGCACATGAGTTCTAAAGAACCCAGAAACCGTTTGGTGAAATTCCACCTGGATTGTATTTTATTAAAATAATTAATATTTTTAATGGGGTTCCTAAGTCTAAACTTAGGAAAATTAAAATATTAATGGGTATTAATGAAAATATGGGTGAGAAGCTTCTAAGAGACGAGGATCAAGTCTAATTTAGTCGTTGATTAGAGACTTAATCTCGGTCGTTGAAGACTCAACAGGAAAAGTATTAAATGGAGGTTTAGGGCTCATTTGGAAATACACATAGAGAGATTTTGGAAATCGATTTTCTGAGGTGAGAAGTTCTCAGGAGGAAAATCGATTGGGGAGATCTTGCAACAGAGGGGCAGTGAGAATCCGGGAGAAGGACTTTTCGGAGAATACTGACAGAGAGGCAGAGAGAGCTTGCAGAGAGGCAGCGCAAAAGCCGGGAGAGTTGACGCAGAAAAGCTACCTGTCACGCAGAATCCAGAACTGCCTGAGCAATTGAAATTGCCGGAATAGTCGGGAGAGCTGATGCAGAGGGCAAAGAAGGTGATACAGGGCTGATGTAGAGCCAACGCAGAAATAGCCAGGGTTAGCTAGTCTTTTGCTGGATCAACCGGATTCTGTCGAGTGATGTGAGGTAAAACTCACTCAGATTTTCCGCCAGTATTTTCTCTGTAAAGGATTGCTAGATGAGTATCCTAGATTTGTATTCAGATATTTCTCCTGCATAATAATAAACCCTCAGAGTTGCTGCATTGGTTTTCTCGCATTGGGTTTTTCCGGGGACTATTGTGTCCTATGTCTCTCTTTCTTTGCTTTGTTTTTTGTTTCATGAGATCAAATATTTAATAAGTGTAGGCTGCAAAAGTAATTTGCTTCAGTATTCAGAAGAATATCTTGGTTAAAGTATATTAAAAATCAAGTAGGTGAAGTAGATTTAGATTTGCTGCAGTAGGGGTTCCTTCGAGTCTAAGAATTTTCACATGGTATCAGAGGATTGATTTTGAAACAGGAAGAGAAGATCAAGTGCTGAGCAGTGAGGCCGAAAGCTGCACTTGGCAGAAATTCGAATCCCCTTGAAGGGATTGCGTAGTCCTTGCTGGGAAGCAGATTTGAGGAAATCTCTCTCTGAGTGAGACGACAAAGGTACGATTTCCTGTTCGTGAGTTTGCAAAGGCAAAGGGAGTGATGCAGAGCCTCAGCGCAGTGCTTGAAGGGCGCAGTTTCTGTCCGAGCAAAAATCCGTTGGAAAGAACGAAGACACGTAGAAGGGAAATTTTCTCCTGAGAGAATTTTCTGCCAGAAAGTTTGAATTTCTCACTTGCTGAGCAGTGCTAAGTAGTGACTAGAGGAGTCAGTTCAACAGTTGGGTGAGATGGCATCGCATGGCTTAGAGATCAGGACAAGTTGGAAGGTGCTTCCAACTATGTCATATGGAAGACCTAAATCTTAGTTGTTTTGGAGGAATATGATCTCGAGGCCTACGTCAAAAGTGTTGTTGTTCCTGCTGATCAAAAGAAGAAGTACAAGGCCGAGCAGGGGAAGGCAAAGAGGCTCATTCTCTGTGGAGTTCAAGATCATGTGGACTCACACTTGCAGGGCAAGGATACAGCCCAAGAGATGTGGGAAGCCTTGTCTTCTCTGTAGGAAGTCTCTTCCGAACAACAAAAGATGTATTTGGAGCAGAAGTTGCAACGAACTTTGATGCAGAAAGGAGAAGGGGTGAACCTCTATCTTCAGCGTCTTCAGGACACTAGAGACCAGCTTGCTGTAGTGGGGTCCACTCCTCAGCCAACCGCGATGGTGAGGATAGCCCTGAATGGAGTCTCAGATGAATGACAAGTTTTCGTCCAAATCATATTAGGCAGAGAAAAACTACCTTCATGGGAGGAGATGTGGGCGGCTCTTCAACATGAGGAGTTAAGGAGGGACCTAGTAAAGGTCAACCTCAATGGTAGCAGTGGGAGTGGCACAAAGACGAAGGAGGAGGAGGAGAACACAGCTCTAGCATCGAAGGGACAACAAAAGCCAAAGTGAAAGAAGGACATTTCGAAGGTGAAATGTTTCAGTTGTGGCGAGATGGGCCATTATGCGTCCTAGTGTCCCTTGAAGAAAAAGGAGAAGGATGAGAAACATGATCCTAAGGCGGCTTCAGCAAAGATTGACGAGGATGAGTTTGCCATGAGTGCCCACGCATCTCCAAGAGGGAGATGGGGCGATATTGAGTTGTAGTTGGGAGGACTACATGTGGGCAGGATCCTTGAGGAGTCCACATCTTAGATCAATGCCTTGCTATGGGAGCCCAAGATTTAGCAGTAGCGAGATGGACTTAGTGTCAGATGATGCAATGGAGTGTTTGGAGGGCAGATGCAGTAGTTGGGGACCAGAGGCTGATCAGCACAGAGCAAGGTTGACAATAGTGCAGATGGCACAATGCAGAAGTCAGTAGCAGCGCAGAAGATTCAGAGGGTCAGGATCAGCAATAGTCAAATTCCAACATTCATTGTGTTATGCTGAACACAGTTAAGTTTAGCTAATTTTGGATGTTTTTTAGTTTCTTCTCTCAGCAATTGAGTTGCAGTACGGATGCAGTGTTAGGAGTATAGCAGATGCAATGTTTGAGAGGGAGCTGTAGTACAGATGCAGCAGTGGCAGTGTCATGGGGAGCAGTACAGTAGCAACAACAACATAGTGTTGGTGGTAGCAGTAGTGCAGAAAGGAGGTGCTTTAGAAATAGAGCAGCATGCAGGTAGATCTTGTTGCTAGAGCACTTTCCTTGCTAAGGGGGAGTTGTGAAAATTCCTAAATCTAATGCATTAGAAACCCCTGCTACAATTTACTGGTTTACAATCTCCTACTTGTTCTTTTATTAACAAGTTATTTAACTGCATAAAGATCGAAGTAAACACTATTGCAGCCTTCACAAACATACAAATCATGCACTGAAATAAACTGAGACAATAACATAAGGGATACTGTTATTTTTGGACAATTGTCCCCGGAGAAACCCAATTCAGGAAAACCGGTGCAGCATATAGAGGGTTTGTATTATTAAGCAGATTTCGTGAGTACAACTAGGGTGCTAGAAATGGCTCACCCAACAGAGAATATCTTTGGCAATAGTATCTCTATTCGGAGACAGATATTTCGACAAATCAACAAACGGATGATCAAACCCCACAGTGACTCTGACTGTTCCTTATGCTGGACATTGAAAGCTGCTCCAAGCACTACTTTGGAACTGCGTCACTCTAGGATCTACGTCACCCTCTCCGGCTCAGAATCTGCTATTTTGCTCTTAGTCTGCCCACAAAATCTCCCTAGCGCTGCCTCTGAGGCCCAGCGTCAGCCTCTATGACTTTTGCTTCACTTGTGTCAGCCTTCTGTGTCCTTTGCATCAGCTCTTCGGCCTCTGCATCAACCCTTCTAGGGCCCGCGCTGTCTCTCCCAGCACGGCGCTGCCTCTCTGCTATGTATTCTTCAGCCTCGGATGAAATTCCCTTGCTGAATTGCCCGTCGCTGCAACTGATCACTAACTCGATTTCCTCAGCAAACCTCGCCCCAGAAAATCGAATTCTTGATCTCTCTTGGTGTATCTCCAACTGACCCTCAAGCCTCCTCTTATACTTTTCCTTTTGACGATTCAAAAACAGAGATTAAGTCCCTAATCAACGGCTAAGATTAGAACTTGCTTGATCCTCATCACTTAGAACTTTCTCACCCATTTTATATTAATACACATTAATATTTTTATTTTCCTAAGTTTAGACTTAGGAACCCATTAAAAAATATTAATTATTTTAATATCTCTTCATCCGGGTGGAATTTCTCCAAATGATTTTTGGGTCTTGGAGATCTCATGTGCCTTAGCCTCTCCACCAAATTTCATGGCTAGAGCACATCCGATGCTACCAAAAATCAACACTCCCTCTTAGCGAGGAATGTGCTCTAGTAATGCTTCAACATAAAAACATCACACTGATCCTCCGCATTGGTCCTCTGTGCTGATGCTAGGCCTGCTGCCCCACATCCACTGCACTGTTGCTTCTTGTACTGCTGCCCATGACGCTACCATTGCCACTGCTACATATGTACTGCAACTCCTTCTCAATATGCTGCATCATGCTGCCCATAGCACTGCCATTGCTAACTGCTGCACTGCAACTCAGTTACCGAGAAGTAAGTAACTGACTTCACCCAAATACTGACATCCTGGTCAGTCTGGAAGCCTCGTGATGCTGAAGCCACCTCTGCTGCCACTGCGCTGCTGCAACCTCTTTTGTGCCTCTCGCATTGCTGCAACCTCCACTGCGCTGCTACAGATTTCTGCACTCTAGCACTGCCTTGCCGCTCCATCACACCTTGCTCCACTCGACACCTGTCATCATGCTACTGTCGTTAAGGGCTCCCGTAGCCGTATGTGATCCAAGAGTTTGGGCACCTCAAGGATCTTGCCCCTGCATGTAGTCCTCTCGACTACAACTCTATGTCTCCCCACCTCTTCTCTAGAGGCGCATGAGCACTCATGGCACAATCGTCATCAATCTCAACATCCTTCTCCGCCTTTGCTGGAGCAGCCTTTGAGTCGAAAGCTTCTCCCTTGCCTTTCTTCCTGGGGCACTAAGAGGCATAATGTCCCAACTCCCCACAGTTGAAGCACTTGACCTTGGAGATGTTTTTCTTCTTTCTCTTCTGAACCCCTTGTTGTCCTGTAGATACTAGAGTTGCATCATCCTCCTCCTCTTTCTTGATTTGAACTCCCTTACCGCTACTCCTTGCCTTGGCCAATCTCTTGAGCTCTTCTTGTCAAAGAGCTGCCCACATATCCTCCCAACTAGGGAGAGTCACTCTGCCCAAAATGCTTTGGACAAACGTCTCCCAGTCCTCGGAGACTACATTCAGAGCAGTCCTGACCATGAACTTTGGATCCGGTGTAGACCCCATGGAAGTAAGTTGGTCGCGAATTCCTTGCAACCTGAGAAGGAACAGATCTATCTTCTCTCCATTTTGCATCTGATATGACCTTAGCTGATTCTCTAATAACATCTTTCGCTGCACGGAAGAGCCCTAGTATAAGGTGGTCAGCGTCTGCCACATCTCCCTTGCTGTGTTCTTCTCAACAATATGTGGTATGACATGATCCTTGACCCCGTCTAGAATCATGCATTTCGCCTTCGCCTCGGCCTCCTCATACTTCTCATTTGCATTAGGGTCAACTGGGACAACAACTGTTTTCAAGGCATAGTCCTTGATGCGATGTTTATCTAGGATTGCCAGGATCCTGGCCTTCTAGATGACAAAATTGGAAGCCTCGTCCAATTTGTCCTGATCCCTCAATCCGTTCACTACCATCTCTGCTCCTCTTCTCTAGACTCCCTCTGAGTCCTGATTTCCCTCTTGGAAATCCTATGACCAACTGTCGAATCACTCCTCTCCAATCCTCCTTTGCCGCTGTAACCCAGATCTAGATTTCTTGGCTAGAAACTTGTCGAGGTAGTGCTTCCCTCTACCTTGGTTCAGTCTCCTTAGACACTGTTCGGCACTAACAGACACAACGTCCCACCAGCTCCACAATTCAAAATCTGCACGGCTCCCTTAGCCCCGACAACTGAAGAATTTGAGCCCTTTTGGCTTTGCGCAATCACAGTGAGTGCTGGATCAGCTCCCCCTGGCTACTGCCTCAATCCTTCTTGGCTTAGAAATATGACTTGGCACTGCGTAAGCCTGATTTCCCTGCCTCTGCCTCTGCGTTGGCTTGGATAGTTGACGCAGCTACCATGTGGGCTCCTCCCAGCTATTGCGTCTTCCTCTCCCGGCTCAAAATGCTGTCGCAGGCACTGCGTGAGTCTCTGTGTCACATTTTCTGCATTGCGTCACTCCTCCTCTCGCCTCTTCGACTCTGGAATAACGTTGTCTCTCGGGACAGCTGCTTCTCTGCTGCAAATTCTTAGATTTTCTTGGCTGGTGTCTTTAGTCGCCACTGATCCGCAATCGCTCCGATACCATGTGAAAATTCTTGAATCTAACACACCAGAAACTCCTGCAATTTACTGGTTTACAATCTCCTACTTGTTCTTTACATTAAAAAATTATTTAATTGCGTAAACATCGAAGTAAACACTATTGCAACCTTCACAAATATACAGATCATGCACTGAAATAAACTGAGACAATAACACAAGGGACACCATTATTTTTGGACAATTGTCCCTGAAAAACCCAATTCGGGAAAATTGGTGCAACATATAGAGGGTTTGTATTATTAAGCAGATTTTGTGAATACCACTAGGGTGCCAGAAATGGCTCACCCAACAGAGAATATTCTTGGTAGTAGTACCTCTATCTGGAGACAGATATTTTGGAAAATCAGAAAACGGATGATAAAACCCCATAGTGACTATGGCTGTTCCTTATGTTGGACAACAAAAGCTGCTCCAAGCATTGCTCTGGAACTGCGCCACTCCTCTAGGATCTGTGTCACCCTCCCAGGCTCAGAATTTGCTGATCTGCTCTCAGTCTTCCCTACAAAATCTCCCTAGCACTGCCTCTGAGGCCCAGCATCAGCCTCTACGGCTTTTGCGTCACCTGCGTCAGCCTTCTGCGTCCTATGCGTAAGCTCTTCAGCCTCTGCATCAGCCCTTATAGGGCCTGCACTGTCTCTCCTAGCACTGCGCTGCCTCTCTGCTATGTATTCTTCAGCCTCGGATGAAAATTCCTTGCTAAACTGTCCGTTGCTGCCACTGATCACTAACTCGATGTCCTCAGCAAACCTCGCCCCAGAAAATCGAATTCTTGATCTCTCTTGGTGTATATCCAACTAACCCTCAAGCCTCCTCTTATACTTTTACAGTTGACGATTCAACGACTGAGATTAAGTCCCTAGTCATCGACTAAGATTAGAACTGGCTTGATTCTTGTCACTTAGAACTTTCTCACCCATTTTATATTAATACACATTAATATTTTTATTTTCCTAAGTTTAGACTTAGGAATGACTTAGGAACCCATTAAAAAATATTAATTATTTTAATATCTCTTCATCCGTGTGGAATTTCTTCAAACGATTTCTAGGTCTTGGAGATCTCATGTGCCTTAGCCTCTCCAATACCTAGAAATCGTTTGAAGAAATTCCACACGGATTGTATTTTATTAAAATAATTAATATTTTTAATGGGGTTCCTAAGTCTAAACTTAGGAAAATTAAAATATTAATGGGTATTAATGAAAATATGGATGAGAAGCTTCTAAGAGACGAGGATCAAGTCTAATTTAATCTTAGCCTTCGATTAGAGACTTAATCTTGGTCGTTGAAGACTCAACAGGAAAAGTATAAAATGGAGGCTTGGGATTCATTTGGAAATACACACAGAGAGATTGAGGAAATCGATTTTCTGAGGTGAGAAGTTCTTAGGAGGAAAATCGATTGGGGAGATCTTGCAGTAGAGGGGTGGTGAGAATCTGAGAGAAGGAATTTTCAGAGAATACTGACAGAGAGGCGGAGAGAGCTTGCAGAGAGGCAACGCAAAAAAGTTGTTTGTCACGCAGAATCCATAACTGTCGAAACAGTCGAAACTGTCGAGAACTGCCGGAACAGCTGACGCAATGGCAACGCAGTAGTAGGGGGAGTTGACACATAAAAGCTGCCTGTCACGCAGAATCCAAAACTTTCGGAACAACTGAAATTGCTGGGAACTGCTGGAACAGTTGGGAGCGCTGACGCAGAGGGCATAGAAGCTGACGCAGGGCTAACTTAGAGCCACAACAGAAATAGCCAGGGTTATCCAGCCTTGTGCTGGATCAGCCAGAATTCTGCCAGGCCAGAATTTTCTCTGTAAAAGATTGCTAGATGAGCATCCTAGATTTGTATTCTGATATTTCTCCTACATAATAATAAACCCTCAGAGTTGTTGCACCGGTTTTCCCGCATTGGGTTTTTCCAGGGACTATTGTGTCCAAAAATAAGTGTCCTATGTATCTTGTTCTTTGCTCTGTTTTTTGTTTCATGAGATCCAATATTTAATAAGTGTAGGCTGCAGAAGTAATTGCTTCAGTATTCAGAAGAATAACTTGGTTAATGTATATTAAAAATCAAGTAGGTGAAGTAGATTCAGATTTGCTGCAGTAGGGATTCCTTCGAGTCTAGTAATTTTCATAAGGTAAAATCCCTGAACCTCCTTCAAATGCACTGGATGCTGCGAAAACCAAGTACAATAGGGCTGAAGTTGAAAATTATTAGGGATTCCATTGACAAGTGTCTGGTGGCCTACATCTCTGAATTGAAGACCTCCAAGGAGATCTACGACAGGTTGGTCAACATGTTCAAGGTTAGTAATGCTAATCAAATTCTATTTCTCAAGAATAAGTTGAAGGATATTAAGAAGGGCAAGGACGAAGATATTCAATCCTATGTCTCGAGGATTACTAAGATCAAGAATGATCTACTCTCGATTGGAGAAGTCATTCCTGACAGGGAACTTACTCTCACCACCCTTGGAGGACTCCACCCTGAGTGGTATGTGTTTAGAACCACCGTCCTCAATAATGATCGAATTACAGGGTTTGAAGAATTGATGTCGAGATGCATTCAAGAAGAAACAAGAATGGTGGAGCAAGAAATGCCTTCTAATAGAAGCAACCCCACTACATTCTCTGCTCATGCCAAAAGGAGAAATAATGTAGGGTCTAAAGGTCATTTCCTTGGAAAGCCTGGATCTAAGGGAGGATGGAAGGACAGGTGCTTTGTTTGCAATAAGTTTGGCCACTATGCAAGGGAGTGTCCATTCCGCCATTGGTATTCCACGTGGCTTGGTCTTGCGGTGAATGTGGGATATATATGTGATAACGATAACTTCAAAGGTCCGACGGTCGTGGGGTTGACCCCGACCGTCCGGCGTTTTTCCGGCGAAACCCCCGATACAACATAAATACAAACTCACCGCTTCTGTTACCAAGGCCTGCGATAGCTCATCTAGTGAGCTGGTTCTGGCGAAAACGTTGCCACTCTGGGAGGTCAGGGGTTCGATCCTCCCTCATCCCCAAAATTTTGGAAATAAGGCCAAATTAGGCAAAATTCGGGCTACCATGTGTCAGCACCAGATTGGCCCGTATAAACCAATCACAATCTACCACGTCACCTCCTTTGCTAACATCATCCAGGACCCGTGGCTCATTCCTGGGTTGACACGTGTCCCTGCTAACGTAGGTATTCACTTGGTTGATCGTTGACCGTTGATTGTTAGCCTTTGACTTTTGACTTTTTTTGCCCTAATTTTCCATAAACTTTGACTAGCTCTAACTTCTCCATCCAGACTCAGATTTTACGTGCTGTTCACACCGTTGGAATTGTATCGATGAGCACTTCAACTTGATTCTAATTTCATCTGCAATTGAAGACTTTGATCCGAAGGCAAAACTGGATCCATTTTGGATCACTCCTCCCCACTGGAAGCTTTTGGACCACCAAAAGTTGGTTTTAGCTGTCGAGTAAGTGAGGATAAACTTCCTTCACTTTTCCAATCTCTATCCATCGTGCTTTACTTGGATTTGTACCTTTGAGTCCAACTCGAAGATACTCAACATTTCCCCATCGCGAAGTCCTTATCCTCCTGTCAAGAACTGTATCCTCCTGTAGCTCATTGAGATACTTGGGCAAAAGATCTTCAATGAAAGGTAGCTGACCTTGCTCTTCGGATCTTCAATCAATGAAGGCTCATACAATTGCAAGTTTTCGACTTTTTACCTTCCTCTTGCAGTTTTTCTTTGCTGATGTACGACCATACTTGATCACCAACTTGAAAACTATGCTCAACTCGATGCTTGTCATGCCGTGCTTTATACTTTGCTTGGCTTTTTTTCCAGCTGTTCCTGTACTGCCTGGTGAATTTCCTGGATTTGTTCAATGAACTTGGTTGCTTTGTCCACATCATTGTGTCCATCAACTGCTATGTCTTTACCAAAGACAAAATCCAAGGGAGACTTTGGTATAAAACCAAAACAAGTCTCAAAAGGAGATCTCTGAGTAGAAGAATGTTTTGCATGGTTGTAAGCATGCTGCACATAACACAAATGCTCATCCCAAAGTTTGGGATGCTTGCTGCAATATCCTTGAAGCAACTGTATCACTATCCTGTTGACCACTTCTGTCTGACCATCTGTTTGCGGATGAAATGTCGTGCTCTTCTTTAACTTTGTGTCCATTAACTCCCATAGACTTGACCAAAATTTCCTGACAAATCGAGAATCTCGATCAGATACAATAGAAGTGGGTAACCCAAAATGAACCCATACATTTTGAAAGAACAACTTTGCAGTTTGTTCAGCTGTGACCTATTTATTACATGGTGTCAAAATATACATTTTACTTAACCTATCCACAACTACATACAAATAATCATGACCCTTTCTAGACTTTGGCAATCCCCCAACAAAATCCATGGAAACACTTTCCCAAGGATGAGAAGGAATTGGAAGTGGAGTATACAAGCCTAATTTTCTATTACTTGGCTTGCTTGTAGCACACATAGTACATCCTTTAATATATCTAGAAACTGTCTCATTCATTTGTGGCCAATAATAGAATCTTTGTAATTGTGCAACTCTTTTACTAACACCAAAATGACTTGATATGAGAGGAGTATGTGCTTCTTGAATCTAATTAACTCTTTCAGTTTGTGGAATGCATAACTTTCCCAAATGATATGAGAGTTTGTCCTTTATGAAATAATCTAATTCTTCTATCTGCTTGCCATGACTTAAAGTTGCATATACATCCTTAAAATCTGTGTCTTGAGCATATTGTTTAATGTAACTTTCTTGAATTACCAAATTATGCTTAAGTATTGTGGATGCATTTATAATTGGTCTTGATAACATGTTTTCAACCTTATTATGTATGCCCTTATTATATCTAATAACAAGATGAAATTGCTGTAGGAAACCCATCCATCGATAGTGTCTTGATTGTTGCAATTTAGTTTGCGAGTGTAAGTATTGTAGTGGTTGATGATCTGTGTGTATGATTGTTTCTTTACCCATTATGTAATGTTTCCACTTTTTAACACTCTGAACTAATGCATACAATTCTTTATCATATGTAGGATAGTTAACTATTGCTGATGTGAATGTCTCAGAATGAAAGCATATAGGCTTTTTGTGCTGCATCAACACTGCCCCCATGGCATATTCACTTGCATTTGTCTCGATCTCAAATGGATGCTGAAGATCTGGCAGTGCTAGTACTGGCACTGTACTAATCCTTTCCTTCAATGTGTCGAAGGCTTTCCGCTGTTTGCCTCCCACTGAAACACCTGTTTCGCACTTGTCAAAGCATGTAAAGGAGCTGCAATCAAAGAAATGTTAGCAATAAACTTTCTCCAATATTGTGCTACCCCTAAGAAACTTCTAACTTTTGTAGCAGTATTGGGCTTAGGCCAATTTACAATGACTTCAACCTTAGAGGGATCTATCTTCAATTCACCACCCCTACAATATAACCCAAATAATTCAAATACGTTCTGCCAAATTCACATTTTGACAGTTTTACATAGAGATTTTCTCTTTTCAAAACATCTAAAACCTGCTTTACATGCTTTACATGTTCATCCCATGTTCTACTGAAAACAAGAATATCATCTAAATAGACTATTACAAAATCATCAATGAATGGCCTAAATACATCATTCATGACTCACATGAATGTAGCTGGAGCATTAGTTAAGCCAAAAGGCATAACCATCCATTCATAGAGTCCTTGCTTTGTTTTGAAAGCAGTTTTCCATACATCCTGTTCTGCAACTCTGATATGATGGTAGCTGCTTCGCAAGTCCAATTTAGAGAAGTAAATTGCATCTTTTAACTGATCTAACAAATCATCAATACGAGGAAGAGTATAACGATTTTTTATTGTGATTTTATTTAATGCTCTAAAATCAATGCACATTCTCCACGAACCGTCTTTCTTTCGCACTAACACAATAGGTGATCCGCATGGTGATGTGCTTGGTCGAATAAACCCTTGATCGAGCAACTCCTGTACCTGCTTCTTTATCTCTGCATTCTCTAGAGATGATAACCTGTACATTCCAATGTTAGGTAGTGGAGCATCTTGCTGCAAATAAATCTCATGTTCTATCTCTCGCTTGGGTGGAAGCCCTTTAGGCTCTTGAAATAGAATATCATAATCGGAAACAACTTTAACTATATTTGCTTTCTGTTTAGGATTACAACCTTGGAAAGCATCAGATTTATCAATATCCTTTGCTTTTACAATCATAAGTAAAAATTGTTTACTTGAATTTACAATTCTTTTCATCTGTCCTGAATTTATGAGAGAGAAATTATCTTTGAGTTTATGAGCCCTTACAATATATTCAATTCCATCCTTAGTGAGTTGATACTTATTTTCAGTTCGATAGAAGATAGCATTTCTATCGTACAAGTATGGACTTCCTAATACAATTCCACATATGTCCAATGGGACTATGTCTAACTCAACCTCATCTACAAACTTTGACCCAATAGCAAAACGAAGTTTACATTGTTTCGTAACTTGTAGTTTAGTTTTATCACACACCCAACCTAATGGATATGGCTTTTTATGAGGTTTTGTTTCTAGACCCAACTTCTTTACAATTGCTTTAGAAATCAAATTAACTTGTGACCCACTATCAAATAAAGTATCAATTTTAGTATGCTTGGAAATGACTCTAATGTGAAATAGCTCATTTCTTTTCCTCTCATCATTATCATTATCAATAGAATGCGAAGAAGTACTTGTAGATGCTTTAGAATCTTTACCTTTTATACTTGTAGCTGTAACTGTTGTCTCGTCACCTGAATCTGATCCCAAGTCCTTGTAGCAACATTCTTCCGCTCTTTACTCCCAAACTTCTTAGGCTTCAATTCCGGATGCAATGACCAGCAGTGTGCCTCATCGTGTCCTTCCTTCTTACAATGAGTGGATGAAGGTTTATCTTTCTTCACAGTGTTTGTTTTCTTCTCCTTCCATTTAAGTTTCTTCTTGCTTTCAATAGGTTTGGATGATTTCTCAACATCTCGGGTTACATTTTTGCGTCTAGCTTCTAGATGAGTTGCTTGGACCGATACATCATCTAAGCTAGTTGGATTAAACATAAGTATGGTATGCTTCACTATGAAGACCACCTATGTATTTCAACAATGTCTCTCGTGAGTCCAATGATATGCCTAATGTTAAAGCCCTCTTACGGAATTCCTGAGTATAATTTTGAACACTTTGACCTCTTAATTGACGTAGTATTTGCCAACTCATCATTGCTTGTTGCATATAAGCCAAAGGATAAAATTGCTTTTTAATGGCAGAAACAAATTCGTTCCAAGTTGAAATGATTTTACCATGCTTTTGGAGATCTGCTTGTGTCCTGCCATCCCACCATACAAGTGTGGTTCCTCCAAGTCGAAGGCTAGCAAGCTGGATCGTCTTCCTTTATGAAACAACTTTCTGCACCCTGCAATACACTTCAATTTGTCTTACCCAATTATCAAGCTTTTCAGCGTGAAGTTCTCCATCATAAATTGGCAAATCAAATTTTACATCTAATCTGATCAAAGAGGATTTCTTTTTTTCTTCTTAGAAGGACTAGATTTATGAGAAGAAGAGGATGATGATGACGATGATGGTGATGATGGAGGAGAAGGTGGGGGAAGCATTTCTCCCTTTCCCTTATCTTCTTGATCTTTAGGTGATGAAGTGCCTTCATCTTTGTTCTTCTTAAATTCGTGATACATCTCTTCCACCATTGCACGTATCATCATGAAACTATGCAAGAATTGAGATTCTGACCCAAGTGGAGTTTCATCTGCCATCCTTCTTTGTAAAAAGACCCTTCCAATCTCTGGATTTGCCTCAATAAGTTCACCTTCACCTCGTCCGAGCCTCAACCTAGTAAGCATTCAAATCTTCACACAAACTTGTCAAACCTTAAAAACCTTGCTGCTCTAATACCACTTGATCTGTTAATGAAAAAGGTATTATAGACTTTGTGTGAATTTGCTTATGTTACTTAGTGCAACGGATCGAAAAGATTGCAAATAACATAAACACATAAACAAGTTGAAAACACATTCAAACACATCAACACAGCCAAATTTAATAAAGGAGTTCACCAAACTTTCTGGCTACATCTCCTGGTCCTTTCGCTTCCAGTGCTGACCTCTTTATTTTGTCTTCAAAATGCTGTTACATGGATGAGCTCAAAAACAGAGTCTCAAATGAGAAAATGGACCTCACCACTGCGTTCAGCTCGAAATTTCGAGTCAAACGAGTATAAACTTGACCATATTTGGCCACTGTGACCTCTAGACCCCCTAGAATGGTCCAAAACCACCTCTGTCCCTGCAAAACCACCCTCTGTTTGGAAAAAACCACCTCTGCCTGCATAAAAACCACCTCAGACTGCGCGTTGGTGGTATGGCGGGTTCGGCACCTGCACAGTTTAAATAAAAATTGGTTCGGCTTTGTTTCAAGCCCGAACTGTTGACATGTTGGTTAGCAGAGGCATGTTAAAGCATTGCATATATAGTGTTTTGGTGGGTCAAGGGTTCGAAACCCCCACCCGACCATTCTGCCATTGGTTACGTTATACATTGGATATGTGATATGGTATGTGTTGGCTCCGTTGTTCTGTTGGTTTAACATTAATCATATGGTATTAATATTCCACATGTGGCTTGGTTTTGCGGTGAATGTGGGATACATATGCGGTAACAATAACTTCTAAGGTCCGGTGGTTGTGGGGTTGACCCCGACCGCTTGACCTTTTTTTGGTGAAATCCCCGATACAACATAAATACAAACTCACCGCTTCCGTTACCAAGGCTTGCGGTAGCTCATCTAGTGAGTTCGTTTCGACAAAAACGTTGCCACTTCGGGAGGTCAGGGGTTCGATCCTCCCTGATCCCCAAAATTTTGGAAATAAGGCCAAATTGGGCAAAATCCGGGCTGCCATGTGTCAGCATCGGATTGGCCCATATGAACCAATCACAATCTGCCACGTCACCTCCTCTGCTAACATCATCTAGGACCTGTGGCTCATTCTCGGGTTGACACGTGGCCTTACTGACATAGGCATTGACTTGGTTGACCATTGACCGTTGACTGTTAAGTTGTTAACCTTTGACTTTTGACTTTTTTTGCCCTAATTTTCCATAAACTTTGACTGGCTCTAATTTCTCCATCCGGACTCGTATTTATGCGCCGTTGGAATCGTATCGACGAGCACTTCAACTTGATCCCACTTTCATCTACATTTGAAGACTTCGATTCGGAGGCAAACTGGATCCATTTTGGATCAAAAGGTTTGCCCATCTTCATTATAAGGCCCTATCCGATGTGAGACAGATGGTGACAGGTATGCCCGAGTTCAAAGTAGAGCATGAAGGTGTATGCCCGGGATGTGCCAAAGGAAAACTTACAAGGGGACCATCCCCCTCCAATAATAGCAAGACCACAAATATATTGCAATTGATACACTCTGACATATCTGGTATGATGCCTGTAAACTCTTTGGGAGGATAGTTATAGTATCTCACCTTCACGGATGATTATTCTTGCAAGACTTGGATCTACTTCTTGAAGAAGAAGGATGAAGTGTTCACCTGGTTTCGACACTTCAAAGCCTTGATCGAAAACCAATTCGAGAAGAAAATCGAGATATTAAAGACTGATAATGGGACCGAGTATGAATCCAATGAATTCCAAGATTATTGCAGAGAAGTTGGTATTAAGGGGGAGACTACAATGCCATACACTCATGAGCAGAATGATGTGGTTGGTCAAAAGGAAGTTGAGATAAGTCATGATGTCACCTTTGACGAAGATATGGCCCTCAAGAAGATCAACAACCTTCCTATCCCAAGGAAGGACAAAAAAGCTGACATTGGAAATCAGGGTGCAAAAGACGAAACGATGCCTAATATTGATGAACCTAGGGATCCCATTGATCCTACTCCTCATGAGCCCTCCTCCTCCAAAAGGAGACCCTCATGGCTTAGGGAGACTCTTGAAGATGCCGAGAGACACATTGCACCAAGGGGGACTTTCCGTGAAAGCAAGAAGCCGAACAAGTATCAAGGATATTTGACCGCCATGAGCACTATCATTCGAAATGAGCCTTTATCATTTGAAGAAGCTGTGAAGCATAAAGTATGGAAGGATGCTATGAATGAAGAATACGAGTTGATTATGAAGAATGATGTCTAGGATGTGGTCCCTAGACCCCAGGACAAATCGATTGCCACTTCTAAGTGGCTCTACAAAATCAAGCATGGAGCTGATGGAAGTGTAAACCCTCTCATTCACAAATGTAAGAGAGAGTTGGCTTCTGAATTTGAGATGAAGGACCTAGGACCGATGCACTATTTCCTAGGGTTGGAGGTCTGGCAAAAGCCAGGTGGAATTTTCTTTTCTCAAGGAAAATATGTTGTGAAGATATTGGAAAGATTTGGGATGGTGGACTGCAAGCCTGTGACTACTCCGATGGAACTTAACTTTAAGAAGTTATGTGGTAGTGCTGCTGGACTTGAATTGGGAAATGCTTCTGAGTATTGTCAACTCATAGGAGCACTGATGTTCTTGGTGAACTCCTGTTCAGACATATGTTTTGTAGTTAACACATTGAGCCAATATATGGTTGAGCCTCATCATATACATTGGATTGGTGCCAAGAATCTTTTGAGATATCTTCGGGGCACAATCACTCATGGACTGAGATACACTGCCGGAGATGTGAGGCTGCATGGTTATTCTGATGCTAATTGGGCTGGCAGTGTGGTGGATTGCAAGAGCACTTCTGGATGCTGTTTTTCTTTGGGTTTTGCTTCAATATCCTGGATGAGCAGGAAGCAAAAATCGGTTGCCTTGAGCACCGTCGAGGCCGAATACATAGCTGCTAGTATGGCCTCCTATGAAGCTGTCTGGTTGAGGAAGCTCTTCAGTGAGCTGTTTGGACATGTGCTAGATACACCGTGATCCTTTGCGACAACTAGAGTGTGATTCGATTATCAAAGAATCCTGTGTTTCATGATCGCTCCAAGCATATAGATATCAGGTACCACTTTATCCGGGATATGGTACAACGAGGAGCAATAAGGCTCCATCACATTGGGACTAATGAGCAAGTCGCCGATATTCTGACAAAGCCCCTGGGGAAGGTCAAGTTCTTGCCCTTCCAAGAACGACTTGGAGTCGTGGAGACACCCTCTTATGAGGGTCCTGTATGGACATTGAGCTCTGGGAGCTCCGGGGGGCTTGGGCTCCTTGGAGCGATGAGCAACCATAGGGTGAGTGGTTTAGCCTCCCCCTAGTGGTTTGCTGTGTACATTGTGAGTGGTTCAACCTTCCCCTGCGATACCCCTTGGCGACATGTAGGCAGGATGAGTGGTTCATCCTTCTCCTGCTGAGACATCCTACCCATGCAGTCTGGGACTCATGGGAAGTACTTCTCATCTGGCCAATGAGTAGGGAAATGAGGATAGGGACCATAGTACTACCAATGGACGCATCATGCACTACCGTACTCCCTATGCTAGGATGACCGATATTGATCTGGGATCAATTGGAACTGACTTCGGGTCAGTAAGAGTGGTATGAGACACTCTCTTTTGATTGGAACTGACTTCGGGTCAGTAAGAGTTGCATGACACAGTCTCCTTTGATTGGGACCGACTTTGAGTGGTATGATACATTCTCGATCACTTCTTCTTCTTCATAGTTCAGGAGAGCAGAACAATGCATTGATGGCAGAGATAGTACAGATTGGTAGATGGATTAGCAGATGGAGTTCTCCCTAGTTGAGAGGGAGTGTTAAAATTGGAAACTAGGGCCAAACTCCACATGGGTCATCTTATTTATGACAGCTGATATTTTTCTAGGATTCTTCTCTCCGAGAGTTGTAGGATTGGTCTAAAGATCATCCGATTCTGACATGTACAAATTAGGCTTAGATTGGGACTGACTTTGAGTGGTATGATACATTCTCGATCACTTCTTCTTCTTCATAGTTCAGGAGAGCAGAACAGTGCATTGATGGCAGAGATAGTATAGATTGGTAGATGGATTAGCAGATGGAGTTCTCCCTAGTTGAGAGGGAGTGTTAAAATTGAAAACTAGGGCCAAACTCCACATGGGTCATCTTATTTATGACAGCTGATATTTTTCTAGGATTCTTCTCTCCGAGAGTTGTAGGATTGGTCTAAAGATCATCCGATTCTGACATGTACAAATTAGGCTTAGAAGCCCAACAGTCACGTTTATTCATCCTCAATGTTGCATATAAATAGAAGGTGATTTAGCCTCATTTGGACACACTCATCTTCACACTTCTCTCTCTCTCTTCACACTTCTCTCTCTCTCTCCTGATTGATTGGGTACGGATTTCTGGGCCTCTTTCTCTCTCCTGATTGATTGGGTACGGATTTCTGGGCCTCTCTCTCTCTCCACAAGTCCGAAATTTCAAGAGGCTGAAATTTCAGGAGGCTGAAATTTCAGGAGACCGAATTTTTGGACAGTTTGACCAAGCGTTGACCAGCATGTGTTGACCTCCTTTGACGCGTTTTTGTGAGGGCTATCTCTGTTTGGGCAGGCCGCATTTATGGGCACAAAAATCAAGGCTAAACGTTGACTATTAACCAGCGTTGACTGCAGCTAGGGCTGACTGTAGGTGGGCTATTTGACCAAACTTTGACTGGGTTGAATTTTACTATTTTGAGGGTTTTATCTTGCTGTTTGGAGGATGAAGTTGACTGAAGTTGACTAATTTGCTGAGGGTCAAAACTGCCCTGTTGACCAACGTTGTCTTTTCTGGTTAGGGCTCTTTTGCTGTTGTTATAAATTATCAGATTTGTAAATTGTACTATCTCTCTCTGTTGAACTTTGAAGACTAAAAGAAGATTTGATCAAGGGTTTCCCCACATTGGGGTTTTTCCCTCGCTAATGCCACATCTTGTGTCCTCTTGTCTTGGCTTGTTTTCTACTGTTTATATTTATGTTCTATCTGCATTTTACTATCATGTTGATGTGATTGCTAATCTGAATATTGATACTGGGCTAATAAAGAAATTGAAGTAAAATTGCTCTAAAGCATAGAACATACCATTGTTGCCTAAATTAACAAGGTGAGATGCAAAAATCTTGGTTTATTTTAGTTAAATGCCTAATTAAGTGAATCCCTTAATCCTTAGCTGTTTTGAGGCTAGTCTCTAAAGTAGGTTGTAGAGAGAAGTCAAGGGGAAGCAAGCAACAACTTGGTTAACAATGCCTCCCCTTGAAATCTAACCACTCGGTGCTTCTGACACTACAGAGACTGTGGCTCTGACGATTGCAAGGTCACTGTGTTAACGATTGTTGAGAAATCTAGGGGAAACTAGATTAGGTGATTTCTCTTATTCTGATAACTGCTTGTAATGTATTATTACTTAACTTGATTAGATTCTTCTTTCACTTGATTATTATTAATGTTCTTTGTCATCAAAGAACTACCAAACAATAAAATCAATGAGACAATAGGACACAAGATGTAGGTGATCGGCCAAGGCCAAAACCTCTCCAACTGAGAGGAAAACCCACAAGAATTCTTCTCCTCTTACTGAACTTCAATTTGACAAATTCCAAGGCCTATGACCCTTGACCAAGGCCCTCCAAGGCCAAGTCAAACCTTGATTCCAACAACTTCTGCAATTTCGACTTGCCCAACAAATTCTTTTAGAACTTCGACTTGCCTAGCAAATTCTTTTGCAACTTTGATATGCCCAGCAAACTCTTTTGCAACTTCGACCTGCCCAGCAAATTCTTCTGCAACTTCGACCTGCCCAATAAATCCTTCTGCCCAACAAATATAGAAACCCTAACACGAGAGAGAGAGAGGCCCAAAAACTTCGATCTAGTTCTTCTCCTTTTTCGTCCTTTTTCAGCTTCTATCTTGAGAAGATCGAACTTGCTTGAGTGAGTGTTCAAATGAGGTAGAGTTCTTTCTTATTTATAGGCTTGTGAGAGGTACAAATTGCTCTCCTTAGGCCAACTTGTCCCTTCATGTAGGCCGACTTGATCTTTGTGCCATGAAGAGGTCTTGGAGGGTCTTTTTACTTTATTTTGACTCAAATAAATTTTCTTTACAATATGTAACATGCCCAAATGGGTCTTCAATACATGACAATGACTCAACTGACTTTATGTCAAACCTAGAAAAACTCAATGGGTGCTTGACCTAAAAATAAATTTCCCTTGAGCATGAAACCCGTGCCTTAAGAATAACAATAATAAATTTATTTTTCACTTTTCATTAAATACATAAAATCATGATTACATATGTCATTATGAAAGCCAAACCTAGTTACATATTTCAACACTCCCTTTTAACTAGGGAGGTATTCATAATCCATACAAGGTACTTGGACATTCTCAATCTGAAGAATTCTCATAAGAAGAGTCGGATTGGTAACCCATCTATTTAGCATCATATCATCCAGCATTGTCACATAGCAAGGCCTTGACTAACATCTCTATCTCTCCACAAGATCAAAGCACAATGCTGGCGAGACCAATGATTTATAGACACCTTCATCATTGTCTCTCCAGGAGCATACCCCACCCGGGTGTTCTCAGGATATGTCCTTCCAGGACTATTCTTATCTTGGATTCCCAATCCTCAAAGAATATTGGTCCTTGACAACTCCTCTTATCTTGGATGCCCTACCACATCCTCAAAGAGTATCGGATTGCCAGATGCTTATCCAATCCTATATTCTTTCTTCCCAAGTGAAGATAAGAATGTTAAATTATGGTATGTTCTATGCTTAGAGCAGTTTATTCTTTTCTTCTTATTAGTCACGGATTAGCAATCACATATACATTAAGTAAAGTGCAGATAGAACATCAAACGATCAATAGAAAAAAAGCCAAGACAAGAGACACAAGATGTGGTGGCCAGCCAGGGACAAACCCCAATGCGGGGAAATCCTTTGATCAAATCTTCTTTTATCTTCAATAGTTCAGCAGAGAGAAATAGTACAAAATCAAAATTCTGTAATTTTATATCAACAGCAGCAAACCCTAGATCAGCAAAGTCAAACTTCGTCAAACGAGTTGAAATTGACCTCCAATATGCTTGGTCAATTTCCGGTCAACTAGCCCTCAAACAACCTGAAGAAACAACACTTGAACAGTCCCAAAAACACAGTCAAATTGCTGTTGACTGAAGTTAACTTGTTGCCCAAAACTAGGGTAGTCAACGCTGGTCAAACCTATGGACGGATTGCCTCAAATTTTGTGCTAAAATCTGCGGCGTGCATAGGAGAGGCAACCACACCAAAATCACACCCTTGATGAGTCAACGCTTGGTCAACGTAGGTCAAAGAGACCTTCAGCAGCTTTTTCTCCTTTTAGCGTCCTCCTTGCCCTAATGTGTCCTCCTCCTTCCCACGTGTGAGCTGCTCCTTGTATAACCTGTTGACCACTATCGGTCAACTACCCATGCAGTCCCCCCCCTTTTTCTTTGCAAAAAGGGGTAGCACCTGATCGACGTGTCCGTGCCATCCTGCAGTCATCAATAGCTTGATCATCTTAATTGTAAACCCAGTCTGCACGTATGAATTGTAAATAATCTTAGCAGATATGAGTCGTGTATGTAAATTGCCTAGGTGGACCTAACTTTCTGATGGTAATCTACGTCCCGGAAGGTTTTTCGTCTCACCGATCCATGATCGGCAGAGTTTTCCTTCAGCCTGACCCCAAAGCCGGGATGGATTTTGTCATTAGAACTTTAGGAGAATCCTAGTGTGTTAATCTGCTAGATTATAGTTGTGTCGCAGAACTGGGTGGTTTATGAGGGTCTATGTTAAGTGGGTTTGTCCCCTTAAGATGTAAATTGTAAAAGTCATGATGTAATGTGTCTTGAGGGTTGGAAAATGTTTTAAATCCCCTCATGAGTCCTAAGTCCTAGGTCCTAGGTGATGTTTCCAAAGGCTTAGTTCGATGATCCATTTAAGAAAATAAATAAAATAATAAAATAAATAAAAATTAAAAAAATAAAAAAATAAAAAAATGAAATAAATAAAAAAATAATAAAAAACTATAAAATAATGCAAAAACCCTAAATAATAAAATAATAATATTTTGAGTGAATGCATGCAAAATATCATTTTTTAATAAATCGACGGATGAGATTAAGAGATGTCTTGATCCTCATCAACGGTCGAGATCATTTCGACATGGATCACTCGAACTAGCCGTTGGGATCATTTCCTTTAAGTAGGGTGCTAGGGGTCATTTCAGATCATTCGATCTGTGAGTCTTGTACTGAAGAAGCTCTCTTGTAATCTGTTTCTGGTTAATAAAAGAAGACTTTGGGGTCCAAATCTAGTTGGTGTTACTCTCTGGAAGTGCTGTGAGCTGTTTTATTTTCTGCATATTTTATTTTTCAGCCATTAATAATAGCTTATTGTAGAGTATTGTGAGCACAGGTATCTTGTTCACTTGCTAGGGTTTGAGTGGTGTTAGGGTTTCTGAAGTAATGGCAGGTATCTCCATTACTTTTTGAGATCTAGCAGCATTTTTGCCCTCTTTACTGATGGTTGAAGTGAGCTGTGCAGGAAACCCTTATCGAAGAAGATTAGCGGGTGTTTGGGGAAGTTCTCGGCTGAACCAGCCAACTCCCGCAAGCATTTTTTGCTGAGCCTAGTTGGATTTGATCCTGGGTCTATCATTCAGTTTATTTGTCCTAATTTGCATGAGAGATTTTATGAAGTTCTTCATAGTGAAAATCTGAATTTTTTTCTGAAAATATTTCTGTCCTTGTTGCTGAATCTGGCTGTCAAAGGGGCCAAAATCTGTAAATTAATCAGCTGTTTTGGGGTTTCAAATTTTGCCTTATACACAGGTTTCATTAGGGTTTTGTATTCCTGTGTTTGCAGCTACAGGGTTTTCATCAAGAGCAATTTTTTTTTTAGATTTTCAGAAGGAGATCAAGGCTGCCCAGATCATAGCAATCCTCTGCTTAAAATCGTGGCCATCTTTCATTGCTTTCTCCCCACCATTGTACTTGCATTTTCATTTATTCTGTAAACAAGGATCAAAATTCTACTCTATCTACGTACAAAATAAAAGGAAAAGCAGTAAAAAATTGCTTGCTGGCCGGAAAGTCTCATACTCAGGTCTTGGTTTCCATTTTTTCTGAGGGCATGACAACGTATGATCAATCAGATCGATTTTCAGTTTGCATCAGTCTATTAAGCTTGTGGTCCTGGATCATATGCGCATCAAAAAAAACTGTTACGGTTTGTATGAATTCATATTGGGTCATCAACTTCAAACTCGTCCACGCTAATCGCCGTCGTCAAGGGTATTCGCAGACAGGTAAGAGACGCAGTGTTTGGCAGCATCGGACGTGACCCATCATTTCGATCAGGCAGCAAACCCAGTCTTAAATCGATTCATTCAGGCTAGAGATCCTCAATGACTGCGATCCGTCTGTCGACTTCACCATCGGGCCAGGTAATTTTTTAAATCGACTGCGTATTATCAGGTAATCTTCAATCGATTTCAGGTTTTCTTTTTACCCTCGGGATTTCCATTTGTTTCGCCGTCAAAGTTCTGGTAAGGTTACGCAGGTGGTAACGTAAGTTTTCTGAAAGACATTGCGGTGGTCTTTTAACTTGAAAATCGCAACGTTTTTTTTCTTCAATCGCCTCCGTCTTGTGCTCGCATACCCGCGGACTTGTCTCAGGTTTTGTGTGTTGAACCCATCGTTGCATGTGACTGTAATAAGCGGCGTGCGTGGAGGTATCAAAATCGTAAATAGGGGAAGCAACGTCTTTATTTCTTTTGATTTGCTCAGTTTTATATATGCATCTGCGTAGAGATTTGATTTAGGTTAGCTTTATTTATTTATTTATTTTTGTCTAGTTTAAATGTTAGATTTACTGCAGTAGTTTTGTGTTTGTTTAGATTTTATTTAATATATATATATATATATAAAAGAGAAATTCAATATCATAGTATTTTTGATTTATATATATATATATATATATATATATATATATATTTTTTTTTTTTAGACTAGGTTTTATTTTAGGCTTTGTTTATTAAATTTTAGATTTAGGTTTTGATTTAAATTTAGTTTAGGATTTTGTTAGGTTTTATTTTATTTAGATTTTAATTAAGTTTTAATTTTACTTTAAAAAATCATCTAAGTTTAGGAATTTAATTTTTGATTTAGTTTATTTTGATTAAATAGTTAGATTTAAAATAAAAATAAAAAATAAAAATTTTGGAAAATTTTCTCTTTTGCCAGATCCAGTTATTTTCAGGAAATTATCATGCTGAGATTCAAATTTATCGATGCAGAATGAATGTTTATCTGTACATGAATGATCATCTTAAAGATTAGCTGCATATGGTATCTGGTTAATGATTCATGATTTTGCATTTATCTCTTCAAAACTTCTTAATTACTGGATATCGTTCTGGTCATTATAAGAACTTTATGTGTTTATCGAATATCCTGCATCTGTTCTAGTCATTTGATGATGAATGATTGCTACACATGGTTTACATTTCTGAAATATTTACTAAGTGATCATTTAAAATTTAATCCCACAAGGCACTGGTCTTTAAACTTCTAAATCGTTTTAGTGCTTATCATATCGTGTCTCCCAACCAACTGGTCGACAGTTGGTCTTCGTCATATCATAGGTCTACCCCCCTTACCCGTGGGAGACAGGCTTAAACGGAGAGATCGGGGATCAGAGTGACAGCCTCTGGTCTGAGCGTTGTCGTGTCAATCTGCGCGACAACATTTTTTGGCGCCGTTGCCGGGGACCGAGTTTTTCTGTTCCTGGAGTTTCATCGACATTCATTTTCTCATCTTTCTCATCTCTCATTTGAGCTGGCAGATTCAGCCTTTGGGGTTATCATTTGGATCTTTTATTGCCTTATTTTTCGCCATATCAGTAGCGTCTCTTCGGTTTGTTTCTTGTTTGGGTGGCGACTCCATTTTCTCATTTTTCCCAGACAAGAAGCCTTCCTCATATCTGCTTGTGGTTCCTTTTTGGATCTTAGAATTAGATTCATTGTTCAAGTGGCGACTCCACTTCTTTCATCCATTAATTTTCTTGAGCAGAGATCTCGTTCTATCATCCATCTGATCTCCTATTATTCATCATGGATTATTCATTTAAACCACGTCATTTTACTGAACGTCTCCATGATTTTCCGGAGGAGGCCATTTCTAAATTACCTGTGTTCCCAGGTGGTGATTCAATCGCTGTTAGAAGGCATCTAGGATTGTTTACTCGCATAATGATCATATATTGTAGACCCCCTCAGTTTAATCATGAAGATATCAAAATGCGTCTTTTTGTCTTTATTTAGAGGGTGATGCTTTGAATTGGTTTAATAATTTTCCTAAGGATTCTTTCACTTCTTTACAAGACATTGTCGATGCTTTTAAAGATAGATATGGTAATCCAAACAGCTTGCCTTCTGCCCCTAAAATTGTGCAACAGAATAAAAGTAATTTGATAAAAGGTCCAGCTGTCAGTGAAAGATTTCAAGACGATTCTTCATATCAGAATGTGTCATCCACCGGTACTATCGTAGATCAAGTCCATGATAGTGGAAAATCAGGGACAAATGACAACGAAAAGGAAGATCAAAGGCAAATTATACAAGAACTAATGATGCTGGTAAAAAATATGGAGGCTAATCAAACTAATTATATCAATGATGTGAGAACTTTGTGCACCCACCTGGAAAAACGTAATAGGGAGATGGAGATCACGCAAAAGCAGCATGCTAAAGAAATTGAGGCCATGAAGACTAATCATGAAACAAAAATTAGATTCATGCAAAGCAAGATGTCAGGCTTAGAGGAAAATATGGCGACCATGAAAGCTGATCATGATAGGGAAATTGATTCTATGCAAAACAAGTTATTAACTATGGATGAGGAAATGACTATCATGACGTTCGATCATAATAATCAGTTGGCCACCATGCAAGCAAATCATAAAGAAGAAATAAACTCTATGCAGCATTGCTTGATGAACATAAAGGAAAAGAATGACAAAGTAATAAAAGATATGGAAGAACACCATGCCAGGCAAATCAGTGCTATAAAAGATGAACACTCTAGTCAGATGGATGCCATTAAAATACAGGTTCAAAAGTTTCAACAATGGTCAGAGGATAAGAGAAACCAGGGGACATCAACAGATCAGGAGCCTTCTCATTTGTTGCAACAAATTCCATCTTATTATGAGGAGGTTATTGGTTCGATTGAAAGATGGTTAATTGAAGGTGATCCAGATAGACTGAAAAATGATAAAGATCAGATGCAGGATAAAGAAAGACATGTCACGCATATCTTACATACTTCATCTGATAGCTTTGAAACAGAAAGTTCCATGTCATCAGTGATACAACCTGCCACAAAGAAAAAGCGCAAGAGAAAGAGAATGAGACGAAGATTTGATGCATCAGACGGCCGCGAGCACCTTGATTTTCGGATAGGAAAAAGTCCTACCATATGCAAACTTGGACATGGCACATCCGACAAGCAGCCGACGGATTTGCCTGAAAGCAGGCAAATGCTCAGTATCCACTATATTGAACACATCTGATGCCATGGGGCATCCTTTGTATTGTATCTCTAACCCTACTCCTTGTTTTTTTTCCGCATTTCTATTTCTGTTAGATTTACTTTTCTAGATAGTTAATAAATGAAGAGCTTTTATCTTTCCTGTGCTTAATGTATATGATGATTTTTGGATGGACGCTACTTATTTTTGTGTTGTATGGATGCAGATTCTGGATTCTCACATTCCTACAGAGCAGCAACGTGTCCCCAAGTAGAGCCAGATGTTGACCATTATCGGTCAACTACCCATGCAGTCCCCCCCTTTTTCTTTGCAAAAAGGGGTAGCACCTGATCGACGTGTCCGTGCCATCCTGCAGTCATCAACAGCTTGATCATCTTAATTGTAAACCCAGTCTGCACGTATGAATTGTAAATAATCTTAGCAGATATGAGTCGTTTATGTAAATTGCCTAGGTGGACCTAACTTTCTAATGGTAATCTACGTCCCGGAAGGTTTTTCGTCTCACCGATCCATGATGGGCAGAGTTTTCCTTCAGCCTGACCCTAAAGCCGGGATGGATTTTGTCATTAGAACTTTAGGAGAATCCTAATGTGTTAATCTACTAGATTATAGTTGTGTCGCAGAACTGGGTGGTTTATGAGGGTCTATGATGAAGTGGGTTTGTCCCCTTAAGATGTAAATTGTAAAAGTCATGATGTAATGTGTCTTGAGGGTTGGAAAATGTTTTAAATCCCCTCATGAGTCCTAAGTCCTAGGTCCTAGGTGATGTTTCCAAAGGCTTAGTTCGATGATCCATTTAAGAAAATAAATAAAATAATAAAATAAATAAAAATTAAAAAAATAAAAAAATAAAAAAATGAAATAAATAAAAAAATAAGAAAAAATTATAAAATAAAGCAAAAACCCTAAATAATAAAATAATAATATTTTGAGTGAATGCATGCAAAATATCATTTTTTAATAAATCGACGGATGAGATTAAGAGATGTCTTGATCCTCATCAACGGTCGAGATCATTTCGACATGGATCACTCGAACTAGCCATTGGGATCATTTCCTTTAAGTAGGGTGCTAGGGGTCATTTCAGATCATTCGATCTGTGAGTCTTGTACTGAAGAAGCTCTCTTGTAATCTGTTTCTGGTTAATAAAAGAAGACTTTGGGGTCCAAATCTAGCTGGTGTTACTCTCTGGAAGTGCTGTGAGCTGTTTTATTTTCTGCATATTTTATTTTTCAGCCATTAATAATAGCTTATTGTAGAGTATTGTGAGCACAGGTATCTTGTTCACTTGCTAGGGTTTGAGTGGTGTTAGGGTTTCTGAAGTAATGGCAGGTATCTCCATTACTTTTTGAGATCTAGCAACATTTTTGCCCTCTTTACTGATGGTTGAAGTGAGCTGTGCAGGAAACCCTTATCGAAGAAGATTAGCGGGTGTTTGGGGAAGTTCTCAGCTGAACCAGCCAACTCCCGCAAGCATTTTTTGCTGAGCCCAGTTGGATTTGATCCTGGGTCTATCATTCAGTTTATTTGTCCTAATTTGCATGAGAGATTTTCTGAAGTTCTTCATAGTGAAAATCTGAAATTTTTCTGAAAATATTTCTGTCCTTATTGCTGAATCTGGCTGTCAAAGGGGCCAAAATCTGTAAATTAATCAGCTGTTTTGGGGTTTCAAATTTTGCCTTATACACAGGTTTCATTAGGGTTTTGTATTCCTGTGTTTGCAGCTATAGGGTTTTCATCAAGAGCAATTTTTTTTTTTAGATTTTCAGAAGGAGATCAAGGCTGCCCAGATCATATCAATCCTCTGCTTAAAATCGTGGCTATCTTTCACTGCTTTCTCCCCACCATTGTACTTGCATTTTCATTTATTCTGTAAACAAGGATCAAAATTCTACTCTATCTACGTACAGAATAAAAGGAAAAGCAGTAAAAAATTGCTTGCTGGCTGGAAAGTCTCATACTCAGGTCTCGGTTTCCATTTTTTCTGAGGGCATGACAGCGTATGATCAATCAGATCGATTTTCAGTTTGCATCAATCTATTAAGTTTGTGGTCTTGGATCATATGCGCATAAAAAAAAACTGTTACGATTTGTATGAATTCATATTGGGTCATCAACTTCAAACTCGTCCACGCTGATCGCCGTCGTCAAGGGTATCCGTAGACAGGTAAGAGACGCAGTGTTTGGCAGCATTGGACTAGACCCGTCATTTCGATCAGGCAGCAAACCCAGTCTTAAATCGATTCATTCAGGCTAGAGATCCTCAATGACTGCGATCCGTCTGTCGACTTCACCATCGGGTCAGGTAATTTTTTAAATCGACTGCGTATTATCAGGTAATCTTCAATCGATTTCAGGTTTTCTTTTTACCCTCGGGATTTCCATTTGTTTCGCCGTCAAAGTTCTGGTAAGGTTACGCAGGTGGTAACGTAAGTTTTCTGAAAGACATTGCGGTGGTCTTTTAACCTGAAAATCGCAGCGTTTTTTTTCTTTAATCGCCTCCGTCTGGTGCTCGCATACCTGCAGACTTGTCTCAGGTTTTGTGTGTTGAACCCATCGTTGCATGTGACTGTAATAAGCGGCGTGCGTGGAGGTATCGAAATCGTAAACAGGGGAAGCAGCGCCTTTATTTCTTTTGATTTGCTCAGTTTTATATATGCATCTGCGTAGAGATTCGATTTAGGTTAGCTTTTTTTTTTTTTTTTTGTCTAGTTTAAATGTTAGATTTACTGCAGTAGTTTCGTGTTTGTTTTAGATTTTATATATATATATATATATATATATATATATCTATATAAGAGAAATTCGATATCATAGTATTTTTGATTTATATTTTTTTTAGACTAGGTTTTATTTTAGGCTTTGTTTATTAAATTTTAGATTTAGGTTTTGATTTAAATTTAGTTTAGGATTTTGTTAGGTTTTATTTTATTTAGATTTTAATTAAGTTTTAATTTTACTTTAAAAAATCATCTAAGTTTAGGAATTTAATTTTTGATTTAGTTTATTTTGATTAAATAGTTAGATTTAAAAAAAATAAAAATAAAAATAAAAATTTTGGAAAATTTTCTCTTTTGCCAGATCCAGTTATTTTTAGGAAATTATCATGCTGAGATTCAAATTTATCGATGCGGAATGAATGTTTATCTGTATATGAATGATCATCTTAAAGATTAGCTGCATATGGTATCTGGTTAATGATTCATGATTTTGCATTTATCTCTTCAAAACTTCTTAATTACTGGATATCGTTCTGGTCATTATAAGAACTTTGTGTGTTTATCGAATCTCTTGCATCTGTTCTAGTCATTTGATGATGAATGATTGTTACACATGGTTTACATTTCTGAAATATTTACTAAGTGATCATTTAAAATTTAATCCCATAAGGCACTGGTCTTTAAACTTCTAAATCCTTTTAGTGCTCATCATATCGTGTCTCCCAACCAACTGGTCGACAGTTGGTCTTCGTTATATCATAGGGTCTACCCCTCTTAGCCGTGGGAGACAGGCTTAAACGGAGAGATCGGGGATCAGAGTGACAACCCTCGGTCTGAGCGTTGTCGTGTCAATTTGCGCGACAACATAACCCAAAGCTAAGGGGAGAGAGAAGAATGAGTGAGATGAGAAGATGAGAAAATGAATCAACTTCTCTTGTATTTATATGATTCACTGGGCATGTGTGCCACACATTTAACTGTTGGCCAACCTTGACAATTTGTCAAGTAAATACAAATAAATTCATATCTCCATAAATACTTGTCGGAATCGGATGATCTTCTACACCTCTCGACAAGAGGAATCTAGGAAAAATATCAGCTGCCATAAATGAGGTGACCCACATGGAGTTTGGCCCTAGTTGCCAATTTTAACACTCCCTCTCAACTAGGGAGAACTCCATTTGCAATCCGTCTGACCGTCGCTACTATCCCAATCGTCAAATGCATTTCCCTGCACTGCTTGGCCCTGCTTTGCTCTGCTCGAATTATGAAGAAGAAGAAATGATCGAAGATGTATCATACCATCCTCCACTGACCCGAAATTAGTCTCAGAGTGTGTTATACCACTCACTGATCCCAGATCAATGGAGGTCATCCTAGCATAGGGAGTACAGTAGATACAACGATGCATCCATCAATAGTACTACTAATGGTCCCTAACCCCATTTCCCTACTCATTGATCAGATGAGAGGTACTTCCCATGAGTCCCAGACTGCATGGGTAGGATGCCTCGACAGGAGAACTAATCATCCTGTCCACAGGAGAACGAATCATCCTGTCCAACAGTCGCCACAGGAGAACTAATCATCCTGGCCCACAGGAGAACTAATCATCCTGTTCCACAGTCGCCACAGAGAACTAATCATCCTGGCCCACAGGAGAACTAATCATCCTGTCCTACAGTCGCCACGGGGTGTCACAGGGGAAGGTTGAACCTTTCACCCTGTACATAGTGCACCACCAGGGGATGGTGAGTCGCCCTGTGGTCGCATGTCGCTCCAAGAAGTACCCCATGCCCCCTGGAGCTCCTAGAGCTCAATACATCATACTCGACCCTCATAAGAGGGTCTCTGAACGACACCAAGTCGTTCTCGGAAAGTTAAGAATTTGACCTTTCCCAGGGGCTTCGTCAAAATGTCGGCGACCTATTTATTTGTACCCATATGTTGGAGCCTTATTGCTCCCCATTGTACCATATCCCGAATATAATGGTACCTGATATCGATATGCTTGGAACGAGCATGAAATACAGAATTCTCTGATAAACGAATCCTGCTCTGGTTGTCACACAGGATCACGGTGGTATCCAATGTAAATCCAAATAGCTCACTAAGGAACTTTTGCAACCAGACCGCCTCACAAGAGGCCATACTAGCAGCAATGTACTCTGCCTCGACGGTGCTCAAAGCCACCGACTTCTGCTTCTTGCTCATCTAGAATATCGAGGCAGATCCCAAAGAGAAACAACACCCAAAAGTGCTCTTTTGGTCCACCACACTGCCTGCCCAATCAACATCGGTATATCCAAGTAGTCTCACATCTTTGGCGGTGTATCTCAACCCATGAATGATTGTGCCACAAAGATATATCAATAGATTCTTGGCATCAATCCAATGTGTGTGGTGAGGCTCAACCATATGTTTACTCAACGTGTTGATTGCAAAGCATATATCTGGACGAGAGTTCACCAAGAACATCATTGCTTCGACGAGTTAACGATACTTTGTAGCATTTCGTAAAACAGGTCTAGCAACACTACCGCTTAACTTCTTGAAGTCAAGCTTCATCGGGGTAGTCACGGGCTTGCAGTCCACCATACTGAATCTCTCCAATATTTTCACCACGTATTTTCCCTGAGATAGGAAAATCTCCCTTGGTTTCTGCGAGACTTCCAGTCCTAGGAAATAGTGCATCAGTCCTAGGTCTTTCATCTCGAACTCAGAAGCCAACTCCCTCTTACATTTAAGAATGAGAGGGTTTGCACTTGTTAGAAAGAGGTTTTCAACGTACAACACCAGTATGAGAGGTTTGTCATCTTCAACCTTAAAGTAAAGGTTAGGGTTGGCTTCACTCCTAGTGAATCCCAACTTCATCAGGTAGCTATTGATCCTCTCATACCACGCTCGGGGTGCCTGCTTTAGCCCATAGAGGGCTTTCTTCAATCTGCACACGTGAGATTCTCGATCATGAATCTCAAATCCTTCGGGTTGCTCCACATAGACCTCCTCTTTGATCGAACCATGCAAGAACGCGGTCTTGACATCCATCTGATGTAGGTTCCATCCTTGTGAAGCAACAAGGGCTATGATTGAGCGGATGGTGGTATATCGGGCAACAAGTGCAAATATCTCGTCATAGTCTATACCTTCCTTCTAAGAGAAGCCACAAGCAACAAAACGAGCCTTTTACTTTTCCGCACTTCCATCAACTGCATGCTTTATCTTGTAAAGCCATTTTTAAGTGACAACTACTTTGTCTCGGGGTCTGGGGACCACATTTCAGACATCGTTTTTAATGTCAGCTTCTTTAGATCCCCTTTGAGTAGGAAGATTGTCAACTTTGCTAAGAGCCATATCTTCGTCAAAGGTGACATCATGGCTAATCTCGATTTCCCTTTAACTAGCCACGTAGATTGTATAGCCCTTAGAGTTTTCGCTATAGCCCACGAAGATTCCTTTCTTTCCAGATGCACCCAATTTATTCCTCTTCTCCTTCGGCACATGAAAATATACCGACTTCCAAAAATTCTAAAATGAGATACGTCACTTTTCTTACCAGGGAACATCTCTTCGGGAGTCTTGGAACCCAATGCTTGATGAGGGCATTGGTTTTGCACATATATGGCGGTATTCGCAGCTTCGGCCCATAGAAACTTCGGAAGTCTTTGATCGTGAAGCATAGCACGGACAACTTCCACAATCGTACGATTCTTCCTTTCCGCCACACCATTTTGCTCAAGAGTATATGGTGTTGTAGTCTCCCTCTTAATGCCAACTTCTTTGCAAATGTCATGGAACTCATTGGATTCATACTCAGTCCCATTATCAGTCCTTAAGAGCTTGATTTTCTTTTCGGTTTAATTCTCGATCAAGGCTTTGAAGTGATGAAACCAAGTGAACACTTCATCCTTCTTTTTCAAGAAGTATATCCAAGTCTTGCGAGAATAATCTTCTGTAAAAGTGAGGTAATATAAATATCCTCCCAAGGAGTTCATAGGCATCATCCCAGATATGTCTGAGTGAACCAACTACAATATATCAGAGGTCTTGCTTAGGCTTGAGGGGAATGGTCCCCTTTTGAGCTTCCGTTCGGCACATCCCGGACATACACCTTCTTGCTCTACTTGGAACTTGGGCATCCCTGTCACCATTTGTCTTGCATTGGGTAGAGCTTTATAATGAAGGTGAGCAAACCTCCGATGCCATAGTTTGGACTGAAGTGATGTGTCACAAGACATGACACCCAACAGACTTCCTCTGACCTGATATAATGAATCGACTCGAAACCCAAGAGTGAAAGCTTCTTTAAAATTCTTTTTCCATACACGTACCTTGCCATTGGTGAAGGTTACCTTGTAGCCTTTGTCTTCCATTGCCGAAATGGACACCAAGTTATTTTTGAGATCATGTACATATAGGACTTTTTGCAAATGGATTGTATTACCTTAATTCAATTGAAGAATGATATTCCCTAAGCCTTTTCATGGGATATTTTGCGTTGTCCCCAAGAACAATTTCCAGGTTGGTCTCCTGCTCTGTCGGATTAGAGAGAGCTTCTTTGAAACCAGTGAAGTGCCTTGAGGCACCACTATCAATAAGCCAATTTCCCAGCGTGTCTGGGGGAGCAGTAGTAGAGAGGGCCACTGGTAGACAATATTCATCTTGCTTATTGTTAACAACGTTAGATTCATACCTGGAGTTTCTTGCCTTCTTGAAGGGTTGTCCTCTTCCTTGATTTTCGACATTTCTTTTACCTCTGCCATTGGACTTGCCATTCCTTTGATTGCCTTGAGAGTGATTTTGGTCATTGTCATGGTGTGAGTCCCTTTTATCAGGGCACTCCCTCGCTTAGTGGCCCATTTTATTGCAATTGTAACATTTTCCTTTTCTTCCACCCTTCGGTCCAGCCTTTCCTTTGGATTTAGCCCCATAATTATTTATTCTTTTGGCATGAGAAGAAAATGTAGAGGGATGGCCTTTAAGTGTGGGCATTTCTTGCTCTTCAATCCTTGTCTCTTCTTGAATACATCTAGCCATCAATTCCTCAAATCCTGGGATGACATTATTGTTGAGAAGGGTAGTCCTGAATATATACCATTCAGGTGGCAGTCCTCCAAGAGTTGTGATAGTCATTTCCCTGTCAGGAACTACTTTCCCAATAGATAGGAGATCATTCTTGATCTCGGTGAATCTTAAGAAATATCTTGTATACTCTCATCTTTGCCCTTCTTAATTTCCTTGAGCTTATTTCTAAGGAACAAAACTTGATTTGCATTATTAACTTTAAATAAACTCACCAGTCTATCATATATTTCCTTGGAGGTTGTCAACTCGGAAACATAGGCCACCAGGCGCTTGTCAATAGAGTTCCGAATGATTTTCCTTGCTTTGACTTCTCCCTTGGACCACTTGCTTTTGGCAGCAACAAATGCTTTTGATGGAGGCGCAAAACATTGCCTCTCACATGGTCCAACACTTCCTGATCTTCTAAAGTCAGATCAAGAGACAACTTCCATCCGTGATAGTCAGACTTCTCACGGAGCTTGTCTTCGACGGGGAAGAGCGTTGAGGACCCCATGAAGTTTTTATGATAGCCTTGCCAACCTTCTCTTCGGTGATTGCTCTTGCTCTTGCTCGGGCTTTGTCTTCACCTCAGCCCCGATACTGTAATATTCCTGATTAGCCATGGCTAATTGGAATATTCGATTTTGCTCAATTTTGCCTTCTATAGTTATTTATAAATAAAAGGGTGAGGAAAAGGGGGACATAACTCACCTTTAGAATAAAGTCACTCCCTAGTAGCACAACGTTGTGACTTAAAGGGGAGCCAAGGGGGCCAAAGGACCACGCAGACACTTGGAGGGACTGCGCAGATGGAAAGGAACACGTGGCAAGAGAGGGACTGCGTTGGAGGAGGTGGGCCTTGGGATTGAGAGAGGCCAATGCTATAAAGGAGAGGGGAGCCTCCTCATTTTGTCATTCGATTATGTGCATTTGAGCTAGTCACTTCAACTTAGAGCACGTTGGCTGTTTAGCTGGTCTACACCACTGTTTAGTGCATCGAGTGTCTCCATTCGGAGATCTCACCTTTAGCCCTGGGGGAGTTCGAGTCCCTGCTCGGGCAAGGTAGTTTTCAGTAGTCTTTTGCAGGAGGATTGATCTTTGGAGTGAGGAGGAACTGAGCATTTTGGATAACTACACAGTCTTGAGAGAGGGACGCAGTTCATTTGGTGGGAGTTCCAGATTGAGGGTTTTGCGGAGGATTTGAGCTAGGAGATTGAGCAAGGGATCAACTCTTGCATATTGGAGGATTATAGCAGAGTTTCGCACTGAGTTTTGGTGGATTCTATTAAGTGGCAGTGCAGAGCCTTGAGGGACAACGTAGATCCCCAAGGGGGTGATTTTCAGGGGTCGGCTATTTTAGAAAAGTTTTCTGGGTTTCTTGAGTAGAGTCTGATTCCAGAGTTTCAGCATTTTCTGAGGAGGGGAACAGCCCCAAAGCCTCATTTGATTTCCAGCAGTAGCAGCAGCACGACAGTTCTCTAGTAGCTTGGACGTAGTTCAGAGAGAGGCCATTCCTTTGCTATTCTGAGTGTATTTCTTCACTTGCCTTGTGCAAGTCGAGGTGCCATCTTTCTGATCACCTCCTGTACTCATTCCATTGCTCAATATAATAAAATGGCTTAGCATTTCTCTCTACATTTCTTGAGTATCTGCTTGTATTCCGTGTTTATATTATTATATGTTGCATCACTGTTATTTTCTTTTCCCGGTTACTGTATCATTTGCACGTATTGGGTTGGAGTTGCTTGGGTTTGAGGGATATCCCTGAAACGGGATATTACAGTGGTATCAGAGCATAGATCTGGCTCAGCTTGTGGAGCTAGCAATCTATGACACCAGGGGAAAAGCCCTACATCTGTTACAGAGGTAGGAGATACAGAGACACTGGGCGTAGGTTGGAGAACACCTATGGAGAGGGAGACTGTGTTCGGGTGGTGGACACAGAACAGGAGGAGCTTGTGGTGAACGCAGAACAGGAGGAGCCTGTGGTGGATGCAGAGCAGGAGGAACCGATGGCAGATGATGACGGGAAGAAATTTGCGGACATGCTCCTCAAATCAGTGCAGGATCTGTCGAGGTAGATCGAGGTGATGGGGCAGAGATTCACGGCAGTGGAGGCTAGACAGCGTGAGAGCCCACAAGTTTTCCAGGTTGGAGAGGGATCAGGTGCATCTCACCATTTGCCAGAGCAGGGTGCCACTCAGCGTGATACTACTCAGCAGGTGGCCTCACATGCCCCTATATGCTCTACCATGCCCACATTCCTAGGAGCAGACACGGGGGCCGGAGCACAGCAGGAGGCAGAGCTCGGTCATATGGGTGATTATTTTGCGGAGTATCAGGCCTATGGGCAGGAGTTCAGGGATGCTCTCTCATTCACAGACTTTGTTAAGCTCCAGCGGGATAGTAGACCCTGCGACCATCACAGAGGATACCGGCATTATCATGATGGAGACACCCACCGCACAGCTAGTAGGTTTCACTTGCCTACGTTTGATGGCTCATCAAACAGTTCAGCAAAGTCTTGGGTGGAGAAGCTGGACATCTATTTCCAGCTTAACCAGACGTCATAGACAGAGGCCATCAAGGTGGCGACATTACATTTGGATGGTGAGGCCCAGGACTAGTGGTTCCATGGGTTGGTTACACTCGGACACTCCACAGTGACGACATATGCCGAGTTCACCAGGAGACTGATAGAGAGGTTTGACCAGAGGGATTCGGAATAACACTGTTGAGTTGACGAGGCTCAAACAGACAGGGAGCCCAAAGACCTACATTGCTGACTTCTTGAGGATTTCAGTGATGGTGCCAGATCTATCCACGGCACGGAGGATCGACATGTTTGTTGAGGGGTTAGCAAAGCCACTTTGGAGTCTAGTCAGGTCCACTAGACCAGCCACACTCCAGGATGCTATTAGCAGGACGCGGGACTTACAGGATGCCTTACCCAGGACCCGGACACCTTACCCCCAGAGACAGGCTTTCCAGCCTAAGGGGAAGGACGTGAGGATTTCGCCTCCAAAGGGGAATCCAGGACGAGCACAGATTAATGATGATGCCAGGAGGGAGTTGAAGAAGAAGCGGTTGTGCTTTACTTGTCAGGAGCCGTGGGTACTGGGACATAGATGTGCTGCTGGCAAGGCACATTTTATTGAGGTCTTCTCCGAGAGTAGCGGGGAAGAGGATGAGGAGGATGATGTGGAGGCAGGAGGTAGTCATGCCGCGCAGGATCACTTGCCACCTCCACCAGCAGCAGCAGGTGGTGCAACTTTTGCACCTACCGGAGGGGCCCTTGCAGCATTGCGAGGAGTCCCCAAGTATTTGACGCTGCGCGTACGGGGGACAGTACGTGGCCAGCGGGTATCAGTTTTGGTTGACAGTGGGGCAACCCACAACTTCATCGATGCACAGATGGTTGAGCGGAGGGGTATACAGACAGAGAGCTTCGATGGCTTTTCAGTTTTGGTCCCAGGAGATCAGACCATGGTGTGTGCTCGTTATGTTCCAGAGTTATCAGTGACGATGGGCACCTACACATTGACTGACCACTTTTTCGTGGTCGATATTCCGGACACCAACATGATATTGGGTGTTCAGTGGCTTATCACTCTAGGGAAGGTCACGACAGATTGGAAGACCCTAGAGATGGAGTGGGATGATGAGAAGATAGGGAAGCATGAGAAGATATGGGGACAACACACATATCCGCCTCAGACTGTTTCGGCTCATCGGATGGAGGCAGTCTTCCGGAAGGGAGACGTAGAGTGGGCAGTGGAGCTGCGTGCATTAGAGGCAGGGACTACAGGGCAGACAATGCACCCAAAGATACAGTCCATCCTTGACCGTTATGCCACAGTATTTGGGGAGATTTCGCCAGGACGGCCACCGGACCGGGGGTTTGAGCACACCATTGAGCTTGAGCAGGGCATACAGGCAGTGATTACTACCCCCTATAGGCATCTGAAGGCCTATCGGGATGAGATTGAGTGGGCCATTCAGGAGTTGCTGGCTCTTGGGCACATTGGGCCGAGCACGAGTCCTTTTGCTTCTTCCGTGGTGTTGGTGAAGAAGAAGGATGGCACACTGAGGATGTGCATTGACTACAGGGCCCTAAACAAGAAGACCCTGAAGAACAGGTACCCCATACCCAGGATCGATGAGTTGATGGATGAGTTGAGAGGAGCGCGGTTCTTCTCAAAGATTGATTTGAGATCGGGTACCATCAGATTCGCATGAGGGAACAAGACATTCCCAAGCCTTCAGGTGTCACTATGGGCACTTTGAGTTTTTGGTGATGCTCTTCGGGCTAACCAACGCCCCAGCTACATTCCAGTCTTGCATGAATCACATCTTCCGCAGCCACTTGAGGAAGTTTGTTTTAGTATTCTTTGATGATATACTCATTTATAGCAGGACTTGGGAGGAGCATCTCCAGCACATTGAGACAATGTTGGGCATCTTGGAGGAGCAGTAGTTCTATGCCAAGCTCTCCAAGTGTGAGTTTGGATTGACGGAGATGTTGTACTTGGGACACATCATAGGGGTGGACGGAGTGAGAGTCCTCGAGGAGAAGATTAGGGCTATCCGAGATTGCGAGAGTTGAGGAACGTGACAAAACTTCGGGGATTCATTGGTATTTGTACTTACTACCGGAAGTTTGTCAAGAATTTTTCACAGCTTGCTGCACCCCTGACAGATTTGACAAGAAAGGGGGCATTCAGTTGGTCGGATACAACGCAGCGAGCCTTTGACAGGCTTAAGGAGGTGGTGAGCAGCTGCCCAGTGCTTGTATTGCCAGATTTTTCGCAGCCTTTTGTTTTGGAGTGTGATGCGTCGGAAGAGGAGATCAACGCAGTATTGATGCAGGGAGGTCACTTTATAGCTTTTGAGAGCCGAAAGCTCCTTCTGCACGAGAGGTTGTATTCTATATAGGACAAGGAGATGTTGGCCATCATGCATGCATTGGCCAAGTTTCGACAGTATTTAGTGGGTAACAGGTTTAGGGTGAGGACTGATCACAACAACCTCAGGTTCTTTTTGGAGCAGAAGCAACTACAGGAGAGGCAGCAGAAGTGGATCAGTAAGATCCAAGCATATGACTTTGACATTAAGTATGTCAAGGGTAAGAACAACGTGGTAGCAAATGTCCTTTCACGTAGACCAGCCACATTGTCTCTTATGAGCTTAGACGCAGACTGGAGGGCTCGATTCTTAGTAGAGTACTCCAAGGACAGATTTGCATGTGAGGTTCTGGATGGGCAGGTGGCGGATGACAGGTACAGGGTGGTCGATGAGATCATCTACTACAGGGACCAGATCTTCTTGACTGAGAGATCTCAACTCAAGAAGAAGATACTTCAGGCGTCACATGATTCACCATTGGCAGGCCATCAGGGGTTTACCAAAACCTACAGGGTCATTAGAGAGAGGTTCTCTTGGAAGGGCCTCAAGGAGGACGTACTCCAGCATGTCCGAGAGTGCGACGTTTGCCAGAGGAACAAGGGGGAGATGAGCCATCCAATAGGATTATTGCAGCCTCTTCCCATTCCGGAGGGGAAATGGGAGTGTATTTCGATGGACTTCATCACAAGGTTGCCCATGGTACAGGGCAATGATTGCATCTTTGTCGTCGTTGATCGACTGACGAAGTACTCACACTTTTTCGCCATATCCGCACACTACACAGCAGCACAGGTGGCCGAGCTGTTCTTCTGAGAGATCTTCAGGTTACATGGTCTTCCCAAGACCATCACCAGTGACAGGGATAGCTGTTTCATGGGCGGATTTTGCAGGAGCTTTTCCGGTTGGTGGGGATGGAGTTGACACCGAGTACCAGTTATCACCCACAGACAGACGGGCAGACAGAGAGAGTTAACAAGTGGCTGGAGGGCTACTTGCGTAACTATGTTAATGGGCAGCAGCGAGCATGGCTGAAGTGGCTGCATCTGGGGGAGTACTGCTACAACACTACACATCACATGTCCATTGGTATGTCACCATTCTATGCTTTGTATGGATATCATCTTTTATCTTTTGCTGACGTGATGTTTGGTGCTAGCAAGGCTCCAAGAGCCAAGATTTGGATCCAAGAGAGTCAGGATATTCTCCGAGCTCTCAAGGATAATATGGCTACAACACAGAACCAGCAGAAGTTGTATGCCGACAGGGGTCGGGTGGAGAGACAGTTTGAGGTAGGGGACTTGGTCTACCTACGGTTACAGCCATACCGACAGTCGTCACTGAAGCAGAAGGGGGCTGAGAAGCTCAAGCCCCGCTTTTATGGACCATACAGGGTGATACGCAGGATTGGACAGGTTGCGTATGAGTTAGAGCTGCCCCAAGGCAGTAAGATTCATAACGTCTTTCATGTATCATGCCTGAAGAAGGCATTGGGACAACATGTGACAGTGACAGATGAGCTAACGCACACGGATGATGAGGGGCATTTGGTGTTGCAACCAAAGGCTATTATTGATACCAGGGAGAGGCAGCTATGGAGCAGGATGGTCCGGGGATTCTTGGTGAGGTGGAAGAATTTACCGGATGAGGATGCCACTTGGGAGAGTGGGAAAATTTTGCAGCATCCATCACTTCAGTTGTTTGAGGACAAGCAACATTTTGCTCGGGGAGACTATAATATTCCTAATTAGCCATGGTTAATTGGAATATTCGATTTTGCTCAATTTTGCCTTCTATAGTTATTTATAAATAAAAAGGTGAGGAAAAGGGGGACATAACTCACCTTTAGAATAAAGTCACTCTCTAGTAGCACAACGTTGTGACTTAAAAGGGAGCCAAGGGGGCCAAAGGACCACGCAGAGATGGGGCCCACACAGACACTTGGAGGGACTGCGCAGATGGAAAGGAACACATGGCAAGAGAGGGACTGTGTTGGAGGAGGTGGGCCTTGGGATTGAGAGAGGCCAATGCTATAAAGGAGAGGGGAGCCTCCTCATTTTGTCATTTGATTATGTGCCTTTGAGCTAGTCACTTCGATTGAGTGTCTCCGTTCGGAGATCTCACCCTTAACCCTGGGGGACTTCGAGTGCCTGCTCGGGCAAGGTAGTTTTTAGCAGTCTTTTGCAGAAGGATTGATCTTTGGAGTGAGGAGGAACTGAGCATTTTGGATAACTGCACAGTTTTGAGAGAGGGATGTAGTTCATTTGGTGGGAGTTCCGGATTGAGGGTTTTGCGGAGGATTTGAACTGGGAGATTGAGCAAGGGATCAGCTCTTGCATATTGGAGGATTCTGGCAGAGTTTTGGTGGATTCTATTCAGTGGCAGTGCAGAGCCTTGAGGGACAGCGTAGATCCCCAAGGGGGTGATTTTCGGGGGTCAGCTATTTCAGAAAAGCTTTCTGGGTTTTTCTGGGTTTCTTGAGTAGAGTTTGATTCCAGAGTTTCAGCATTTTCTAAGGAGGGGAACAACCCCAAATCCTCATTTGATTTCCAGCAGTAGCAGCAGCACGACAGTTCTCCAGCAGCTTGGACGCAGTTCAGAGAGAGGCCATTCCTTTGCTATTCTGAGTGTATTTCTTCACTTGCCTTGTGCAAGTCGAGGTGCCATCTTTCTGATCACCTCCTGTACTCATTCCATTGTTCAGTATAATAAAATGGCTTAGCATCCCTCCGCATTTCTTGAGTATCTGCTTGTATTCTGTGTTTATATTATTATATGTTGCATCACTGATATTTTCTTTTTCCGGTTACTGTATCATTTGCACGTATTGGGTTGGAGTTGCTTGGGTTTGAGGGATATCCCTGAAATGGGATATTACAGATACCATGTTAAATTATGGTATGTTCTATGCTTAGAGCAGTTTACTTCTTTTCTTCTTGTTAGCCACGAATTAGCAATCACATATACATTAAGTAAAGTGCAGATAGAACATTAAATGATCAATAGAAAACAAGCCAAGACAAGAGACACAAGATGTGGCGGCTAGCCGGGACAAACCCCAATTTGGGGAAACCCTTTGATCAAATCTTCTTTTATCTTCAATAGTTTAGCAGAGAGAAATAGTACAAAATCGTAATTTTGTAATTTTATATCAGCAGTAGCAAACCCTAGATCAGCAAAGTCAAACTTGGTCAATCGAGTTGAAATTGACCTCCAATATGCTTGGTCAATTTTCGGTAAACAACCCTCGAATAGCCCGAAGAAACAACCCTTGAACAACCCCAAAAACACAGTCAAATCGCTGTTGACTGAAGGCAACCTGCTGCCCAAAACTAGGGCAGTCAACACTAGTCAAACCTGTGGACGGATTGCCTCGATTTTTGTGCCAAAATCTACGGCCTGCTTAGGAGAGGCAGCCACACCAAAACCGCACCCTTGATGAGTCAACGCTTGGTCAACGCAGGTCAAAGAGACCTTCAGCAGCTTTTACGTCCTCCTTTCAGCGTCCTCCTTGCCCTAATGCATCCTCCTTCTTCCCATGTGTGAGTTGCTCCTTGTATAACCCAAAGCTAAGGAGAGAGAGAAGAATGAGTGAGATGAGATGATGAGAAAATGAATCAACCTCTCTTGTATTTATATGATTCACTGGGCATGTGTGCCACACATTTAACTGTTGGCCGACCTTGACAATTTGTCAAGTAAATACAAATAAATTCATATCTCCATAAATACTTGTCGGAATCGGATGATCTTCTACACCTCTCGACAAGAGGAAGCTAAGAAAAATATCAGCTGCCATAAATGAGGTGACCCACATGGAGTTTGGCCCTAGTTGCCAATTTTAACAAAGAATGATGTGTCTATCTCTCCTCATGGCCTTCACTAAGACTTACAGTTGTTAGTCTTGGTCTAGTGCATGACACATGAAGTAGAGAACCATATTTGTCACTCCCTCTTTAACTAGGGGTGACCAACCCATTCCTATAAAAGGAATGTGCCCAAGCTCCCTCTTAACCAGGGACTTGTCCAAGCTCCCTCTTAAATAGGGACTTGTTTCCAAGTTTCTAACAAGTTAGAAACTTGTTTCCAAGTTTCTAACAAGTTAGAAACTTGTTTCCAAGCTCCGTCTTAACTAGGGACTTGTTTCCAACAAAAACCTTTTATTCATTGGTGGAGATCATGGGACCTTCAGCTGCTTGTAACGCTCCTCCATTTGATGTCATGAATTTTATCTTTAATATTATGGAGCCTTCATCTTTGTAGGGCATCGACCATCCATCACTTTCCTCAAGTTAGTCATGTCATCCTTCCCTTTATCGGAAAGTGATTTTCTATTCCACATCTGGCTTTCTTCATACAACTACCTCTTCTATATCATGTTTCCTTTAGGATCTTCCATCCCACCACATGAGTGCTGGTTGTAGACGACATCCACAACTCTTTTTCCAGTAGCCCTGTATTAACCCATCTAGATGTTATTCAAAAACCAAAAAAATGAACATCAAATCAAAATTACCTTTTGTGATGGCTCTTCATCATGACATCTATTTGCTTGCAATATTAACATCCTGCACCTATATTTGACACATCTCCAAGATATTCATTTTTCAAGGGTCTTCTTTCTTTTCAGACTTTTCCAAGGTCTTCATATCTTTTCCGCGGAGATATCATAGTCAAATCTTTTAGTCATTGGATGTTGATTGCCTTCTCCATAGTTGCATCTTTCATGATCTCTTCCTTTCTTTATTCACACATTGTTTCCCCAGGAACTTCCAATCATAGTTCCTTCATCTTTGTCAACCATCTCATATTCCATATGAGGACATATTATGTTGATTTCATCGAGTCAATGTGTGAACCATGCCTTCATGCATCCCTTCACAGGATGAGATCCTTTCTTTTGATCATGCTCTTGAGATAGAGCACTTCATTTATGATATCTACAACCATATGACATGAATCTATTTTATCAAGTACAAGCATACATACCTCATCTCTTTCTTTTGGTCATCCAGACTTCCTTGATTGAAAGTACTTCAATCCCTTGACCTGCTTGACTTCTTTTGATATCATACCATCATCCCATGAATCCCTTACAAGTTAGAATTCTCGGCGAGACACTTACTTTTTCCATTAGGTGAACGTTTCAATGAAGATTCCAATGGAGGATCTTGATCATCCTCAACCTGCAAACGCTCCTTTTGAATGATGTATGATGAGCTCTATACTAGATGACTTTCTTTTTCCCATATGTACTACTTATGCTTCTAATGGGGTTATCAAGAGCTACATCCTTTTATAGATGACAACCATAGACTTATATTTCCGCTATCTTTCATGCTTCTTTATGATGATGTCATGAGTTCTTGCTTTCAATCGTATGCTTCTATGATGCCATATTCTAACATGATGCATCCTATCATGCTTCTCATGATAGTCATACTTCACAATAGAAAACCTGAAACAAAAACTTTCAAAGAACTAGGTGAGGAAGACTATTTCAATCATAGTAGAGACCCTTTACCTCCTCCTTGGATTTCTTCTTTTTAGCTTCTTCCACTTCTTCAGTGATATGGGCTTCTTCCCTTCCTCTTTTGTTGTTGTCCTTCTTGAGCTTTGGACAATCTCTTTTGTAGTGCCCATATTCATGATAGCCATAGCATTAAACCTTTAACATGTTCTTCTTCTTTTTCTGAGGACCAAGCTTCCCAAACTACCCCCTTTTTTTTCTAGCCATGGCAACAAATACTTGAGCTTGCTCGCTTGATCTTACATCGATTTTTGCCCTTCAGTCCGGTTTCTTCGATTTTGCACAATGACCATAATTCATTGGATGGAGTAGCTTTCTTCTTCCCATAGATGCTTGATGTGAAGTTGCCCCATTCCTCTAGTAGCGCATTCAACACTTCTCATAGATGCTTGATGTGAAGTTGCCCCATTCCTCTAGTAGTGCATTCAACACTATGATAGTCATTTCCTTGTCAGACATTATTTCTCCCAACTCTTGGAGTTGGTCTCTTATTTCTGACACCCTCATAAAGTATGAGGCTATTCCTTCTTTGTAGAGCTTGAGCTTCTTCTTTCAGCAGTTCAAAAACTAAACCCTTGACATGACCAACGACTTCATTTTCTACGAGGATCAAATCTATCCTCTTTTTCCATGCAAGAAAGTTTGACGACCCAACCAATTTGTTGCTCTCCTTGCAATATGAAGTCATTTTGATAGATTCAAATAGAGATACAAAGATACTTGTCAAGTGAAGATACTCCTTGATGTTAATATCTTCAACTTGATGGCTTCTTGATTTTGATGATGTCTTCCTTCAAAAGTGATCCTTCAACAAAAGAGAGATCAATTTGATTCCTTGATGATGATGATTGCACTTCTTCCAAGTTCCTGCTTCTCTAGAATCTAGAGACTTTTAGATACTTCAATGTGTAGTTCTTCTTATGGATGAGCTAGGGTTTTGAGGTCTTATTACAACTTCAGATTTTGGCCCTTATTTATATTTTCAACTTGCTATTGCAGGACTGCAATTTCAACTTCTCCTGTAGAAACCCTAGGTCACATGCATGGCTGGAATATGGACAAATTTACCTCCTTTTGACTTCACTTGACCTTGACTCCTCCTGACAATTTGGCTTGCTAAATAGTCCTTTAACCCAAACTTTGGCTCCTTTGAGTGACTACAATTTTCGGCTTCTACTGCTGCAGGATGATGCCCTAACCTTCGCATGTGTGGAGGAGATTTAGCCCAAAACAGATCAGAAAAATGCTTCGCTCTTCTTCCTTTGCTGGGTATAAGGCTTCTTTTTCTTTCTTGATCGAACTCTTCTTGATGCTTCTTAGATGCTTTTCTAGTGCTTCGGCCCTTGAGTGTCCTTCTTTCAACTGCCTTTCCTTGTCTTGACACCTTAGGTCTGATACCATGTTGAGAAATCTAGAGGTAACTAGATTAGGTGATTTCTCTTATTTTGATACCTGCTTGTAATGTATTTTTACTTAATTTGATTAGCTTCTTCTTTCACTTGATTATTATCAGTGTTCTTTATCATCAAACAACTACCAAACAATAAAATCAATGAGACAATAGGACACAAGATGTAGGCGATCAGCTAGGGCCAAAACCTCTCCAACTGAGAGGAAAACCCACAAGAATTCTTCTCTTCTTATTGAAATTCAATTGTCGAATCCCAAGACCTATGACCCCTGACGAAAACCCTCCAAGGCCAAGTCAAACCTTGATTCCAACAATTTCTGCAATTTCGACTTGCCCAACAGATTCTTTTGGAACTTCGACCTGCCTAGCAAATTCTTTTGCAACTTTCATATGCCCAACAAACTCTTCTGCAACTTCGACCTGCCCAACAAATTCTTCTGCAAATTCGACCTGCCTAGCAAATTCTTCTTCCCAACAAATATAGAAACCCTAACACGAGAGAGAGAGAGGGGCCCAAAAACTTTGGTCTAGTTCTTCTCCTTCTTTTTCGTCCTTTTCCAGTTTCTATCTTGGGAAGATTGAACTTGCTTGAGTGAGTGTTCAAATGAGGTCGAGTTCCTTCTTATTTATAGGCTTCTTGTGAGGGGTACAAATTGCTCTGTTTAGGCCGACTTGTCCCTTCATGACGAGGTCTTGGAGGGTCTTTTAACTCTATTTTGACTCAAATAAATTTTCTTTACAATATGTAACATGCCCAAATGGGTCTTCAATACATGACAATGACTCAATTGACTTTATGACAAACCTAGAAGCAGTCAATGGGTGCTTGACCTAAAAACAAATTTCCCTTGTGAATGAAACCCATGCCAAAAATAACAATAATAAATTTATTTTTCTCTCTTCATTAAATACATAAAATCATGATTACATATGTCATTATGAAGACCGAACCTAGTTACGTATTTCAACAACCACTAGAGAGGGTCTATCCTTCATAAGCTACAAGATGAAGGGTGGCCTTATCTTTCTATCAACCAAGCTTATGCTTGGAGGTTAATTAATTAATGCAAGACTAGGCCTAGAATGAAAATACGAAATGATTGAGTGCTCTTGAGGTAAGATTGCTATATGATCTTAAGTACTTAGTTCCAATTGATCTTTAGTTATGACAAAAGAGTACTTAATTGATGAATGAAGGACAATCTTAACCACACAACAAAGTGCTCAATTTCAATAGTGCCCAAAAGATGTATCCAATACGACCAAAAGATGATTGCTCAACTATTCAATAAAGGACAAGATTATTGCTCTTTATAACAATTCACCAATATGTCAAAGATAAAATTATCATCCACAATAGCTATTCAATTTAACCATGAACAATGAACCCAATGACAATAATGGCTTGTGAGAAAGATTAGAGCACTTATCAATGATATTACTTAGAACAATTTGCCAAGGTTCTTTAGAGACAATACAAGAATGAAAAAAATTGCTTAAGAGATCACCACTATGATGATTAGAACAATTAGTTCTCCAAAAGGAACAAGTGATTAAACATTAAGATGCCAAAGTCCAATATCCTTTGATTTGCCAATTTAAGCAATATCAACCATTCAATAAGATATTCAACTCTTGAGATTGATGAGTGAGTTACTTACTGCAAAATTATGATCTTTTAGATTATGAAACTCACAAGAAAGACAATGTGTTAGTATTCTTATTAGAGAGCAATACAACAACTTAACCAATTGTCAAACCTCTAATTCAATGTAATGCTATCAATGTAAACAATCCCTTTTACAATATGCATTGCTTATCAATAGAGCATTAACCAATATTAGGAACCTTTATGCACTTATGCTCAAATTTTATGTGTAACGAACAAAGTTCTTATATGCAACAAACTACTTAAGAAGATCTGAAATATATAAACATACATGATAGGACAATAATATATTATACAAGAATATTTGAATACAAGTGAGATGATTTTAAAAATGAAGGTCTGCTTTATATACCTAGCCAGGTACCCTTTCATGAATGGTCATGTCCTTAGGGACATGTCCCTTGATTAACTAATTACTATTTAATTAACTATTCCTTACTATTATTATATTTATAATTTATTCAAAACATTGCCTTTCTCTTCAAAAAGTTTTGTCCTCAAAGCTTATTGTTGACAAGGCAATCATCTGTTTCTTTTTCTTTTAATTTTTTTGTATCTTTCGGAACTCTTCGAATTCTTGGAGTTGTTATCTTCGTTGATATAAGATGGTAGGATCTTTTAAGAGAAAGAAAATACTAAGAAGGGATCTAACCATCCTAAATCAATCTTCTGTGGAATCTTGCGGTTACTGAAAACTTGAGATGGATTTTTATCATAAGATTGAATTATGGTGACATCGACGTTCTTGGGAACATAAGTCACTTGTTTCTGGTTGAGATATCTGCTTTTATAATTTGGATGGCGATAAGGAGTTCTTGTGATGTGATCTCTCAATTTGTTTGTGGTAATTTCGTGGTTTATTGAAGGAATCTGATTTCTTTCAAGTACAAAAGTCGCTTGATTAATTGCGAAATCTTCACTTGAAATTTCCACTGCTTGAATTGCAACTTCTCAGTACATCTTTGCTTCAACGGGTTTATCCTCTTCTTGAATTGTGATATTGACTAGATCAATATTTGTTCCCTTATCTTCAACTTGGACTGTTATGACTGGGGATTTCGATACATCTTCTTAAGTAAGTTGTTCTAACTTGTCTTTTAACGATTTTTTGTCACTTTTAAGCTTCTTTAGTTGCGTAAGGATGTTTTGATTATGATTCCTTAGACGTGAAAATTCTTCGTTTTCTGTATTGTTGACTTTAGCCTTAATATTTTTCTCTTCATGTTTTAAACTTTTGATTTGTTCTAATAAATTTTTATTAAGGTTCTTTCAACGTAAATTTTCTTTTTCTTGCTCAGATAGGTGTTTCTTGAGTTCCTTCTTTGTGACCTTAGTCTTCTTGACTTTTGCAATTAATTTTTCAACATGATCCTTGAGGCGAGAAATGTCTTAATCCTTTTTCCATTACTTTTTTGTAATGCATATCCACAAGATCTTCATATTCCTGTTGTAATGATTTCTTGTTTTGTTGAAGTTCGGTTATTTTCTCTTTCTCTTGATCTTTCAACTGCACTTTCTCGGTACACTGGATTACATCGTTTTGTAAGCGTGATGATAAACATTCAACTTGCAATTTGGATTCCATTTTCTTTGTTTCCTTATTAAAATCTGCATGTTGTTGCTTAAATGTTGCCATTAATTGTTCTATATCTCTTGCTAATGATTGTTTTTGTGAATCACTTAGATATTCATCTAAAGCAAAAGTTTTGTAACATTTTGTGCAGACAACATTTTGATTTCTAAGTGGCTCTAGACAATTAGGATATCCTTCTGAACAAAAAAGACATTTTGAAAAGAAACCATTGCTTCCCGTGGACTCCATCTTTTTGCTTTTTCTTCACTTATTTTATCTCCTTGATTATTTATTTATATATATAGACTTTATTAAAGTCCTTAATATATATTTCTCCTCTTTGTAATTATATTTTTCCAATTACTTGGCACCTTTCTTCATAAATTCGTTTAATATAATATTTTTACTTTTTTTTTAATTCTTTTTTTATTACTTAGGAAATCCTTAGATTTAATCTCCCTTCGTTAAATTCTTGTATGCTTCTTCAATTTTGGTTACTTATATTATTTTATTGATTAGCTTGATAGATGACTGGCCAGTTTATGTAATGTCGTAACCTTCCCTCTTTCTTTGCTCTATATATATATATATATTTTTTTTTTTTTTTTAATTTTTTAATTTTATTTTAAAACTCTTCCACTTTATTCTAACAATGTTATCGAGATTTTTAAGGGAGGATTTCAAAGGTTGGTAATGACTCTAGAATGGTGTCTCCTCTTCAAAAAACTCCTTGTTGATTTTTTTTTTTCAAAATTGTGTAATGGTAATAGTCGGGTAGAGACGAAGATCCTTCCTTTTATCCTGTGCACCCGTTTCTTTAATAATTGGTTAGCAAAGTTTTCTTAATTAGTATGTGGCGGCCAGACAACAATTATCAGATGGTAGGGGAAATCCGTGTGGCAGATTGCGCTGTCGGGTAGACTAGGGAACAACGGGGCAATTGGCGGCTAGCAGTGGACGCGTGTTTTTCAAATGCGGTGGCCACAAAGTCGGGCTTCGGTTGGGTGGTGGAGAGGAATGGGAGCGATGACTCGTGTTGGAGAATGCGACATGTTGAAATTTGGTACCGGAGGACAGGTGGTTCCCTAAGGCTTTGATCTTTGGCCTAGGGAAAAGTGTCAAAAGAATTTAATTTTTCTCCTAAAGTGACTTTATAATTTTTATAAAGTTAAATCTAATTTGAAAGTGACTTTAAGTGATAAAGTTATTAAAGTTTAATTTTAAAGTGACTTTTATAAAGTCAATGAAAAATTAGAAAGGAAAAGTGACTTTGGAAATAAATGACTAAGTGGGTCTTTATTAAAGTGGGGTGAATTAAAAAATAAAAAGTGAGATTTAAATGAGCATTTAATCTCAGCCATAGATCTCAATCTATTTTAGCCATTGGATTTAGGGATCACCCAAAAGTCATTTAGGATTAGATTAAAGGAGGAAAAGGAGGAAAAGGTCATTCATTCTTTCATATGAGCAGATTGGGAGGAGAGCAAGAGAGCAAGAGAGATTTCTGAGCAGGGAGGAGAAGGAGACAACAGCTTGGCACACATTCCAAGGCAGCAGTTGAGCAGATTTGTACAGCCGATTCAGCACACAGTGAAAGGCAGATTTTGGCGCGATTTTCGAGGAGTGGTTTGCACAAAAATCGAGGAGCAGTTTGCTGGTTTTTCTGCACGCAAAACGAGGACCGTACAATGCATTTATTGCACTCCGTACAGCGCATTTAATGCTGGCAGTACAATAGCATTTAATGCTGAAAGTGGGCATGAAAGTCGAGGAGGCCGTACAACATTTATTGCTGTCCTGTTTGCTGTAATTTCCAGATTGATGTGAGGCACGGGAAAAGAGATAAGATGTAAATTTGCTTTCTGATTTTTTGCTGAATATTTCTCACTGTAAAAAGGCAATTTTCAGAAATATAGAAGAGCTCTCAAACTGGTTTTCCCCAAGAGTTGTAGAGGGTTTTTCCAGGTTCACCTTGACAAAAAATCTCTGTGTTTAAATGTGTTTTAATGGCTGTTTGTAACTGCTGAATTTTATTTTTGCATTTTCCAGCATTCTGTAAAATTTCCAGAATGTGTTTTCAGCAAAAATTTATTTTTTCAGTGTTAAATGTATGGATATGGGAATGGGCATTTAACTATATGGGAGAAATAAGGTGAAACTGAAAACCGGGGTGGGAAAACAGAAATTTCTACATGGTATCAGAGCTTGAGTGCTAAAGTGCAGTTTGGGACAACAAGGAGAAAAAATTACAGCTGCTGATTTTTCACTTAGAAAATTCCAGCAAGCTGATTTTTCACAAACAACAGTTTTATTTTTACTACAGCAGTGCTATTTTTCAGTTTTAGGACAACAGGATGTCATTGGGATTGAGGGTGGAGGATAGGTTGGATGGGCATACAAATCACAGCGTTTGGAAGGAGAGAATGCAGAGTAACTTTGAGGAGGTAGAAGTCTGGGATATCATGGTGCATACCACACAAAACCCTGTTGTTGTGCCTACTGATGCTACTCAGTTGGCTGAGTATAATAAAAAGAACAACAAGGGTAAGAGGCTGATTCTAGACGGAGTCAAAGGCCATTGCATTCCTCATGTGAGAGGAAAGAGAAATGCCCATGAGATGTGGACAACATTGTCCAATCTCTACCAGAGTACCAATGAGAACCGGAAAATGGTCATGAAGGAGAAGCTGAAGAATATTAAGATGGGTAATGATAGTGCAGCTGGATATCTCACAAAGATTACTAATGTGAGAGATGAGTTGGCAGCAATTGGAGAGGCCATTCAACCCACTGAGTTGGTGCGGATTGCAGTGAATGGCCTCCCCCGTTCATGGATGAACTTTGCTGATGGGGTTTGTGCACGTGAGACCCTTCCCACATGGGAGAGGTTTTGGGATGATTGCATTCAGACAGAGATCAGGAAAGGTCAGCTTGGGGTAGCCAAGCTAGTTGAGCAGGATGAGGATGTAGCACTGTCGGCAGGAGGCAAGAAAGGCAAAGCAAAGAAGCAGGCTTCCACAAGCAATGGTGGGGGCAAAGGCAAAGGTAAAGGTAAACAGGGTGACACACAGAAGGACTATTCCAAGGTGAAGTGTTGGAATTGTCAAAAGATGGCACACTATGCAGTTGTGTGTCCGGAGAAGAAGAAGAAGAAGGGGAAGAACCAGAACGTGACAGCTTCAGCAGAGGTTGAGGACTGTGCAGTTCGTTTTGACCGAGAGTTTGGGTTCACTGCATATGAGTCCCCTAGTGCAGGATCACCTGCCACACAGGTTCAGAGGGAGCATGCTTTTTCCTCGATTAGCGGAGCATCTTCAGGTATCTGGTATGTGGATAGTGGGGCTTCACGTCACATGACAGGAGTCCGGGAGTACTTCTCAGAGCTTTCAGAGAGTGGCACTGATATTGAGGTAGTACTCGGTGATGACAGAGTTGTCAGAGCAGTTGGGTTGGGGACACTAACATTTCAGAGGGAGTCCAAACCTCCCTTGAAGGTGTCAGACGTTCTTTATGTGCCAGGGATGAGGATGAACCTCATATCCGTCTCAGCTTTGGAGGACAGAGGATATGAGGTACTGTTCAGGGGAGGACAGGTGTTAATGTATCCCAGGGTCACTCCAGCTGATTCAGCTAGAGTGATAGGTGTACGCCATGCAAAAGTGTACAAGTTTGCATTCCAGTCCCTTGTGGCATTGAGCAGTAGTACCGACAGCAGAGCTAGCAGTTCTGAGCTGTGTGAGATTTGGCACCGCAAGATGGGACATATGTATCATGGAGCCTTGAGGACCTTGCGGGAGATCACTACAGGTGTGCCAGATTTCAGCACTGATCACTTTGATACTTGTAGAGGATGTGTGATGGGCAAGTTTGCCAAATCCCCTTTTCCCAGCAGTGACAACAGAGCGACTGAGATACTTGATTTGATTCATTCTGATGTGAGCGGTCGGATGTCTCATGTTTCCTTGAGTGGATATGAGTACTATGTTTTATTCATTGATGATCACTCTTGGAGGACCTGGATTTATTTCTTGAAGACCAAGAGTGAGGTCTTCAAGCGGTTTCAGGAGTTTAGAGCTCTTGTGTAACGTCGTAACCTTCCCTCTTTCTTTGCTCTATATATATATATTTTATTTTTTAATTTTATTTTAAAACTCTTCCACTTTATTCTAACAATGTTATCGAGATTTTTAAGGGAGGATTTCAAAGGTTGGCAATGACTCTAGAATGGTGTCTCCTCTTCAAAAAACTCCTCGTTGATTTTTTTTTTTCAAAATTGTGTAATGGTAATAGTCGGGTAGAGACGAAGATCCTTCCTTTTATCCTGTGCACCCGTTTCTTTAATAATTGGTTGGCAAAGTTTTCTTAATCAGTATGTGGCGGCCAGACAACAATTAGTGGATGGTAGGGGAAATCCGTGTGGCAGATTGTGTTGTCGGGTAGACTAGGGAACAACGGGGCAATTGGCGGCTAGCAGTGGACGCGTGTTTTTCAAATGCGGTGGCCACAGAGTCGGGCTTCGGTTGGGTGGTGGAGAGGAATGGGAGCGATGACTCGTGTTGGAGAATGCGACATGGGAGAGGCAGGTGACGACAAGGATGGACATGGCCGTTGTGGTGACAACTAATTGGAGGCGGCGACAACGGTTTTTGTCGAATGGTGGTGACTACGGGCGACAACAGTGGTATGTCGGGGTCTCAAGTTGAATGCGCCATCGGTGGACTGGCTCACCATCTGTTGTGTCAGGTGATCAGGCGTCAACAGGGTATGTCCACTTTTCTCTTTTTTTCTGTATTATATATATTTTTTTCTATGATGTATGTTTTTTTGAATTTTTTAATATACAATTTCTTTCTTCTTTTTTCTCTTTTTTTATCCAAATATATCATTGAACTTTTGTTTTTAATTAATTAATGAATTATATTTTATTTTTTATTATAAAATATTTATATATATTTAAATAATATATATACATATATATATTTAAATATATATATATATATATATATATTTAAATAATATATATGTAGTTTTTTTTTCTTCTTTTTCTTTTATGGCCAAGGGCCAATTGGCGAAAATGGAGAAACTCCAAGACAAATGTAGCGAAACACTTAAATCACTACGACAACAAGGTTGACGAAAAATTGATGGCCAAAGGCCGGTGATCAGGAAATGTGGCTCTGATACCAAATGTAACGAACAAAGTTCGTATACACAACAGTCTACTTCAGAAGATCTGAAATATATAAACATCCATGATAGGACAATAATATATTATAGAAGAATATTTGAATGCAAGTGAGATGGTTGAGTTACAAATGAGTGTTTGCTTTATATACCTAGGCATGTACCCTTTCATGAATGGTCATGTCCTTAGCGACATGTCTCTTGATTAACTAATTACTATTTAATTAACTATTCCTTATTATTATTATATTTATATTTTATTCAAAACATTATGGCAGTAGTAAGTAAACCTTATGCCAAATATGTCAAATCAGTCCAAGACTTCTTGAATTAAATGAGAGCACTTAGAATGCAAACAGTGAGATATGTTTATGAATGCAAGAGAGGAATACATGCAAAATGCAAATTGAAGCAGTCAAGGAAGACTAGAGAGAAACCCAATTAAACCACTTTGCCAATATAAAATTTTAAACTATGCTGCAAGGGAAACCAAAGGATAAGTGCTTAATGAACTTAGGACCCTTTTAGATGCCACTGTTATGTATGATCAGACCTTGCTATGCCTCTTTAGACAATTTGACAGTCATAAAAATTTATGAAGTATGCCAAACAATTATTACCCAATTGATGCAATGACTTATCAATTTGTTTTGGTGACTTGTTAAGTAAATTTATGCCACTTAGATGAGTTTTATACCACTGTAATCAAAGTGACCAGAGGCTACTAGTAAAACAAAGAGGAAAATGAGGGTTTGAGGAGGCAAATGGATAGGCCTTTAGGCCTTGAAAATGACTAGTTTGCTTGCCCAAAAATTCTTCCAATGGGTCGATCTCCTGCAACCACAATTGTTAGCTCAAAATCTCATGAAATTCCCTGCAACCACAAAGTATTAGAGGCAAAATCCAAATAATATCCCAAGCAATGATTGAAATGAGGCAAAGATGGCTAGATGAGGGCAACGATGAGGGATAGAGGCCCAAGAAAGGGCAACGGTTAAGGGAAGAGACCAAGTAGGCCCACGACAATGAGGGAAAAGGCCAATAGGCCTGCTGTCAAGGAGGGGCTGCGACCCCTAAGGCAGGCCTCCTAGAGGCTGCTGCTAGGGAAAAAAAGGCTGTGGCTAAGCGGAATGAGGCCCTTAGGCTTGCGGTAGAGGCGAGGGAGGCTGCCAAGAGGCAGTGGGAGAGAGGGAAGGCTCATGGAGGGTAGAAAAGGGCTCACAGAGGGAGAAAAGGGGCTGTGACCAAGGCTAACAGCCCTTAGGGGCTGACGATAAGGGTTTGAAGGCCTAAATATGCCAGAGGCTCACTAAGAGAGGCTGAAAAGGCTGCAGCTAGGGCAAATGGGGGTTAACGCTAGGCCTAGGAGGCCTAAAAAGTTTTGGAACCCCTACAAAAAATAAAAAATTTTGGTTCAGATCTTCAAAAATCGCCCAAAAAAATGCCACAAAATCTCCTCTAAGGGTTAGTGTCTTCCTCTTTTGCTTGAACGTTGAGCCTGGAGGGTAGCTGAAGGCTAGATCTTGCCTTCTTAGGCCTAGATTTGCCTCAAAACCCCAACGATTTCCTTCAATAAGGCTGGACGTCTCACTTGGGTGAGATACACCCCTACAAAATTTGAGATGGCTTGAGAATTCACCTGCACAAATGAAATGAAATTTCCCAAAACCAAATATATACAAAAATTTGAAAAACCCCAAAAGCCCAACTGCTGCAAACAAGGGTTAGAAATAATCTACAAAATTATTTTACAAAAAAATATATACAAACTATTTACAAATATACAATGCTTGTAAAATAATTCTTTTGAGAAATAAATTATGAATAATGGCAATGGACAAATGTATTTTTCAAAAGTTAGAATATTGGCCACACCCTTTTGCTAAGTTAGAATACCATATAAAATTTCCTAGAGCCCAAACAAGGTTGGCTTTATAAACTGGGAGCCCAAGGGCTACTGTACCTGCAGATCTCTATAATTTTTCTCAAGCCAAATCATTAGATTATATGATGAATCGGATCACCTAAGATAAAATTGATTTTTACCAATAGAATCTCATATCATCGACAAATGAAATAACAATTTATATAATGAAGCACGATATAACACATAACTAGCACGTACCACAGATCAATGGAACAAGAACACCATGAACGGAAGCCCAAAGTCTTTTTATTATGATATTAAAACGTTCCCATCAGAGCAATGGCTCAATACTAGCGTTATAAATTTACATCACCAGAGATAGCCCAAAATTAGAATACTATGAGAAGCAAAATGACTTCTATTTAAAGTGGAAAATAACGTCTATTTGGTTTGATCCCTGTCAAAATAATTTCAATCGTTGATAATAATTTGATCATCTTTTAATCTCTGCCGTCGAAAATATTTATTTTGAGGAAAATTTCGAATTTCACTTAAAACCCATTTTTTATTAATCCAAAAATTAATATTTTGGATTAATTTCCTCAAAATTTTGACTTTGACTTAACCACCAAGGTCCAAGGGCTTAATTTTTCTTAAAATATCCATTTTTGCCTTGGTGGGGGACCTCCAAAATTTGACTTCTTTTTGACCCACGAATTTTTTGATTATTTTCCACTTGGAGAAATTTTAATTTCTATAATTATTTTTGACTCTAAATTAATTAATTTTTTGGCTTAGGATTTAATTTTAATTTAGCCAGAAAAATTAATTAATTGACACAAGAGGGGATTAATATTTTTTCCATCATCAAATAGTTTGGTGTTAAGTTTATGTATGTTCTATGCTAGAGCAATTTATTTCAATTTTCCAGATTAGCAATCACATCAGCATTAAAGTAAACTGCAGATAGAACATAAATATAAATCACAGAAGACAAGCCAAGACAAGAGGACACAGGATGTGGCGCTAGCCAGGGACAAACCCCACAATGTGGGGAAACCCTTGATCAATTCTTCTTTTATGTTCTTCAAAGTTCAGCAGAGAAAGTGAGAGAGATAGTACATTTACAATAGAAGTCAATACTTTGACTTTTGATATCTGCATGAGATCAGTTGAAGACATATTGCTTCAACTGATTCTCTAAGGTGACTCCTTCACCTATCATAGAGCTGCCTCTCGATCATTTGCTGCACCCCGCTGTGTAGCACCTTGCTGTACCATCACAGTGTGTTGAACCTTGATGACTGAGCTGCTCCTGCTCTCATCATCATGCTGCCCTTGCTAATGTGCCCATCATGCTGCTGTTATAACTTCTCGTTGCTTCATTATACAGCCATATGCGTATCAGCCTTAGCTGCTTGCTATGGCTTGCAGCCTAGCAAAGCAGCTAGGCTATAGTTCCGGAATCCTCCACGCAGTCTCAAACTACACAATCATGCTGTCATCTACAGTAATCCGAATTCATACATTGTCCTTTCTGACCTCTTTATAACGTGAATATATATAACATACATATGCCGAGACTGAGATTGTGCCTCTAGGATTATTGTGATATCTACAGTGAGGATATACATATACCTTGACTGCTGTGAGATAGATCCATCGGGATTGTTCTCACCAGAATTGTGACTATGCCGAGAATGTCGTTATCCGAAGTTTATAATGCTTCATCCATCTGAGATAGGTATATCATTTAAATGCCGAGACTTACTGCTCCTTTTGAGACTTTGATCTTAACTGAGATTGTATTTATGACAGAGGTACCTTGCTGTGCCTATCCAGGATTTCAGACCTCTGAGAAAGACATCAAAGTCTTGTCTGCCTGCACATTATCACAGATATCTTGTGTCCATCCGAAATCTGTATTACGCCTTCCAGCAGTGCGGATCTCTGCTCTCATACTCATCCGAAGTTCCTTCTGCGTTCTCCAACCAAGATCTAGCTTGACTGTACCATAAACCCACGAGGTGCAGTCAAGACCTTCACCGAAAATGCCTGCGGCTTCCTCATGACTTGACTGTAGTTTCGTTACCCTTACTTCGGCTCCATTATCATGACTGCGGCTCTCAGCATTCCTCACTGTGGCTACAACAACTTTTAAGGTGTTTCCATATCTGCGTATAACGTATCACTGTCTCCATGAACAGTGTATAAAGGCCTCTTTATTGACTGTGTTTTGCTGCGGCTTACTGCGGCTCATCTTCCACCTTTGACTATGGCTTAGGGTAGCAGATTAGGGCATCACGTTATGTCTTCATGAATTGCGTGTAATCCATGTATAGTGTATAGCGTATAAGGTCTCCAAAAACTGCGTTGGATTAGGGCATCATCAAACTAGGCCAGTGTATTCTTTTTGTGTCTCTCCTTCTCCAAAAACCCAAGATGTGGAGAGGAGATCACATCAAGAATGTTTTCAAATGACTTCAAGTCCTTGCCAATTTATACTAAAACGTAGATGATGAATAGGCATGTCTATTGGGCTTCTGAGCCTACTCAAGTTGCTGGTCGGCTTGATAATAATTCCATAATCAAAATAAATTCATATCTCCATAAATACTTATTGGAATTGGATGATCTTTAGATCAATCCTACACCGCTCGATGAGAGGGATCCAATAAAAATATCAGTTGCCATAAATAAGCTGACCCACATGGAGTGTGGCCCTAGTTTCCAATTTTAACATTTAGCAATGGTGTCTAAATATGAGGGACCATGCACTAAAATATTTTTTACATTAGATATTAGAAATAATTCAACCCTCAATGGGGGAATAAACATTCGTTATAGACCCTCATGACATTACCCAATTCAGTGACACGATATGATCTGGTATAAACCAAGTGTTTTCTAATAATAATTTAACCAAATAGTTTAAATTATTCCCAAACCACTTTTACAAAGACTCGATACAACACTAGGACTCACCTAAGACCTTGTCAATGAATTCCACCCTAGATTTGGGGATTAAGCTGGAGGAAAAACTCTGTTGATTATTCGTGTTTCGAAACACACATAATTTAGTGAGGTTAAAAAACCTCCTAGGATGAAATTTGTAGCTAAAATCAGAGGCTTACTTAGGTGTTGTTACAAAATTAAACGGTCATGCTAGCATCATTTTACAACACAACTTGCAGAATTTGGGTTTACAATGATATAACAATTGGCTGGCTGATGATTTTGATCTTTGAAACTTTTTTGCACACTGCTTCCTTGGACTTGTGACAAAATGGGTACAATAGGATCAACATATCTTTAGGGATCCTTAAGATATGTTAGGGTTAGTGGAGCCTTCAAAACTAGGGTAGCTTTGGGATGCGAGTCCTCTCCTTACCCCTATCTCACAATCCATCTCTTTTTCCCTGGCATTTTTATTTGAAATTCTTCAATTCTCTCTAGCATTACCTATCTGTTATTTGCATCAACTTCAGGGCATGTTGTAGCTTGCCCTTGAACATTATCTAGGTATTCTTTCACTCCATGAATCCTCTTGAATTTTATCTTCTTCTTGCAATATTTGCAAAAATGCTCTTGTTGGCCACATTATAATGGCTTCGTGCCTTGTCTTTTTTTCTTTTTTCTCGCACTGCAACTAGGGTAAATTCGCACCGCTGCCTGGAGCTATTCACACCACTGGAAAATCGACCTCTCTTTGTAGAAAAATCAATCTCCAATTGACATTGGAAATCGTTGTGAAAAATATCTTTGGTATTCTCGTCTCCAACCATTGTTGATCTCTCTCTGCTGATGCCCTTGCGCTGCCTTTGTGCCCTTGCTATCACTACGAATCTGTGTCTTCATTCTTTTGCAAATTCCCATCAATTTCCTCTTATAATCTCTTGTTGACGAATCAACGACCATGATATAATCTCAATCAATTCCTTTAAGTGACTTCTGGAAGTCTTTAGAGGAAAATCAATTTACTTGAATTAATACTGATTAATTAAGCTATTTCCGTAAGTTTAACTTAAGAAAATTAATTAACTGCTTAATTAAATCTAATCAAGGCCTTTTCTCACAAAACCTTTTCTGGGTATTAGAGAAAATGTGTTCCCTAGCCTCATAGACACAATCTGAGACTAGAACACCTGTCCAAGCTACACAAACTAACACACCCTCTTAGTGAGGAAGGTGTTCTGCATAACACCCAACTTGTCTTTGAAGAAGATGAATCTCGCCTTCCCTGAAGCCCTTGTTAGTATATTTGCTACTTGCTCATCTGTAGGTGTATACTATATCTAGACTATCTTGCATTGCATACAATCCCTTATGAAGTGATATCTGATGTCTATATGCTTGGACGTGTCGTGAAACACTAGATTCTTTGACAACTTGAAGCAACTCTAATTGTCATAGTGTATTACCGTGGCCTCAATCCTTTGACCAAACAAGGCTACTGGCAGCTTATGAAGCCATATAGCCTCACATGTAGCCATGATCGCTGCTATGTACTCTGCCTTTGTAGAATTGAGTGCCACGGGCTTTTGCTTCCTGCTGTACCAAGAAACAACTCTTGATCCTATGTTGAAGCAACATGTTGAAGTGCTTTTCCTATCCACTGTGTTTCCTACCAGTCTGCATCAGTATAGCCATCCAACCTGACACCATCACCTCGAGAATATCTGATCCCATACTCGATAGTGCCACAAATATCTCAGCACATGTTTTTCCACTGTCCAATGCACTCTCTTTGGCTCCACCATGAACTGACTGAGAGAGTTTACTGCATAGGATATCTGGCCTAGTGTTGACCAAATACATGAGAGAGCCTATCAACTGCTTGTACAAGGTGGGGTCCACATCCTTGTCCCTGGATGCATCTATCTTCCTCCAATTAGTGATTATGGGTGTATACATGGCTCTTACCTCCATCCCGAATCTCCTCAGGATCTCAATACAGTATTTCCCTTGTCCAAGGTGAATCTCGCCATCTGTATGCCATACCTCCATGCCTAGAAAATAGTGCATGAGCCCCAAAATCCTTCATCTCGAACTCAGTTGCAAGATCCCTCTTGCACTCCTTGATGAGCCCCAGTGAACTTGTCAAGAACAAGTCATCCACATATAGGACAAGAATGAGAACATCTCCCCCAACCACCAAGTAGTATAGGTTAGCGTACGCCTCACTCTTCACAAAGCCCATGTCCTGCAAGTATCTGTCAATGCGCTCATACCACGCCCTAGGAGCTTGCTTGAGCCTGTACAAAGCTCTCTTCAACCTGCACATGTGGGTCTCTCTGCTGTGTGCCACAAAGCCCTCCGGTTGTTCAATGTACACCTCTTCCAGTTCACCATTCAAGAACGTCGTCTTGACATCCATCTAATGGATTTTCCATCCCATCTGTGTTGCTAATGAGATCACGACTCGTATAAAAGTGTACTTGGCCACAGGAGAAAATGTATCCTCGTAATCTATTCCCTCCTTCTGAGAAAATCCCTTGGCCACAAACCTAGCTTTGTATTTCTCGATGCTGCCATTTGCACTGTGCTTGATCTTATAGATCCAACGTGATCCAACTACCACCTTATATGTCGGTCTGGGTATAAGCTCCCATACATCGTTCTGCATGATTGAGGAATACTTCTCAACCATTGCATCTTGCCATACTTGCTGTTGTGCGACTTCCTTGTAGTTGGAAGACTCCCTATCTACCAACTGACTGACCAATGCCATGTAGCCAGTGTAGCTCTCTGGTTGTCTCCGCTCTCTCCTACCCGTCCTAAGAGTCCCACAAACTCTTGAGCATCCTTGAGTGTATATTGAACCTCGCAGTTCCTCTTGCCAATAGTGGAGTTAGGAATGTCCACCTCCATGTCCTCCTGATGCATCTCCCTGATTTGCTACATCTGTTGCTCCATGCTTTGCGAAGCCTCAAGAGCACTCGCACCTGAACTCTTGCTTTGTTGTTGCCCTTGATTCTGCTACTCAACTCTAGGAGCTTCTGCAGGCTGTTCACTTTGTTCTTCAACTGTTGGCAATTCTCTGGACCTCCTATACGCCTTGTCCTCCATGAACTTGATATCCCACCTAACTATAATCCTCTTGGCCCTTGGGATGAAGATCTTGTATGCCTTCAAGGTTTCGCTGTAGCCAACGAAGTAACCTCGCTCTATAGTTTGATCCAACTTCGAATGTGTCTCTCTTGGAATGTGACAATACACTAGGCAACCAAATATCCTAAAATGACTGACATTTGGCTTCTTCTTAGTGAATGCCTCCTTGGGTGTCATCTTGCCAAGCGCTCTATGTGGGACCCTGTTCTGTATATAGACTGTCGTACTACATGCCTTTGCCCGTAGATATCGTGGGCGATCCTAGTCATACAACATTGCTCTCGCTGCCTTCGAAATAAATCAGTTCTTCCTCTTAGCAACCTTATTCCACTGTGGGTTGTAAGGAACCGTCCACTCTCTCCTGATTCCTGCCCTGGTTTAGTACTCCTGGAATTCTTTGTTGGTGTACTCACCTCGGTTCCCTGATTGAAGAGTTTGGATCTTTCTACTTATTGCATTCTCAACTAGAGCTTTAAACTCTTGAAAGCGACTGAAGACCTCATCCTTGCTCTTCAAGAAATAGATCCAGGTCTTCCTGGAGAAATCATCAATAAAAGTCGCAAAGTACTCGTATCCCCTAGGAGATTTTGTCGACATTAGCCCACATATATCTAAATGCATGAAGTCAAGTATCCCCTACGATCTGTTGTCACTCGGAAAAGATGTGTTTGCAAACTTCCCCAACACACATCCTTTGCACACATCATCGTGCTCTGTGCTCACCTTTGGAACACTTGTCACTATCTTAAGAAGCAGTTTGAGTGCTCCATGATGAATATGGCCCATCCTCCTATGTTATAGCCCCCCCGATCCCTCAGTCTGTTGCTGCTAACTAGTGCCTTAGGAGTTTCCATTTGCAGCTTATACAACTTGCCACTCCTCACTCCAAGCGCTATAGCTGACCTCCAATCCGTGTGCTTCAACAACACTTGTGCCCCTCTAAAGATAATATCGTATCCTTTGTCCTGAAGGACTGATACGAAGATCAAGTTTATCCTTAAGCCTGACACATGCAACACATCATGAATAAGAATCGCCTTGCCATTCTCCCTCTGAAATAGAACAATCCCTCTAACAACTGAGTTTCACTTGGACTTGTTCCCCATCTAAATATGGAATCTGATATCCTCCTCCTTGTAATTGGAGAAGTACTCTCTAACTCCTGTCATATGGAATGACGCTCCACTGTCTATATACCAGACACCCTGTGAAGTTGAGCTAGATAGGCAAGAGATCAATGCAAATACTTGTTCCATTTTGCTGTAGAGCTCATTTGCATCGGTTGAAGTTGCTACTTGCTTCTTGCCCTTCTTCTTCCTCTGTTGACAATCGTTGACATAGTGGCCAAATTCATGACAGCCATAACACTTGACCTTTGGTAGGTCCTTGTTAAGTTATGGTATGTTCTATGCTTAGAGCAGTTTACTTCTTTTTATTATTATTATCCACAGATTAGCAATCACCTGTACAGTAAGTAAAGTGCAGATAGAACAGTAAACAATCAATAGAAAACAAGCCAAGACAAGAGACACAAGATGTGGCGGCTAGCCAGGGACAAAACCCAATATGGGGAAACCCTTTGATCAAATCTTCCTTTATCTTCAATAATTCAGTAGAGAGAAATAGTACATAAATCGGATTTACATTAGCAGCAAACCCTAAATTAGCGGCATCAGCATCATTGGCAGCACCGGCATCAGCATCATTGGCACCACCGACATCATTGGCATCACCGGCATCACCAGCATCGTCGGCATCACTGGCATCACCGGCATCACCGACATCATCGTCATCACCGGCATCATGGCATCATCGGCATCACCGGCATCATCGGCATCACCGGCATCATCGACATCATTGACATAACCAGCATCATCAGCGTCATTCCTTCCACACGTGTGAGAGAAGAGTCCCTTTCTGCACAGTAGGAGAAGAGCCTCTTTTCTGCGCAGGAGAGAGAGAGTGATGTGATGAGGTGTGTGTCCAAATGAGGAAAAGACCTCCTGTATTTATACACAACTGTTGATGATTGAATAGATGCGACTGTTGGGCTTCTGAGCCTACATGAGTTGTTAGTCGGCTTGATAATTATTCCATAATCAAAATAAATTCATATCTCCATAAATACTTATCGGAATCGGATGATCTTTAGATCAATCCTACACCTCTCGATGAGAGGAATCTAATAAAAATATTATCAGCCATGAATAAGATGACCCACATGGAGTTTGGCCCTAGTTGCCAATTTTAACACTCCCTCTCAACTAGGGAGAACTCCATCTGCAATCTGTCTGTTGGTCGCTACTATTCATCCATCCAATGCACTGCCCTGTACAGCTTGACCCCTGCTCTATTCCGCTTTATCCTGCCTGCTCTGCTCAGCTCTGTTCTAGCTCGACTGTTAAGGAGAGGGGAAATGCTCTTTCTTTATATACGTTACACCAGAAATGCCAGTGAGGTTGCGGGCCGGGAATTGAATTGCCTCCACCTACCGGCTCCTTTCACTGGTGGATCAACAGGGGAAGTTGAATCCCCGTTGCCTCATTGAAAGAGAGATGTCTTGATCCACTAGACGATAGGGGCAAGCAGAGGTAGGTAAGCTTGCTTGGTTCGGTTTAGACCGCTTCATACTGACTCAAAGTCAGTCTCAGAGTGTGTACCATTGGTCCCAGACCAGTCTCAACCGACCTGAAGTCACCGTCATAGTGGGTACAACTCCTACAACTGGTCCCAGACCAGTATCATCCTCCACTGACTCAAAGTCAGTCTCAGAGTGCGTACCATTGGTCCCAGAACAGTCTCAACTAATCGGAAGTCAGCATCATAGTAGGTACCACTCCTACTACTGGTCCCAGACCAGTCCTCCACTGACCCGAAGTCAGTCTTAGAGTATGTACCACTGGTCCCAGACCAGTCTCAACCAACCCAAAGTCAGCGTCATAGTGGGTACAACTCCTACAACTGGTCCCATACCAGTCCTCCACTGACTCGAAGTCAGTCTCAGAGTATGTACCACTGGTCCCAGACCAATCTCAACGGACCCGAAGTCAGCGTCATAGTGGGTACAACTCCTACCACTAGTCCTAGACCAGTATCATTGATCCCAGATCAATGAAGGTCATCCTAGCATAGGGAGTACGGTAGATACAATGATGTGTCCATCAGTACTACAATGGTCCCTATCCTCATTTCCCTGCTCATTGATCAGATGAGAGGTACTTCCCATGAGTCCCAGACTGCATGGGTAGGATGTCATCAGCATCACTAGCATCATCAGCATCACCGGCATCACTGGCATCATCGGCATCACCAGCAGCATCACTGACATCATTGGCATCATCGGCATCACCGGCATCAGCAGCATCATCGACATCATCGGCATCTCCGGCGTCATCGGCATCAGCATCATCGACATCACAGGCATCACTGGCATCAGCGACATCCCTCTCACCATTTGTCTTACATTGGGTAGAGCTTTATAATGAAGGTGGGAAAACCTCCGATGCCAAAGTTCGGACTGAAGAGATGTGTCACAAGACATGACACCTAGCGGACTTCCACCGACCTGATATAATGAATCAACTCGAAACCCAAGAGTAAAGGCATCTTTAACTTTAAATAAACTCACCTGTCTATCGTAGATTTCCTTGGAGGTGTTCAGCTTAGAAACATAGGCCACCAAGCGCTTGTCGATAGAGTCCCGGATGATCTTCTTTGTTTTGACTTCACCAGTTTTCCATTTGTTCCTGGCAGCAGCGGGTGCATTTGATGGAGGCTCAACAATATGCCTCTCACATGGTCCAACACTCCTTGATCTTCTAAGGTTAGATTGAGAGACATCTTCCTTCCGTGATAGTTAGACTTCTCACGGAGCTTGTCTTCGGCAGGGAAGAGTGTTGAGGACCCCATAGTTCTTTTAGGATAACCTTGCTAATCTTCTTTGGTGATTGCTCTTGCTCTTGTTCGGGCTCTGTCTTCATCTCAGCTCTGATACCATGTTAAGTTATGGTATGTTCTATGCTTAGAGCAGTTTACTTCTTTTTATTATTATTATCCACAGATTAGCAATCACCTGTGTTGACCACTACTGGTCAACTTCCCATGCAGTACACCCTCTTTTCTTGGCAGAAAGGGGTAGCACCTGAACGACGTGTCCGTGCCAGCCTACAGTCATCAGCAGCTTGAGGATTTCAATTTGTAAACCCAGTCTGCATATATGAATTGTAAATAATCTAAGCAGACATGAATCAATGTATGTAATTTGCCTAGGTGGACCTAACTTTCTGTTGATAATCTACGTCCCGGAAGGTTTTTTGTCTCACCGATCCACGGATCGGCAGAGTTTTCCTTCAAACCTGACCCCAAAGCCGGGATGGATTTCGTCATCAGAAAGTTTGGGAGAGTCTTATATGTTAGTCTGCTAGATTATAGTTGTGTCGCAGAACTGGGTATTCTATGAGGGTCTGTGTTAAGTGGGTTCATCCCTTTGAGATGTAAATTGTAAAAAATCATGATGTAATGTGTCCTGAGGGTTGAGAAATGTTTTAAATCCCCTCGTGAGTCCTAAGTCCTAGGTCCTAGGTGATGTTTCCAATGGCTTAGTTCGATGATCCAGTTAAAAAATGAAATAAAATAATAAACATTTAAAAATTTAATAAAGAATAATAATAAAAGATTAAAAATTTAAAAATTTAAAAAAATGAAATAAATAAATAAAATAATAAAAATTCAAAAATTCAAAAAATAATAATAAAAAATAATTTAAAAATTTTAAAAATAATAATAAAAAATTAATTGAATAAATCGACGGATGAGATCAAGAGATGTCTTGATCCTCATCAACGGTCGAGATCATTTTTACATGGATCAATCGAACTAGCCGTTGGAGCATTTCCTTTAAATAGGGTGCTAGAAGTCATTTTCAGATGATTCGATCTGTGAGTCAGTACTGAAAAAGCTCTCGTGTAATCTGGTTTTCTGGTTAATAAAAGAAGACTTTGGGGTCCAAATTGTGCTGGTGTTACTCTCTGGAATTGCTGTGAGATCTTAAAATTTTCTGCATTATTTCAGTTTTCAGCCATTAATCATAGCTTGTTTTATGAGTAGTGTGAGCACAGGTATCTTGTTCACCTGCTAGGGTTTGAGGGCTGCTAGGGTTTCTGAAATAATGGCAGGTATCTCCATTATTTACTGAGATCTAGCAGTTTTCCTTCTCTCTGTGCTGATGGTTGCTTGAGATGTGCAGGAAAACCTGTTAATGGAGAATATTGGTGGGCGTTTGGGGAAGTTCTAGGCTGAACCAGCCGACTCCCACTGGCTTTTTTTGTGCAGAGCCTAGCTGATTTTGGCCTTGGGTTTATCATTTAAAATTTCTTTCTGGTTTACATGAGAGATTTCTGAAGAATTATCTGATATTCTAAGTATTTCCTGTTATTACTTGTTAAATCAGGCTGTCAAGGGGCCATATCTCTAAATCTTTTCTGGATCTAGGGTTTTACTGCAAATTTTTTGTGATTTTAGGATTTATTTTTAAGGGTTTCATTTATTTTTTTTATTTTTTTTCTTTAGGTTTCTGGTTGTTTGATCCATCATTTTTAGGCCGCAGGTGCTACATATCAGAGAAAAGCTAGATATAATTGGAGAGGTTTCATCGTTTTCTGGGCTGCTCATTCATATTGCTGCTATCCCTATCCATCTGGGCAGTCGTTTTACGTGGCAAGACGTGCACTCCATCGAAACCCTGTGGATCTGCGTATCCCCTGAGTCAAATTTATCACGCAGGCAAAATTTCATCGATCCAAATCAGTAAACGCTCTAAAACGATCTCAGTCCCTTGTGCCGTCGACCTGTGCAGCAGTAAAAAATTGTTACGGTTGGTATAAATTCGTATCTGGTCAGCAACGTCAGGCTATCCACGTATCTTTTCTCCAGATCGCCATCGTCACTTGTTGTTTCTGAAACTTTCCGCTCCAATTTCTCATCGTGAATCCGTCATCGATCATTCGCACAAAAGCAATCCGTCGATTTCTGAACTGTATCCGAAAATCTGCAGAACTTTTCTCAGTCTAAACTATTCAACGTCGGATCTGCTCAGGAAGAATAAATTCATCGCCTCAGGTCTCGGTTTCCATGTTGCTGAGGGCGTGACTGCAGTCAAAGAGCGTAGGCTGGCAAATCGTTCACACCAGACAATACGTGTTTGTTTTACCCACCGTCCAGCGTAAAGGATTTTAAAGCGAAACAGCGAAAGCTTCAGATTTGCGTGGAGACAAGGTATTAAACCTCAGGCTTAAACAAATCCGCATTTCAGCTATCCGTCAGAGGTAATCCGCATTCAGCTATCCGTCATCTGCCGTCGACTGCAAAAGCCCTTCGTTGAGTTTCTGTGCTGGGTTTCCCTTCCGCCGGTGACCAAGAGACAGTCGTATTGCCATTAGGGTATCAGGTAAGTCGGAATTGGGTCTGGAACAGGTGAATCGAAATCATAATAATACCCATGCGTAATTCTGTTTTGTTAGATTTGCTTAGTTTTATATATGCAGATGCATAGTTAGGGATAGCGTAGGTTACATCTTTGATTTTTTTTTTTTTTAGTTTTGTAATAGTTCTAAATAGTTTTCATTTTTTTTTTTAAATTTTAGACATTAATTTGTATTTAGTTTAGGTTTCATTTAGATTTTAGTTAGATTTTATTTTTGGTTATGTTAGATTTTAAATAGATTTTAAAGTTTAGATTTAGATTTTAGATTTTAAAGTTTTAATTTTAGCATTTAATTTAAAGTAGCGTAGATTTGTAATTTAATTCTAATCTTTAGTTTAAGTTTCTTTTTTTTAGATTTTAGCATAGTTTAAATTTTTGTTATAAAAAATAAAAAATAAAAATTAGATTTATTTTAATTTTTGTTTCTTTTTTTATTTTAGACTTAGGTTATATGTATATACTTTAGATTTTAAATAAAAAAAAAAAAAAATAAAAAATTTGGAAAGTTTTAGATTCAGTTACCTTCGGGAATTGTCATATCTTTACGCTGGGATCTGAATTTTCAAGTCGAGATGCAAAGTTGATATATGATTGCTGTTCATGGTCCATTTTTCTATATCATTCAACAAAGTAATCGTTTTTATAATCATCTCCTAAGGCACTGGTCTGCTTCATTAATCAAATCCATCAAGTGCTTGTATCGTATCTCGTGTCTCCCAACCAACTGATCGACAGTTGGTCTTCATCATCCCGCAGGGACTACCTCCCTTAGCCGCGGGAGACAGGCTTAAACGGAGGGATCGGGGATCAGAGTGACAGCCCCCGGTCTGAGCGTTGTCGTGCCAATCCGCGCGACAACAACCTGTACAGTAAGTAAAGTGCAGATAGAACATTACACGATTGACAGAAAGCAAGCCAAGACAAGAGACACAAGATGTGGCGGCTAGCCAGGGACAAACCCCAATATGGGGGAACCCTTTGATCAAATCTTCCTTTATCTTCAATAATTCAGTAGAGAGAAATAGTACATAAATTTGATTTACATCAGCAGCAACAAACCCTAGATCAGCGACATCAGCATCATTGGCATCACCGACATCAGCATCATCGACATCACTCGCATCATGGGCATCACCGACATCATCGACATCACCGACATCATCGGCATCACTGGCATCACCGTCATCACCGGCATCATTGGCAGCATCGACACTGGCATCATCGGCATCACCGGCATCATCAGCGTCCTTCCTTCCACGTGTGAGAGAAGAGTCCCTTTCTGCGCAGTAGGAGAAGAGCCTCTTTTCTGCGCAGGAGAGAGAAAGAGAGATGTGATGAGATGTGTGTGTCCAAATGAGGAAAAGACCTCCTGTATTTATACACAACTATTGATGATTGAATAGATGCGACTGTTGGGCTTTTGAGCCTACAGGAGTTGTTCGTCAGCTTGATAATTATTCCATAATCAAAATAAATTCATATCTCCATAAATACTTATCAGAATCGGATGATTTTTAGATCAATCCTACACCTCTCGACGAGAGGAATCTAATAAAAATATTATCAGCCATGAATAAGATGACCCACATGGAGTTTGGCCCTAGTTGCCAATTTTAACAGTCCTTCTTCTTCTTTTCTCCTTTCGAGCCTTTCCCTTACTAGATCCTTTCTTCGCCTTTCCCATTCCTGCTAGGGCGACATTTTCCTATTCCTTCTCCACCTTCGTTGCCTTGTCGCTGCTATTGGTACCATTGGCCAAGCTGAGCCTAAACTCCTCCTAAGTGAAGTCACTCCATAGGCGATCCCTTCTTGGAAGTGCATCTCGCTCAAAGATCACTTGGACGAGCATACTCTATTCCTTGGAAAACCCATTCAGTGCTATGCGCACTAGCTCATCGTCATTAGGCTTGTCTCGTACTGCAACCAATTCATCTCTGCCAAGTCAGACTCTGGTGAGATAAGAAGTCACGTCTTGTCCTTTCCGCTGCTTGATGGTCCTCAACTTCTCTTTGAGAATCATCTTCTTGTTCTTTGAAGGATTCTGATACAATTTTACTATGGCGTCCCACAACTGCTTCCCTGTGTCTTTCTCTGCGATATATGGAACAATATGGTCCTTGACACCATCAAGGATAATCCTCTTCACTTTGATATTCTCCTTTTTATAGGTGGTTTGCTGATATGGATCTGTTGATATGACAATCACATTCTTCGCATACTCCTTTAGTCCATACTTATCCAAAAGGAATGACATTTTGGCCTTCCACATGCTAAAGTTGGAGGCTCCATCCAACTTGTCTTGATCTCTTAAACCTACTTTGGCCATCTTGGAAATTCTGGAAATATAGTGAAACTCAAATAAACTTGGAGAATAAACTGAAGAACTCGAACTAGGTTAAAACACTTGGCTTTCTCTTCCTGTGCCTATGCAAATCCTTCTTTTGCCCTCAGATCCGATTTGATACCATGTGAAATTTTGATTACTATTGCAATTACTGGTTGTTATTCACCTATATGTTTAGATTATTTGTCTTCTGCAATTAGCTTGTGGCAAATACTAAATAAAAGTTAAAACACAACTGCAACTTCACTAAAAAGTAAATAACCACAGGAACTGAGAAAATTATAGTACACACACAAATAATGGACACCAATATTTTGGACAAATGTCCCTAGAATAACCCTGAACGGAAAACCGGTTCTACAGATGAGTTATTTTATTATTCTTTAGCAAACCTGTGATGGAGAAAATTACAAAACTGTTTGCCGTAAAATAGCAAACCTCCGACAAAATATTCTGATATGTTCTTCAAGTTGATATCACCTCCAAGAGTCAACTCGACCTCCTTTGAGCAATTCAGCCTCCCTCTAGCTTCAGTTTGGCTCACATGTGCGACCCTCACACTAGCAAACTCGCACTGCTGAGGAACAACTCGGCCTCCCTTTGGAAGTTCGATCTCCAATGGCAAATCAATCCTCTTGTGCAAATCGATCTATCCTGCAAATTCCCCTTGCTCCGGTACTTTGACCTCCCTGAGAAATTCGCATTGCAACTAGGGTAAATTCGCACCACTGGAAAATCAACCTCTCTTTGTAGAAAAAGTGATCTCCAATTGACACTGGAAATTGCTGTGAAGAATCTCTTCGGTAATCTTGTCTCCAACCACTGCTGATCTCTCTCTGTTGATGCCCATGTGTTGCCTCTATGCCCTTGCTATCACTGCAAGTCTGTGTCTTTGTGTTTTCTCCAAATGCAGGTTCGATTTCCTCATATAATCTCTCGTTGACGAATCAACGACCATAATCTAATCTCATTCGATGGCTAAGATCATCTTGATTCCTTCAAGTGACTTTTCTGGAAGTCTCTAGAAGAAAATTGAATTACCCTAGTTAATACTGATTTATTAAGCTATTTCCCTATGTTAAACTTAGGAACATTAATTAACTGCTTAATTAAATTTGATCAAGGTCTTTTCTCACGAAACCTTTTCTGTGTTTTGGAGAAAATGTGTTCCCTAGCGGCGAGCCTCATAGACAAAAACTGAGACTAGAACACTTGTCCGAGCTACACAAACTAACACCTTGAAGAAGCAAAAGAAGAACTTTGGAATGTTGAAACCAAGATGTGGAGGTCCGAGTAGGTGATTTTTGTGAACAAATCAAGTTCAATGTTGATGGTGGAAACACTGACTATTCAGCCAAACATTGGCTCTCATTTGACTAATGATTCAACGGTCAAATAAAAGGATGGTGACATTAGTTGTATTTCATCAACCTCGCTGTATATAGTGCACTTCTTGCTTGTTCAAATATTCTGTCTTTGTTTTGGAACAAGTAATTTTGTGTAATATGACATGAAGACTATTGCTATGGGTGTGGAAGAATGGGAGTTGTTTTGAACTTTTGACTGGTGCATGGTGAAGAGAAGTTGATGGTTATAGGAGAAAACCTAGGGAAAGAGGTAATTAGCATATTTATTATGCTGTATTTGCTGATTTTCATGAAGAGAGGAAGATCCTCAGGGAGGGTGAAATGGAGAAGTTGATAGTTATAGGAGAAAACCTAGGGAAAGGAGGAAATAGCATATTTGTTATGCTGTATTTTCTGATTTTCATGAAGAGAGGAAGACCCTCAGGGAGGGTGAAAATGAAGTAGTGAATCAACCTTGCCAGATACAATGCACTTCTAGTTGCTGATTGAAGACTTTATTTTGGAGCGGGCTGCACGCATCTTGCTTGTCAAAGATTTTTGTTTTTGTTTTGGAACAAATAATTTAAAATTTTTATGTGATCTGACCATTATGGGAAAATGTTAGATATGATGTTCATATTTAGGATGTGGACATACTTTAGACGTGTAATAAAGGCTTAGAGAATTTTTAATAAAGTGATGGAATCATGAGTTATTAAAAGATTAGGTATATGGGAGTTATGTAATACACTCCTTCCTCTCCTATTATGTAGCGGGACATTGCATCGCTGAATAATGAATCAATCATTTCTCTCTCTCTCTCTACATGCATACCTGTCTATGCTCTTGTATGTAAAATATGACAAGCGTTCAGACTTTAACCTAGTCATGAATTTTATTTTCACTTTTTGCTCAGCGTATTTTGTCAAAGTATTTCTATCTATACCTTTGATTTTGGGTCATGTTTTATTGTTAAATTTCTTGTAGGAGTGTTGAGTCTACAGGTTTCTTGCACAATTAAATAATTCTTGTATCCAGTGTCTTTTTGGGACTACTATTGAATATTTGTTCTGTTCCATTGTTTTTAGTTTGATTTGCATTAGAGTCTGCATGGTTTCCATTTTTTATACGGAATAAGAGTAGGCTGGCAATAATTTTTCAGTTGTACACGTGAATCAACTTTACCTGATGTGGTTCTGCCTCCATCCGGAGCACATCCTTATGCACATTTTTCTAGCCTTTATGTAAATTCTGTTGTACTTTTTGACTTTGTCATGATAAATAAGTTCATAGAAATGCATTCATCAAACAATAATCTGAACATTGATTTTTTCAGCAAAATTCACTATTTTTTCCCCTCTTTTAATTTATTATCTCTAAGGATTAGGACTCACATGTATCATCAGATTACACTAGTGTCATTACAAACGGGATGGGATTCTCAGGAAAATTGAGCATCTTCTAGAATCTCAATCATACAACTAAATCTTGAGGATCATGATATCTTAATGTTTTCTTCCATTGATCATGATAGAATTATGAACATAATTTATGTGTTTATTAGGACTTGCGTTAATCTCATAACCTTTTTATTCAGAAGTGTTGGATTATACTAAAAGTTTGGTAAATGAGCTTGCTATAAAATCTTGCAACAGGTAAAATTCTAGATGACAGTGTGACACTGAAAGGTGCAAACTTGTCAGATGGTTCAAAGCTTATGCTTATGGCTTCACATGGACTGCACCAAGGGGTAATGTATATCTTCAAACTTTATTTTATAGGTTTATTCTTGTGTATTATATATTTCAGTTATTCTTCTATGAATTATACAACATTTCATCAATGATAAATTGATAAGTAATTTCCTTGCTTTTTCCCTTCTCATAATGCTTGCCAAATTACCCTTTCATCTCAACTAAAAAAGCCATAGTCTACTTGGAAAGTTTGTTGGAAGCAGACAGGACTGGTCACCAATACTCTACATATGTTGCTGTTGTCGTGATTATTGCTACTGGAATGACAAACCCATTATTGTCAACAGGTGAATATTCCCTACCCTTCAGGGGTTGTTTCCTTGGAAACTTTTACCATTACAAGGAACAGTGAATCTAGGTGGTTAGCTTTTCATTTGTGTCCATTTTAATTTTTCAGAACAAGGCTTTTAACAAATTTTACAGTGAACAAATTCATAGAAACAGGTCTAGTTACTGCAGTCTATTTGAGCACTGGAAGCAGACTTTTTTGTTGTTGTCCTCGAATCCTTCGTGGTCCATGTTGCCTCACAACTTAGCAGGTCTTTTGAGAGGCCTTACAAGACGAGAGCCAAACCAAGGGACAAAGATGAGGTGGATGCCATTGTCACCTCAGCAATCCATCTCCTGCTCTTTTCTGGAATTTTACCACACGGGAGGCTTCCCAATTTAGGTTACCTAAAGGATATTCTTGGTCTAGGGTTCAAAGGCGACAATTGAATAGGTTTACCCAAGATAGACTGGCTAAGGACAAGGCTCAATCATATTAGACAAGGAATAGCATATCTTAGAAGCAGTCTATAAAGGACTTCTAGCCTAGGGTTTTTGATGTATGACTCAAAGGTAGCACAACTAGGCATACAAGGAGAGAGAAAAGGTTTTTTATAAGGATATAATCAACAACAGGATCCACAAACCTTCAATTGACCCTAAGTTGAAGCCTTAGTGCAGAATTAGGGTTTTTTCCAGCCCTAGAACTGCCTAGGGTTGACGAGGTCAGCCCAAGGGAGGGATATCCAACCATGCAAATTGCTAGATTTTGATGTTTTAGGGCTCGACAAAGTAGAACATCCTCCAACCAGCTCAATGCTCATGCCCTCGTTGAGCTTGGCATCAAGCCTTAATCCTAGTGGTTTTCCTTAAGGGTGTTGAGAAATCTAGGGCAGTGCATGATTGGGTTTTATTAACGATTTCTCTTATACTTTGACATGTGCTTGTTTTTCTATTATATTAGTTCATCATTATTATTCAATACAAATGCCAAACAAGAATATCACAATGCAAACAATAGAGACACCAAAGATCGTCTCCAAGCCAGGGCAAAACCCCTCCTTGAGGGGAAAACCTAGTCAGAGTTTTCTTCAATAGAATCAAATCAAGTTGAGACATATCCAAGACCTTTTGACCAAGACTTCACTCCATCAAGTCAACCTTCTGGTTCATTTCTTCATAAATCAACATCAAACAATCTTTCAAGAAACTTGACTTTCGGCTCGTGCAATCAGAATTTCAGTTCTGTCATTCTCTTTCACAAGCAGCCCTTTCATCCTTCTCTCGTTCTCTTTAATAAGTAGCCATTTCTTCCTTTTCTACGAAATTCTATTTCCAAAATAAATTGCAAATTAAATTACTCATCTTCACAAAGTCGAATGCTCATGTATATAGTCTTCTTGTAAGGTGGACGTGTCCCTTCATGAGGCTGACTAGACTGATGAGGAGGTCGACTTGATATGAGGCAAGAGCTGACTTGATGGAGGAGGATAAGACATAACACATTTTTCTTTCTTTGACCTAATAAGCCCAAGAAGGGTTTGCTACATAATGAGTTTGAATTTTGACTTAATACAAAAATCCTAGAGCACACAATGGGTGCTTTGACCTATTGACCAATGACCCAAGCACGAAACCCATGCTTTAATAAGTCAATTTTTTACAATAATTTTTTTTTTTGGACAAATACATTACATCACGACTTAATTACAATGACCAACACTAGTTACATTCTTCAACAAAGGGCCGGAATTTTCGGGGCTTGATATTTTAGGGGCGTAATTTTAGGGCTGAAAATTTAGGAAGAGAAGAAAAAGAAGAGATTTTGAAAATTTTAATTTTGGCCATCAATATGGATGCCAATCCCTGCTAACTACTTGGTCGATGGAGTCTTAAGGGAAAATTTACCATGGAAATATCAAACCCTGGAAGGGAATAAGGGAAAACCCTAGCTATCATTCAATACAGGGATAAAAACAAGGGAAAAAATTTCTAGGAGGTTCTCAATGGAAGTTCAAGATTCTTTATTTAAGCATGCAATATTTTCACCAAGAATTTCATATAAAGATAAACATTTAGACATGGAATATAGAAAGTTAGAAACCCTGGCAAGATACATCACATACAATAACCATAAAAGATATTCAACAAGAAAAATACTCACAAGTTATCAATGAACAATCCTTCTTTATCTGAAAATGACATGTCCACAATGAGGACTAGTCCCTTGTAGCAAAAATCCACAATGATCACATCTCCACAAGAGTAGCAAGGTACAATATGTTGATTTGGGGTAGCATCGGATGTGCTATAGGCCTCAAAATTTGCAGGGAGGCTTAGACACATGCATTCTCCAATACCCAAAAATCGTTGTGGGAAATTCCACTCGAAGGCAGTTTTATTAAAATAATTAATTATTTTTAATGGGACCTTAAGTCTAAACTTAGGAAATTAAAATAATTAAAGGGTATTAATATAAACTGTGGGTGAAACTTCTAGAATAAGGAAGAGATCAAGTCAATATGATCCTAGCCATTGATTAGAATCTAATCTGGGCTATTGATTGATCAACGAGAGGATTATAAGAGGAAGCTTGATGGGCATTTGGAGAACACACCGAGTGAGTTCAGAAGATCGAATTTCTGAAGCAGAGCCGTTGCCAGAGAGAGATTTGAAGTGGGCTTTTGCAGTGAGGGGCAGTGAGTATCCGAAAGAAGGAAGTTTTCCTGGGCCAGAGAGTACGAGGCAGAGAGAGGGCAGAACAACGTCCAAAGAGAGGCAAACACTGGCCCACACAGAGTTGACGCAGTGGCAGCGCATGCCTTAGAGGGAGATCGAATTTCTGCTGAGGAAATCAAGTTTCAGTAGCCGGGAGCTAAGGTGTGTGACCGGGAAGCAGAGATTCAGATTTTCCAGCCAGCAGAGGGTCCAGAGAAGGAGCAACGTGATACCTAGCGGGGGTGACACAAGAATTGCGTGGGAGTGACACAGTTCTGCGCAGAGGCTATGCAGAGGGTACGTAGAGGCTCCAGTTCAGCGTAGTGACAGGGTGAGAACACTTCACCATTTGTTTTGTCCAGATTTCTCTCTGTATTGGATTGCTAGTTGAGCATCCAAGAATTGTACTCAACTTTACTACTGCATAATAGTAAAACCTTTATATTTGTTGCACCGGTTTTCCCACATTGGGTTTTTCCGGGGACATTTGTCCAAAAATAATGGTGTTATTGTGTTGTATTTTCATTCTTGCTCAGTCTCTTGTTTCCACATATAAATTAATTAAGTGAATGCTGCAATGTATGTATTTCAATATTTACCGTAGGAAACTACAAATAACTTATTCATGTAAATCTAACAAGTAGGAGAAATATCATTAGTTGCTGCAGTAGGGATTTCGGTTTAGGAATTTTCACACAAGAGCTAGGCCGAAACTCTACAAGAGGCCTAATTAATCCAAAAGTGATGATGAACTAATGAATGAGGTGACCTTTTATTTATATGAGGTCTACCTCACCTATAGTCCAACTAAGAAGCCCCCACACAAGTTTGATTGAGTGGACAAAAAGTAAATTAGGGTTAAAAGCGTTGACCCACTAGCTTTTACAACATAATTTTCTATTATAATCCCACATGTGTGAGCCGTAGGGCTAAAACATTATTGGCATCATGCCCTTTTTGGGCTCCAAATGCTCCATCAAGGCAAATACATGGTTGAAAGCATCATGACCATCCTCGATTTGAGGAATATTCCCAAATCATGCATCAAAACGTCTCCAAGGGTCCAAAGTCCAATTGTGGTTGCTGCATGTCATCTCCATGGATGTCAAGTGAGCAACATGGTGCCTCCTCTTTCCAGCATTGAGGCTTCATCAGGTGCAACAAGCCCTCCTCAATCATCCTAACCATGGCCATCCTTATATGGGCCTTGGATCATGGCATGCCCATCAAGTAGTGTCAAGGCTAGCCTGGGGGCATGCTGGGTCCATTGGTACATCATCAAGAATCCTCCATGCTAGGCAAGAGAAGGCCAACGTTTTGGCTGCTAGGTGTGCTCCGAGATGTATCTCAATTGCTCAAGTCATCAAGAGGTCCAACACTTTGCTCAAAATGTGTAACGCTGCATTTCCCAAGTCATCATGCTCTCTAGAATGTAATTTATGGCCTGGGCATCATGTGGAGTAGGGTGCCGTCTAGGCCTATCCTACACTAGACAATCTAGCGAAACCACCTCAAACTCAACTAGAGTCAACCATTCATTAGAGACTAAGATCATAAATGCATCTAAGTGGACCATACTTAAGTGTTAAGGGCATATTAATACTTCAAATCGGGATCACCTTCAAATATCTAACTAGATCAAGTCCTGTAAAGGTGTTCCCTACCTTTGTAGGAGTGGCTAAGTAGTCAACCCTATTAGGTGCTTCCAACCCCCAAGGGGAGGTGGCATTTCCAAGGTTAACCCTTCAATCAATAGGTGTTGATGTAAGTGGAAATGGAGGGGAAAGACTTCATGGCCAAGTGCCATGGTCAAGGGACCAACTAATGGGAGTCCACATCCTAAGTGTATAGATGTAATGTGAAAATTCCAATACAAAATCCTATTGCAACAACTATTATTGTTTTTCGTAACTGATAAATTAATTATTCAGCTTATTGCTATGACAACATCGAAATAAACACACTGCAACCTTCACAAATAAAACTACGGAAAATAAATAGCGTTGGAACTGAGAAAATACTAGCACACACGCATAAAAATAACACTGTTGTTTTTGGACAAGTCCCCAAAAAAACCCAATGTAGGAAAATCGGTGCAGCAGATGAGGGTTTTATTTATTATACAACAGTGAAAATATGAGTACATCTATGGATGCTCAACTGGCAATCCAAACAACAAGAATATCTGGGCAAAATTACTGAAGGGAATTACCCTTCCTCCACAAGCAATCCCGACACAACCTGCCTCTGTGCAGTCTCTTTGACGTCAGGCCTCCAACCAATCTTTGATGAAGTCGTTCTACTTGCCTCTGGATCCGAGAATGAATTTCTCTCCAGGAAATCGAATTGCCAATCTAAAGCAACTGCGTAATCCTTTGCGCTGCCTCACTGAGAATAACTCGGCCCTCTTGCTGCTGCCTCTAAGGATTTGGAAAATCTCCTCCGGACTCACTTTCCCTGCTCATTCACTGCTTCAATCTTTGGCTCTTCGGCAGCTGATTGCTGCTACTCTGGAAATCGATCTGCCAAGGAAATCGAATTTCTGGTGATCTCGAATGTGTTCTCCAAGTGCCCATCGACTTCCTCTCATAATCCACTATTGGAGCACCAACGACCAAGATTAAAACTTAATCGATGGCGAGGATCATCTTCGAATCGATCTGTGTGAGTTTCTAGGTGATTCTCACCTTGACTTAATTAATACTAATTAATTAACCAGTTTTCCTAAGTTTAGACTTAGGAAACATAAAAAAATTGGTTAATAATAAAAAAATTGGTTAATAATCTAATTAAGTCACTTCTATGTAGAATTTCCAGAAACGATTTCTAGGTCTTGGAGAACTCATGTATTCTAGCCTCTCCACCAAATTTCGTGGCCAGAACACATCCGATGCTACAAAAACTAACATGTAATGGAGGGAGCCATTGTGGATGCATGAGCTACCCTACTTAGCTTGATTTTTGCACCCTATTGCCGCCTGAATCCACACTTGGGATTATTGTGGAGAAAATATTTAACTCCTCTTGGTGTGCCCTTGGGGGCAAGTATGAGTAGAGTTGATGTCACTCAAATCTCAACTCCTCCATCAAGGCAAACTCCTAGCGAAGTCAAAGGGAGTGGACCCTACAAAAATAACTAAGGCTCAACTATTCTAAAGCTAAATGAGTTAAGTTCTAAGAATTAAAATTAAATGATCAAAGATACATCCAAATTAAATCAATATATAAATTGCAGCAAATGAATTTAAAGCATCATAATAACAATAACCATCCACAAGCTAAGATATTGCAATAATAGACAAGGTGGATCAAGGTAGACTAGTGCCAAATATTAGGGTACTTTCAAAAGTAAATATTCCAAGAGATATCTCGAAAGTAATAATGGGAAGGGAATACTTAATAAATAATTGCCTCAAAGTAAATGCTTGGAAAATAAATGTGGCAATAAAGATAGGTAAGTACAATAATGTTCAATGTGGAATATTTGGAATAAGATGCTTTGCCAAACAAAATGTATGTATTTGACATAATGACAATTGCTTCAAAGAGATAGATAAGCTTTATGAACTTAGGAAGCAAAATGAAATGAAACTCCAAGTGCCAATGCTGCAAGATGAATGTATTGGAATGTAATCTTGGTTTATTTTAAATTAAGTTAGATTGCAAATTGAACAAGTTTCAATTGAACTTTAAAAATCCCTGATCTCAAAATAAGGAGTCAATAGGGGATGAAGGGTCCCTAAATTACTACTTCAACTAACTAGGTTGGAGGTAGATTTATTATTGCAAAGACAAATTTGAAAAATTAAATCTAAGCTATAAAATTGCTTTAAATGTAAAAATTGAGTAAGAGCAAATGACTAGATTGGTGAACAAATTTGCAACTTAAAATTAATGCATAAAAGATTGCATAATAGAAACTAGATGCAGTTTAGTGAGATGTTTTGCTCTACTTTAGTTTAACAAAAAAATTCGGAATCATTCAAGCATCACAAGAGAAATTTCCCCAAATGGGGAAGGGGGGATGCTTAGGGTAAAAAATCCCCCAACTCCCAAGAAAAATAAATTCTTTATTAGACCCCCTTATAGGAATGAGGGATAAAGAGAGATAGTTTACAATGGATCCCTGTGGGAAAGGGACTTGAAGAGATGCCTTGGAGAGAGTTTACAATGGGATCCCTCAAAGGAATCAAGTACTCTTCTCCAAAAAGAAATTTGCAAGTTAGTAGCAATCTGAAAACAAGTTACAAATGGCCCCTTTGGGTAAATTCCAAGAAAGAGAGAAAAGTTTCTTTACAAAATTACAATGAATTACAAAAGACTCTTCCCAAAGATAATTATTCTCTGCAAAATTCCAATGCTTTCTTTGGAAGATCCTTGGGTGAAAGAAGCCCTTTAAAGGGGTTTATAAGGTGCAAATGGAGGTTTTGAATCAATTGTCCAAAGGTAATCTTTTGAATGTTTTAATCCTCCACCAACACTCTTCTTGGATTGCCCAAAATATGCAATAGATCACCAAGATGATTGATTGTGAAAATGCCCAAAAGAATGGTCTAACCTACTTAAAATCGACATATAAAAGGGGAAAGATGTTAAGTTTAAGAGATTAAATCTCTATGATATTTGCTAAGAAGTGACCAAGTAAACCTGGTCTTTCTTAGAAGAATGGATTGTTGTCAAGATGGCAATCCAAATGAAAGCCTTAATGCCTGATTTTTTATTAAGATCAAAGGGAAATATTAAGAATTTTGAAATTGTAGGTAAAAGGTTGGAAGAGTGAGTCTTGATGGGTTTGTTTTCCAAAGTCTGCTCTAGTCCACCAATGCTACTCCCCTTTGTACTTTATGACCTGCAAAACAATCCAGCAAACAAGCCAAATGGTAGATGCCAAAAACAAAGTTTGGATACCTGCAATATTAGTACCAAATCTTGATAATTTTTTTCTTAGTAAATCTTAAATAAATTAAATGAAATTTCTACTCCAAGACAACCAAGAAGAGTTGAGTTTAATTAACTATTTTTGGCTGGTTTGTCACTGTTAGAGAAACCAACAATTCAAGCCTTTGGTCTGCTAAATTTTGACATTGTAGCACTTGAAAGTGAACCAAGAATATTGATAGAATTTTGTGAGAAGAAAAGAGAGATGATGGGTTCTTTGAAAGCACTTTGATAGCCTTTGAAAACCCTTTAGAATCCTTTGAAAGTCATTGACCCGGGTGGGAATAATGCTTCAAACATATGCTTGAAGGTGGCTGATCCAACCAAAGGACTTTCCCAACTCCAAGCTTGAGGAACCTGTAAAACACTTACAATCTTGCTAAGAAATTAGTAGACATAGGTGTTGTTGATTTGGGGTAGCATCAGATGTGCTCTAGCCACAAAATTTGGTGGAGATGTTGGGGCACATGAGATCTCCAATACCCACAAAGGGTTTGGGCAAATTCTAAACAGATCAGGAGATATTAAAATAATTAATATTTTTAATGGAGCCCCTAAGTCTAAACTTAGGGAAAATAAAATATTAATGTGTATTAATATGAATTTGTGTTAGAATGGTCCAAAAGACATGGATCAAGCTAGATCTAATCTTAGCCATTGATTAGGGACTTAATCTCAGCCGTTGATATGTCAACAGGAAAAGTATAAGAGGAGACTTGAGGGTCACTTGGAGAATACACCAAAGTGATCAGTCATTTTATTCTCTAGAGCGAGGGTTGTTAAGGGAGATAGAATTAGTGATCGGTAGATGCAGTTGAGGGGCGTTTGAGTACAAAGAGACATAGAGGCAGAGATAGTGTCGGGAAAGCAGCGTAGTAGCCAAGCCGCAGAGTTAGCTAGGGCTCACGCAGAGGCAGCCGGGAGCTGCGCAGAGCCTCAGAGAGGTCAGCGTTGTTGATGTAGAGGGCAAGAGGGCTCACGCAGGGCATCCCAGAGCTGACGCAGACCCATTCGGGGTGACGCAGGGCCAGCGTGGGACAGAGAGGGGCTGACACAGTCCAGAGAGAGGTTGACGCTAGGGTTTCTGGGGCAGATTTGTGCTGAGTAGCTGCCGAAAGGATTTTTCGGGGTTTCAGCCACGAGATTTGTCAGAAACTGAGAGGTATTACTGCCAAGGAAATTCTCTGTTGGGTAGGCTAGCTTCGGCACCCAGATTGTACTCTGATATTGCTTAATAAGAAAACCCTCAGATAACTGCACCAATTTTCCCACATTGGGTTTTTCCGGGGACATTAGTCCAAAAATAATGGTGTCATATGGTGTGTTTGTTTCTGTTTCTTTTAGTTGTTGATCTGTAATATGTTGAGCATGCACTAGTGTTTATTTTCAGTATTTACAATGTAAATAACTTCATAAGGAAAATAACGAGTAGGTAGGAATAAATCAGATAAAGTGCATGGAGGGTTTCTAACTAAGTAAACTTAGAAAATTCAACATGGTATCAGAGCGTGATTGCAGATCACAGGACGACTAAAGGACATCAGTTGAGTGGAGCAATAGCAGCAAAAAACAGTTGTTCGGAGGGGACTGAAGCTGTTTCTAGCAGAGCAGCAACAAGGAAGGGTGACACAGTGCCTGCGTCATCAAGGGTGAGCTGGGAAGAGGCAATGCAGAGGCGAAGGAAGGCAAGAGAAGCCTCATGCAGAGCCACGCAGTAGCTGGGAGGGCTGATGCAGTTGGATGAGGAGGTCGGGTTGCGGTGCCAGGATTGCGCAGAGCCTAGGAGCTCTCACCTTCAGGTTGCTGGGGTTTAGAAGGCTGCAGGAATATTGCAGAGTGGAGCTGGTGAGGTACTGTAGTCAGAACAATACCTGATAGAGCAAGGCCAAAGGAGTTGCTACCGAGGGTTTCTAGCTGAGGAACCCGGATCAGTGGTGCGGTTGCACAAGACGATCAGAGTAGGGGGCATCTCGACAGCGGCAGAAGGATTTCCAGGAGGGAAATCAGGACTCAAAGGGAGTCCAAAAGAGAACTTCCAGACAGGAAGTAGAGACTCAGAGGAGTCGAACAAAGAACTTCCAGGAGGGAAGTAGAGGAGCATCATGGCACTACACGGAGTAAGAGACCAAGATAGACTGGACGGAGCATCGAACTTCGCAGTCTGGAAGGCCAAAATCTTATCCGTACTTGACAGGAATCGTGTCAAGAACTTCACCTTGAAGGTAATAGCTATCCCAGTCGACCCCAATGATAATGACAGGTACGAGGAGGCGATGGCGAGGGCCAAGAGCATTATCCTTGACGGGGTCAAGGATCATGTAGTACCACACATAGCCGAGAAGGAAACAACATTTGAGATGTGGGAGGCTCTCAAGAAGCTGTACCAGCATACTTCTGTGCAAAGAAGAATGCTGCTTGAGAATCAGTTGAGGTCGTATCAAATGAAGAAGGGAGAAACAATTGACACCTTCCTTGGAGGACTGAATGAGATCCGAAATCAGTTGACTGCTATAGGGGCGACACCGGATCGGGATTTGATGGTGAGGACAACCCTGAATGCTGTCTCAAAAGATTGGGAGGTATTTGTCTAGAGTATACTGGGCAGAGGGACTCTCCCACCTTGGGACGAGATGTGGGCAGCTCTTCGCCAGGAAGAGATCAGACGGCAGTCGAAGACGGGTAGCAGTAGCAAGGGGATCAAAGTCAAGCAGGAGGAGGAAGATGTGGCCTTAGTATCTGAGGGAAAGCAGGAGAAGCGGAAGAAGAAAGATCTCTCCAAGATCAAGTGCTTCCATTGTGGGGAACTGGGTCATTATGTGACACAGTGTCCAAGGAAGAGGAGTAAGGGAGAGTCTTCCGAGACTAAGGCATCACTAGCACGAGCAAAGAAAGAAGTTTTGACAGACGATGACTGTGCCATGAGTGCGCACACACCACTTGAGCAGAAGTAGGGAGACATTGAGCTGTAGTCAGGAAGACTACAGGCGATGAGGGGCAGGATCCTCGAGGTACACTGTATCTTGGATTAGACCTTGCTACGGGAGCCCCGATGAGGAGTAGTAGGATTGGCTGAGTCGGGTAGAGACAGATGTGGATGGAGCGACAGAGACAACTACAGTGCAGGAGTCTTGAGACAGCGCCAGGCTGCAGCAGTGCGAGAGGCACAGGAGTGTTGCACCAGTGCAGTGTGGCACAAAGTGGTGTGCAACGGTGCGAGATGCAGGGAGTTGTTGTAGCATCGTAGAGGTCAGAGAGGGAGCACTTGTCAGTGGCAGAGGGAGCTTTAGCATCGGTGGGTGTCTCTAGCCCAACAGGGAGGTCAGATTGGGAGATCAGTTACTTCTCAGTAACTGAGTTGTAGTGCAGCAGTGGGCAGCATGATGCAACTTCATGAGAGGAGGTACAGTGCGGATGCAATGCTGGGAGAAAGGACCAACAACCACATGGATGCAGAAGGAGCTGTTGTACAGATGCAGCAGTGGTAGTGGCAAAACCATGGGCAATAGTACAGGATGCAGTAGTGCAGAGGATGTTGGGCAGGAAGGCCTAGCATCAGCACAGGTACCGATTCTGGATGATCAGAGTAATACTCAGTGAGGAGTATTGCTAGAGCCCAGTCCTCACTAAGAGGGAGTGTTGATTTGGGGTGGCATCGGATGTGCTCTAGCCACGAAATTTGGTGGAGAGGTTGGGGCACATGAGATCTCCAATACCCAGAAAAGGTTTGTGCAGATTCTAAACAGAGTAGGAGATGTTAAAATAATTAATAATTTTAATGGAGTCTCTAAGTCTAAACTTAGGGAAAATAAATATTAATGTGTATTAATATGAATCTGTGTTAGAATGGTCCAAAAGACATGGATCAAGCCAGATCTAATTTTAGCTATTGATTAGGGACTTAATCTTGGCCGTTGATATGTCAACAGGAAAAGTATACGAGGAGGCTTGAGGGTCACTTGGAGAATACACCAGAGTGATTAGTCATTCTATTCTCTAGAGCGGGGTTTGCTAAGAGAGAGATATAATTAGTGATCGGGAGATGCAGCTGAGGGGCATTTGAGTACAGAGAGACAGAGAAGCAGAGATAGTGTCGGGAGAGCAGCGCAGTAGCCAAGGAAAGTGACGCAGAGCCAGCTAGGAGTTGCACAGAGCCTCAGAGAGGTCAGCGTTACTGACGCAGAGGGCCAGAGCGCTGACGCAGGGCATCCCAGGGCTGACACAGACCCATCCGTGGTGATACAGAGCCAGCGTGGGACAGAGAGGGGCTGACACAGTCCAGAGAGAGGCTGACGTTGGGGTTTCTAGGGCAGATTTGTGTTGAGTAGTTGCCGGAAGGATTATCTAGGGTTTCAGTGAGGAGATTTGTCAGAAACTGAGAGGTATTACTGCCAAGGAAATTCTTTGTTGGGTAGGCCAGTTTCGGCAACCAAATTGTACTCTGATATTGCTTAATAAGAAAACCCTTAGATAGCTGCACCGGTTTTCCCACATTGGGTTTTTCAGAGGACATTAGTCCAAAAATAATGGTGTCATATGATGTGTTTGTTTCTGTTTCTTTTAGTTTCTGATCTATAATATGTTGAGCATGCGCTAGTGTTTATTTTCAGTATTTACATTGTTAATAACTTGTTAAGGAAAATAACAAGTAGGTAGGAATAAATCAGATAAAGTGCATGGAGGGTTTCTAACTAAGTAAACTAAGAAAATTCAACAGGTGTAGTTTACACAATGAAATGAATCAAGATGCTATTCAACTGAGAATCACATATGAATTTCAATTCTAGAATGTAAACTAACAAGAGTTTAACAAATAATGGCTAACCTTCTCCTTTGGATAACAATGTCCCTATCAAGGCTTAAGCTATAAACTCAAAGCAATAGCATGAAAACGCAACAAGATTACCTCAATATGCTCCAAGAAAACCACACAATGTTTAGATCTTGGGCCTCCAAAGTCTTTTTATTAACAAAAAATGAGACAAAATTACAATATAGTTTTCCCAATCTCTTCAAGCTTCCCCCTCCCAAAATGAGAGCAAATGAGCACAATTTATAGAGTTGGAAGAGGCTCAAGAAGCCAACATTTTTCTCCAAAAAGATTGCTGATTGACTGCCTGTGGGTGGCAGCAAATGCCTCAAGTTTGGCTGAGTGTACAACTCCTTAATTTGCTGCATATCAGTCCTAATTGAGCTCCTTTTTTTAGCTGTTGAAAGGGGCAAGTTGCTCCCCAATGTGCAGCCAATATTTTCCCAAATTCATGGGCCCACTTACATTCCAAATCAACTCTTTAACTCCACTTTGATGCCACATCACTTGAGTTAATTTTTTGACTTGGAAATATGATTTTTATATGACCCCACATATTATTTTTTTGCAATTTACTTGCCTTTTCATCCTCAACTTTGGAAAAGTGAGTTTTCATGGGGAATTATTTATTTTTTTGACCCCAAAGCGGGTCTTGAGAGAATATTGGCATCCTGAGCATGAATTTCAAGCTCTTATATGCCACCGACATTTCCAAAGGGCACTTATTCACATCATTACATAAAAAATTAATTAAAAATACCCTTTTGTGAGAATTTTTAAATTTAAAAAAAATCCTAGAAAGACCTAATCAAATTCTGTAAGACTCTAGATATGACCTAGCATGGTAATATAAATTGACCTTAGACATTAAGACACACCCAAGGTGCAATTATTATGCCACAGTCTAGCTTTGGAGGTATATTGAGTGAAAAAACTTGATTAGTTATTTATGGCTAAAGAGTGAAAATAATCAATCTAGTGAAAAGAACACCCTAGAGTGGACTCACTAATCAGGCCCCAAATGGCCTAAGTTTGTTACATAAGTTTATTATGCTAGTGTTCATTTATACAATACCTCTATGGGGGTACGAAATTTGAGAGTAAAAAGTATAGACAGATGATAGAGAAAAAAGGGTCATAGTTGCCTAGTTGGACTTCTGAACATTTGAAAATTTGTAAAGTGCCTTGTCCGTTGGGCAATGAATTCTCTTTCCCGCCATGTGCATATGAGCAGGTAACACACCCCTCTGGGCGCCTTTTGCTTTTCCATTCTTTTAGCTGCATCAATCTCCAGGGCAATGTTTTTTGTCCCTATTCAAGGATGTGGATAAGAGGGTGCCAAATCCTAATGAACCAATGACAAGTTGGACCTGAAGAATGGAGGTGGTATGAAGGGATTATAGTGTGACATCAAAAGTTTGAAGTATGGTGAAAGGGTGAATGAACACTCTATTTCAATCTAGGTTTTCCAATTAGCACCCTTACTATAACCCTAAGGCCTTAAGGGAGGTCCCACTGAACTAGGGCTAAAGTTTAAACCCACTAGCAAGGTGAGAGAACATATTTACAATCAAGATCGGTTAATCACCCATATCACCTCTTTATCCATACTAAATGCCCAAAACATTAAGCAAAAGCACTTGATTGCAAAATGATCAAAGCACCCGTTGAGTGGTAGCTCACCTTCATCCAAGAGGAATGTTGGATGGTGAGAGATATAATGACAAGTGCAGATGGTGGAGGAGCTGGCATATCATCATCATCAAACTAATGCGTAGGGCTGCTGGTTGGTTGGTTGTTCAAAATAGGAGAAATATTTTCTCCTAGGGGGTTACCCATTTTGGTGGGTAATAACCCCTTACAATTCATATGTGTGTCGTGAAATAGGCATTTTCCTTTTTAAATATATTAGTTGCATTGACCTAGATTTCGTGTTTGTAATTTTCCTATTGACCACTAAAGAATGCTTGAAAGTTTTTTGAAGACTCCATGCCCGAGGATGTGTCAGAGGCTTCATGTATCATCAGAGTTCACTATATCATCAAAGTTTTTTAACTCTCTTCTTATCATCTTCTTCTCATGTTGTATTCAGATTCCACAAGCCCTGCGGGGATGATGTAAAGTGCTACTAGTGTGATGAATTGATTCATGTAACAGGCCTAGGTAACTTGGGACCTTGTCATCAAGTGAGTTTACTTTGGGAGATTTTTTTCACTTGGATTTTTTCCTCCAAGCATAACCCCAAAACCAGAGTGCAGCTTGATAACGAGGCCTTGGGTGAGTCCTGTTGACTACTGGAGTGGCACCTGATGATTATATGAAGACTCCTCGCCCAAGGATTATCTAGAGTACATGTTGGGCATGGGGTCCCCCACAACAGGTTTTGGGGCTTAAAGCCCAAGTTTTGGTCAAAGATGGTGTAGAACTTCGTGAAGTACGAGCACGGAGGGCGAAAGTCTAGATGAGTCATAGGGTTGTCCGCCCTAAGAATTGTAAAATAATGTAAAGTTGTGTCGGCCTACCCATGGTTCGCGGACCGTGGGATTGTATAAATAGAGCGAGGCTCTAAGTGTAAACATAGTTTTGGTAGCGAGAGAATAGAGAGAGATGCGAAGGCATGGTTAGAGCATAGAGTGCAGGTTGAAGTGTACTGGGTCGTAGTAGTAGGAAGAGGGTCTGCAGCTGAGTGCGCAAAGGCCTAGTAGTGTCCGCAGCTGAGTGCGCAGGGCAGAGTTGGGTCTGTACTTGGGATTGAAAGATAATAAAGAGAAGTTTATTCCATGCATCTGTTTGGAATCTTTATGTTGATGTTATTCATTGCTTTACTCTGTTTATTTACTGCGCGCACTTGATGAATACTCATATGAATGCTTATATGTGAATCTAATCTAAGTAATCAGCTAACAGAGACTAATCAAGGAAGACTTGGGTAAATAACACGGGTCGCGCTGCAGCTAGAACTGCGCGAAGACAGTATCACAAGCCGCGGGGTACCCGCAGGTGCGCATAGTTCAGTAAGTGGGAAGGTTGGACCGCATATCATTCACCTCATATCAGACATCCCCAGGGTGCGGAAACTTGGTTCTAGCACCCTCCCATACTACTTCGGGTGAGACCTCAGTCCGCGCTCCGTGCACTGTTGTCGAAAGGGCCAGTAGTACCGGGATTTGCTTGGCTAAATCACTTCCGAACCTGGTTCAGGCCCCCACTAAGCCAACAAATAGTTCCGTTGCCGGGACCGCGATCTGCATAAGGGATGTCTGATGTCGTGGCATTGGAACCCAACAAAGAAGGAAATTGAAGAGTGGTTGGACAAGAAGATTCACGAGTTCGCGACACAGGAAAACAGAACTCCGCAAGTATCTGAGAAAAAGTGGTTGGATCGCTACGTGTATACAGAAATCCATGAGATTTTCTTTGCATCCTTTCCTTCTGAACTATATGAGTGGATCACGAGGTTAGCAACAACAAGGGAAGGTGTAGGCTCGACCAACCGATAGTGTGGACTCCGGAACTAGTGCGCAGACTAGAAGCCTCAAAGGATAAGATAGCGCGAGCTATGGACCACTGGCTCGACCGAATAATAGGAGGATTTATCACTGAGTTTGCGGTGGACACAACCGTCAGTTACAGCGAGGCAGAGCGACGTTTTCTCAAGGGACCGCGAGGTAAGTATATTAAATCTTTGAATACCTGGATTAAGATGCGGTTATGTGAATAAATTAATGTTTGGGACTACGCGGAGCGGAAAGAGCTACAGAATCGGAAGTAACAAAGAATTAGAGAACAGTCCCTTAATTTCACCCTCGCGGGAGAGCGAGGACGAGCTCGCGAAGGTTTCTTCGAGAAGCGCGGTCAGTTTGATAAGGCAGGGGATTCCACGGTTACCACCTCCACCCACACCGCCACCTGCTTCACCTCTCTCACCTCCATCTCCACCCACTCCACCTCCACCACCTCCACAGTTCATTATGACGAACGCGATCAAACTACTAGTATTCAGAGGAGTAGGGAATGAGGACCCGGACCAATTCTGGTTCGTGGTAAGAGCAGTATGGGAAACACAAGGTGTCATGGACGACAATATTAAGAAGGCTACATTGGTAAGCGCACTGCAGGATCGCGCATTAACATGGTATATCAATCATTCTAACGACCACCCAAATATAGGGATAGCAGAGACCAGAATGCGTTGAACAGAGAATTTAGCAGGCCAAAATCAGAGATGCAGTCAATCATCGGGTTTAAAGAGATCGCGATGCTCCTGGGCGAGACTCCCTGGGATCTGGATCAACAGCTGAAGAGTACGATCTGCGAGGCCAATATGACTCTAACGGATGCACAACATCGCGCATGGTTTGTAGCATCTCTGATGCCACACTTGAGGACGGTGCTGTCACAGCAGAAACTTTCTACTCAGGCCGAAGTGTTGGAAATGGCGATGAGATTACATGAGACCCCGATACAGGACCCTGGGTTGGGAGTTCAACAAATCCATATGCAACTACAGAATCTATGTTTGGAAATGCAAAGCTTGAAGCAGGATAGGGCACCGCGGCCAGAGGCGCATGAGGAAGTATGGTGCATAAAATGCAAAGGCCAGGGCCATGACAAGGATCACTGTCCAGTGTTCGCGAACTACTTGGCAGGAGGAGGGCCAATGCCGTTGAGACCGGAGGCACAAGCAGGGCCGAGTGCGGCACCCGCTTTATGGTGCGTGATCTGTCAGATAGGAGGGAAACACACGACGGACAATTGTCATTTGCTGCAGAAATATACACAGACACCCCAGCAATTGTTTTGTAATTTCTGTAGGTCGGTAGGCCACGATGAGCGCACTTGCCACAGTTACGAGCTAATGATGGATCAGACCCCAGCTTATAGGATGCAGACCGAAACACGAGCCCTTGACCGAGATGCAGGAATGGCGCGCGCTGGATTTCAGGGACGAGGTGGAATGGGACCAGGAAGGGGTCGTGGACAGTTAATTTGTTACAATTGTGGAGGACCAGGGCACTATGCCCGTGATTGTACCAACCCGACGAGGATATCCTGTTTGTATTGTGCTTAGTTTGGTCATGAAGCAGTAGACTGTCCTACGTTGATCACAAAGATGTGCGGAAAAGGGGTATTCCAGCCTCCCATGACTCAGAATATACAAATGATGAGGTCTGAGCCATGCGAAGAGGACCCGAATGTAAACTCAGAAGCGGTACGACCACGGGAGAAGATACGAGGAAATAGCCATAGTAAAGTACATGGGTTCACAAGGCTCCTGCGAAGGAACCCGAGTTTGACTTAGAATGCGCAAAGGAGACATTCATGGAAGCTAAGAAGAGCTTCGCAGAGGCCTCCACCTCAGGTAGTAAGGATCAACCAGAGCCAGGAATGGATCCTTCAATGTTCACTACCTTTTTAGAGACATGCATGAAATTGCTACGCGACAACAAGGCAGTTAAGGGACTACAAGAGCTGATCACCAGGTGCGCGGGGTCAGGAGAACCGCATGTAGTCCGGAAATTGGGGAAACATGCATTGCGCACTGGAAGGGAAATGAGGTTGATTGCACAGATTGGAGAATATGAAATGGATCAGGTAATCCTAGATCTGGGTTCGGACGTGAATGTATTACCGAAGCAAACATGGGAACGCATGGGCAGGCCCGCGTTACAATGGTCCCCTATTCAATTACGAATGGCAAACCAACAGAAGATTTTTCCCATGGGAAGGTTGCAAGGGGTAACAGTTGATATTGAAGGCGCGAGCGCGCAGGCGGATTTTGAAGTAATAGAGATTGTCGATGACAGCAATCCCTATCCCGCGTTGTTAGGAATAGACTGGGCCACCGATATGAACGGAGTCATCAATCTGAAGAAGCGAAAAATGATCTTCGAGAAAAAGTCACTACGCGTAGTAGTCCCACTGGACCCAGCCGAAGGAGCGCGCTACATTGAACCAGTGCGCGACGATGATCTTGATTGTATTTACAAGATAACTGTGCGAGACTAGGATTGGGTGAATCCGACTGCAGATGGGAGGATCTCGTGGGAGCGCGAAAGCTCCTGCACTTCGGATTCAGACGAAGAAGTAGAGCGCTGGCAGAATCGGTTGCATGAAGTGACAACGCTGAATTGCAACATGATGATTAGATCACTGCATTACGTGACAACGGAGGCAAGAGAGCTGCCGACATATGATGGATTAACGGCGGTGGATGAATTCCTGAGCAAATTTGAAAGCGCAGTACCAGAACAACAGTGGTTTGATGCATTGGAATGGGCACTGTGCACAACACCTGCACGATGGTGGGGTACACATCAGGAAAACTTTAAGGACTAGCGCGGATGTAGAAGGATGATGCGCCTACGTTTTGGAAGCCCCCAACTTTGAATAAAAATCGGTCAGCGAGGACAGAACAACTTGCGCGCCCACCTGTCTCGATGGGTACAGACATGTGCTGTGCAATCCACACAAGCACACCCCAAATTCAGGATCGAAAATCGGAACAGGACACAGCAGCAGGAGAGGCGACGCGCACCACAAACGTTCCACGTAGAAGCATTCAAGAAGGTATGCGGAATCCTGAATAGAGTTCACCAGGCAAGATGAACTGATTGGGACCTGCGCGTACCAACGGTCCGATGGGCCTATAGGGCCATGTGCAAAAACCTGAGCGCGGAGACGATTCCGAAGCTGAGGAGTGGAGTTGAGACCATAGTTTTGAAGGAAAGGAATCCTCACGCAATAGCTCCCACAGTTGGGACAGTACGCGAGGACCAGGACGAAGGAATTATGAAGCTACGCGAGGGCGAACAGATGCAAATACAGGAAGCCATTCGACGAGGGAACCTTAAGCTTCATGAACTCGAAGAAGATCAGGTATGACTGAGGAAGAAAAGCATGAGATCAAAAACCTGGAAAACGAAGTCGCGCAAGCATGTTGCGTCGATGGCTCAGCATGACAAGACAAGATATGGACAATCATACTACTGCATCAGAAGATTGTTGGCGAGAATTTGGGACCCTGCTACCATGGCTGCGACTGCACCTTACCAAACAAAGTAACCAGGGGAGCACACCGCATAAGGAGGAACGCGCGACGATGATTATCGCAAGGGTAATTGAGGAGTGCCCGTGGACTAGGCTGGAAGGTGAATTGAAGCCTCGCACAGGTGGTGTGACCACCTGACTATCCGTAGGGAGCACAGTCTCAACGCTCCAAGCAGTTGAAAGAGAGCGCGGGACTATAAAAAAGTCTATGTGGGAGCTACGCGATAAGGAGGTTGCGCGCAGGATCTGTATGTCACAGGGGTTGCGCTCGCGCATAGGGGGCTGCGCTGTCGTGCGGGTAGGCTGGGAGGTGATCGTTGCTGTCACTATTCACGATAAGATGTCCAACTTAAGGCAAAGAGGAGCGGGCGACAGGCATTAAGACACAAATTAAGAGCTAGATTTGGGACAATCTGTCGCAAAGAAGGCATTAATGACTCAGAAGTGGGGGGAATGGTTGAATTCAAATTCAAAAGATGCTATAAAATCCCCAGGTCTAGCCACGAGGCAACACTTGGTTGTTTGAGAATTGAGCAGTTACAGAGCAGTGAGCACCGTGTACTCTTACCACCGGTGAAGGTAGACACGATGACTGCTGCCAGAACAAGAGTACGATTTGCCAAAGATAATGCGGAGCCCCATATGGCCCATGAGGAACCTGGAGAGGCGGCAGTTGTGCCAGAAGTTTCAAAATCACCACGAACGCCACAGCCGAAGAAAGATAAGCAGACGATGGGACCAGTCCGCGTATCCCCAAGAAACCCATGGTTCGGCAAATTGTCAATGAAAGAAAAAGGCAAAGCCGTCACCGTCGAATCCGATGAAGAGGAGGAAGACTTGCAAGCTCTAATCGCTCAAATTGAGGCGCAAGACGATGTGGAGGAGGATGTCTCACCAATGCCTTCCGCAACAAAGTTACCCACATACGTCCCCCCATGGAAAGGGAAAGCCAAGATACCGAAAGACCTGGAGGCCACGAAGAGTGCGCTCCAGACCCCGCTCCTCCCCGATGGTATAAGGTTTGAAGGTCCGCCTTTGGGACAAGTACCTACCATGAAGTTCGAGGATTGGGACCTCGCGGATAGCGAGAAGTTCCCACACCTGGCCACAAAGAGTTTAATGAAGCAGAATTTAGAGGGGCCCATTAGAGTTTTGGAGCCTCCAAAATGGTTGTGCGGTGTGGAGAAGGCTAGGTTACCTCATCTGCGATGGATACCCCACTACCACTGCGCGCCCATCACCATTTTCGTCATCAGGCAGTTGTTGTCCCTGGTGCATGATGGGTATCTATGGTTGGAGGAGCCTATTCCCATCACGGCCGACCTAATTCATAGAATTTCTCCACTGCCCTTCAAAGGACACAACCCTGCGGCCATAGTGGGAAAAAGCAGCGACTTGGCCTTCGCAGAAGCTATGAAGGCCAAGTATAAACTAGAGAAGAAAAAGCGGGGGTACGATCGCAAGCATTAAAGACAAACGGGTAGTGTAGCCACCCAGCTGCTCGCCTGCAAGCTGATGAGGAAATGCCATGCCAATGAAGTACCAACATCTATAATTGCGCTGGCAGAGCAGTGCATGGAGGGGGTACAGTTCAACTGGGCGTAGTTCCTCTGCGAGGAGTTTCTGATGAACTGCAAGGAGGCCCAGGAGTAGGGTAAGACCTTCCACTACGCGTGGTTGCTCTTATCCATCTTGTTGGTTGCAGGGGAACTGCTGGAGGACAGCCAGTTTCCTAGTATTGAGCATGATCTGCCCGAAGCCGCGAGGTACACCTCGCTCTGGGCTACAAAAGACACGAAGAGGATTCGCGAGACAAAGGTGTTTTGGGTGTTCATGGAGGCGAGCATCCAAATGTGGATCAACCGAAGGCCGCGCCTGTCTCCCACGGTTTATAATAGCTTGCAGAGCTCGACAGAGTTCAAGGCAGATATGCATAACTTGTATATCTGGGCGCACAAGGATCCAGTGCAGAAATGGGTGAAGCTTCCATTCATTGCAACGGATGATGCGATCTTCGTAGTGATGGAATCATGGCCTCCGGAGTGGCGCACCCCGGACTTGGCAAGAATGGAGAAGGCTGCAGCCTAGCAAAGGAAGAAGGACACGCCTAGCTGGTTGAAAAGAGGCACTAGGAACAAGAAGCAGTTGCACAACAGAAGACGACCGATGTAGCAGCAGTGGCGCAGACGGCAGAAACCACAACAGCGCCAACAGAAGAGCCCGAGGAGGGCCAGGAGATGTCCACGGGGCAGCAGACCGGGGAAGTGGACAAGACAGAAGAGCGCGCGGACCCTGGTTCAGCATCGACCCAACTCAAGCGGCCACGCGTCCCTAAGAAAACAACTCCCAGGAAGAAGGTGAAGGCGACAAAGACGTCTGTTGACCCGATCACACTCACAGAAGGTGATCTGTTTGACATCGGCGAAACAGTTCATGAGGTCACAAAGGATGCGCTCCAGGAAATGAGGATGGAGCAGAACACTGTGTTGGGGGCGCTCAGCGCGCAGCTACAAGGCTTACAGGTACAACCCCCCCAAACAGGTACAATGGCTCCATACGTCGCAGTAGGAACTGTAGAGGCCGAACAGACACTGCGCGCCCGTAGGGACAACCCTTTCGTGTTGCTCGAAGGCGCCCTAGCAGCAACAAGCGAGGTTGATCGGGCTGTGATGAGTAGCATGAAAGGCGTCGACTTAAACTTGGCAGCCTTGCCGCGTGAAACCTTGTACTAGTTACAGGATGGGGTCATCGCAGAGCTCCGCGCCAGGGAAGGCTACGCGATCCAGGTCTTGAACGAGTAGAAAATCAACATGGATCAACTCAGCCTCCAGCGTGATGAGTTGGTTGCGCAGGCTCGCGGATTGGAGTAGGCGGTAGAGGATGCGTGTAGGAGCATCCCAGAGTTGGCCGTGCCAGCAGAGCGGGTCCACCGATTGGCGGCTCGAGTTCGTGAGGCCAGAGAGGAAACGACGAAGGTTCAGTTGGAGCTGAACCTGCAGATCGCTGAGCTATAGTTGAAGGCGCAGCCCTCCACACCCCCAAAAGTCAGAGAGCAACGTGCCCGTGCTATCCAAACGGGGTTGGAGCGAATTGGCCAAGCGGTATAGGACTGCACTGGGCTGTTGGATCAAACACTGACCATGCTTACATACCTGTAGGAAGATCCAAACCTACAGCGCCTAGAGACAGAGGCGCGCGAGTTGCAGCAGGAGTACGACAGTGTCTGGGGGACCATGCAGACGGTCGTCCTTACTCAACGACTCGCCAAACTGTAGCAGGCAAGGGCACTGAAGGACCAGTTAGACGCTGCACGACAAAAAGAATCCTTGCTTAAAGCGCGCATCCAGCTGTGGATCGATGAAGCTTTCACAATTACAGCTACCATTGAAGGAAAGCTGACACAAATGCCGGTACTTTCTGTGGTTAGACAGGAATTTGACCCTGCTCGCGAAGGTTCAGAGATATGCGTGCAACAAGTACAACAGACAACAGAACAGTGTGCCGCGGACACCCAAGCTGCGCGAGACCTGTTGGATGGACTCCGCGCAAAGATTTCCACACCAACGGAGTGACTCGGGACGAGTCACGATGATTGTGCGCGAGACCTGCTGGATGGACTCCGCGCAAAGATTGCCGCACCAACGAAGTGACTCGGGATGAGTCACGATGATTGTGTTGGGGGCCTATTGGGCATGGGATTCCCCACAGCAGGTTTTGGGTCTTAAAGCCCAAGTTTTGGTCAAAGATGGTGTAGAACTCCGCGAAGTATGGTCGCGGAGCGCGAAAATCTAGATGAGTCATAGGGTTGTCTGCCCTAAGAATTGTAAAATAATGTAAAGTTGTGTCGGCCTACCCATGGTCCGCGGACCATGGGATTGTATAAATAGAGCGAGGCTCTAAGTGCAAAGATAGTTTTGGTAGCGAGAGAATAGAGAGAGATGCGAAGGCATGGTTAGAGCATAGAGTGCAGGTTGAAGTGTATTGGGTCGTAGTAGTAGGAAGAGGCTCTGCAGCTGAGTGCTCAGAGGCCTAGTAGAGTCCGCAGCTGAGTACGTAGGGCGGAGTCGGGTCTGTACTTGGGATTGAAAGATAAGAAAGAGAAGTTTATTCTGTGCATCTGTTTTGGAATCTTTATGTTGATGTTATTCATTGCTTTTACTTTGTTTATTTACTGCGCGCACTTGATGAATACTCGTATGAATGCTTATATGTGAATCTAATCTAAGTAATCAGCTAACAGAGACTAATTAAGGAAGACTTGGGTAAATAACACAAGTCGCGCTATGACTAGAACTGCGCGAAGACAGTATCACAGGGCGCGGGGTACCCGCAGGTGCGCATAGCGCAGTAAGTGGGAAAATTGGACCACGTATCAATCACCTCATATCAGACATCCCTAGGGTGCGGAAACTTGGTTCTAGCACCCTCCCATACTACTTCGGGTGAGACCTGAGTCCGCACTCCGCGGACTGTTGCCGAAAGGGCCAGTGGTACCAGGATTTGCTTGGTTAAATCACTAACGAATCTGGGTTAGGCCCCACTAAGCCAACAAGACACTTGTGCCATCAGAGATCATCAGTCATTAGAGTTTTTTACTCTACTACTATCTTCTCATCATCTTTCTTGTACTTAGATTCCACACCCTGCGGGGAATTGTAATAAGTGATATTAGTAATGATGGGTTTTTGAGTCCGTAATAGGCCTAGGATGTTGGGATTCGATCAACAAACGAGTACACCTTAGAGTGTTTTTTTTATTTGGTTAATTATCCCTTCTTTTTTAAGAGGCAGATAATTTTTTCACTCACTTTTTACCCCAAAGCCGGGATGACGGTTTGAAGGTTGAGCCCCTAACACATCTTAGTGTCTAGAGTCGATGTATATTATCATACTAGATCACACAAAATATTTCGTGGAATTTGGCTAGGTCTAAGAAGGATTTTTGAATAATTAAAACTTTTCCGCAAAACGGGATTTTTAATTATTTTCTATGTAATGATGTAAATAAGTGGTCTTAGGAAATGCTCGGGGCATGTGACTACTTGAAATTCATCATCAAAGACCCAACATTATCCTATGACCGACTTTGGGGGGTAAAAAAACAACTTATAGTCTCTCGAAAGCCGTTTTTCCTCATGACAGTGGCAAAAATGAGAAAAAAAATTCAAAAAATTCAATAATTGGAAAAATTTACAAATTTTTCCGAAGTCAAAGAAATTCAAACAAGTGACAAGGCAAATTGAAGGGAATTCAAAGGTGATGTGGCAGCCATGTGGGACCCACCACGTAAGGTACAAGTCAAATTCAAATTTCCAAGTAAATAAAGTCAAAGAGGGCCCATGAGTTTCCAAGTTGTGAGGCAAAAGTGGAAGCACAAGAAACTTATGTAAGGGATTTGATTTAATTCATTTAAGCCAAAGTATAAAGTGCAAAGTATAAGTGGATGGGGTGGACCCCACCTTACTCCTTGTGTACACATAAGTTGGGAAATTTGCACATGTCAAATTAAAAGACACACGCTATACAAGTCAGCACAACAACAGAGCATCTCAGTGTATGGCATGGATTTGATTGAGAGATTATTTGGGAGTATGTCTCCACTTAACTCCACACATGTACATAGCTCTAATTCATTGCTACAAGCAGCCAACTGATACAACAAATTGCACTGTCACCTACAGCTCCATAGCCAATAAAAGTTCAAGACAGGTGTCAAAGAAATCAACGTATGGAATGAATGAATACGTTCAGATTTGGTTGTGAATATTATGGAGTTTGTCTCCGCATTTTACTCATGTTACGTTGCCCATCTACTTCATAATCCACACATAGAAGATCAACCTCTACGTTGGCAGCTATACACATATTTTATTTGCAGTGTTGGTATTTGGTTGCAGATGTGTCAAATCACAGGTTTTAGTTGGAGATTTGTGTGGGAGTTTGTCTCCTATTTACTTCAGTCATATACGTACTTGCCAAGCATCTCTCACACTCATCAACAGTTAATAAATATGCACAGGCAGAGAAGGATGTATGCTGCCCATTTTTGATGCCACCTACAACAATTTGAAAACACATGGGACAATTATCTTTGCCACATGTAGCTTGAATTCACATTGGGATTGACAATTATTGGCCACTTATTTGATGGATTGGTCATTGGGATTGGCTCCCATTTGCCTATTTGAATGAGCTTTGACTCTCATATTATATATTGTTACTAACTATTCTGCTTGCGGAAGCGCTGATGCCTTGTACACTTTCAAAAATATCAATAAAGACTTTGGGGTTTCATTCATGAGGTGTTCCTCCTTTTTGAGTGTGATGAATTGTTGATCATTGTTATAATTCCTTTTGCTCATGCTTTGATCTAATTTGTTTTCATATGCTCTTGTATATTTGTTAATGTAGAGCTATCTTGCATTGACATTTGATTTAGAAGTATGCCCTAGGTATAGAATGTTCTAGTTGGTTTCAAATACATCTTTAGAGTTTCTTATCATTGTTTATTGCTAAATTGATATGGAACTAATTCTTGATTGAAGTTTTGTAGAGGAAACATCTTGCTGGGATCAAAGAAGCAAGCGTTGGGGGAAGTCTTTGGAGAGACCAAACCACTCTTGATACATTCTCAAAGAAGCTCTCATTTGTTCTTTGAACCTTCATAGTCTTATTTTACAAAGTGGTTTTGCAGGGATTTCGGGACATGGCTTGTACACAAGCCAAGTCAATTTTATTTAAATCATTTATCTCAAACTCTTGTGCTCATATTGATTTTATTTTGGTATTGAAGAGCTAAGTCACATGACACGAGGACACGAGACACGAAGGACACGTAAATACGAGTATTCGACACGAGACACAATAACCCCAGAAACAGGACACGAGGGACACGTATATATATATATATATATATATTAAAAAATACTGAAATATAGTGCTTGATCCATATAGATATGAATCATGATGATATCTATTTAGTATTTAGTATACACTATTTACTATTTAGTAATTTACTAGTTAGTTTATTAATTTACAGTTAGTTTATTAATTTACTACATCAATGATGTTCACAGTGCAATGTTCATTGTTCACGTTATAACTTTTGTTATTAACTTAAAACAAGTTTGATCATGTTCAAACTTTACATAAGGTAGTTTATGAACTATAAATTTATATGTGTTCAAACTTCATTGTTGACCAGAGCGTTAATCGAGCTTTCCCTCCCTTTAGACCTTGAAGGTGTAGTGAGCAATGAGCACATGATGGGGAGCTAGTTTTTTTTATTTCAACACACGATCTATACGTGGTCACTGGTGTATAATTAAGTTAAGTTCCTTGGGCTATAACACAACTTACAGGAAATTTAAGTGCTCCAAACTCTCAGTAAAGCACACGAAAACTCGTCTCCTACATCTCCATGGCTAGGTCGATGTGAAGTTGTGAGCATTGCGCTCGAATATGATGGGATTCCTCTCACTGCATGACAAATTTGATTTTGGCAGTGAGCAAACTCAACTTCAGTGGCGAACATTGACAAAAAAGACCCAAAAATAAACCATGTTGCAGGTTTTGAATGTCACTTTTCATGGGACACGTGTCCTAACAACCAAAAATGTTAGGGTGCGTTTTCGCCACGTCCAAAACATGTGTCACGATTGGAGGACACAAAGAAAAACATTTTCGACATGTTTTAGGGCATGTTTCGTGTCCAACACGTAAAATACGGGACATGAGACCCTAAGGGACGTGTGCTGTGACTTAGTTGAAGAGCATGTTGAATATTAGGCAAGGATAGGGGTCTTTCTCTAATTCCTTGGTCTATTTTGTATAATATTTGTAGATATGATTTGCTAACATTTCTCTCTATTTTCCACTAATTTGAAGAAATTTCAACCCCCACTCCGGGTATCAGTTTTCCTTATCACTCCATGCATTTAGTTTTAAATCCAAGCATGATAAAAATTCTAAAATCTGGAAATGACAATATTTTTCTGAAAACACAAATTTAGAGATTTCACAACTGTTGAAATTGCAAAAATAAAACACAACAAAATTATGACAGCCACACACAACAAATAACACAATGATTTTTGGTCAATGTGACCCTGGAAAAAGTTAAAAACCCCCTACAACTCTTGGGGAAACCCAGTTTGAGAGCGTTTCTTTATTTCTAAAAATGCTTTTACAGAGAAATTGAAATACAGTAAAAATTCCAGCAACCACAAATTACAACTTATCTCGATTTCCGTTCTTGCACTCCGCCTCGAAAATCGTGCCAATCAGCAAACAGTGAAAACATAAATTTTCCAGCAATAAAACAACATTAAATGCTATACGTCCATCCTCGAAAATACAAGTTACTTTAAGCGTTGTTATTTTACATTTACTCAAGCATCTTATTTACACTCATTTTCAAGCATCTCTAAAATCAACCTCCAACTTAAGTTGGTTGTATAGACTCTAGGGACCTTCCACCCCTATTGACTCCTCACTGTGAGATTTGGATCTCCAGGCGAGGGCGAGGTCTGGGGATAGGAGGGATAGGAGTTCAATTGAAACTTTTGTTTAGAATACTAGTAATAAAATAAACCAAGAGCACATCTACATCACAACCAGACTTTACTTGCAAATGCAATTCTCGTATTTATGCTATCTTGGATTTATTTGAGTTTATCTGCAAATATCATTTTTATTTCAAGAAGCATTTATTTTATTATGCAAGTATTGTGAATTCCTTTATTTTTTGCAACTATTGGCTTTTCTTGTACTTGGAATATTCTCATTGTTGCAACACTATTTCAAGTTACTTCATGTATTTGCTACTTTGATGATCATTTAGCTCTTGAGTAATTGATGCTATTATCTTGTTACTTGAGGATTTTCTTCCAAGTACCATTTTCTTTATAGTTGCAAGTGATATTTAATGCTCATCCTGATCTAATATTGACTTGTTTTGCCGGATTACTTGTTTGTTTCTTTTGAGCAAGTGTTTATTTTGAGGTAGTTATTAAGGCACTGGTTTTACATGCTTATCTTCAAATTATGTGTTGATGATTATTGAGAATATATTTCATTTCATATCTTGTATTTCCCATCATACTTGTTGAACTTGCTCATAATCTTGAAGTAATCCAATTGGCTTTAGTATTTTCTAGAAACTCATATAATATAACTTTTTATTAGGGACCACCCCCCTTAGCTAACCTAGGAGATAGCTCAAATGGAGAGAGTTGGGATTAGTGTGATAACCCCTTTTCTGAGTTCCCTGCCACCAACCACACCTTGTGGGGTTGAAGACTTTTCTCACTAACTTGTAGGTAGGTGTAGGCGGCAAGTGATAACATTTATTTTGCAAGAGTCTCTATTAAGAGAAATTCAAGTGGTCTAGTTAGCCCCTCTCCTGATCTTGAAGGGTTTTCAGAGAGAGGTTGAATAAAATTTCTCATAGTAGAGCTTTTGCTAGTCTTGCGCAAGAGGTTATTTCTGATATTCATTTTCTTTTTGAAGAACAAGTAGAGCCTAGCATCATGAATGATATTTTTGCTCCTTGTGACTTCACTAACATAAATGGATATCCTCACAATATCACTGACAAGGCTATTGAAAAGTTGCCTTCCTTTCAAGGTAACATTGGCATTAGTGCTACATCACATGTGAAAAACTTTAATGTTTGTATCTTTAAATGGTGTAACACTGCTAGCTATGATGATGTGAACATGAGACTTTTTGTTTTATCTTTAGAAGATGATGCTCTTGATTGGCTCACTAAGTAACCTGCTAACTCATATAACTCTTTACAAACCATTCTAATTGCATTTTTAGATAAGTTTGGAGAGAAGAAGGAAAATAGACATTTGATCAATTCTATTTGTTGATTAGTGGTTGTCATTGATGTCAACCCAAGCAGCACCAGGGGCTACCCCAATTTTGCATGGGCATTTTGACTTGATAACTTACTCTATTCTGAGTCAAGAATCTTCTAGATGGATTCTACTCGTTGAGATGTTTCCGTTGATATGTGGCACTTCAAGCAATTCTTCACGGTTTGAGAGATATTCATGTTTGAAGTTAGTAACCCCAGTTAGTGGGCTAAAATCCCATGGGGTTGTGTGATCCAGGTGGATATTGGTGGCCACCCGCCAATTCCACTTGGACCCCCACCATTGCTTCTTTCAGTTTTTTAGTTTCTTTAATTGTAGCACAATTTACTATTTTTAGCAGTTTTTCGGGTCTTGAACTTCCGGAACCGTTTTGAGGCCCTAAACGATGTTTTTTGGGAAAACTGGGAGCACCATGGGTCCATGGATTGATGTTGCTCATCCCAAAGTTGTAGTCCTTGGATAGATCTTTCTAACGAGGTATTGTATGCGTCAAACAGAGATCGTATGCCAAAGTTATGACCCCGGGAAGTTGATGTACCAATTTACCCAAAACGGGGCCCATAGTTTGGCGCTTCATCTCCTAGGGTTAGGTTTTTGGATGTTTAGGGTTTTCCATTGTTTCGCAACAATAAACAGGCCTTCGAGCCTCATTGCAAGATAGTTCAGAGGCATGTAGCCGCCACATCTCTTCTCAGAGATAAGCTACCATCGCCCTAGCTAGTTTATTTCCATTTCTGTTTGTAAGCATATTTCAGTGTTTTATAGTAATGAAATTAAGTATTATTTCTGCTGCATCTCTGGATGTATGGTTATATCTGTAATTTGTTGCGTTCCTGTTTAAATTCGGATCAGTGGTATCAGAGGGGTTTGTTCTTTCTTTGTTTTTCTTTACATGTCCCCAACAAGGTCGAGATATAAGGAGCTAGGGCTTGAACTGGTCGAACCTTTGCAAGACCAGGCTCGCAAATCCCGACGGCCTCCCATGGCAGATGAAAAGAAAGACGAGGGGGCAGAAGATCCTATTAAAATCTTGCTCGAAGAAGCCCTCAAGTGACAAAGGAACACAATGGTGGACATCTTTGCCCAGATCCTTTAGCGGTTACCCAGGGGCGACACATCTACTTCATGCAGCTACTCTAGAAGCGCCACACCCTTTAAGGTACAAGTTAACTTTGACATTCCCATATTTGAGGGTCAGATAGATGCAGACGCTGTAGATAAATGGTTAAATCTGCTAGAAGGGTATTTTTTTGTTCATGATTTTCTGGTCGGGAAAAGATTACTTTCGCACTTCTCAAAGCCGCCCCCCACGTCAAGCACTGGTGGGAAACCTACTGCGAGAAGGAGGATGAAAGTACGACCTCACTGTTTTCAGCCGCACCCACTTGGAATTCATTCCGGGCTGCCATCAAGGAGAAGTACTACCCTGTCGGAAGCTATGAGGACCAATACATAAAGTGGACCACGCTGTGGCAGGGAAGGGACCAAGACGTGCCGTAGTTTACCAATATTTTCCATACCCTTCGCACAAAGTTGGGTATCAAGGATTCTGAGTAGCATTTGCTACTCAAATACCGCGGTTGCCTGCACAGATACATCCAGGATGAAATAGAATTCCTGAACATCTCCTTGCTCGGCACGGCATACCGATATGCTGTCAGGGTCGAGCAAAAGTTTAAACAGAAGAAGCGAGACTTTGGATCTGCGAATCCGAAGCAAGGGAAAGGTGCCCCCAAACTGCAGAACAAAGGACAAAGCCAAGGCGGGGCGACCCAAGACAACCCGCCAAAGTTGCAAGCAAAGAACAGAGCCGCGAAGCCGAAAAAGGACACTGGAAAGTGGTGTGAGTTCCATAAGAGATCCACTCACAACACAAGTGAGTGTCAGGGCAAGTAGTCACTGGTGGCGGAGCTAAAGGTTTCAGAATCATATGCATGTTTCGACTTTGAGTCAGAACCCGACAAGAGGAATGACAAAGGGAAGCAGATTATCGATGCCGAGCCCAACGCCACCGTTGCCACCACGAAGATCCAAAAGGCGGAACGCGAAGATACAAAAGGAGGAGCGCCTCTTCCACTCCCAGATGTGGGTAAAGGGCTTCCCGCTACAGTTCATTGTCGACAGCGGGAGCCAAAAGAACCTCATTTCGGCAGAGGTCGTGAAGCGGCTGGGCTTACCCACCACAACACATCCACAACTGTACACCATTGGGAGGCTTCACCAAGGATGGGATCTTCGCGTGAGCCAGCAGTGTCGCCTTCTATACAACATCAAGCCCTTCACGGATGAGGTATTGTGTGACGTTGCTCCCCTTGATGTTTGTGATGTATTATTAGGCCAACCATACTTGTGGAAGCGACATGCTGTGTATGAATCAAGGCCTCGTGCTGTTATTGTTACTTTGGGAAATAAGTTGTACAGGATACTGAAGGTAGCACCGCCTACCGCCATCTCTTTTGTTATTGCAAAACAATGCAGTAAGCTCATTTCCAAAATCGGGAAATTTGTTTTCCTGATGATACGCCCTCAAGGAAAGAAGAAGACGGTGGCCACGACCTCTAGACAGGGCCCCTCCGCACGACAACGACAGATGGACAAGGTCGTGGACGAGTACGAGGACATCTTCACCTCCCTCGCAGGGGTTCCTCTGCACTGTCAGGTCAAGCACTCCATCGATCTGACCCAGGTGCGTCGTTGCCCAATGGACCAATCTATCGGCGCTCCATTCTGGAGAACGATGAAATCAAGAGGCAGATTCAGGAGCTGCTTCAGAAAGGTCACATCTGTCCGAGTTCATTGCCCTGTGGGAGCTCGATCGTGTTGGTACAGAAGGATGGGACTTGGAGACTCTGTATTGACTATCGGGCGCTGAACAAGATCACTGTCCAGAATAGGTACCCGATCCCATGGATTGATGATCTCCTGGACCAACTGAAGGGGGCAAAATATTTCAGCAAGATCGATTTGAAGTCAGAATATCACCAGGTACCAATTGAATCCTCCGATGTGTGGAAGACTGCCTTCAAAGCCAAGGAGGGCCTTTTCGAATGGTTGGTTATGCCTTTCGGGTTGACGAATGCTCCTGCAACCTTCATGAGGCTAATGGATGACATCTTGTTGCCATTCACCAACTCATTTGTAGTGGTATACTTGGATGACATCTTGATCTTCAACCAGAGTTGGGAAGAGCACCTCCACCACATCCGACAGGTTCTCCAAACACTGCGGCAACACAAGTTATGCGCCAATTTGAAGAAATGCACTTTTGGAATGACCCAGGTTCAGTCTCTAGGATACATTATTGATGAACGGGGGGTGCATGTGGATCCAACCAAGATCCAAGTCATTCGGGACTGGCCGTCTCCAACCACTCTGACAGAGCTTCGCAATTTTCTGGGTCTTTCCAACTTCTACCGCAGGTTCGTGTCAGGATTTTCTCATATCACTTGGCCCTTGAGTCAAGTCACCAATGGAGGAGCGAAAGCGAAATTCTTTTGGTCTGAATCTTAACAAAAGACATTCATACAGTTGAAACATCGCCTATGCTTGACACCAGTGCTCGCATTACCAGACTTGCAACAACCATTTGAGGTCGAGATAGATGCCTCTGACTATGCTATTGGGGCAGTCCTTACTCAACACGGACATCCAGTGGCATATCACAATGAGACACTTTCAGACACAGTCCGGAAGTACCCCACTTATGACAAAGAGATGTATTCCATTGTGCAGGCCTGCCGACAATGGAAGCATTACATTTTGGGGAAGGAAACCGTCATCCACAAAGACCACCGGCCCCTGCAGTTCATATAGACCCAAGGGAAATTGCAGGATGATCGCCATGAGCAGTGGTCAACATACCTGCAACAGTTCCATTTGAATATCAAGTATAAGATGGGAAGCACCAATAATGTTGCAGATTGCCTCAGTCGACCACTGATCATAGCGTTAACCACCGTGCTCAACTCTTGTGGGCATGAGACTTTTGATTGGCCACTTCTCTACAAAAGTGACCCAAAATTCGGCCACACATACCAGACAGTCTTGGAGAGCCAGCATGTTCCAGATTTTCACCTCCAGGATGCTCTGTTATGCCACTTGGGTCACCTTTGTGTTCTTTCAAGCGAGTGTGCCAAGATGATTTGGGAAGCACACTACAGTCGGGCTACTGGGCATTTCGGGGTCGAGAAAACGGTGGCAGTATTGCAGAAGTATTTCTATTGGGCGAATCTTCTACAGGACGTCAGGAAGTATATCAGATCTTACACTGCCTGGGCCATTGCCAAACTGACCATCAAGAAGCAAGGCCTCTATACCCCGCTGCCTACCCCTAGCCAACCTTGGGAATCCATCTCCATGGATTACATGTCGGGCCTTCCTTCTACTAAGCATGGAAACGATTGTGTTTTTGTGGTCATCGACAAGTTCTCGAAGATGGCCATTATGGCAGCCTACAAGAAAAATATCACAGTAGAAGCCACTGCTAAACTCTTCTTTGAATGAGTGTGGGTACACTTTGGGAACACAGAGTCTATCATCTGAGATCGGGACAGTAGGTTCCTCAGTACATTTTGGTTCAGTCTCTGGTTGATGCTGGACACCAAACTCACTAAGTCCACAGCCTTCCATCCCCAAACTGATTGCCAGACAGAGGTTATCAATAGGATGATCGTATACATTTTGCACATGTATAACTCAAAGCATCCATGCACATGGGATGAGAGCGTCCCCTATGTTCAACACAGCTATAACCGAGCTCTCCACAGCTCGACTGGCCACAACCCTTTTCAGGTGGGCTTGGGATTCCAACGCTATGTTCCATTGATGTGGCCATGCCATTTACAACTACTCAGGCAGATTCGGCTCATGTCCAGTTTGAAACAGATAAGGCAAATAGCTTCATTGAGCACATCCAACATATTCGCCAGCAGGTCCAAGAAATTCTGGAGAAATCAAATGCCAAGTACAAGCAGCGACATGATCAACATCGGGTGCCACACAAGTTTTAGCTAGGCGACAAAGTCTGGTTGCATTTGCAAAAGGAACGCCTTACCGGAGCCTATCAAAAACTCAAACCACTCCGATATGGTCCTTACACCATTACCAAGGTTGTGGGAGACAATGCATTTGAGCTGAACATTCCCCCATTCCTTGGCCTGCACCCAGTGTTCAATGTGGACCACCTTCGGCCATACTTTCTACCATTACTAGACACATCCGACATTGCAGAACAACTCACACCCACAGAGTTAAATCTAGATTGCATGGAACAAGCTGCAACTGATCGGATCATGGACACACAAATCAAGCACACTCGCCAACAGAAGATCCAACTGTATCGAGTTGTCAAAGCAGGCCAACTCCTTCACCAGGGCAAGTGGCTCACAAGGGACCAAGTTCAGCAGAAGTTTCCTCATCTCATGGAGGAACTCAACGCAATGGGGACCATTGCTTCCTAAGGGGGGAGGAATGATCCAGGTGGATATTGGTGGCCACCAGCCAATTCCACTTGGATTCCCACCATTGCTTCTTTCAGTTTTTCAGTTTCCTTAATTGTAGCGCAATTTACTATTTTTAGTAGTTTTTCGGGTCCTGAACTTCAGGAACTATTTTGAGGCCCTAAACAACGTGTTTTGGAAAAACTGGGAACAACATGGGTCCATAGACCGATTTTCTTCATCCCAAACTTGTAGTCCTCGGATAGATCTTTCTAACGAGGTATTGTGTGCGTGAAACAAAGATCGTATGCCAAAGTTACGACCCCGGGAAGTTGATGTACCAATTTACCCAAAACGGGGCCCATAGTTTGGCGCTTCATCTCCTAGGGTTAGGTTTTTGGATGTTTAAGGTTTTCCATTGTTTCTCAACAATAAATAGGCCTTCGAGCCTCATTGTAAGATAGTTCAGAGGCATGTAGCCACTACATCTCTTCTCAGAGATAAGCTACCATCGCCCTAGCTAGTTTATTTCCATTTTTGTTTGTAAGCATATTTCAGTATTTTACAGTAATGTAATAAAGTATTATTTGTGCTACATCTCTGTATGTATGATTATATTTGTAATTTGTTGCATTCCTGTTTAAATCCGGATCATTGTGGCATGGCACTCATAATTGGTTGTGGTCATTGAATAGTCAATAATTAATAATTTTTTTTTGTTCGCTCTTAAAATCCCTCCAATGTTCACTTGTTGAGGACCCTCTCAACTCAAGACATTAATATAAATAATGACCCTCATATCATCATTTAGTAGGGATTTTGTGGCTTCAAACAGGTCATCGTAGCATTTTCGCTATAACGTTTTTTTGTTTTTGTTTTTGTTTTTTTAATTATATTTTTTATTTTTTATTTTTTGCAAAGTTTCAGAAGTTGAAATTAAAACCCATTTGAGCCGAAATCTTGATGAACCTTGTGACTGAATTTTAGATCTTGGTTCACTATATTTTCGCAGATATGATATGAGGAAGTTCGGGTTTTTGCAAGCTCCCAAATTCTATGTCAAACAGGTGACGTTGGGAAAATCGTTATAACTTTCTCTCTAAGTATTGGATTCAAATTTCGTAAATAGTCACAGAAAGATGACAGACTGTAGTTTGTTGAGTAGCGTTTTCAGGGCCGAAGGTCGCAACAGTGACATGTGGCGCTTTGTACAAGTTCGCTCTACTGAACCAGTCTATAATTAGGTCATCGTGGGAGATTGGGCATAACTCTTTCTTTGAATAATCCAATCTTGATCAGACCTGTGAGGTTGGAAAGAGGACTCAGAGGGCTACCACATGACGAAATTTTAGACTCGGGAGATCCGAAATTACATAGATACAATAGATTCAATATCGAGCTCCTGGAAGGCAAGAAAACACATGCATTCAAGGATCACTGCAGTAAGGACCACACATCAACAATCAAGGGTAAGTCTCCTATAGCAAGGTATGTATGACTAGTGTTTACATTTGAAATATGAGTATCATCTTTGAAATATGCTTTTGCAGGACAACGTAAGTACATACAGGGTCTCGGTTATATCTCTATGTCTCTATATGTCACAGTTAGTTTTGATACCACATTTCGGATGTCCTATTCTTGATACTACACATTTGATGCTACATATTCTTGATGCTACACCAAGTCTGCTAAATCTATATGATGTTGTAATTTCATGTTACTTGTCTTGTCATAGTTGATAGAATGGTCTCTGTTATTGTACTTAGAACTTGGTCCATCACAAGTCTAGGGTCTGTCATTAGTTTTTATTGTATATATCTTTAGGTTAGTTTTGGATATAGTCTTGCATAGAGTCCAGGCCTATATCAAGAGTGGGAGTCTTTGTCTACTGCTGTAACAAGTCAACAACAAAAGTGACAAGCACACTTCAGGTACACATTGTAATTTTAATTTGTATTTATTCATTATTATGCACTTACATGTGTTTTGCAGGCAGAGGTAAGTTGAAGGGTAGTTTGTTTTGTTTTGGGATTGGTTTCGCCCGGCAAATTTTGCACGTAGGTAGAAGAAGATTCAAGTACAACTTCAAGCAAGAATTCAAGAGCAGAAGTATCAAATCAAAGGAAGCATTGCAGCGGGACATCCTTTGAAGACATGACAACCATCCGTATATTGTGAAGAACTGTCAATGCTAAGAGTCATCATTGTAAAGTTGTAAAAGAGTCATTTGTAAAAGTGTCATCATTAGAAGAGTCATTATTGTAAAAGAGTCAATCTGCCTAGAGTCAAAAAAGCATTATTGGGAGGTATAGGAGTCTCTGGGATGATGTCATGGTTGGGTTGCAGGTCATAGTGTGATTGGGTGTTCAGTGAAAATCATTGTAAATCATATTGTATCGTGGATCGTTGTCCCTGGTAAGAGAATCCACACTTTTTTCTCATTTCAGTCTTTATAGGGTGGCAGGGAGGTGCTAGGTTGGTGCATGAAGTTGCCTACAGGTTGGAGCCTGTGAACACTTCAGGGTGGTAGGTTGGTCTAGGATGTTGGGGCATCCATTCAGTTGATTACTGAAGAAACTAGGGCGTTGGTGCATCCTTCCAGTGGGAGATGGCGAAGAATGCTCTTCTAGAATTCTAGGAAGTTGTTACTTTCATTTCAGTTAGGGCTGAAGATTAAAGAATTTATTAGAAAAGTGTTCGGTGGTTTTTGACCCGGAGGGGGTTTTCCACCTAAAATTCTTGTGTTTACTGTGTTCTTTTATTTACTGTTATTACTGCATAAACATTAATAATAATCTTCACCTCCCCTCTCAGTATCTCCAACACTATTAGCAACATGAAGAAAAATGAGAATGAAACCATGGAGGAGTTTAACAAGAGATTCACTGAATTAGTAAAAAGCATGCTTGCTACTGTTAGACCTCCTGGTGAATTTATTTTATGCTCATATCTAGATGCTTTTGGTGTTGACATTGCCTATGAGTTGAGGAGGAAGGAGTCTACGAATTTAAGTGTGGCTCAATCTGAAGCCTTGAAGATAGAAAGGGCTAGAAAGCAAGAAGGAAAATCTGAAATTCCTGGTTTCAATAGAGGGCCATAAAAAACTAATGATTCCAAAGGCAAGGCCAAGGACGAGACTACACATTATCCTATCAAAGAATTAACTCAACTCCTCAAGAGCATGGAAGCAAATCACATTAAAGAAATGCAAGCCATGCAAAATAGGTTGGTGGCCATGGAAATATCACAAGTGCAAAGATTCCAACCTAGGCCAAATGATAGATGGCAAACGAATAAAGACCCTCCACAAGATTATAGGCCTCTTAATCCATTGGAATCCACCAACATGGTAGATCAAATTCCCCCTTTTTGTAGGCTATGTAATGAGTTCCAGGAAGAAGCCACATGTGGAGAGAATCATGGAAAGTGGCATGTTAGGAGATGAACATGTAGGGACAAGTGGTCAAGTCAATATGTTCTCCATGGAAGATCAGATATACACCATTGAGAGAAATCAAGAGATTGACCATAGGCCTAATAATCTTGGGGTTGACAATATGATTGCAAATTTTGACAGTCACTGAGATTTTTGGGGAAAAGCCTACATCTGGATAGATTCTTGCTATGGCAAAATGCAAAGGGATGACTTCCCAGAGAAGGGATATTCAAGACTGAAATAATCACAAAAATTTTTCTCTTCCTGCTTTAGAATTAAATTTTGACTTGGCAAATTGGGTGAATAATGCAAAGATTTCTATTCCAGTGACAAACCTTTAAAGATACCATCTTAAAGGGCCAAGTTACTAAGTGCCATTGAAGTTACTCAAAGGGAAGAAAAGCCTAATGATGAACCAAAAGATGAGGAAATTGTATTGAAAGGTATGAACTGTTATGTGGGGAACGAAGATCATCTACCATTTTATGTTTCTTTGATAGTGAATGATTGTCTTTTACACAATTGCATGTTTGATTCAGGGGCTTCATCAAATGTCATGACTAAGAAAGTCATGGAGCAACTGAATTTAAGGGTATCTAGGCCTTATCACAACATATGTTCAATGGATTCTAAAAGAATTGAAGTGTGTGGGATAATTAAAGATTTACAGGTTTTCCTAGCTGCATACCAAGACATAATAATGACTATGGATATTGTTGTGATAGATGTTCTTGATTCATGGGGAATGCTCCTATCAAGAAAATGGGCATCACATCTAGGTGGTAGCCTTCAAATGGACTTATCATATGCCACCATCCCCATGCTTGATAATACCTTTGTCAGACTTGATCGAGAGTTAGAGAAAAGATATCATGTTGAAGATCGAAGGAAAGGCAACAATGAAATTATCTATAGATCATGCTAGACAGGAAGTGATGCAATGTTGACAAATTTTCTTCCCCCCTTAACAAAATAGATTCAAAACGAAGAAATTAGGCATAGCTCAAAAAGCTTGGGTACTTCAAATCTTCCATCGGAGCATTTTGAAGACAAAGCAGTAGGATTGACAGTAATTGCATCATCATCACCATCGCAACTAACCAAGAAGAAAAGAAAAAAACGAAAAAAGAAAAAAGATATAAAAAAGGAACCATTAGTTTTGAGCAGGATCAAGCCTCAACGCATCAATAGTCGAAAAAGGAAAAGGAAGAGGTTTCGTATATCTGATGGTCACAAATAGGTTAACATTGGGGCAAGTCATAGTCCCAAGATAGATAGAATTAGACAAGGCACATCAAAGAAAGAACCTATGGATTTGCCTGTGAGTAGGTAGGTTCTCAAGATGGATTTCACCGAAGACATCCGATGGCATGGGACACCTTTTTATATCATATTTCTAACCTTATCCCTTGTCATTTTTGTTTAATTATTTTTATTTCATGAATAAATTATCATCTATGCTCTTAGAATAAATCTCAATTTCTTCATTTCTGTACTTGATTTCATTTGATGATATTTTGAATGGATACTGTTGATATATGTCTTTTGTCGGTGGATGTAGATTCCAGGTTCTTGCACACTATCACTTCATATCTAGCATGAATCCCCATATGGAGCCAAATGTTGACCATAGGAGTGACACCTGATGATTATATGAAGATTCCACGCCCAAAGATGATCCAGGGGACACTTGTACCATCAGATATCATTAGTCAACAAAGTTTTTTTACTCTACTACTATCTTCTTATCATCTTTCTTGTACCCAGATTCCACCCCCTGTGGTGAATTGTAATAAGTGATACTAGTAATGATAGGTTTTTGAGTCTGTAACAGTCCTAAGACTCGATCAACAAATGAGTACACCTTGGAGTGTTTTTTTTATCTGGTTAATTATCCCTTCTTTTTTCAGAGGCAGATAATTTTCTGGGTTTTTTCACTCACTTTTTACCCCAAAGCCGGGGTGACGGTTTCAAGGTTGAGCCCTAACTCATCTTAGTATCTAGAGTCGATGTATATTACCATACTAGATCACACAACAAATTTCATGGAATTTGGCTAGGTCTAAGTAGGATTTTTTAATAATTAAAAATTTCCTGCAAAACGAGATTTTTTAATTATTTTCTATGTAATGATGTAAATAAGTGGCTTTAGAAAATGTTTTGGGGGGTGTGACTACTCGAAATTTATCCTCAAAGACCCAACATTATCTTAGGTCCCACTTTGGGGGTCAAAAAACGACTTATAATCCCTCAAAAGCCGATTTTCCTAATGACACTGGCAAAAATGAGGAAAAAATTCAAAAAATTCATTAATTAGAAAAAATTATAAATTTTTCCAAAGTCAAAGAAAGTCAAATAAGTGACAAGGCAATTTGAAGGGAAGTCAAAGTTGATGTGGCATCTATGTGGGACCCACCACATAAGGTACAAGTCAAACTCAAAGTCCCAAGTAAATAAAGTCAAAGAGGGCCCATGAATTTCCAATTCGTGAGGCAAAAGTGGAAGCACAAGAACTTATGTAAGGGATTTGATTTAATTCATTTAAGCCAAAGTATAAAGTGCAAAGTATAAGTGGATGGGGTAGACCCCACCTTACGCCTTGTGTACGCATAAGTTGGGAAATTTGCACATGTCGAATTAAAAGGCACACACTAGACTAATCTACGCATACAAGTCAATGCAACAACAAAGCATCTTAGCGTATGGCATGGATTTGATTGAGAGATTATTTGGGAGTATGTCTCCACTTAACTCCACACATGTACATAACTCTAATTCATTGCAACAAGCAACCAACTGATACAACAGATTGCACAATCACCTACAACTCCACGCAGCCAATAAAAGTTCAACACAGGTGTCAAAGAAATCAGCGTATGGAATGAAGGAATAAGTTCAGATTTGATTGTGAACATTGTGGAGTTTGTCTCCACATTTTACACATGTTACATTGCCCATTTACTTCATGATCCACACACATCATATCAACCTCTACGCTGGCAGCTATACACAGATTTGATTGCCAGCGTTGTGTTGATTTGGGGTAGCATCGGATGTGCTATAGCCGTGAAATTTGGTGGAGAGCTTAGGGCACATGAGATCTCCAATACCCAGAAAAGGTTTGGGCAGATTCTAAACAATTTAGGAGATATTAAAATAATTAATATTTTTAATGGAGTCCCTAAGTCTAAACTGAGGGAAATTAAAATATTAATGTGGATTAATATAAAACTGTGTTAGAATGTTCCAAAAGCCATGGATCAAGCCAGATCTAATCTTAGTCGTTGATTAGGGACTTAATCTCGGCCGTTGATATGTCAACGAGAAAAGTATAAGAGGAGGCTTGAGGGTCACTTGGAGAGTACACCAGATGATCAGACATTCTATTCTCTAGAGCGGGATTTGCTAAGCGAGATAGAATCAGTGATCGAAGTTGCAGCTGAGGGGCATTGAGTATAGAGAGACAAAGAGGCATAGATAGTGCCGGGAGATCAGCACAGGAGCCAGAGACAGTGACGCAGTAGCAGCCAGGGCTCACGAAGGGCCATGTAGAGACAGCTAGGAGTTGTGCAGTGCTTCAGAGAGGCTAGCATTGCTAACGCAGAGGGCCAGAAGGCTGACGCAAACCCATTCAGGGTGACGCAGGGCCAACGCTGGGCAGAGAGAGGCTGATGCAGTCCAGAAAGGCAGATGCTGGGGTTTTTGGGGCAGATTGGAGTTGAGGAGCTGTCAGAGGGTTTATCCAGGGTTTTAGTAGGGACATTTGTCTTAGATTGAGAGGTACTACTGCCAAGGGCATTCTCTGTTGGGTAAGCCGGATTTGGCACACAGATTGTACTCTGAAATTGCTTAATAAGAAAACCCTCAGATAGCTGCACCGGTTTTCCCGCGGTATGATGGTTTCTGTTTCCTTCAGTTGATGATATATAATATGTTGAGCATGCATTAGTGTTTATTTTCAGTATTTACATTGTAAATAACTTGTTAAGTAATGAAACAAGTAGGTAGGAATAAATCAGTAAAGTTCATGGAGGGTTTCTAACTAGTAGACTTAGAAACTACAACATGGTATTAGAGCATGGTTGCAGATCACAGGAGAACTGAGGACATCAGCCGAGCGGAGCAATAGCTGCAGAAAATAGTTGTCCCGAGTGACAAAAGCTGTTTCTAGTAGAGCAACAACAAGGGAATGGTGATGCAGTGCATGCGTTATCAAAGGTGAGCCAGGAAGAGGCAATGCAGAGGCTAAGGGAGGCAAAGGGAGACTCACGCAGAAGCTAGGAGGGCTGACGTAGTTCGTTGAGGAGACCGGGTTGCTGGTGCCGGGTTTGTGCAGAGCCTAGGAGCTCTCACCTTCAGGTTGCTGGGGTTTAGAAGGCTGTGCAAACATTGCAGAGTGGAGCTGGTGAGGTACTGTAGTCAGAACATTACCCGATAGGGCAAGACCAAGAGGAGGGAGTTGCTACCGAGGGATTCTAGCCGAGAAATTCGGATCAGTGGTGCGGTTGCACAGACGATCAGAGCAGGGGGCATCTCGACATCGGCAGAAGGATTTCCAGGAGAGAAATCAAGACTTAGAGGGAGTCACATCAAGAGCTTCCAAGAGGGAAGTAGAAGAGCATCATGGCACTACACGAAGTAAGAGACCAGGACAGGCTGGACGGAGCGTCAAACTTCGCGGTCTGGAAGGCCAAAATCTTATCCGTACTTGACAAAAATCGTGTCAAGCACTTCGCCTTGAAGACGATAGCTATCCCAGTCGACCCAGCTGAGAATGACAAGTATGAGGAGGCAATGGCAAGGGACAACAGCATCATCCTTGACGGGGTCAAGGACCATGTAGTACCACACATTGCCGAGAAGGAAACGACAAATGAAATGTGGGAGGCCCTAAAGAAATTGTAACAACATACTTTTGTGCAGAGAAGAATTTTACTAGAAAATCAGTTGAGGTCATATTAGATGAAGAAGGGAGAACCGATTGACACCTTCCTCGGAGGACTGAATGAGATCTGAGATCAGTTGACTGCTATAGAAGCCACGCCAGATCAGGAATTGATGGTGAGGACAGCCTGAATGCTATCTTAGAAGACTGGGAGGTATTTGTCCAGAGTATACTGGGCAGAGCGACACTTCCACCTTAGGATGAGATGTGGGCGGCTCTTTGCCAAGAAGAGATCAGACGGCAGTCAAAGGTGGGAAGCAACGGCAAGGGGATCAGAGTCAAGCAAGAGGAAAGCAAGAAAAGAAGAAGAAGAAGGATCTCTCCAAGATCAAGTGCTTCCACTGTGGGGAGCTGGGTCTTTATGCGATGTAGTGTCCAAGGATGAAGAGTAAGGGAGAGTCTTCCGAGACCAAGGCAGCGCCAACAAGGGCAGAGAAGGAAGTGGAGACAGACGATGACTGTGCCATGAGTGCACACGCACCACTTGAGCGGAAGTGGGGAGACATTGCGCTGTAGTTAGGCGGACTACAGGCGATGAGGGTCAGTATCCTCGAGGTACCCAGCCTCTTGGATTAGACCTTGCTATGGGAGCCCTGAAGAGGAGTAGCAGGACTGGCTGATGTGGGTAGAGATGGATGCAGATGGAGCAGCAGAGAGAGCTATAGTGCAGGAGTCCCGAGACAGCGCGAGGCTAGCAGGTTGCAGTAGTGCGAGAGGCATGGGAGTGTTGCACGAGTGCATGATGGCACAGAGGTGTGCAACGGTGCGAGATGCAAGGAGTTGTTGCCGCAGCGTAGAGGTCAAAGAGGGAGCACTTGTCAGCGACAAAGGGAGCTTTAGCATCAGGAGGGTCTCTAGCCCAACAGAGAGGTCAGAGTTGGGAGATCAGTTACTTACTTCTCAATAACTGAGTTGTAGTGCAACAGTGGGCAGCATGATGCAGCATGATGAGAGGAGTTGCAGTGCGGATGCAGTGTTGGGAGCTAGGACCAACAACAACACAGATGCAAAGGGAGCTGTCATACAGATGCAGCAGTGGCAGTGGCAGAACCATGGGCAACAGTATAGGATGCAGTAGTGCCTAGCATCCCTAGCATCAGCACAGGGACTGATGCCGGATGATCAGGGTGATACTCAGTGAGGAGTATTACTAGAGCACACTCCTCGCTAAGAGGGAGTGTTGATTTGGGGTAGCATCAGATGTGCTCTAGCCACGAAATTTAGTGGAGAGGTTAGGACACATGAGATCTCGAATACCCAGAAAGGGCTTGGGTAGATTCTAAACAGTTTAGGAGATATTAAAGTCCCTAAGTCTAAACTTAGGGAAATTAAAATATTAATGTGGATTAATATAAAACTGTGTTAGAATCGTCCAAAAAACATGGATCAAGCCAAATCTAATCTTAGCCGTTGATTAGGGACTTAGTCTCGACCGTTGATATGTCAACGAGAAAAGTATAAGAGGAGGCTTAAAGGTGACTTGGAGAGTACACCAGATGATCAGTCATTCTATTCTCTAGAGTGGGGTTTGCTAAGAGAGATAGAATCAATGATCGGAGTTGCAGCTGAGGGGCATTGAGTAAAGAGAGATAGAGAGGTAGAGATAGTGCCGAGAGATCAGCGCAGGAGCTAGAGAGAGTGACGCAGTAGTAGCCAGGGCTCATGGAGGGCCACGCAGAGGCAGCTAGGCGCTGCGCAATGCTTCAGAGAGGCTAGCGTTGCTGACGCAGAGGGCTAGAAGGCTGACACAGGGCCTCCTGAGGTTGACACAGACCCATTTGGGGTGACGCAGGGCCAACGCTAGGTAGAGAGAGGCTGATGCAGTCTAGAAAGGCAGACGTTGGGGTTTCTGGGGCAGATTGGAGCTGAGGGGCTGCTAGAGGGTTTATACGGGGTTTCAGCTAGGACATTTGTCTCAGACTGAGAGGTACTACTGCCATGGGCATTCTCTATTGGGTAAGACGGATTTGGCACCCAGATTGTACTCTGAAATTGCTTAATTAGAAAACCTTCAGAAAGCTGCACCGATTTTCCCGCATTGGGTTTTTCTGGGGACATTGGTCCAAAAATAATGGTGTCATTTGGTGTGATTGTTTCTGTTTCCTTCAGTTGATGATCTGTAATATGTTGAGCATGCAGTAGTGTTTGTTTTCAGTATTTACAATGTAAATAACTTGTTAAGTAACGGAACAAGTTGGTAGGAATAAATCAGTAAAGTGCATGGAGGGTTTCTAACTGGTAGACTTAGAAACTACAACACGTTGGTATTTGGTTGTAGATGTGTCAAATCACAGGTTTTAGTTGGAGATTTGTGTGGGAGTTTGTCTCCTATTTACTTCAGTCATATATGTACTTGCCAAGCATCTCTCACACTCATCAACAGTTAATAAATATGGACAGTCAAAGAAAGATGTACACTGTCCATTTTTGATGCCACGTACAACAGTTTGGAAACACATGGGACAATTATCTTTGCCACATGTAGCTTGACTTCACATTGGGATTGACAATTATGTGCCACTTGTTTGATGGATTGGTCATTGGGATTGACTCCCATTTGCCTATTTAAATGAGCTTTGGCTCTCATATTGTATATTGTTACTAGCTATTGTGCTTGCAGAAGCGCTGTTGCCTTGTACACTTTCAGAAATATCAATAAAGACTTTGGGGTTTCATTCATGAGGTGTTCCTCCTTTTCGAGTGTGATGAATTGTTGATCATATGCTCTTGTGGATTTGTTAATATAGAGCTATCTTGCATTGACATTTGATTTAGAATTATGCCCTAGGTATAGAATGCTCTAGTTGGTTTCAAATAAATCTCTAGAGTTTCTTATCATTGTTTATTGCTAAATCTATATGGAACTAATTATTGATTGAAGTTTTGTAGAGGGAACATCTTGTTGGGATCAAAGAAGTAAGCGTTGGGGGAAGTCTTTGGAGAGACCAACTCACTCTTGATACATTCTCAAAGGAGCTCTCTTTTGTTTTTTGAGCCTTCATAGTCTTATCTTACAAAGTGGTTTTGCAGGGATTTGGGGACATATCTTGTACACAAGCCAAGTCAATTTTATTTAAATCATTTATCTCAAACTCTTGTGCTCATATTGATTTTATTTTTCTATTGAAGAGCATGTTGAAAATTAGGCAAGGATAGGGGTCTTGCTCTAATTCCTTGGTCTAATTTTGTAGAATATTTTTAGATATGATTTGCTAATAGTTCTCCTATTTTCCACAAATTTTGAGGGATGGCTTTGCAGAGAAAAATCAGAGTTTTTTTCGACACACTTTGCTCATCGTTGCTGGCAGTATTGAGGGATTGCATGTTTGGAAACTACTAACACTTGTTGCAGACCCTTAGTGCTGATTTTGGAGCTATTGAAGACTGATTTTTCTGCTGGCCGTGAGCTAACAAGGGGCAGCCTTCATCTCTGCTGGGCCTTGGGCATTTGGAAGAAACTTTCACCTTGTTTCCCTTGCATAAGGGCTACCATATATTTCTGTTGAAGGGAAGATCATTCACTGTCCCAAAATTTTGTCATAACAGCCAACAAATCTGCCCTTTTCTCTTCCTTTGTTGGAAGATTTCATCATCTCAAGAGGTTAGATTTCCAAGACATTATTTTGAGGAATTTCTTTTGTATTCCATTGCCAAAGTTTTGTGAAATCCTGTAATCACTTTCTCAAGAAAGGAGGTCTAGTCTTCACGCTTCAAGCAATTATTGTGAAGACTCTCCTTGAAGTTTAGTTGAGGACTTTGAAGGGCCCTCTTCTCATTGTAATATTCATAAAATATATAATTTGTTTGGGGGAGCTTGGGATTTCTCCCATGGTATCCTATCTCCCCATTTAGAGGGAGGCTTCTCTTGGGTGGATTGACTTTGTATGGTTTAAACTTTCACACTCCATTCATTTGCATGGATCTTTAATGTTCTAAATTGCTCAACACTCACATTAATTCTTGGGATTAACATATTTTTCTCATTTTCGTCTATTTACTTGACAAAGTGATTCATAAGTTATTTTGGAGTATGTTTATTTGGAAGCAATATTGCAATTTCACATTTGGTTACTTGCTTTCAAGCATTTTTTGAAGCATACAACTCGATTTAAATTTCTTGTCAAGTATCATTTAGATAATTCCATTCTAATTTTCTTTAACTTGTTAATACAAGTTATTGTAAGCATTGTCATTTTACATCTACTCAAGCATCTTGTCATATCTACATCACAACTTAACTTTACTTGCAAATGCAATTCTCGTATTTATGTTGTCTTGGATTTATTTGAGTCTTATATGCAAATATCATTTTTATTTCAAGAAGCATTTATTTTATTATGCAAGTATTGTGAATTCCTTTATTTTTTGCAACTATTAACTTTTCTTGTACTTGGAATATTCTCGTTGGTGCAACACTATTTCAAGTTACTTCATGTATTTGCTACTTTGATGATCATTTAGCTCATAAGTAATTAATGTTATTATCTTTTTACTTGAGGATTTTCTTCCAAGTGCCATTTTCTTTATAGTCGCAAGTGATATCTAATGCTCATCTTGATCTAATATTGACTTGTTTTGCCGCATTACTTGTTTGTTTCTTTTGAGCAAGTGTTTATTTTGAGGCAGTTATTAAGGCACTGGTTTTACATGCTTATCTTCAAATTATGTTGTTGATGATTATTGAGAATATATTTTATTTCATATCTTGTATTTCCCATCATACTTGTTGAACTTGTTCATACTCTTGAAGTAATGCAATTGACTTTAGTATCTTCTTGAAACTCATATCATATAACTTTTCATTGGGGACCACCCCCCTTAGTTAACCTAGGAGATAACTCAAACAGAGAGAGTCGGGATTAGTGTGACAACCCCTTCTCTGAGTTCCCTGCCACTAACCACACCTTGTGGGGTTGAAGACTTTTCTCACTAACTTGTAGGTAGGTGTAGGTGGCAGGTGATAACAAGTCTTAGTGTCTAGAGTCATTGTATATTACCATACTAGATCACTCGTAAAATTTCGTGGAATTTGATTAGGTCTAGGGGTCAATTTCTTAATTTTTTAAATTTCCGGCAGGGCAGAAATTTGAATAAAATCTGAATGTTAAATGTAATAAGTGATGTCTAGAGAATTTGTATTGGGTATGTGTGCTCAAAATTACACCTCTCACCCTCAACGTTCTACTATGACACACTTTGACGGGTAAAAAAGAAGTTCTAGAGCCTCAAAGCTCACTTTTCGTAAGTTTTGTGGAAATTGTTGCAATAAATGAGTCCAACAATTAAATGAGAGGAGAAATTAAATATCTACGCATGCTCAAATGATGTGGAAATGAGGTGGAAATTCATCTAAAAGTTAAAGTTGAGTTACCAAGTGATGTGGACTCCACATAAGCCACACATCAAACAAATCGATCTTTTGTGGAGAAGACAATGAGTTCCAGTGACAAGATCCACGATTTGAGGAAGTTAACTCGAGCTTCAAGTAGATATCATGAGTTGACTTGAGATTGGATTAGAGTTTACTTGAGTCAGAGGAGAGTGGTCTCCTATCACTCCACTTCACTCTCCCAGATGTCCTCTCATCTAATTCGAGCTCCCTCATCAATGATTGCGTGGGCCTCTAAGGAAGAAAGCGACTTGCCACTTGAGAAATTTGAATTTGCATGAAGGAGCATTGGGATTGTCACCTATTTGTCTTGGGATTTTTACCATTTGCCTTGGGATTGACTCCCAAGCTTCTATATAATAGAGCTATGGGCTCTCCTACATGTAATCATTGTTACTAGCTATTGTGCTTGTTGAACATCTTGTTGGGTTGAAAGAATCAAACATGAGGGGAAGTCTTTGGAGAGACCAACCCACTCTTGATACATTATCAAAAGAGCTCTCATTTGTCCTTTGAACCTTCATAGTCCTATCTTACAAAATGGTTTTGCAAGGGTTTTGAGACATAACTTGTACACGAGCTAAGTACTTTTAAATTTAAACCACTTTTATTAAATATTATGCTCACATTGATCTAATTTTGCTATTGAAGAGTATTTTCCAAGACTAGGCAAGTGAACCCCATCACTTTATTTCGTTTTTTTGTATATTAATTTGTAATATATTTTGTTTATTTCTCATGCTCTCTCTACACTAATATTTTTCTTGTTTTGCAGCCCATAATTTAGGTGATTTGATAACTCATTTGGAGCATATTTTTGAGGGACATTTTCTACAAACTCATAACAAGTGTTTGAACTTTGCAAGCTCCATTGGCGCATGTTCGGATCATTTCCCTAGCAGGCCATGAGCATTTGGAGTCCCCCATTTTCTGCAAGGCCGAGTTCATTTGAGAGCTACACATAAAGCTAGGCTGTGGGCCTCTTAAGACTAATTTTCCCCTGGTAATTTTCAAATTTCAAGGAGGTCTCATTAGCTACTTTGGTTGCCAAATTTTCACATTGCACTAGGAGAATCTAGCTCCTATAGTTCCGATTTTGTAAAAGTTTCTCCTTCATCTTTTGGGCAGCGTTTTAAGGCCTTCTCCTCATTGTAATACCTCTAATAAAATAATCTTCTTAGGCTTGAGGGAGCTTGGGATTCATCCCATGGTATCCCTCCTTCTCATTTAGAAGGAGGACTCTTGTGGGTAGATTGATTTGCATTCTTAACTTTCACAATTTAGTTTCTCTTGCATGCACTTTCCATTTGCTAATACTCATTCACACGTGGTAGATTTAGGGAATTAACACAATCTCAATGCTCCATTTCATTTACTAAATTAAGTTTGCTACATTTTGACTTGAGCTTTGCATCCTTCATTTCATTGTTGCTTTGAGATATAGGGTAACACTTTACTTTGAGAAAATCTTTCTTTACATGCAAACACTTTACATTGTTGACAAGCTTTGATTTAGTTTTTTAATTCATTTCCATTAAGCTTGGTAAATTGTTTCATGACTACTTGAGTACATGCTTTATTTTTGTCAACTTTTGCTACATTGTTACTTTGAGTGTTGTTGATATTTCCTTGGAGCATTATATTGTCATTGTCTACTTGAAGCAATTTATTTTTCAAGCAACTTGCATCATTTTATTTTACTTGTTCACAATAAGCGACCATTTTTTTTACTTTGAAGTCATTGGTGCAATTTTACTTTGGGCATTTCCTCATTTATTGAAGCATTGCCATCAAGATTTCATATTTGGAGAGCAAGTAACTTACATGCATCTCACTTAGGCACATTTTATTGCTAATTGGCACTCTAAAATTAACCTCCAACTTAAGTTGTTGTATAGACTTTATGGAATCTCCACCCCTATTGTCTCTTCATTGTGAGATCTGGATTTCCGAGCGAGGATGAGGTCTGGGGACCAGAGTTCAATTGAAACTTTGCTTTAGAATACAACTAATAAAATAAACCAAGAGCATCTCTACATCACATTTTCACTTTACTTGCAATACAACTCTCCTATGTATGCTATCTTGAATTTATTTGAGTTTTATTTGCAAATATTATCTTTTTCTCAAGAAGCATTTGCTTTATATTGCAAGTATTTGGATCTTTTACTTTTGCAACTATTTGCTTTCTTGTACTTGGAATATCCTTCGTTGGTGCAACTCTATTTTCAGGTTATTTCGTATACTTGTTGCTTTGATGGTTATTTAGCTCATGAGTAATTGATGTCATTATCTTGTCATTTGAGCATTTACTTTCAAGTACTATTTCCTTTATAGTTGCAATTGATGTTTATATGCTCATCTTGGTCTAACATTTGATTTTGTAAGATTGTCTATCATTGTATCTTGATTTTCATTTTGAGCAAGCAATTGTCATTTTCTTTGAGGCACTGGTCTATACTTTGAATACATTATTGAATAATGCTCATATATTATATGCTTGTTAACATCTTGGAGTCAAGTTATTTTGATAAGCATCTCCCTCTAACTTTAGTCTCCTAGAAATTCACTTTTCCTTTATTAACTTTCCATTAGGGACCACCCCCCTTAGCTTTAACTAGGAGAGAGCTTAAACGGAGAGAGTTGGGAATAGGTGACAACCCCATTTCTTAGTTTTGCCACTAAGCCACACCTTGTGGGGTTAAGGAGTTTTTCTCACGAACTTAGGTGTGTGTCCAATGTGACAACAACTGTTCCCTTGGGAAAAATATAGTAAATAACAAAGATGAACTTAAAACAACTGAAATATGTAGGGAATAACAACAGGAGGAAAATAGACAGATAAGAGCAGCAAAATCACTAAGCCATTTTATTATATCATGAAAAATGAGTACATCAAAGAAGTGATGATGGAATATATGATTGCTAAGCAAGCATAGCAAAACTCAGAAATATCTATCTGACCGAGTTAGTGTATGACTTTGATATATGACATGCACGACTTGACAAATGATTTTCTGCTGACTACTAGATGTAATTGACGATGACTAGCCTAAATATTGCCTGGATCAACCTAAAACTCCATTGGCGGACTCCTCTCCAAAAACCCAGAAGAAGCCAGTAGAACCTAGAAAGGGTTTGGCCTGAAACCTAAGAGTGGGAAACCCCTCCAACTGGTGTGAATCTCTGCAAAATTCAACTGCTGGAAATGTTCCCCAACTCACTAGCTGAAAACTCCACAATCCCCCAATAACTTTTTGCAAAATGCTCCCAATCTCTAGCTCCAAGGAGATCCCAATTTGCTCAACAAAATAGGCTGCGTAGGCTTCCTCTAGTGAGACCCATGCACTGCCAGGAAGAGAGCAGTTCGACCCTCAAAGATGGTCCAATCTGTTGCTAAAATCTCCTCTAAAATTCCGGCTTCTAGATGATAAAGCAATTCGTGGAAAATCTCCTCCACAAATTCCTCTGCAAAATTTGCGCATGGCCAATTGACTGCTGCCCCACTCCCAGGAAATGCACACTACTAGCAACTAACTAAATTGAAGCTTAAGTGAAGCCCTATGATGGACCCCTATGATTTTCTAGCTAGGGAGACACTCGAAGTTCTCTGGAACTGGATTGGACTCTGCTTGAAATCCTTGTGCTCAATGTCACTCCAAACCCTTACACTAAATAACTCACGAGATCCATTTATAAAATCAAAATTGGTAAGAATGAAGTCCCCTTCCCTTTTCTCCCCCTTATATAATTTCTCTTCATCTTTTCCCCTCGTTTTTTTTTTATTTCTTAAGTGAATGTTGTCGCCTGGATTGTATAGGCACCGCGACAGCTCTCAAGACGGGGGCTGTCACTCTGATCCCCGTCCACTCTGTTCTAGCTGTCTCCCAACAACAGGCTATGGGGGGGTAGTCCCTATGGAATGAGATGAAGGAAAACAATGTGGAAACAAACTTGTTTGGGAGACACAGATGAGTGGCCTAGCCACTTAGTTGAAATTGAGCAAGATTATTAGTTAGATTGGATTTTAAAGTATGAGACTAGTGCCTTAATGGAGTCACAAATTATTGCTTATAGTAAATTGGAACCAAATGACCGGATGGACACCCGCTGCTTGAGATGATTAACTAACCTAAATGATATGCGAGTCTTATGACCCATATGTGATGCAATGATCTTGGTTATTTTTAATTATATGCCTAATCTAAATGTGACCTTCCCTTAACTATTTTGAAGCTGGGCTCCAAGGTAGGTTGTGGGAAGAAGACCAACAAGAAGTAGGCTAAGGCCTGATTAATGATATCTTTTGTTGTGTTTCTATCACCCGGTGCCTCTGGCGTTGCAAACACTGTGGCTCTGACGGCTACAAGGTCACCGTGTTAACCACCAAAGAGTTACCGAGGCCCCTCAAGCTAGATGAGAAGGGTTGCCTTATATTTCTATCAACCTAGCTTATGCTAGGAGGTAAATTATTAATGCAATCTAGACTTTGTATGCTTGATGCAAGATGATGAGCGAAAATTATCTTGGGTTAAGATTGTTCACGTTTCTTATTGTGGATTATTTTAAAGCAAGGGTACTTAACACTATTAAAATACAATCTTAAGCAAGATAGATGTTGAAAGATATAAGTGCGAACTTCAAGAAATTTGCACAAGATGCTTAACCAATTAAATCAATTTATTCACTTAACAATCACAACTACCAAAGATATGAAACAAGATTATACGTGATGTTAGTGCTGAATGACAAAGAGACGTGAAACTTAAATTCTCAATAAAAAACAATGTTATCACTTTCACAATGCAAATGCTAGGAACAAAATACGAAGACACTTAAGTACTTTTATCATTTTATGTTCCTATGATCTCTTAATGAGTAGCAAGTGACTATTATGACAACAGTAAACAAGTTATGACAGCGGCAAGTAAATGTCAATTCAATAATGCCTATGCTTACTCAATGCTGCAAAATGTGCCCAATTGCCAAGTAAACTTAGTTAAGTGAAAAATCAGATGTATTAGTCCTTTTAGAATGTATTCTTCAGTAAATTTTCAAATCTGAAATGTGTATTACAATAGTAGATTAACCAACAAATCAACAAGCAAATGATATCAACACCAATACCCAAAATGCCCAAAAATAGTAAAAATTCACCAAACTTGAAAATCAAATTTTAGGGATTTTAGAGGATATGACTCAAAAAAATTCAAGTCTGGTAAGTTTATTACAGCAGTGAAATAGTGACAGATCAAAAAGCTAATCAAGCCTAAGACGATGCTCAATATATCCAAAAATAACAAAATTTTGCTGGAAACTGAAAATTCAAAGTTTGAGCCTTCTTTAAGTATGATATTCAGAAATCTTGCAAAACCACCAAGTATTTAGCCTTAAAAAATTTCAGATAAGGGTTAGGGTAAATTAGGGCAAAAAGGGCCAAGAAGAGGCAAAACAAGACTAAGGAAAGCCAATTCTTGGGGATAAAAGGGCTAGAATGATAGATTAAGGGTCAAAGATGAAGGAGAAGGCCACAAAGAGCCAATGCTACGCCTAAATAAGGCTAGCGTTGGGGAGGATAAGGGCCTAAAGACCTAGAAGAAAGCCCTAGGCCCTATAGCCTAGGGTTTCAAGGCCACAAAGGCCTGCCGCAAGCCCTGCAAATTTTTCAAGATGCTAGATCTTACCTTCAAAGGCCTAGATTTAGCTCTTCTTCCACTTGATCCCTTGATCTGACTTGCAAAAAATGAAAATAAGAACACCCAACCCCAAATATATACAAAATAAATCTAAAAACCCCAACCCAATTTAGAAAAATAATTTACAATAAAAACTACAAAATTATTTTACAAATTATACAAGGGTTTTCTTGTAGCGACTACAGCCACCCTCCAAAATTTTGGCCTGCACCCAATTCTGGAGCCTGCCTTGAGAGTTTCACTTGATGACTGCACACACTCGGGTTCACTCCGTGAGCTCGTGTGAGTCTTCACATCCACCTTGCTTGTTCATTTCACCTAAGATTTTGCATGTTGATGTCAAAGTCATGCTTGTGACCATGTTCTGGTCATGCTCCAAGTCTTCGCTTCGTGTGTACTCGTTGTGTTCGCTATGAAAACATTTGTCACACTCACACACGGAGTCACATTCATTGTCACACAAGCGTCGTCATGGTCGATCAACGATCAATCACAAGTGTCGCGCTTGTTGCTCACACCGTCGGTCAATCATGTTGAGCATGTGTGTCTGGATGGTTTGAGTCGTCTCGTCGTCAAGTCATGTGGGTGTGTGTTTGTAAGATCACATTTGCATCTTTCACTCGTTCACACACTTGGTCATTTCGCTGAAGTTCCGACGACCCGTCTCCCCTCCAACAGCCGGACAATCACCCTGCTATCGACTCTATCGACTGTCACCCAAAAATATGCAGAAGCACCAAGCAAGTCATTTCAAGTTGCGTTGCCCACAAGCAATTCAAACAACTTTCATGCTGGTCACCCGAAGAGTTGGACCCGACAGCCACCCCGGGACTGACTCCCCTAAAAAATTGTGCAGAGGCTGCTGACCTTGCCCGCTCTGTTGACTGAGGAAATTGCGTAGACAGGTTGGACAGACACCTAGTGCCCGTCCCTGTCTCCTTCAGAAAATTGCGCAATTTTCTAGCCAGTCCTCCTGACAGTTGACCCACTGCTCACCTAGAAAATTGCACAGTTTTCATGAGCAAGCCCTCTTCTGCCCAGTAGTTCGCTCGGCTCATAAATTGCACAGAGGTGATCAGTAGGCCGACCTCCCAGCATCAGCACAGTTTTTCTTGCCAGCAACTCCTAGGAGCAGACTGCCAGACGGACGAGCAAACACGCAAGATGTGCTCATGGATGGTCCAATGGGTGAACGTGCACCTTTTGCGAACAGACGAACCTGTCAAGCCTTCCAACATACAAACAAGGAGCAACGTGCAAAAGCAACATCAAGCGAACCAACGACCATCAAAGACCCCGCACACTTTGCCATGTGGAGGTGAAGCTGACACCATGGGGACATCCATCACTTAGCAACATTGCAGCTCGACATGCACACCAACAACAGCACGAATGTACCAGCATTGTCATGTCGAGTCTTGTCATGAGTCATGTCGTACACATCTCTGCCCTGGGCCACACTCTCAATCAATGTAATGTAATGTGGAAGTCCAAGAGACCCCCTTGTTGTATGAAGAGTCATGTAAAGTCGAAAAGTCATGGAAGTCAAATAGTCATGAGGGTAGTCCAACAACCACAAGGGGTCAGTTTTACCCTTGGCTATAAATACTCCCTCTTTTGTACATGCAAAGGACTTTTCACCTCAGCTCTTCTTACATAGCCAAGAGAGTTTGTTATCTTTTCTTTGAGGAGTAAGCAGTGGCTCCAACGCCGCTCACACGGGGTTAGTGATGTATGGTGTAACAATGTGTCTTGGAACTTTCGTTTCATTCCGAAGCCTGCTAACAGGCCAGCACGTTTTCACACGTATTGTATCTGTTGTAAGACTAATCTTTAACACTTGTAATGCATGTTGCTTGGAACTGTGCTTAACACTTGAACTAATTCACTTGTTGTAATACACATATGTTAATGGAAATGTGTTGTATATGCTGTTAACGCTGTCTCGCCCGTGTAGACTACTCTCCCGGACATCAGATAGACCTTTCACGTAAAACTTGCTATAACAACCGTTGCACTCATGTGGACTAATCCGCTGAGTGTTATACGTGTTATCTTCCCTTGTGTGTTGTGACTGCCGCATCCGTGTGGACAGTTCCGCCGGAAGCTATGCATGCCCTGTTGAAGTTTCTAAGTCTAACTGTTAGAAACCCTTCATGTACTTTACTAATTTATTCCTACCTACTTGTTCTATTAACAAGTTATTTACCATGTAAACACTGGAAATAAATACAAGTACATGCTCAACACATTACAGATCATCAACTGAAGGAAACAGAAACAAGCACACAAGTGATGCCGTTGTTTTTGGACTAATGTCCCCGGAAAAACCCAATGCGGGAAAATTGGTGCAGCTATCTAAGGGTTTTATTTATTAAGCAGTTTCAGAATACAATTTAGGTGCCAAATCCGGCTCACCCAACAGTGAAAAATCTCGGCAGTAGTAACTCTCTACTCGGAAGCATATATTGCGGCTGAAACCCCGGATAAACACTCCAGCAGTTCCACAACTCCAATTTGCCCCACGAAACCCTAGTGTTAGCCTCTAGGGACTGCGTCAGCTCTCTCTGGCCCAACGTTAGCCCAACATCACTCTAGCTTGGCTTGTGTTAGCCTCTGGAGGCACTGCGTCAGTCCTTTGGCACTCTGCGTCACCCACGCTGGCCCTTTGAGACACTACGCAGCTCCTGGCTGCGTCTGCGTTAGCCCTGGCTAGCTCTACGTGGACCCTTGGCTGGTTCTGCGTCCCTCTCTCCGACCACTGTGCTGATCCTCCTAGTGCTATCTCTACCTCTGCTTCTGTATTCGCTGCCCCTCAGTTGCAACTTTGATCACTCTTTCAACTTTCTCAGCAAACCCAGCCCCAGAAAGTCGAAATCTTGATCTCTTGGTGTGTTCTCCAAGTGACCCTCAAGCCTCCTCTTATACTTTTCTCGTTGACAATTCAACGGCTAAGATTAACTCTGGCATGATCCATGACTTTTGGACCCTTCTAACACAGTTTTATATTAATTCACATTAATTTATTTTCCCTAAGTTTAAACTTAGGGACTCCATTAAAAATATTAATTATTTTAATATCTCCCAAATTGTTTAGAATCTGCTCAAACCATTTCTGGGTATTGGAGATCTCATGTGCTTTAGCCTCTCAACCAATTTTCGTGGCTAGAGCACATTTGATGCTACCCCAAATCAACATGTCTTGTTGTGTTGTGTGTTCCTAGTAGAGTTGGGACTTCTCCCAACCGACTTGGGGCTCACTCTAACCCTCTTTCCCTCTACAGTGAAAGAACCATTTACACAAGTAACACTTACACTCACGAGGCACGCGAACCTCACTTCTCGAAGACAAAGCAGACCACTCCCCTGTGCTGACAAGCAAGAGTTGAGACAGATCTTTAAGATAATGGCAATCGGGCCATCATACTGGATGGGACTTCCACACAAAAAGGTGTGAGGTCTAGTTGGGACTTCATATTGGGGTGATCCTCTGAATGTTGGCGGGTCCAGCACCGTCAACATTTCTGGCGCTAGAAGGAGGGAAGCCAGTTGTATATGGCTGAATGTCCTCTCACACTCATTCATCAACCATTTGGTCAAGGCAGTAACTCACACTCCCTCTCACCTACGCGCGACTCTACAGTTGGTTACTCCTCACCTCCCAGGACTGAACATGAAATTCCATATCACCACCTTCACTCCATCCATCCCATCACTCGCCAGTTCGCAAAAGCAGTCAGACTAATCCCAGGCATACAACATCTTCCATACGCATCAAGAAAGCCAAAAGCCACTCCTACAGGGGTTGTTGTATCATCAGTGGAAGAAGCAGTCCTTGCCACACTTGAAGGTCTGGTAGAAGCTATTGAAGATAGAGAGGAACCTCCGGTCTTCTGGCAAGGCAAATGAGACACCCTTGTGATCTTGGGATCAGACTCCGGTACAGGAGGCGGAGGGGAAGGCAGCGGAGGAGGCAGAGGTGGAGACAAACCAACGGACTTAGAGCCGGAACTGTCAGATTCTGAAAGAGAGGAAGAGGACGAAGAAGAAGAAGAGATGGCTGACCCAAATCTGGAATGGATGACTCAGGGACCGTTGGCTCTCCTGGCTGTTTTGCACAAGATGCCGAAGCAAACGGAGAGAATGAACATCAAGTTCAACCCTGACAGCACGTTGAAGGTAGAAGATCATTTGGACAACTTCTACCTGCAACTGCAAACCCTTGAGGTACGACATGACGACGTAGCTTGTAGATTGTTCCCATGTACCTTGGACGATCGCGTAGCTGCATGGTATCATAGCCTTCCACCAAACTCCATACAGAACTAGGGTGCATTCAAACGCATGTTCCTTGAAAATTTTGCTGATGACAAGACCCCAGCTATGTTACTGAAAGAATTGGGTAGCCTGAAGATGGAGGGGAAAGAAAAGGTAAAAGACTTCAACCAGAGGTTTACACGCATATTGAACAAATTTGCGGCGGACACCAAACCTCATGACTCCATCACTGTTGATTACTACACGTCCACACTGCTGACCAACATTGCGCAGTTCGTCAAGTAAGCTGCGAAACCAACACTCTTGGAAAACTGCGAAGAGGCTATTGTTGTCGAAAAAGACCTGCGCGCGATTAGAGTCATCAAGGATGATGAACCAACAAAGGAATCTAGAGACGCGAGCAGGAAGTCCCAAGCGATGGCGAGCAAGGGTAGAGACAAGGAAGCAAATGATATTGAAACCCTCACTCGCCTCGTCAAGAACTTAACAACGGAAGTGTTCGAGCTTAAACAATGGAAAACAGACACATCTGCAAGCAACCATCCACCTAGACAGAGATAGGGAAGCAACTCATCAGGCAACAACTGGTCTGCTCAAAAAACTGCGTAAAGCTCTGTGTTCAATGTCGATCAGTGCGCAGATCCTGAGTTCTGTTCGTTCCATGAAGAACATCACCTCGAGAACTTCTGTTCGGACTAGAAGCGAGTCGCAAACTCGGTATACAATCATACACTCGATGCAGAGAGCAGTATGCAGGAGCAGCCGAATGACAGAGATAATGACGAAGGTATTGCACCTGATGAAGCATCAAGTTCTGGGCATGTGGTGAATGCATATCAGTGCTCGCAAGCAATGCAAAGACAAACACCGAGAACAACCCCCAAGACAAAATGACTGTTACAATCTTAGGAGTAAAGGGGCTCCCCTTATGCTTGGGGAAGTACAAGAAAAGATGAGACTGCTGATGAGGAAGGCTGATCCACTGGCCGCCCCAAAGCAGAAAACACAAAACAAGTCTAGGAAGACAGTGGCGGGCAAGAGTACCTCCATGAGCAGCAAACTGCAGAACACTCCGCCGAACAATGCAAACATCAGTCTTGCCCTGGACACCTCGGTGAGTATTCCACCTCTGGACTACAACATTGTAGATGACATGAAGAAAACTCGAGCGAACATCAGTTTGTTCGAGTTAGCTAAGATCCAGAGTCAGCGAGACATCCTGCTGCGCGCATTGGGACAGACAACAATGGACAACGCAACCTCTACTAGCAAGGGAGCAAGCACACCTCCCGGATCACTTTCTACTGTGCTCAACACACTTCGGATGGAAGAAGCAAACTCAGGTTGCCCTCCATTCTTGCTATCATTTGAAATTTTTAACTGCAATGTTCACAATTGCTTGGTTGATTCTGGCGCGACAGCCAACGTCATGCCACTCTCCATTACGAAAAAGATCAATGCACAATGGAGCGAGACATCCACATGGATCATCCAACTTGATCGAACATCGGTACCAGCCATTGGTGAACTGCAAGACGTGATCATCTGACTATCTCATGATGGTCGAGTCCACCAATGCATCAACATAGTTGTTGTGGACATACCGGAAGCATACAGTCTACTACTCAGCAGAGACTGGTCCAGCAAGCTGGACGAATATTTTGCTACAGACTGGTCGCACATGTGGCTTCCATACAAGGGCAAATGCAACCAAATTCAGGTAGTGTCCGAGAGGTATATGAAGCACAATGTCACTCCTCTTAACGACGAGAATGAACCGTTGGCCTTCACAGAACTCATGTTTGGCAATTGCCTCCTAGAAACAACATTGGAGTGTTATCCTGCACGGCCAACTCCAACCCCACCAGACACGCAGTTGGTACTCCTTCCTTACACAACTGATGGTAATGAAACATGTATAGTGCATTGTACCAATAGTAGTAGTAGAAACAGTACTAGCATGTCAAACGGTTCGTGTACAAACAAGCTGTGGGCCATGGATTTTGACGAATTAAAGACACATGATAGCTCAAGGACTGGGTATATCTCAATCGCCTAAAACAACAGGAATTGCATGATTTCAAGCTGCTTGATGTTCGAGTGCATAAACAACGTTGCTGAGTATGAAGCACTTGTGTTGGGATTACAAAGGACCTTCAGCCTCAACTTGGTCGCACTCAAAGTGATACTACACCCTGCGAACAATGTTGATGCTTTCAAGGACACAACAATTGATGAAGGCAAGCATGAGTAGCCCCTGAAAACTACAACTGAGGGCAAGAAAGGCAACCCCATTCCCAAGGGTGGGGTTTCTCTCAACAAGCTCTATGGTTTGTAGAATTTCTGTCAAGGGCCCAAAAACAACAGAACCCATAGATCCACCACTACGAACGAACAGAGCAACCTGGGAACCAATCACGATCCAAAGGTAGTCAGTCTCGGTGCAAACTGCACACCACAACAACGACAAGCCTTTGTCCGCTTGATTAAATAGTACCAAGATGTGTCCACATGGGCATATGATTACCTGAGTACATACGACACTCGAATAATCCAACACGGTATTCCAAGCAAAGGAAGAGCCAAGCCATTGCAGCAAAAGATGGGTAAAACACATATGTCGCTTGAACCCCTTATACATAAAGAATTGACTAAGTTGTTGGATGTTTGGATTACTTACAAAGTTCGTCACCATACATGGGTTTCTAATTTAAGTTATGTACGTAAGAAATCCGGGGAAATTCACTTATGCATTGATTTCAGAAACTTGAACCGTTCGCGGAATAAAAACAACTACCCCGTGCCATCATCAGAGTGTATGTTGCATGCCATATCTGAAGCAATAGTGTTGTCTTCACCTAAAGGTCTTTCAGGATACCACCATGTTCCAATAGCGGAACCTGATAGTTTCATACTGGTCCACAAGAAGCTTGGTCCACACACTTATCGTCTGCAATCACTTGATGGGAGGATTGACAACCTTCCTGTCAACAGCCAAGATCTCAAGCATTACTTCCAGTAGGCCAAGCCGCGCCCCGTGCCATGTGCATAGTCTGCTCGTTGTTTGTTGTTTCATTTTGTTTTCCTTGCTTACTATCTTTGTTTTTATTTGGTTTGCTTCACTTGCTATTTTTGTTTACGTTTTGTTTTGTTTGTTTGATACATTACTATTTTTGTTTCTGGAAATAAGTGTTGCCAACTACTACGTTCTAGCTTTTGAATAGAGTATGCGGCTGAGATTTGAAGAGACTTGTGACACTGCAGCACTTGGCCAGTGTTGTGTCCGTCTTCTCTGTGCTTGGTTATAACCTTCAGCTGATGAAGTCTTGACGGAAAATACGAGCCATCTGCAAGGGAAGTTTTGGTCCAACCATGAACCTGTGTCCACACTGGGAAGCCTCATGCATGTACTCAACCTTTTGCTATGTGTGTTCAAGCTCATCCAACTAGTAGAAACGGAAAAGGGGAAAATCTAAACGAGCAAACCTATGTTAGAGGTCTTACATGCTTCTTTGAAGGAACAACCTCTTCTGCTCTCAATAAGTTGGGATCCCTCTTCCGCCGCAAAAACAAATAAGTGCCTATGCACAGTCCTCTTGAAAAAATACAAAGGCAAAAAAAGAGAACGGCTTCCTGCGCAGAGAGGTGAAGCATGCAACTCCACCGGGGTACTGACCAGGCTCACTAGTAGTGGAGCAATGCGTCTGTTCCTGCGTGACTACATCGGGGTACTGTCTAGGCCTGCTGGCAGTGGAGCAACACTAGAGATGAAAACTTATACTTTGAAAATCTTCAACTCGCGAGCTAAACTACCCTTCCCAATTTCGAAACACTATGATCACGCTGAACTTTTGATTGTGTTTAACTGAGTTGGCAAAAGGTGAACCATGTATGTCCATGGGGTAAGTGGGGAAGCCGAAGTAACCCGCACAATGATTCAATACTTCCTGAAAGACCAAGGCCATGTGCTATCAATGAGCCAAAAAAAAGACGCTGGAGTTCTACCAGTGTGTCGCCAATTGTTGTAGCGGCTACAACCACCCTCCAAAATTTTGGCCTGCACCCAATTCTGGAGCCTCTCTTGAGAGTTTCACTTGATGACTGCACACACTCGGGTTCACTCTGTGAGCTCGTGTGAGTCTTCGCATCCACCTTGCTTGTTCATTTCACCCAAGCTTTTGCATGTTGATGTCAAAGTCATGCTTGCGACCATGGTTTGGTCATGCTCCAAGTCTTCGCTTCCTGTGTACTCGTTGTGATCACTATGAAAACATCTGTCGCACTCACACACGGAGTCACATTCACTGTCGCGCAAGTGTCGTCATGGTCGATCAACGATCAATCACAAGTGTCGCGCTTGTCGCTCACATCGTCGGTCAATCATGCTGAGCATGTGTCTGGATGGTTTGAGTCGTCTTGTCGTCAAGTCATGTGGGTGTGTGTTTGTAAGATCACATTTGCATCTTTCACTTGTTCACACATTTAGTCATTTTGCTGAAGTTCTGACGACCAGACTCCCCTCCAACAGCCGGACCATCACCCTGCTATCGACTCAATCGACTGTCACCCAGAACAACGCATAAGCACCAAGCAAGTCATTTCAAGTTGCGTTGCCCGCAAGCAATTCAAACAATCTTCATGCTGGCCACCCGGAGAGTTGGACCCGACAACCACCCTGGGACTAACTCCCTTCAAAATCTGTGCAAAGGCTGCTGACCTTGCCCGCTCTGCTGATTGAGGAAATTGCGCAGACAGGTCGGACAGACACCCAATGCCTGTCCTTGTCTCCCTTAGAAAATTGTGCAATTTTCCAACCAGTCGACCGACTGCTCACCCAGAAAATTGCGCAGTTTTCACGAGCAAGCCTTCTGCTGCCCAGCAGTCCCCTCAGCTCAGAAATTGCGCAGAGGTGATCAGCAGGCCAACCTCCCAGCAGCAACGTAATTTTTCTTGCCAGCAGCTCCCAGCAGTAGACTGCCAGTGCCCTCCAGGAATTGCCCAATTTTTGCTACCAAGCTTCAGCAGCTGATTGCCAGTTCCCTCCAGGAATTGCGCAGTTTCTGCTGCTAGTGACCCAGCAGCCAACTGCCAGTTCCCTCCAGGAATTGTACAGTTTTGGCTGCCAATCTCCTGGCCCGTTCCTCCATAAAATTGCGGAAATCCAGTCTACCAATCCTCCTTGCAGCCCAGCTTGTTCCTCCAAGAAATTGCGCAAATTTTACTGTCAAGCCCCGCTGCCCGCTCGTTCTAAAAAATATGCAGGTTTTGCCTGCCTTGCCTTCTCGCAGCTTGGATTGTTTCCCCCAAAAATTGCGCAGTTTTGTCCTCTAGCCGAGCCATACCTCACGAACAGTCACTGTTGACTCATATTGCCCATCTTCATCACCCAGTGACTCTTGCGCAGTTTTCATCAGCAGTGCCTGAAGCCTCCATCCCGCCTCGCAACCTTGCTACCTCTCTTGGTCACCTGCATCCAAAATGATCATGCATCATGGTAGACTAGGAGAGTTTTGGATTTGATATCGTCTCATCATGAGTGACTACAGGTTACACAAACAAACATGGCGCGACAACGAATGGAATGAACGAAGGGAGCACATGCAGAAGGACAGGTTCACCAACGGACGAACAAACGATGCATGCGAAGAGATGTGCTCGCGAACGGATGATCATGCAAAGATGTGTTCGCGGATGAACGGACGAGCAAACATGCAAGATGTGCTCATGGATGGACCAACGGACAAACATGCACCTTTTGCGAACAAACGAACATGTCAAGCCTTCCAACATACAAACAAGGAGCAACGTGCAAAAGCAACATCAAGCGAACCAACAACCATTGAAGACCCCGCGCACTTTGCCATGCGGAGGTGAAGCTGTGATAATACCATGGGGACATCCATCACTCAGCATCACTGCAACTCGACATGCACACCAGCAGCAACACGAAAGTACTAGCACTATCATGTCGAGTCTTGTCATGAGTCATGTCATACACATCTTTTTCGTGGGCCATACTGTTAATCAATGTAATGTAACGTGGAAGTCCAAGAGACCCACTTGTTGTATGAAGGGTCATGTAAAGTCGAAAAGTCATGGAAGTCAAACAATCATGAGGGTAGTCAAACAACCACAAGGGGTTAGTTTTACCCTTGGCTATAAATACTCCCTCATTTGTACATGCAAAGGACTTTTCACTTCAGCTCTTCCTACATAGCCAAGAGAGTTTGTTATCTTTTCTTTGAGGAGTAAGCAGTGGCTCTAACGCCCCTCATACGAGGTTAGTGATGTATGGTGTAGCGATGTGTCTTGGAACTTTTGCTTAATTCAGAATCCTGCTAACAAGACAACACGTTTTCATACATATTGTATCTGTTGTAAGACTAATCTTTAACACTTGTAATGCATGTTGCTTGAACTTGTGTTTAACACATGAACTAATTCACTTGTTGTAATACACTTATGTTAATGGAAATGTGTTGTATATGCTGTTAATGTTGTCTCGCCCGTGTAGACTACTCTCCTGGACATTAGATAGACCTTTGACGTAAAACTTGCTATAACAATCGTGGTACTCGTGCGGACTAATCCGCTGAGTGTTATACATGTTATCTTCCCTTGTGTGTTGTGACTGCTGCATCCGTGTGGACTGTTCTGCCGGAAGCTGTGCATGTCTTGTTGTGTTGTGTGTTCCTAGTAGAGTTGGGACTTCTCCCAACCGACTTGGGGCTCACTCTCACCCTCTCTCCCTCTACAGTGAAAGAACCATTGACACAAGTAACACTTACACTCACCAGGCACGCGAACCTCACTTCTCGAAGACAAAGCAGACCACTCTCCTGTGCTGACAAGCAAGAGTTGAGGCAGATCTTTAAGATAATGGCAAACGAGCCATCGTACCAGATGGGACTCCCACACCAACGATGTGAGGTCTAGTTGGGACTTCATACTGGGGTGATCCCCTGAATGTTGGCAGGTCTAGCATCGTCAACAGACGTTTAAATGAATTTTGAGAGAATAATTTTTATAATATTTTTCCTTTGAAGAATGACTAGAAATGCTTTAGAAAATTTATGCTCACTATAGCCTTAGCGAAGATTCAATCCACTATATGAAAATTAGAGATCCAAGCAAAGTGATCCTTGCCCATAATCTGTGAACTTGGAGACCAAGGATTGAGTACCTGCAAACACTATTTATTATCTCAAAATAATCACATGAAGCGCAACATAGGAAGCCCATAGTCAATACATACCACAGATTAACGAACAATAACACCTCGAGTTGCACTCCAAAGTCTTTTATTATAGCAGAAAAATTAGTTCCCGATGGGACAATAGTTTACAAAAATGCTTTAGTAGCAATATTCTAGCCAGAGATCAAGATGACTAGAGACTCAATTGACTCTCTAATTTATAGATAAACCCTCTAAATGGAAAAATAACGGCTAGTTTCTTTGATCCTTGTCAAAATATACTTTTTCCGTTGATAAACACTTCAAGATTTTTTAATTTTGGCCCTTGATTTTTTATTCTTGTGGAATTTTCGAATTTATCATTTAATTCCATTTTAATTAACTCAAAATTAATTATTTTGAGTTTTTTCTTAAAAAATTTGACTTTGACTTAACCACCAAGGTCCAAGGGTCCAAATTTTCTTGAAATATACAATATTCCCTTGGTGGAAGACCTTAAAAAATTGACTCTTTTAAGACCCACGAATTTTTGCATTTGGAGAGTTTATTTTCCTAAGACAATTTAAATTTGACTCTAATTAATTAATTTCCTGGCTTAGGATTTAATTTTATTTTGCCAGAAAAATTAATTAATTTATACGAGGGGATTTAATTATTTTTCCAACCCTCTAATACATGTTGAAGTTTATAAGTTTACTTAGTTTAGAAACTCTTCATGCACTTTTTCTGATTTATTCCTACCTACTTGTTATTTTTCTTTAACAAGTTATTTACAAAGTAAATACTGAAAATAAACACTAGTGCATGCTCAACATATTATAGATCAGCGACTAAAAGAAACAAGAACAAAAACCTTGTTATTTTTCTTTAACAAGTTATTTACAAAGTAAATACTGAAATAAACACCAGTGCATGCTCAACATATTACAGATCAACAACTAAAAGAAACAAGAACAAACACACCACATGACACCATTATTTTTGGACCAATGTCCCCGGAAAAACCCAATGCGAGAAAACCGGTGCAACTATCTGAGGGTTTTCTTATTAAGCAATATCAGAGTACAATCTGGGTGCCAGCACTGACCTATCCAACAGAGAATTTCCTTAGTAGCTATACCTCACAGTTTGAGAGAAATCTTCTGGCTGAAACACTGGAAAATCCTTCCGGTAGCTCCTCAGCACAAAATTGCTCTGCAACCCCAACGTCTGCCCAATCTGGACTGCGTCAGCCCCTCTCTGTCTCACACTGGCCCTGCGTCAGCCTTTCTTGGCCTGTGTCAGCCCCAGGAGACCCTGTGTCAGCTTCTGGGCCTTTGCGTCAGACACACTGGCCTCTCTGGCGCTCTATGCAACACTTTGCTGCCTTTGTGTGGCACCGCGTGAGCCCTTGTTGGCTCTGCGTCACTCTCCTTGGCTGCTGCGTTGCTCTCCCGACATAATCTTTGCCTTCTTTGTTTCTCTGTACTCAATGCCCCTCAACTGTTCTCCCGATCACTGATTCTATCTCTCTTGGCAAACCCCACTCTAGAGAATAGAATGACTGATCACTCTGGTGTGTTCTCCAAGTGACCCTCAAGCCTCCTCTTATACTTTTCCTGTTGAGAACGATCGAGATTAAGTCCCTAATTAACGGCTAAGATTAGATCCGGCTTGATCCATGTCTTTTGGATCACTCTAACACAGATTCATATTAATACACATTAATATTTTATTTTCCTTAAGTTTAGACCTAGGGACTCCATTAAAAATATTAATTATTTTAATATCTCCTGATCTGTTTAGAATCTGCCTAAACCCTTTCTGGGTATTGGAGATTTCATGTGCCCCAACCTCTCCACCAAATTTCGTGGCTAGAGCACATCCGATGCTACCCCAAATCAATAAGACATAAGAATTTTCATTTACAAGAGTCAAAGAGGGAATACACATTTGGCTTAGACCATCAAGACACATAACCCATTTGCGACATAATATGATCTAGTAAACCAAGTGATTTGTAATAAAATAATTAAGGCGACTAGCTTAAATTATTCCCAAACCATTTTTATGTCAGACTCGACTAAAAACACTAGGACTCACCTAATAGTTAGACAATAAATTTCACTTTAGCTTTGGGGAGCTGGAGGGAAAAAACTCTTATGATTAGTTGTGTCTAGAAACATAGGTAATCAACGAGGTTAAAAAACCTCCTAGGATGGAATTCATCATCAAATTATAGGCTTACCTAGGTTGTTACATAGACTCAAGGTTTTACTAAGATCATTTACATTATATAACTTGCAGAATGGGATAATCATGACACATGGATTGTTGATATGTGATCCAATCCTTGTTGTAAAAGTTGGTACTTCTGCTTCCCTGGAACTTTGACAATTTGAGTGCAACAAGTCACTAAAGTGGGTTTTTCTTTTAATTAGTTAGTGACTTTTTAGACACCCCTTGGTCCCCTTTTTCTTAGGATAATAACATTTTTCTCCTAGTATTGGCCCCTCTGGTCCACCAATGGTATAGTCTCACTCTTATAACTGTTGGCACAACCCCAACAGTCTCCGCTAACCTCATCAAATAGTAAATCAAAAGTTGGGGACATTACAATCCTCCCTCCCCAAAATTGTTTGTCCTCAAGCAATGCTTGTACAAGCTTTCTCTCTATATCTGTTGACCCAAACTGTCACCACAAACAATACTAGGGTCCCAAATGTGCCACTAAGTCACTCCGAATCCTTGCACTATCCTATCATAAAGGAATCCTCAATACCAGGATCCCAAGTCCATTCCGCTCATTGTGAAGTGCCCCTCGTTTCACGCATAATACAAAAAAGTATGGGTGTAAGAGACCTCCCACACATTGCCAACAAACATAGTATCTTGATACTGCCAAGCCCCTGTCAACTCCTCAGAAAGCTGTCCTGTTGAGAAATCGATCCTAAGTGTCTCAACTGTTAACTCCTGAAGGTACAACTCAAGTCTCATAAAATAGATCCATTGTCCTTTCAAGTCAATCTCGGTCATCTCCTATTGGTCATATAGCCACCCACATGAAGTGCTTTCCCATCTCAACATGTCCTTGAGAAGTGAAATGCTTGCTGCCAAACAGAGGCTGAATGGAAGATCTGGGTGACCTTCCCTTGTGGGAACCCACTCTCCCTAATTTGTGACCCAACTACTCAACCCTATAGCTCCGGGGTCCCATACTAATCTCAAAGTGAGACCACCATGTGGATGCAACGCTAGTTTGGTCATAACTATGATCCTCTCATGTTGTTGCTGAGTTATCCATTCCCTTAATCCTCCGTCAAAACACCATAAGGGACAACTCTACAATGTTGAAGTCTATCCTGCCAAGGCATCCCGACAAGGCCACAATCTACCAATCCATGTCCAGACTTTGGCCGAAACAATAACAGAGAAGGCCTCCCTCGGCCCAAAGTGATAATCCTAACGATCCTTGACCTGTATCCCAAGGAAGATGCTGTCCTATCGCTTGTCGTTTCCCTGATCCTCTGGGAAAGAAGTGGTTCACTAACTCAATGGATCCCTGGATCCCATAGCCAGATTGGAAGCCCACCACTTCCAATTCTTGTCGCCTGCCACTGCGTAGTACTGATGGTTGTTGGAAACCACATGTGCCATATAGCTACTCCATGAATGCTGCCAATAGACGAATAACTGATACTCACAATTGACTCAATTCATGCAGATCTGTCCTGCTCCTGGTAATTATTATCACTAAGTCTGCTATCCCCTCTCTTGACAATGTACCAATACAGTGTTTGGAGTCCAGACACCCATTGGAAAACTGCCTCAGTCGTACATGGTATCCTTTGCTCATGCAGGATCCCAGCATGTCCTACAGAAGGAGTGGCATGTGTCTCCCCCATGATCATCTCCCTAAGTGTGGACTCAGGGATGAAATGTATACCACCTCTGTTGAAGATCACCTCATCCCCCAACCTATGGCTGCCAACTCATGCACGAACCCTGTGTTGATTTATGGTAGTTGTGCTCTAAGTCTCAAAATTTGTAGGGAGGCTTAGACATGTGCATTCTCCAATACCCAAAAATCGTTTTGGGGAAATTTGACATGGAGGTAGATTTGTTATAATAATTAATTATTTTAATGGGAACCTAAGTCTAAACTTAGGAAATTAAAATAATTAATGGGTAGTAATCTAAACTGTGGGTGTAACTTCTAGAAGAAGACGAGGATCAAACCAAAATGGTTCAAGCCATTGATTAGAAGTTAATCTGGGCAGTTGGTTGTCCAACGAAAAGATATAAGAAGAGGCTTGAGGGGCACTTGGAGAACACACTAAGGGGAGATCAGAAGTTCGATTTTCTGAAACAGAGCAGCTGTCAAAGAGATTTTCGATAGTGATCTTCTGCAGTGAGGGGCAGGGATAGTATTCGAAGGGAAATCCTTTCCGGTTGGAGAATATTCAACAGAGAAGAGAGAGAGAGATCCAACAGAAGCAATGTAGAGCTAGAGAGGCTGACACAGGGCCACGCAGAAGCCAAGAGGGAATCCGAAAATTTGTTGAAGGAATCGATTGTAGACGCTGGAAGTTGGGGTGTGAGACCAAGAGGTTCAAATCAAAATTCCTGGGCAACAAATCGATCAGCTAAAGGGGTGACGTTGTCCCCAGAGGGTGTGATGCTGGGTTGACGCAGTGACTGCGCAGAGGCAACTAGAGGCAATCCATTCAGTGGCTGGATCAACTAGGATTTCCAGTGATAGTGTGAGGTAACCTCACTTATCTCTTGTTAGTGATATTCTCTGTAACTGGATTGCTAAGAATGCATCTAGAGATTGTATTCAGAAATTACTATTGCATAATAATAAAACCCTCAGAGTTGCTGCACTGGTTTTCTTGCATTGGGTTTTTTCGGGGACATTTGTCCAAGAATAACTGTGCAGATGTGTTGTATTTATTTCTTGTTTCCATATTTTATTTAAATGGTGAAGGCTGCAATGTATTCGTTTCAATGTTTACTGTAGGAAACAATAAATAATTTGGTTAAGTAATTAACAAATAGGAGAAATGTAATCAGTTGCTGCAGTAGGAATTTGGGCATCCAAATTTTCACACCCTGCTCCTCCATTGGAGAATCTCTATCGTGTCCCTAATGCACTGAATCTCATAGAGATGTCTCAGGAAAATCTCCCAAGTCTTGCTACCCACAATGAGGGCATCAATTGGGCACAACAAGGCTCCCCTCTACTACACGTGATGTCAGAGATTGAAAGATGTGTGGGCTCAGATGGGTATGATCAAGAATTCATATGGATGCTCACAACCAACCTTGTGACCGACCCGCTCACCAAACCTGGGTATGCCCACCCTAATGGCATGCATGTCATTCTCGTCAAGAGCTCTCCCTGCTAGCAACACTGCCCTAGTCCATTGTGTACACTCGTACACTATTGTATACAACCATGTATCTCTGTGCCCCTTGGCATACAACTGCACCCAGTTGCACACCTCTGTGCATCGCTGAACACCACTACATGCTGCCATATCACCCTTAATTAGCTGGTATCCCTTCTGTGTTGACGTATCCATCATGTGAAAATTTCAAAATAGAAATCCTATTGCAGCGATAATATTATTTCTTCTACTTATTAAATCAATAATAAGTTATTCACAGTGTTCTTACGATGAATATCAAAATAAATTCTACTGCAGTCTTCACAAATAAAATTCTGAAAGCGAATGCAATAACAACACAAGAATAACCACAATGACACAGTTGTTTTTGGACAATTGTCCCCGGAAAAACCCAATGTGGGAAAATCAGTGCAGCAAATGAGGGTTTCTTTATTATTCTTCAGCAAAAATCTCTTGTACAATATACAACCAACAAAACAGAGGTGAGAAACTTTACAGACGCTTCCTGACAAATCTCTGATCCAGGAGAAGTGCTCCTCAGCCCTCTGAATCCCTTTGCGTTCCTCTGCGTCACTTTTCCCCACACTGGCCCAGGCCAGACTGCGCACGCAGTCCCAACGTCAACCTGCCCTGCGCTGCCTCTTTCTGCGTCACACTTCTGCGCTGGCTCTCCCTGTTCTGCGTCTTGTTGCCTTGTACTCTCGACTGATGCTGATGCCCTCTTTCTCTTTCTCACTTGCAACTCTCCCTTTGATTCGATTTTCTCTTGCCAAACTTTGACCAGTGAGAAAATTGATCTTACTCGGGTAACTGAGTGTCTGCCTCTGGTGTGTTCTCTAAGTACCCATCAAACCTCCTCTTATAATCCTCTCGTTGATCAATCAACAACCTAGATTAGATCCTAATCAATGGCTAGGATCATATTGACTTTATCTCCCCCTTCTTTTAGAAGATTCACCCACAGTTTAGATTAATATCCATTAATTATTTTAATTTCCTTAGTTTAGAGTCCCATTAAAAATAATTAACTATTTTAATAAAATTGTCTTTGGGTAGAATTTCCCAAAACGATTTCTGGGTATTGGAGAATTCATGTATCTACGCCTCCTTGCAAAATTTGAGACTTAGAGCACATTTGATGTTGCCAAAAATAAACACTCCCTCTTAGCGAGGAATGTGCTCTAGTAATGCAACCTGCTAAAGCATCATCCTGTTTTGTAACATCTCCCTCTGCGTTTGCTGATGTCTGACATCCTGCCCACTAATTTTTGTGCAATTGCTGCATCTGTACTGCTACTGACCCTGCCACTTTTCAACGCTGCATCCGTACTACAACTCCCTCTACCATGGTAATTGAAAAAGCACATGTTTCTACTATTGAAACAAATTCTCTACCATACCCATATGTTCTCTGAACTGAATGAACTTGGCCCTTCCAAGAGCCTTTATGAGTATGTATGTTACCTGATTTCCTGTGGGGACATACTGTAGTTGTACTGCCCCACGCTGAACACAGTCTCTGATAAAGTGACATCTGATATCAATGTGTTTTCACTGATCATGAAATACTGGATTCTTAGAGATTTTGATACAACTCTGGTTATCACAGTAAACCCTAGTTGCTTCCATCCTTTTTTCTGAACAAGCTCACGAGCAATTTTATGAGCCATATAGCTTCGCACGTGGTTGTGCTAGTTGCCATATATTCTGCTTCTACTGAGCTCAGAGCTACCGATTTCTGCTTCTTGCTGCACCAAGATATCATCCTTGATTCAACACTGAAGTAGTAACCCGAGGTACTTCTTCGGTCCACTGAACTACCTGCGCAATTTTCATCTGTGAACCCATTCAATCTGACGTCCTCCCCTCGGGAGTATTTTAACCCATATCTGACTGTTCTGCGCACATACCTCAGAATGTGTCTAGCTGCCGCCTAATGCACCCTTTTTGGTTCCACCATGAACTGACTAAGAGCGTTGACATAAAAGCAAATGTCTGGCCTAGTGTTGACCAGATATATGAGAAACCCAATGAGCTGCTTGTACAAGGTGGCGTCCACTTCCTTGTTTCCTGATGCATCTATTTTCTTCAAGTGGCTAATCATGGGAGTAGCCATGGGTCGACAATCCTGCATTCTGAATCTCTTCAAAATTTCTGTAGCATATCTTCCTTGTCCAAGGAAGATCTCCCCATTCTTCTGCCAAACTTCCAATCCTAGAAAATAATGCATCAACCCCATGTCCTTCATGTCGAATTCAACTTCAAGATTCTTCTTGCAATCTTGTATGAGCCTTAATGACCCTGTTAGGAACAAGTCATCTACATATAATACCAGGATAAGTGGCTCATTCTCTACCATCAAATAATAGAGATTGGGATCAACATCACTCTTCACAAACCCCAACTGTTGCAAGTAACTATCAATCCTACCATACCATGCTCTAGGTGCCTGTTTGAGCCCATACAGAGCTTTCTTTAACATATAAAGATGATTTCTCTTCTCATGAGTTTCGAAGCCTTTGGTTGTTCTATATACACCTCCTCTTCTATCACCCCGTTCAAGAATGTTGTCTTGACATCCATCTGGTGAATCTCCCATACCATTTAGCTGCTAGTTATATAATGGATCTGATAGAGGTGTATCGAGCAACTGGGGCGAAGGTATCCTCATAGTTTATTCCTTCTTTCTAAGCGTACCCCTTTGCCACGAACCTAGCCTTGTACTTCTCTATACTGCCATTTGCAACATACTTGATCTTGTAGATCCATCGTGATCCTACAACTGATCTATCTTCTGGTCTAGGTACTACTTCCCAGACATCATTCGTCATGATAGAGTTGTATTCTTCTACCATGGCATCCACCCATACTTGGTGTTGAACAACTTCCTGAAAGCTAGAGGGTTCTTCAACTTGAGCTACCAATGCCTGGTATCTGTCAGGTTGTCTATGCTGCCTTTTCTCAGTTCTAGGAGCTCCAACAAACTCCTCTGCATCCCTCAATGTCTGTCGTACTTCTTTACTAGTTCTACCATTGGTGGTGGTAGGCTCAATCAACTCCTCCTGAACCTGTTGTTCCATCTACGGAGAACTATCTGGATTTCCTCCTTTTGAGGAGACACTGGCACTGGTCACTATACTTGATCCAGGTGTCTGTCCTCCTTGCTGCCCCTGCTGCTCTTGGACTAGTGGAACATCTCCTGACTGATCTTCTGCAGGCATCTCAAGAGATTTCCTGAAAGCTTTATTCTCCAGGAACTTTGCATCCTGTCTCACTATAATCTTCCTGCCGCTAGGAATGTAGATTCTGTATGCCTTTGAGGTCTCACTCTATCCTACGATATACCCCTTTTCTACAGTTTGATCTAATTTACTGTGCTTCTCGTCTAGAATGTGACAATAAGCCACGCCTTCCGAATATCCTAAGATCACTGACTTCTGGCTTCTTCCCTGTCAAGACCACTTTGGGCGTTTTCTTCCCCAATGCTCTATGAGGAGTTCTATTTTGGATATACATTATTGTGTTGCAAGCTTCTGCCCATCAATACTGAGGTAGATCCTGATCATACAACATAGCTTTGGCTGCTTCGGATTATATGGAGTTGTCCACTCTTTTTTGCTGCCCTCCTTTGTGCAAAAATTTGTGAAGTCTTTATCCGTATATTCTCCACCATTATCTGAACACAATACCTTTATCTTTTTCCCTGTCATATTTTCAACAAGAGCTATAAACTCTTGGAAACGATCAAAGACCTCGTCCTTGGTCTTTAAGAAATAGATCCAGGTTTTTTGGAGTGATCATCAATAAATGTGACGAAGTATTCGCCACCACTAAGAGCTCTTGTGGACATAGGACCACAGATATATGAGTGTATCAATCCTAATACACATTCCACTCTATTGTTACTTCTGGAAAAAATTGCTTTAGTGTACTTCCCTAGTACACATCCTTTGCATAAGTCATCATGTTCGCTATTGAGGACTGGTACTCCTGTAATAGTCTCTCTGAGCATCCTTAGTGCTCCATGCTGTAAATGTTCCATTCGCCTGTGCCATAATTCATTTTGTTCCCTTTCACCATCATAGTTGCCGCCTATTAGTGCCATTGGAGACTCAAGCTGCAACCTATACAATTTGTTGCTTCGAGTTCCAATTTGTCTCTTCTTCTTCCAGCTTGGATGTGTGACGTATACTTTCTTTCCAATGAAGTATACATCTCATCCCTTGTCCTGTAACTGGGACACTGAAATCAGATTCATTCCTAATCCCGACACATGCAGAACATTGGTGGCTCGGATGTTGGTACCTGCTTCTGTCTAAAATGCTATGGTGCCCCTCCATGCTGGAGCAGTGTTGATAATATCGCCGAAATATCGGCGATATTCGCAAATATCGCGATATTTTCGGCGAGCCGAAATATCGCCCCCGAAAAATCGCGATTTTTTCAAGTTTTGAATTTCGCGCGAGAAATACGAAATTTCGGCGATATTTTAGTAAATATCGCGAGACGAGGGTAAATATCGCCGGTTAGGTTGTATCGACGAATTATAAAATGGTTTTTGAGTTTTCGATGCACGTCATTTTGTTTTCGTGAGAGCTGGAGAGTGAGTGCGAAGGAGGGTTTCCCGTTTGGCTGCCAAGAAAACTTCAAAGGTATGAATCCGAGTCCCGACATCGTGTCATCGTCTTCACTGTTCAGTGCCGCTGCGTTTAGTTATATACAAATGCTGGTTTACAAACGCTGGTCTTCACTGTGTTTTAAACTTTTATCATTGATTCATTTATGCGCTGTTGCATATAGTTCAAACTTCATGTATCAATTTATAATAAAAATCCATAATAGTTGAAATAATATATTCGTTTGTGAGGGAATGGATATATGTATATCGTATAATATGATAAACTCTTCAGGTTTTCCCGGATGTAGGGATTTTCCATTGTTAGTAATTTCTGAAATCTGTCTAGAAAAGAAATTTAATTATTACTTCACTATAGATGCCTTAGCAATGAACACTATAGATGCCTGATGGACACTGTTGATGCCTTGGGAATGGACACTGTTGATGAGTATCCAAGTTGCCATGGTATTCATTCTGAAAGTGTAAAACAGAACAATGAATTTTATAAAATATTTGATAGACTATTCTGGTCATATTATTTCATTCATAATATCTACCTGTCCAAAGCCAGTGAACAATTCTAGTCAATATTCTGAAGCTTCTATGGATTAGTTGTAGTGAAAACAGACGCTTGTTTGGGAATAGTCTTTTGTATTGGAATCGTTGCTACATTGCTACATCTCACCCTCTGGGACCCAGCCATGGACTTTCATCCCCACAGCCACCTGCTGCTGAACCCATTGACCCTTACCAAAGGAATCAAACCCAGGTCAGCAGTAGGACAGCATGGTATTTAAATTTTAAACCAGCTGAGCTTTCCCTCGGGGCTACAAAGGGATTAATATATCCACAGGCAATTTTTCATAAATCAATGATATTGGAGAAATGTTGTAAGTTTGTAACTATGACCAGAGAATTTACCAACATAATCAAAATGAAGATTACACAACAAAATATAATAAACCCTCTGCTGTTGCATTTTTCCCAGTAATGTAGATGAAATAAACTTCTAAACGTACAGGGCAATATTTCTTAGCGATGGGACCACATTGACCTATAGTAATTCAAATTTCAAACACTTAGCTATCACATGGTCTGCACATTGAAAACAAATCCAGATGTGTGCATACTGGAAGTGGAGATTACTGCAGCAGGTCATAAACCGGTCATCACTCTAACTACTAGTTTCAAATTTCACTTAGTTACATCAGAGGTAAAAATTAGTGTCAGGCACTGATCCATAATCCTGTAAATTGCAGCCATCATACTTTTGATATCCTCGATTGTTTTGAAACATTCTAGCACTCACAAAGTTTGTATTGGTTCTCCACTTTTGTATAGGTTAGGATATACAGCATTTAATATTTATTACTCTGCTGCAGGGTGCATGATGTTTATCCTTGCTTGTGATTGTTATTGCTCTTACACTTTTAATTTTTAAAAGCTAGGCTATTAAAAATTTAATTTTCTTTCAAGACCTTTGGATTTTTCTTGTAGAACTTTGTTAAAGTTTAGTCCATTTGTCTTTGAAGAATGAGGATTTGATATTGAGACCTGCACCCATGGAATTTCGTAAATTCGTATTACTTATTAAGTTATTAAGTTACTAATTCCAAATTTTTTTTGGTGCTGTAGGTTTCCTTTTGAGTTAGCCCACTACAAAATACAAATATGCCAAAAAACTTGGACCCATTTTGGGAGTATGGGATCCCTGATGGTCAAATCGTGCACATCTTTCATGCAAATTGTGTGGGGACAAGATGACAGGTGGGGTTACACGACTGAAATACCATCTTGCTAGACTCACTGGACATGATGTTGGCATTTGTCAAGTTTCTAGTCCGGAGCTTATACGAAAAGCTCTTGAGGCAATTGAAGAAAAGGACAGAAAGAAGGAAGAGGCGGAAAGAAACAAAGCTGAACGTGCAGGTAGATCTTTTGGGATATCTTCTCCTGATTTTGATGTTCAGGGTAGTGGCCCTACTGGCCCTAGTGGGAGGGGCTCCACAACTGGCACACCATCACATGCTAGCGCTACTGCTAGTGTGAATGCGAGGTCATCATTTTTTGTTCCACGAACAGGAGCTGGAGCACAACCTGGCATAAAATCGCTTTATAAAAAAAAGGAGAAGGAAGAAGCAGATAGAGTCATGGGGAGGTGTATTTATTGGAGCGACTTACCTCTCAGCATCACAAAAACCAATCCATTTTGGCAACCAATGTGTGATGCTATCGCTGTTGTGGGCCCAGGGTACAAAAATGCCACATATGAGGAGTTGCGGGGGCCAATTCTTCAAGCAGAAAAACAGGACATCAACTCTAGATTGGCGGAGTTGAAACAGACATGGGAAGTCACTGGATGCACAGTGATGTCTGATGGTTGGACAGATAGGAAGGGTAGGACCCTTCTAAATTTCTTGGTACATTGTCCTAAAGGTACCATGTTTATTAAATCGTTGGATGCATTAGAACATATCAAAGATGCAGCAACGATATGTGAGTTGTTAGATGGGTTCATTCAGGAGATTGGTGTGCAGAATGTGGTGCAAGTCGTAACAGACAATGCAGCTAATTATGTGTCTGCCGGCAGAATGCTTATGGAGAGGCATCCCACATTGTTCTGGACTCCATGTGCAGCGCATTGTCTTGATTTGTTGCTTGAGGATATGGGGAAACTCTCCTTCATCAAGGAGGCAGTTGATATGGCTAGGAGCATCCCCAAGTTTATTTATAACCATGCTTTTGTTCTTAGCCTTATGAGGAGGTTCACTAGAAACAAGGAGTTGCAGCGTCCTGCCATCACACGTTTTGCCACAACCTTTATTACTCTTCAGTCTTTGCTTCGATGTCAGTTCGAGTTGAAGCAAATGTTTGTGTCTGATGATTGGCGTGCTTGTAGATACAGCAGGAGACCTGATGGGAGAGCCATTGAAAAAATGGTGTACTCTGAGACATTTTGGCGTGGAGTACAAGAAGCATGTGCAGTTAGCAAACCTATAGTAAAGGTTCTTAGATTGGTGGATGGAGAGAAGCCTGCAATGCCTTATTTGTATGCGGGCATGGATAGGGCCAAGGAGGCCATTCGTTCCTATTATGCAGACAAGGGTTCTGCTGGCCTTAATAGGCAGATGATGTTATGGGATGTGATCGATAGTCGGTGGACAGGGATGCTTCATCGACCCATTCATGCAGCAGCACTCTTCCTCAACCCTGCATTTGCATACAAATGCAAATTTCGTTTTGATGGCGAGGTGATGGAAGGGCTCCATTCCTGTATTCAGAGGATGGTACCTGATTCTGAGCTTCGTGGCAAAATCAAGCGCGAGATACAGAGTTATCAGGATTGTGTTGGCCTATTTGGCTTTGATGATGCCATTAAGGAAAGGGCCCTCTTCATGCCACGTAAGTGACAAGTCATCACTCATTAGAAATTAGAAATTTGAATTTAATTATGTTTTAACTTTTAACTTTTAACTTTTAAGTTTTTGAATTTTTTATTTCATTATTTTGTTGTAGATCTTTGGTGGCGAAGCTATGGTGTAAGGGTACCAAATTTGCAAAATTTGGCTATACGAATCTTGAGTCAAACATGTAGCTCTTCAGGGTGTGAGCGCAATTGGAGTGTATTTGAGAAAATACACGCCAAAAAGCGCAACAGGTATAACTTTGAACTCAAGCCTTCAGTTGAGCAATTACACTTATTGTAATTTTTAATTTTTAATTTATGACCTTCAAGTGTCAAGAGTCAAGACTCATTACTTTTTTTGACACTCTTACAGGTTGGAGTTCGCACGCCTCAACGATTTGGTGTATGTGCATTACAACATCCGACTTCGAGTGAGGCAAATAGAATCACCAGTGGATCCAGATGCCATTTCCTTAGACAATATTGATGTATTGTCTCCGTGGAGGGTGGAGTCTCAGGAGCCCATATTGGAGGAGTCACCTTCATGGTTAGAGCCAGTGGTAGATGATCCATTAGAGCAGGGGCAGCAAGAGGAGGACTCGGAGTCAGAGGAGCAGCAGCACTTAGAGGAGGAGCAGGAGGAGCAGGAGGAGGAGGACACTGCGGGAGCATCAGCATCAACACCATCTGCTATAGATATAGGAGAGCATAGCTCCATGCCTATCACTCATTATTTGACATTAGGTGCAGAGGCAGTGTCAGGGCCTTCTACTACTAGGGGCAGGCCTGGCAAACAGCCCATCATGTTTTCCCGTAAAAGGGGGAGAGGGCAGTAGATAGATAACTGCTAGTTTTATTTGTTATGCTACATGTAACTCATGATGATGAGATACTTTTATTATTATATGTGATGTTATTTTGTATTGGTTCTCCACATTTGAGTCCTTGAATGGACAATTATCAGGGATTAGCACGATTTGGTATCGCTTTTGATATATCATTTCTATTTGACATCATATATATCAGTGTTTTCTTCATATTTATGTGCCAATGTGTTTATTTCATGTTGTTATTGCTTTATATGTTTAAAAATCTGAAAAAAATGAATATATTATGCATTTTTTATGCTTGCTTTTGTTGTTTAAATTCTGAACATGAAGATGTTGCTTTAAAAATTAAAATAGTTTCTTGAGTGTTTGCTGGGCACTGTACAGTTATACTCATTTAATGCCAATTTTTTGTTTTTTTTGTGCCCTAGGTTTGAATTAGTTCACTACAAATGTCAAATATGCCAAAAGCCTTGGACCCATTTTGGGAGTATGGGGAGGCTGTTGGTGGGGCAAATCAGGCATATATATCATGCAACTTGTGTGGGACCAAGATGTCAGGAGGGATTACACGATTGAAATACCATCTGGCTAAACTCTCTGCATATGATGCAGATGTGATGCCTTGTATGGTTTCTAGTGCAGAGGTTATACAAAAAGCTCGTGAAGCAATTGCTGAACAAGACATAAAGAAAGCTGCTAGGGAGAGGCCAATGGTCTCAGATAGATAGCTGCTAGTTTTATTTGTTTTGCAACTTTTGCTACATATAAGATTATAACTCATGATGATGAAATACTTTTAAAGTTTTATATATGTGATGTTGTTTTGTTTGAGTCCTTGATTGGACAATTATCACTATCAGGGATCAGCAGGATATGTGATGTTATTTTGTTTGAGTCCTTGATTGGACAATTATCAGGGATCAGCAGGATTTGGTATCGCCTTTGAAGTTTGATGTATCATTTCTATTTGACATCATATATATCAATGCCTTCTTCATATTTATGTGCCAATGTGTTTAGTTCATGTTGTTATTGCTTTATATGTTTAGAAATCTGAAAAAAATGAATATATTATGCATTTTTTATGCTTGCCGATATTTTGCCGATATTTTCGCCGATATTTCCGATAAGATATTTTCCGGACCCTCGCCGATATTTTCCCGATACCGATATTATCAACACTGTGCTGGAGTACACTTTGTCTGATTTCCCATAGTAATATGGAATCCATTTGTTCTTCTTGATAGCCCAAAAAATATTCTTGTACTCTAGTCATATGAGCTGAAGCCTCGCTATCAATATACCAAACATCTGTTGATGTTGAACTTGCTAGGCATGCGAATTCTTCTTCTAGTCTAGAAGCCAATTCTGAGTTACTTTGAGTGTCCATCTTTGTGTTGTTTTCTGACACTATCTTACCCCAACAATTATTGTAGAATAAACTACGTCCTTTTCTGTGAACCACACAATTCTTTAGGGTTCCGATTTTCTGCCCTTGTAGTAATTTCGATCTCCATCCTTTTCCTCAACGTAGGCTCTTCTGATTTGCACTCCTACTTAACCTTGATCTGATACCATGTGAAAATTTCAAAATAAAAATCCTACTACAGTGATAATATTATTTCTGCTACTTATCAAATCAGAAATAAGTTATTCACAGTGTTCTTACGGTGAATATCAAAATAAATTATACTGCAGTCTTCACAAATAAAATTCTGAAAGCGAATGTAACAACAACACAAGAATAACCACAATGACACAGTTGTTTTTGGACAATCGTCCCTGAAAAAACCCAATGTGGTAAAACCGATGCAGCAGATGAGGGTTTCTTTATTATTCTTTAGCAAAAATCTCTTGTACAATATACAACCAATAGAACGGAAGTGAGAAAATTTACAGATGCTTCCTAACAAATCTCTGATCCAGGAGAAGTGCTCCTTAGCCCTCTAAATCCCTCTGCGTCCCTTTGCATCACTTTTCCCCACGCTGACCCAGCGTCAAACTGCTCAAGCAGTCCCAATGTCAACCTGCCCTCCGCTACCTCTTTTTGTGTCACACTTCTGCGCTGGCTCTCCCTGCTCTACGTCTTCTTGCCTTATACTCCCGACTGATGTTGATGCCCTCTTTCTCTTTCTCACCTGCAACTCTCCCTCTGATTCAGTTTTCTCTTGCCGAACTTCGACCAGTGAGAAAATTGATCTTACTCGGGTAATTGAGTATTTGCCTCTGGTGTGTTCTCTAGGTGCCCATCAAACCTCCTCTTATAATCCTCTCGTTGATCAATCAACGACCGAGATTAGATTCTAATCAATGGCTAGGATCATATTGACTTGATCTCCGCCTTCTTCTAGAAGATTCACCCACAGTTTAGATTAATATCCATTAATTATTTTAATTTCCAAAGTTTAGACTAAGGGTCCCATGAAAAAAATTAATTATTTTAATAAAACTATCTCTGGGTGGAATTTCCCAAAACGTTTTCTAGGTATTGGAGAATGCATGTATCTAAGTCTCCCTGCAAAATTTGAGATTTAGAGCACATCCAATGCAACTAGAAATCAACACGTCACTCCATGAGGAAATTCACAACGACGTGAATCGCTCCTCCTGCTCCACGGTGTGACCCCACACACCATTGCACACCACCATGCACCTCCGTGCTCCTATACATAACATTGCTCATTGTTGCAAAACCTATACACCATTAGATGCAACAGTTTAAGACTGAGTCAGTATGCATTAGCCTACATCCTGTCAGTATCACCATCTCCATAATCTCGATTGAGTGGACCTCCCCTCTTGATCCTCCCTGAGAGATTTGAGAGGCGAATCTCCCTATGTGTTAGCGGCAGTGTCACTACGGTGTTACTCCTTGGTGACCCCTGTGCCCTGTTACACACCATTTCGTGGGTGATATCCCCAGGAAATTTTTTTCTCCATGATGAACCTCAGCCGGCAACCAACAGCCCCTTGCAGCCTCCTACTAGCTCATTGTGCCATTTCTCTGCGACTTGAGCCAACCATGTGGTCCCTCACCCACCTGTATTGATTGTATGTTTGAAGGTGGGCCTCTCGAATCTAAAGGTATGTCTTGTCATTTGGTAATTGAGTATTGGATTTACATATCATGGATACTTCTGGGTATGGATTGATGGGGGGATTTGGCGCAAAGGGTGGGCTTAGTTTGTGCTCTTGTCCCCTTGATCTCTTCGGATGTTACCCTTGGATCTTAGTCCCGTGGGATCTCCTTTGTTGACCATTTGGTTTTAGGGTGTTTCTAATTGGGAAACCCCAACTTTGGGTGCGTGGTCCCGCTCCTTTACCCGCATATATTACTCTCTTTCCACTGACTATACCCCATTCATCATTTCTCCCACTTAGGTCCACATTTCCATTTTGGGTCCACATAGGGCTAGCCTCCCTATCCCCTTGGCCCCACGTTGGGTCAGGCCTGGAATGATGCTCCAGAGGTTGAAGCAGTTAAAAGAAAAAGAAAAAAGCATAATTGGCCACATTTAACAAGAAATTGTACCAAAAAATGCAAAAGATGGCCGGGACAAAATAATTAGCACGTGGGCAAAAACCAATACATGAGCTCTACCCCAATCCATGGTCATCATCCTGGTCCTATAGGCCCTAGATGAGTCTCCTTTATCATTCAGGAACCCATGATTGTCCCAACCCTTGGAGGGCAGTGAACCACCCTACCTAAAAGGGGTAATTACTGCTATATCTTACACATCATGCTCTTGTCCTTTGAGCCCCAAGCAGTTAATGAAAGAAAATTCATAAAAGGCAAAAAGCATATAAAGAAGGGTGGAAAAATCAAGGCCAGGGCACCTCATGTACCATGATTTCTCCCTCCTACACATTACATACCCAGGTGTGGGCTTCCCCTTATCTAACTGCCCCTATGCCCAATATGTGGCCCAGGGTTGCCCCTCTCATTCTCTATTCCATTCCACTTATTTATCACTTCCCACCCTCATTACAGGGATGTACCTTGGACATACTATCCCCTTTAAGGGCTGAAACCACCTAATAAGGTACTTGGTTAACCCCCTTTGGAGCTTGGAGACACTAGCACATGCCAAAGCCCACTACGGAAGGGCATGCCATTATGAAGTGCCCACTTTGTTATCCATGATTTGTAAACTCTTTACCCAATTATTTTAATGATTGGTTGTACTGGAAGCCTAGGGGACGCATTGGATCTTATGCATGATTACAGGTGGTTTCCATTTGGGTTTGGTCTCCCTATACGGGATCCTAACCCCCATAGGTCTACATTGACACATATAGGGTGAGCACAAAGAGCCATTGGCCCCTACAGCAGCAGACAACACTCCTCGGATCTTCATCGATGCTGAGAGACTACTAGTGATCCACTTTTGGGATGATGGTGATATGCTTGGTACATTATGCCCAACAGGCTCCTGTAGGAGCCCCACACTTTTGGCAGGTGTCCCAGGACTTGTACGATGTCATGGAAGCATTCATTCCACCACTCAGACCCTTGCAGAGGATCTACAGGTATCTCTGATTCATATGGAGACCCATGGGGCCATTTATGTGCCCTGAGACCCACTGGGAGCACCATAGGTCTAGTACTTGGAGAACAAGGGGCCACCCCCTCTTCCATCATATTCCGAGGAATTTATTCCTTAGTATGGCACTTAAGGACATTATTAGGCCTTTAGAGGGCCCCACGACATGTACATATTATTATTTGGTCCCTTGTGAGGCTTATTTTTACAGTTGTGAGCTAGTTTGGTGGGCCTGCCACCAATAGGGGTTTTATTTGCACATTATTTTATTTTTAGGGGCTAATGTAGGCCCATAGGCTAATTCGAACTCCTTAGGAGGCTATATATTGATGTTAGATACATTCATTTGGATCATCGCTTGGCTTGGGATCTCTCTAATCATAGAGAATTTCACATTTTTTCCTTGGAGGATATTTTTTGGAGATGGATGAATTTTGACATATGGATTTGGGCTATTTTTCTTGTCTTGGAGCTTTGTCTTGCAAACGAAATGCTGGTTGGATATATTCTATAATGTTGTAAGTAAGTTTTGATGTTGTCATTCTTGTTGTTGCATACTACTAAAATTAGGGCTAGTTTCTACATAATTGAAATGTGGAATTAAGCATGTTTTAGCTAATTTAATGTATGGGCCAATGTTATATGAATGAAATGTCCTAGAGATTATTTGTCTTGATAAGCTTGCATGATTTGCTTTGAAGTATAAATGCTTGAAGGTCATTTTTCTTTTCTTTCTCTCAACATTGGATGAAGCTGACTTTTCGGGCCTCCTTGATCAAGAAACCAAGTTCTTACTCATCATCATCCTTGACTCCATATCCCCAAGTGAATTAGGGACTGATCCCTCAAAAAGGGTGATCATTTTAACCATCTTTTCTCCCTTTTCCCTTTTTCCCTAGGTCTAGCTGCATTAGGTCACCTAGGGCATCAATTTCTCGGGAATTGACCCAAGGAAAATTTTCGATCTCCTACGAGCTACTACCCTAGTGGATCCCCTCCCCCTCCTCCAAATTTGAGGCAATTCTAATGATGGAATCTCTGGGAATCCCAAGCCCTAGCTTTAGGATCGAATTTTTCCTAGGCATCCCCAAGGCTAGACTTCAATAGGATCAATTCAACCTTTTGAAGTAAATATTCTTGTTTGGTCCTTTCCTTTCACCTTTTCCAGGATAGGAACATTATTGGTTGCTACGTGCCATCCCCAAACCTGCAATGGGTCCACTTGGCCTCGTGCGGTCCCACTTCGGTCCCACTTCTTAATAAAGATTAATTGTCAAGGACCATTTGGGAATCCAAGTTTCCCAAGGATTATAGGGATTGAGAACCTCATCTATAAGCCTATTCCTTCTCCCTCAACCTTCCAATCCTCACCCCTTACCTCTAGAGGATCAAGTCCCTTTGTTTAAAGAGCAAGCAAGTTCCATTCTTCACTCCATCCTTGGGAAAGGGTTTCTAGGGTCACTTTCCACCTATCCATTGTCATATACTTTACAAGTGATCGGTACACTACTGGGACTCCTCCCATCGGTGAAAGTCCGTAAAGAGCAGGGAGACTTAGTTGTGGTGATAGTGGGCTAAGCCTCCACCATTGCCCTTAACCTAGCAGTTGCCCTCTTAGGAACCCCTTTTAGGTCCCCTGCAGGTTTGAGTGGTAACATTTCTGGCTTCATTGTTGGGGAAACGAAATGTGTGTTTTGTTCGCCATGCAACAAATTGACATATCATTGTTGACGACTCCACTGGAAGAACGAAGCCCTAGTTCTTTATTGAACTTTAAAGGTCGATGCTTGTAGGGTGAAGCAAGCATTTTTTTAGGCATCCTTAATTTCACCCTGGCGACTCCTACATATGTTTCATGTGTACCTCAAATAGGTTGTCATTATTTCATAAATTTCCCGCTTTGGACATTGCTAGCATCCCTAGAAATCCTAATCATATCACGGGAAGGATGGTACGTGGGATACCCGTGTTTGATGGTGATTCACTCTCCGCAATTGACCACGTAGAAAGATTTGATGCACATGCTTCAAGAGATAAGGTTATCCACCACGATGTCCTTGTGTTATTGTTCATGGGATCTCTTGGTGGTCATCACTCATGGCTTCATAATCATGAGCCTAGGAGCATCTCATCTATTGACGAGTAGTTTGTTTATGGCTTTCTTAGGCATTTTCAAGTACACCTTGCATTAAGCATCCAAGAGGAAGCCTTCATCGAGCATCATCAAGACATTAAGAATCTAGGAAATGAGAAAGAAGACGAGTCCTCGTTGGGTCCACATGGTGAATATAATAATTTTGGGGACACATGTGTTGGGAAGGATGGATCTATGGAAAGTGACATTAAGACCAACCATACCTTTCTGAAGGATATTACTTCCGATGAATCCTCTTTTGAAAACCTTGAGAGAGATGACCCTGTTGACTCCTTGAAAGATGACATTGAGGATTATTTTCACATTTAAAAGGAGAAATGGGAAATTGCTGGTCCTCAATTTGAGTGTGCTCCCATTTACGATACTGATAGGGAGGATGAGGATGAAATTGGTCTTTGCTTCCCCTGAAGCACTATTTATGGTGACATAGCCATTGATACCCTTGGGAAGGAGAATCTTTATTTTCCTTTGCATAAAGAGGGGCAGTTGGAAGTAATCAATTTTCCTTTTAGGAGAGACCCAATCTTTGATACCAAGGAGATTGATAAGGCTCCCACTTCTCCTGAGTATGATTCTATGTTCAAATCACTTGAGCCTTTAGATTATGATTTTGGGAAAGCACAACCTGTTGAATACAATACTTCTTTCTCCCTTTTTCCTATTTGTCATCATCTTGAGTCCTCATCAAGTGATTCCTTCACCCCTGGTCATATGATCTCAAGTAAATGTGAGCCTTTTCCCCCTCCTGAGTATAGTGTCAAGGAAAATCCCTTCATTGATTATACTTTTCCTCTTTGGACACGCCCTCAGGGTTTTGATCACTCCATAGTCTCCCCTCTCCAATGTAATCATCATGTGCAACCTACTTCTCCATCTCGTCGGCCTCCCTTTCCTACCCATCATAACCCGATAAAGGCCATAAGCCATGATGTAAATAATAAGGACAATGGTGGAAGTGATATGCCAAAGGTTTCCATCCATCAAAAGTTTATGAGCTTGGTTGTCGACATCTCTATATTTTGGTTATAAGAGAAGATCTCATGGACTAGATTACATCCTTTTCTTATCTCTTCTCGCATACTCATGCATGTGTGGGCATCATGTTTTCCCACCCCCCGCCCGCAACATCCTCCATGTGTTTGGGTTTGCATTTGCTTTGGCATTTGCTCCATGAGTAATCATATAGGTAGGCATATTTATATTGACTTGATGGTATGTTGGTTGCACTGGCTTTATGATTACATTTAATGTGAAAATTCGAGAATCCCACCCGAATGAACTATTGCAGCAATTGATTAAACTTCTGCTATTTGTTAATTACTGAAACAAATTATCTACTGCTTCCTACAACAAATATCGAAGCTAATACAATTGCAACCTTCACTTAATTAATTAATTTGCCCCAAACAAGAAAGAATAATAGAGAAAATTCCACACAAGTGACAATATTTTTTGGACAAATGTCCCTGGAAGAAACCAATGCGGGAAAACCGGTGCAACAACTCTGAGGGTTTTATATTATTAAGCAGTAGTTTTTGAATACAACTCTAGGTGCCCTTCTGGCAATCCAATTACAGAGAAAATAAACTGGCAGAAAAACTTAGTGAGATTACCTCACTCTAACCGACAATTCCGGTTGTTCCGACAGCTAAACCAACTGTCCCCGGCTATCTCTGTGCTAGCCCTGTGTAAGCCCTGCACATCAGCCCAACTGGGAAACGTTTGCCCTCTGGAGCAGTTTCCAGCCCTCTCGGCTCAGAAATGTCGGCTCCCTCAACAAACTTGGACTTCTACACTGAAGACTGCAGAACTTTTGCGTGAGCCCTCCTGGCTCAACGTCAAGCTCTGCGTGGGCCCTTTTGGCCCAGCGTCAACCCCTCTTGGGTCTGTGCTGCCTCCTCCTGGTGTCTCTCTGCCTCTCTGTTGCATATCTTGGGTCCTGGAGAAGATACTCCAACCCAACTATCCCTGCCCCTCACTCCAAAGGCTCACTATCGAAATTCTCCGTGCAGGTCCTTTGCTCTACTTCAGAAAATCGAACTTCTGAACTCTGTGTGTGTTTTTCCAAGTGACCCTCAAGCCTCCTTAAATAATCTCCTTGTTGACATTCAACGACCCAGATTAGAAGCTAATCAATGGCTAAGATCATTTCTGCTTGATCCTTGTCTTCTTCTAGAAGTTACACCCACAGTTTATATTAATACCCTTTAATTATTTTATTTTCCTAAGTTTAGACTTAGGGTCCCTTTAAAAATAATTAATTATTTTAATAAAATTGTTTCTGGGTGGAATTTCCCAAAACGCTTTTTGGGTTCTTTGGAATACATGTGCCTAAGCCTCCTTGCAAAATTTGAGACTTAGAGCACATCCGATGCTACCAAAAATCAATACTTAATAATAGCTTCGTTATATGCATGTTTTTTTTTTTTTCTCAGTAAAAACTAATTCTATTAAGAGGAAGTATGGTACAATATGAAGTTACAACTAAGAGAAGCAAGAAAATAGGTAGCCTGAAAGGATTGATTATCCACCTCGGCCCCTAAGAGAAAACAAGCGGAAAGCAGTGCTAAGCAAGAAGTAACAAGAAGAACAGAGTAACAATAGCAAACAGAGGATTCTACCCAACGTGGGTAGAGTCAACTATTCAACATGTTTTTCCTTTCTTTTTACCAACTTTGACCCAATCAAGATGACTCTGCTGAGCTGGCATGATTTACAAACTGAGCTGGGCTGACGGAGAGGTCTCCTTGTCTGAATCCGAGGGAGAAGACTCATGAGTTCTTTTCTGTGAGTTTGGAGGGACAGTAGAATCGTCAGGACCAGTCGAGGGCGGATCTTGTGCTTCCATTCCTTCCGCAACCCCTTCCTCTTCATCTGAGCTGGAATCAAAATCATCCATGGGAGGAGGATCATGAGGTTTCCAGCTTTTGGATTTCGGCTTAGTATTGGCTTTCTTCTTTTGGGCAGGGATCGAGGGACAAGAGCTCTGAAGGTGCCCTGTGTGATGGCAATTTCGGCAGCGAAAGGCTGTGTTCTCGTAATCTAGGCACTGAGTCCAATGGAAGTCCCCAATTTTGAGATTAATCTGATCAGGTGGACCTTTGCTCATGTCTATTTCTGCACAAATTCTGGCAAAGGTGTATATGCCTTTTTCCCCTCTAGAGGTGTCTGTGGCTAGAAAGCGGCCTAGAGAATCGTCGATTCCTTGGAATACAACAAAGTGCCATAGATGCGCCGGGAGATTAGGAAGTCTGACCCAGATGGGGATCTTGGTGATGATTGCTGAAGATGGATCGAAATTTGGGAATCAAGGGGTGAGGAATAAACCTGCTGAGCCCCAAAACCATGGGCCGTCAGTTAATGCTTTTTGGTAGTCTTCACTGAAAGCAAATACTACAATGAAGAAACCCTTTGAGCAGAGAAGAACCTTGCAGTTGTTGGTCCAGTTAGAGTGAATCCATTGGTAGAGATCTGCTGTGCGTGGCCATAGCCCATTGAACCTGCAAATAATGGCATCCTCTGCATACTTTTGGATTTGCTCATCCAACGAAGGATGCATTATTTCAATGGAGGGTGTTTCCTCCAGTTTGTCCACCAAAAAAGGTTTGGGAGCCTGAGCTGGTGGAGCTGTTTGTTTGGGCTGATGAGCATGGACAACATCTTTGTATGAAAAAGCCGCAGCTGAAGATGACTGTCCAACAGCTCCCCCTCTCAAACGAAGGGTAAAAATAATGGTGGCATTTCTCTTAATGCTGTAAAAAGAAAGGGGATATAGATCCTCAAGTTGTTTACCTTCGTGGAGGAGTCATTGAGAAGCAAAGGGAATCCCCAGCCTAAATTCCAGGCTTTGCTTGAGATCCTGCACTAGATCCGGAGAGCGTACCCATTGTAGCAGAGTTTTGCCAGAAAGGAGCACGATTTGGATCTGGAACGATGCAGAATGAGTAAAGACATTGGCTTGAAAACCACTTCTAATTATTTCCTCATGAACCTCTCTGCCCTGCTCTATAGCCACCAAGTTGGCACATGCCGGCAGAATATTTGCTAAAGTTTCTGAATCCGCCTCCACATCCGTCATCTTCATTTGCCAAAAGAGTTCCAGCGCCTCTTCAACAAGCCCACTCCGAGCATATCCTGCAACCATGGCTTTCCACGAGACATCATTTCGTTCCGGCATCCTCTGAAACAGCTCCAGCACCTTGTCCATACAGCCCTTCTGCGCATATCCTGTAGTCATGGTAGTCCATGAGACCACATTTCTCTCAGGCATTGCCCAAAACAGCTCCAGCGCGTCGTCCACTCGCCCATTCTTCACATAACCAGAAAGCAACGCATTCCAATCAATAACATCTCGTTCAGGACTTTTCTCAAACACTTTGTATGCATCCTCCATTTTCCCCCATTTAACATACTTGCCCATGAGCCCACTCCTCACAAAAGCATCACACTGAAACCCCTCTACAATCACATTCCTAAGAACATCTCTGCCCCTGTCCAGCGAACCCAAATGGGCCATTGCAGGGAGGACGCTGGCGAAAGCAAGCTGATCCGGTCGCCCGCCTGCTCTTTCCAGCTGATTAAATAGTTGCAAGGCCTCGTCATGAAACCCACGTCTGGAATAACCTGAAATCGTGGCTCCCACATAGACATCACCAGAGGGAGACCAATCTTTTGTGTCGTAAATGGGGCTGAATCCATCAACATTTGCGCCATATTTGTTGGTGAGCTGATAAACCCCCTTGCCCTTGGGCTTTTGGCTTCCGGCATCGACTCCGTTTCTGAAAGTAAGATCCCCAGAGGAGACCACGCTGCTGCAACCTGCACCTGCCACTGCCATTGCCATCGTTCCCCAGATTCTCAACTCGTGATGATGCACTATTACAAATCTATGTCGTTATATGCATGTTAGGGTAGGATGCATTGCATGATTATTTTTGCATTAGAACTAACCCCATATGATGTTTTTCATGATAGATTAGATTTCATAAAAGAAATAAATTTGCATCATTTTATTTCTTGTTGGTTTATGGGCTAACATTAAGCATGGGTTATAACATGCTGCCCCGTGGCTTTGATCTTGACACGTGCAGATAATAGTTCTACAGTGACCAAGAGATTGTTGGAGTTCTCGTGACCTCCCTTTCGAGCAACCTTGTCCACTTCTTCGAGAGGTCACGTCCCAGTTGGAGCCAGATGTTACACACCATTTCGTGGGTGATATCCCCAGGAAATTTTTTTCTCCATGATGAACCTCAGCTAGCAACCAACAACCCCTTGCAGCCTCCTACTAGCTCATTGTGCCATTTCTCTGTGACCTGAGCCAACCGTGTGGTCCCTCACCCACCTGTATTGATCGTATTTTTGAAGGTGGGCCTCCCGAATCTAAAGGTATGTCTTGTCATTTGGTAATTAAGTATTGGGTTTACTTATCATGGATACTTCTGGGTATGGATTGATGGGGGGATTTGGCGGAAAGGGCAAGCTTAGTTTGTGCTCTTGTCCCCTTGATCTCTTTGCGTGTTACCCTTGGATCTTAGTCCCGTGGATCTCCTTTATTGACCATTTGGTTCTAAGGTGGTACTACTTAGGAAACCTCGACTTTGGGTGCGTGGTCCCACTCCTTTACTCACATATATTACTCCCATTCCACTCACTATACCTCATTCATCATTTCTCCCACTTGGGTCCACATTTCCATTCTAGGTCCACATAGGGCCAACCTCCCTATCCCCTTATCCCCACCTTGGGTTAGCCCTTGAATGATGCCCCAGAGGTTGAAGCAGTTAAAAGAAAAAAGCATAATTGGCCACATTTAACAGGAAATTGTACCACAAAATCCAGAAGATGGTTGGGACAAAATAATTAGCACGTGGGCAAAAGCCAATACATAAGATCTACCCCAATCCATGGTCATCACCTTGGTTCCATAGGCCTTAGATAAGCCTCTTTTATCATTCAGGAACCCATGATTGTCCTAACCCCCGGAGGGCAGTGAACCGCCTTACCTAAAAAGGGTAATCACTGTTATATCTTACACATCATACTCTTGTCCTTTGAGCCCCAACCAGTTAATGAAAGAAAATTCATAAAAGGCAAAAGGCATATATAGAAGGGTGGAAAAATCAAGGCCAAGGCACTTATGTACCATGATTGCTCCCTTCTACACATTACATACCCAGGTGTGGGCTTCCCCTTATCCAACTACCCCTATGCCCCAATATGTGGCCCAGGGTTGCCCCTCTCATTCCCTATTCCATTCCACTTATTTATCACTTGCCACCCCCATTAGAGGGATGTACCTTGGACATACTATTCCCTTTAAGGGTTGAAACCACCTAATAAGGTACTTGGTTAACCCCCTTTGGAGCTTGGAGACACTAGCACATGCCAAAGCCCACTACGGAAGGGCATGCCATTATGAAGTGCCCACTTTGTTATCCATGATTTGTAAACTCTTTTACCCGATTATTTTAATGATTGGTTGTACTGGAAGCCTAAGGGACGCATTGGATCTTATGCAGGATTACAGGTGGTTTCCATTCATGTTTGGTCTGTCTATACGCGATCCTAACCCCCAGAGGTCTACATTAGGACATATAGGGTGAGCATAGAGAGCCATTGGCCTCCACAACAGTAGACAACACTCCACGGATGTTCATCAATGCTCAGAGACTACTATCGATCCACTTTTGATATGATGGTGATATGCTTGGTACATTATGCCCAACAAGCCTCCACAGGAGCCCCACATTCTTGGCAAGTGTCCTAGGACTTGTACGATGTCATGGCAGCGTTCATTCCACCACTCAGACACTTGCAGAGGATCTACAGGCATCTTCGATTCATATGGAGACCCATGGGGTCATTTATGTGCTCTCAAACCCAATGGGAGCACCATAGATCTACTACTTGGAGAACAAGGGGCCACCTCCTTGTCCATCATATTCCGAGGAATTTATTCCTTAGCATGGCACTAAAGGACATTATTAGGCCTTTGGAGGGCCCCACAACATGTACACATTATTATTTGGTCCCTTGTGAGGTTTATTTTTACACTTGTGAGCTAGTTTGGTGGGCTTATTTTATCGTTAGGGGCTAATGTAGGCCCATAGGCTAATTTGAACTCCTTAGCAGGCTGTACATTGATGTTAGATACATTCATTTGGATCATCAATTGACTTGGGATTTCTCTAATCACAGAGAACTTCACATTTTTTCCTTGGAGGATATTTTTTGGAGATGGATGGATTTTGACGTGTGGATTTGGGCTATTTTTCTCGTCTTGGAGCTTTGTCTTGCAAACTAAATGCTGGTTGGATGTATTTTATAACGTGGCAAGTAAATTTTGACGTTGTTATTCTTGTTGTTGCATATTGCTAAAATTAGGGCTAGTTGCTGCATAATTGAAATGTGGAATTAAGCATGTTTTAGCTAATTTATTGTATGGGATAATGTTATATGAATTAAATGTCCTTGAGATTATTTGTCTCGATAAGCTTGCATCATTTGATTTGAAGTATAAATGCTTGATGGTCACTTTTCTTTTCTCTCTCAACATTGGATGAAGCTGACTTTCCTGGCCTCCTTGATCAAGAAACCAAGTTCTACTTCTTACTCTTGATTATCCTTGACTCCATATCCCTAAGTGAATTAGGGACTGATCCCTCGAAAAGGTTGATCATTTTAACCCTTTTCCCCTTTTTCTCAAGGTCTAGCCCCATTGGGTCACCTAGGGCATCAATTTCCCGGGAAGTGACCCAAGGAAAAATTTCGATTTCCTACAACTGCACTAGTGGGTCCCTTCCCCCTCCTAATGTGAGGCAATTCTAACAGTGGAATCTCAGGGAATCCCAAGCCCTAGCTCTAGGATTGAATTTTACCTAGGCATCCCCAAGGCTAGACCTCAATAGGATCAATTCAACCTTTTGAAGTAAATATTCTTGTTTGGTCCTTTCCTTTCACCTTATCCAGGATAGGAACATCATTGGTTGCTACATGCCATCCCCGAACCTGGATTGGGTCTACTTGGCCTTGTGTGGTCCCACTTCTCAATAAAGATTATCTGCCAAGGATCATTTGGGAATCCAAGTTTCCCAAGGATTATAGGGATTGAGAAACTCGTCTATAAGCCTATTCCTTCTCCCTCAACCCTCCAATCCTCACCCCTTACCTCTAAACGATCAAGTCCCTTGCTTAAAGAGCAAGCAAGTTCCATTCTTCACTCCATCCTTGGGAAAGGGTTTCTAGGGTCACTTTCCACCTATCCATTGACAGATACTTTACAAGTGATCCCTAGACTACTAGGAATCCTCCAACCGGTGAAAGTCTATAAAGAGCAGGGAGACTTAGCTGTGGTGACAGTGGGCTAAGCCTCCACCATTGCCCTTAACCTAGCAGTTGCCCTCTTAGGAACTCCTTTTAGGTCCCCTGCTGGTTTGAGTGGTAACATGCCCCATATATTCATGGGAAATCCTCATCTCCATACAAGGCCTTGTCTGGTGGCCTATCGATGCCACCTCCTCCGATAAGCTTCTGCCAGAATACGCTGATCATCCTACTACCCCATGCATGACCAACGTGCCAAGACAAACCACAGAGTCTGCCTGCTCCCTTGTCAATCCAACTTGTCACTAGTGCTGTTCGGGACTTTGATGGAGATATGAAAGTGTGTGTGCGCTCGGTCACCGGATCCACCACTCCACTAATACCATCACTGACCAAATCTATGATGTGATGAGGAATCCCACGCGGATCCCAACAATAATCTGGTCATTGAGCTAATTATCTTTTGCCATTCTACTTTTGAAGACACTTATCTCTTGTGGCATCTCTATTTCATGCATTGCTTTCCAAGCGCTTCATCATTATCTTTACTTGGAGCACTTATTTAGCAAGTACTTGTAGTTTGTCACTAGTCTCTTGGTTTCATTTTGCAATTTCAGTACTTGTGGATCAATCTGCTCATGAATGCATTTTGATTCTATGTAGTGAATTGTATCTTGGTCATCTTCACTAACTCCTAGAACCTTAATTAGTTAAGCTTTAGATAATTTGTAGGGTCCACCCCCCTTGGCTTCGCTAGGAGTAAGCCTAGACGGAGAAGTTGAGGATTAAGTGACAACCTCAACTCATGAATTGCCCCCAAGGCCACAATAAGTGGAGTTAAACATTTTCTCCACAATGATCCTAGGTGTGGATTGAGGCAACAATACTGCCCAAATGGGTAACCCTGAGGAGAGAATTTTTCTCCTATTTGTTCATCTTGCCAGCCAACAGCTCCACGATGATCCATTCTCCAGTCAGTCCTTTATCACTTCTATCTTACTCATCAGCCGAAGGTTGGTTGTCTATTGTAAGGTACATTAACCATTTTTGTAGTCAAGTGCTTTCATTTAATGTTTAAGGATATTCTAGTATGGATCATAAGTTGAATTGGATGATAGTCTGCTTTTGGTTGTATTCTTGTTCCCATGCTTCATCTTGGCGGTTGTCCATTGCCCCTAGTCTAGTCACTAGTGTGGCCTTCCTTAAGGCCTTTCTTTCCATTATCTAAGAGGGGCACAAATAGGAGGCATTGATTGATGTTGCATGTCCATGGTAATCCATACTTAACACTTTCCGTTTCTCCCTTTTATCCATGTCCCATGTTCGGGTTTATTGCTATTTGTCATCAGTATTGTTTCCTGATTTCCTCATCCTTGAGTAGGGCCCTGGAAACTTTGCCCTGAAGGGGCCTTAATTTCTTTTTAATCAAAACTCCTCATATATCATTCTCTAAACCAACCTTCGTGATTAAAATCACAAGTGAAACCTTGTAACATCTGCAAAAACAGGTGATGAAGATCACATGTGGAATCCCTGTTGAAAAATGGTGGGTAACATTTTTAGAACATTAAAAGAATGTTAGGAGACCTTTTTGCGAGGGCCACATGAGGTTAGCACTAAGCTGTACAATGCTTGGACCCGTATGTACCAAGTAGAAAAGAGTTTCTTTTTCTAATTTGATTTTCACATATACTGCAAGATATGTGTTTGGAGAAATTTTTACATTGACCACTGAAGTAGGAGCAATAAAAGGCAACAGATTTTTTATTTTTTATTTTTTTATCTGTGCTGCTACTATCTGATTATTATGGTTTTGTGTTTAGGAGTCTTGCATTTCAAGAGACACAATGATTTCTATACTACTACTGGATAAATGGAAACACCTCAACTAGATTTTTGTTTTTTGATCACTTATCCATTATTCAGGGCAGAATTAAAATTCAGAGAATGACAACCTCCCTATGAGTTTCTCTCAAAATATATTGAATACTTACATAAAAGTAAAAAAATGAATTGGCTGTGATGTCAAAAGTTAATTAAAATATTAAAATTCAATGAAGGAGCTGTTACATTCTCATGATCAAGATGTATATCAATGTTATAGCATACAAGGATACTAGTCTCATGCCTCTTTGTCTTGTTTTATTAGGGACGTCCTGTCATGAGAGCTTCTCCTTTACCAGTGACTGCGAAGACATCAGAAACTAAGCAAGCAAGAAAGTCCAACCCTGAAAAATCTACAGAGAAAGCTACTTTAGAGCGCTGGAAAGCAACTGGCGTCATCTCACTTTCAGAAAGAGGTTTGAAGGTATGAATTTATTGTGTACTGCTTTACTTGGTAGGTATATGTTTCTTCGTCCAAAGCTAAATGTGTGTTAAATAATGTCAATTTGATCATGTAACTTATTTTGTCTCAATTTTGTGTTTTATATTGGGGGTCTGTTACAACAAAAACTAACATCCAAGTTGGAAATGTCGAAATCACCAAGGTGCAAGCATAAGTTTAATTTAGGAAGGCTGTCCACTGTCGCCTCAGGAGCTGTTGTCCACACTTTAGGTTGGCTTTTCACCAGCACAAGGTGGGCTTCACTAAGGAAGGATTGTTAAGGCTATGGAGTGGAGGCTCAAGGTGATATTTGAAGAGTAGATCCTAACAAAATGAAAGGTATAGTATATGGAAGGAAATGATATGAGCAAGGGGACATGGGAAAGAAATGAGACGAACAAGGAAATGTGATGATATTGGACCAGTGCCTATCAACCTATTGGGCTATAAAAGAGTCATGAAATATTGCTTGAAATGATAAGAACTAGTTTGTTACAATTAACTATTTCAGTTAGGCTATATGGTAGAAAGGGTTAGTTTGCCACATTCAACTATCAAATGGATGAAATGTTTGACACATTCATTACTAATTACATAGGTGTCTATTAAGGTAAAAGAAACTAGTTTGATGCAATTTACCTTAAGTGTTTGGTGGAAATAGGTGTAGAAACTAGACTTGGAGAGCTAGAGTTGCCACTCATCAAACACTATGAAGGTGCTGTTATATTATCTGTCTTATTGTTCCAATTTAACAACTTAATTTGGTATATGAAGGATAATAATGCAGAAATATAACAACAAATAAATCAAGAGGGAAAAGTTCCTCTTATTTCTTTATTCCTAATTGAATGGTGTTTTTATTACTAGATCTCATATTAGAATGATAACAAGAGGTTTTGACAACAAAATTTCCAAGAATTGAAGAGCATAAACATAACCATACAACAAATAGAGCAATACCTCACTCCTTAATTAAGTCTTTAAGGAACTGATATCAAAAGAGCTCCACATCAACAATTTCCAAGCTCCTACTCTAATTGCTGTAACTTACTACTCCAAATCACCAATCACCCATTATCAATTACCAAAAGAACAGAGAGAAAGCTCTGTTTAACGATACAATATATTATTTGCTAATTAACTCCATGACAAGTCAATGAAATAATAAAACAATGGAGTAGTTAGACTATTCTTCATCATGGTTGACCATATCAAGTAGATCTTGTGGACTTTATCCTTTCCAAGAGAGCTCCCCCATCCAAAAATATGAAGTAATGTGCAAGAAAGCTCCAAGAGTGAGGGCGCATTACTAAAGATTGGCATTTGACCATGTTAATATGCTAAAAGGTCCACATCCAATCCACCCTCCAAGATGCATGCATGGAAAATATAATAAAATATCCATGACATGGTAGAATGTGCTCAAGGTCCATCTAGAAAAACTCATCAAATGCACCCTCCAAGATGCATGGATGAAAAAAACAATAAAATGTTCTCCCTAGAAGAGCGCTTCTTGACCACCTCCTCCAAATAGTAAATGTGGTTCATATGATGCATGAACATGTCTACAATGTTGATTTGGGGTAGCATCGGATGTGCTCTAGCCACGAAATTTGGTGGAGAGGTTGGGGCACATGAGATCTCCAATACCCAGAAAGGGTTTGGGCAGATTAGATCAGGAGATATTAAAATAATTAATATTTTTAATGGAGTTCCTAAGTCTAAACTTAGGGAAAATAAAATATTAATGTGTATTAATATGAATGGTCCAAAAGACATGGATCAAGCCAGAACTAATCTTAGCTATTGATTAGGGACTTAATCTCGGCCGTTGAGATGTCAACAGGAAAAGTATAAGAGGAGGCTTGAGGGTCACTTGGAGAGTACACCAGAGTGATCAGTCATTCTATTCTCTAGAGCAGGGTTTGCTAAGAGAGATAGAATCAGTGATCGGGAGAGCAGCTGAGGGGCATTGAGTACAGAGAAATAGAAAAGCAGAGATTGTGCCGGGAGAGCAGCGCAGCAGCCAAGGAGAGTGACGCAGAGCCAACAAGGGCTCACGCAGGGCCACGCAGAGGCAGCCAAGTGCTACGCAGAGCACCAGAGAGGCCAGCGTGTCTGACACAGAGGCCTAGAAAGCTGACGCAGGGCCTCCTGGGGCTGACGCAGGCCAAGAAAGGCTGACGCAGGGCCAGCGTGAGATAGAGAGGGGCTGACGCAGTCCAGATTGGGCAGACGTTGGGGTTGCAGAGCAGTTTTGTGCTGAGGAGCTGCCAGAAGGATTTTCTGGTGTTTTAGCCAGGAGATTTCTCTCAAACTATGAGGTATAGCTGCTAAGGAAATTCTCTTTTGGGTAGGCCAGTTTCAGCACCCAGATTGTACTCTAATATTGCTTAATAAGAAAACCCTCAGATAATTGCACTGGTTTTCCCGCATTGGGTTATTCCGGGGACATTGGTCCAAAAATAATGGTGTCATGTGGTGTTCTTGTTTCTTTTAGTTGCTGATTTGTAATATGTTGAGCATGCACTGGTGTTTATTTTCAGTATTTACTTTGTAAATAACTTGTTAAAGAAAATAACAAGTAGGTAGGAATAAATCAGAAAAAGTGCATGAAGGATTTCTAAACTAAGTAAACTTAGAAACTTCAGCATGGTATCAGAGCGTGATTGCAGATCACAGGAGGATTAGAAAACATCAGCTGAGCGAAGCAATAGCAGCAGAAAACAGCTGTCCCGAGGTGACATAAGCTGTTTTTAGCAGCGCAGAAGCCAAGAATTGTGACGCAGAGCCAGCTAGAGCCACGCAGAAGAAGCTAGGAGCTGCGTAGAGCCTCACAGAGGTTAGCATTGCTGACGCAGGGCATCCCAGGGTTGACGCAGACCCATCTGGTGTGACACAGAGCCAACGTGAGGCAGAGAGGTGCTGACGCAGTTCACAGAGAGGCAGTTGCTGGAGTCTAGAAGGCTGCAGAAATATTGCAGAGTGGAGCTGGTGAGGCACTATAGTCCGAACAGTACTTGACAGAGCAGGGCAATAGGAGTTGTTACTGAGGGTTTCTAGCCGAGGAACCTGGATCAGCAATGCAGTTGCACAAGACGATCAGAGTAGGGGGCATCTCGACAAACGGCAGAAGGATTTCCAGGAGGGAAATCAGGACTTAGAAGGAGTCCAGAAGAGAACTTCCAGATGGGAAGTAGAGACTCAAAGGAGTCGAACAGAGAACTTCCAGGAGGGAATTAGAGGAGTGTCATGGCACTACATGGGCTAAGAGACCAGGATAGACTAGACGAAGCATCGAACTTCACAGTCTGGAAGGCCAGAATCTTATCAGTGCTTGACAAGAATCGTGTCAAGAACTTCGCCTTGAAGGTTATAGCTGTCCCAGTCGACCCCAATGAAAATGAAAGGTACAAAGAGGCGATGGCAAGGGCCAAGTGCTTTATCCTTGATGGGGTCAAGGATCATGTGGTACCACATATAGCCAAGAAGGAAACGATAGTTGAGATGTGGGAGGCTCTGAAGAACCTGTTCCAGCATACTTTTTATGCAAAGAAGAATGCTGCTCGAGAACCAGATGAGGTCGTATCAGATGAAGAAGGGTTAATCGATTGACACCTTCCTCGAAGAATTGCATGAGATTTGACACCAGTTGACTGCTATAGGAGCGACACCGGATCAGGAGCTTATGGTGAGGAAAACCTTGAAAGTTGTCTCAAAAGATTAGGAAGTGTTTGTCCAGAGTATCCTGGGCAGAGGGACTCTCCTACCTTGGGACGAGATGTGCGCAACTCTTCACTAGGAAGAGATCAGATGGCAGTCGAAGACAGGTAGCAGCAACAAAGGGATCAAGGTCAAGCAGGAGGAGGAGGATGTGGCCCTAGCATTTGAGGGAAAGCAGGAGAAGCGGAAGAAGAAAGATCTCTCCAAGATCAAGTGCTTCCACTGTGGGGAGATGGGTCATTATGTGATCCAATGCCCAAGGAAGAAGAGTAAGGGAGAGTCTTTCGAGATTAAGGCAACGCCAACACGGGCAGAGAAGGAAGTTTTGACAGACGATGATTGTGCCGTGAGTGCACACGTACCACTTGAGCGGAAGTGGGGAGACATCGAGTTGTAGTAAGGCAGACTACAGGCGATGAGGGGCAGGATCCTTGAGGTACCCAGCCTCTTGAATTAAACCTTGCTACGTGAGCCCCGACAAGGAGTAGCAGGATTGGCTGAGTGGGTAGAGACGAATGTGGATGGAGCGGTAGAGAAAGCTACAGTGCAGGAGTCCGGAGACAGCGCAGAGCTAGCAAGCTGCAACAGTGCGAGAGGCACAAGAGTGTTGCCCCAGTGTAGGACAGCACAGAGAGGTGTGCAACGGTGCGAGATGCAGGAGAGTTGTTGCAACAACGCAGAGGTTAGAGAGGGAGCACTTGTCAGCGGCAGAGGGAGCTTCAACATCAGTGGGTGTCTTTAGCCCAACAGGGAGGTCAGTTACTTACTTCTCAGTAACTGAGTTGCAGTGTAGCAGCGGGCAACACGATTCAACATAATGAGAGGAGGTGTAGTGCGGATGCAGTGCTGGGAGAAAGAACCAGTAGCAGCACGGATGCAGTGCTGGGAGAAAGAACCAGTAGCAGCACGGATGCAGAGGGAGTTGTCATATAGATGCAGTAATGGCAGTGGCAGAACCATGGGCAACAATATAGGAGGCAGTAGTGCAGAGGATGTTGGGCAGAAAGGTCGAGCATCAGCACAGGTACCGATGCCGGATGATCAGAGTAATACTCAGTGAGGAGTATTGCTAGAGCACAGTCCTCGCTAAGAGGGAGTGTTGATTTGGGGTAGCATCAGATGCGCTCTAGCCACTAAATTTGGTGGAGAGGTTTGGGCACATGAGATCTCCAATACCCAAAAAGGGTTTGCGCAAATTCTAAACAGATCAGGAGATATCAAAATAATTAATATTTTTAATGGAGTCCCTAAGTCTAAACTTAGGGAAAATAAAATATTAATGTGTATTAATATGAATCTGTGTTAGAATGGTCCAAAAGACATGGATCAAGCCAGATCTAATCTTGGCCATTGATTAGGGACTTAATCTTGGCCGTTGAGATGTCAACAAGAAAAGTATAAGAGGAGGCTTGAGGGTCACTTGGAGAGTACACCAGAGTGATCAGTCATTCTATTCTCTAGAGCGGGGTTTGCTAAGAGAGATAGAATCAGTGATTGGGAGAGTAGCTGAGGGGCATTGAGTACAGAGAAACAAAGAAGGTAGAGATTGTGCAGGGAGAGTAGCGCAACAGCCAAGGAGAGGGACACAGAGCCAGCAAGGGCTCACGTAGGGCCATGCAGAGGCAGCCAAGTGCTGCACAGAGCACCAGAGAGGCTAGCGTGTCTGACACAGAGGCCCAGAAAGCTGATGTAGGGCCTCCTGGGGCTGACACAGGGCCAGCGTGAGACAGAGAGGGGCTGATGCAGTCCAGATTGGGTAGACGTTGGGGTTGCAGAGCAGTTTTGTGCTGAGGAGCTGCCAGAATGATTTTTCGGGGTTTCAGCCAAGAGATTTCTCTCAGACTGTGAGGTATAGCTGCTAAGGAAATTCTCTGTGGGTAGGCCAGTTTCGGCACCCATATTGTACTCTAATATTGCTTAATAAGAAAACCCTCAGATAACTGCATCAGTTTTCCCGCATTGGGTTTTTTCGGGGACATTGGTCCAAAAATAATGGTGTCATGTGGTGTTCTTGTTTCTTTTAGTTGTTGATTTGTAATATGTTGAGCATGCACTGGTGTTTATTTTCAGTATTTACTTTGTAAATAACTTGTTAAAGAAAATAACAAGTAGGTAGGAATAAATCAAAAAAAGTGCATGAAGGGTTTCTAAAGTAAGTAAACTTAGAAACTTCAATTGACCATGTTAATATGCTAAAAGGTTCACATCCAATCCACCCTCCAAGATGCATGCATGGAAAATATAATAAAATATCCATGACATGGTAGAATGTGCTCAAGGTCCATCTAGAAAAACTCATCAGATGCACCCTCCAAGATGCATGGATGAAAAAAACAATAAAATGTTCTCCCTAGAAGAGCGCTTCTTGACCAACTCCTCCAAATACTAAATGTGGTTCATATGATGCATGAACATGTCGGCAACCACTCACATGTGTGAATCCCAAGGTAAGGTGCTCCAACTAACTCCATAGATAATTGTGCAGGGTTCTAAATAGATGGAGTGCTCCATATGCAAGACTAGTCAAGCCTCCCAAAATAGCCAAAATGGAACTATATTCATGAGCTATTTCTCCAATGTACAATCACCTCCTCAATAAATAAATAAATATGCTCCAAGGTGGTTACAAGTCCTCAAAACTTGTACAAGGAAGGAGTCAACAATGAAATAATCCCTCAATAGGCGATTGAATACTCATAAGTGTGCATTAGAGTAGTGTTATTAGAACCGAACCAGAATTGACAAAACCAATTGGTCCTATCAGTTTCAGGGCCATTTTGGTTCGGTTCAAGGATTTTGATCATTTTTGGCTAGTTTCGTACTAAATTGCCTGATTCCCTATAGCATTGTTGGTGTAGCTAGGGACCAACAATTTTTTTTTTTTTTAAAGCAATAAATTAAGTTATTGAAAGCACAAATGCCTGACGCTAGGGCCCTACTAATGCTATTTAAAGAGATCCCTGCACCTCTGGTTCACCCACCCTTGTAATTAATGGTAGTGTGAAATTATTCAATTAAGAGGACATAGTACATTCATCCTTTTACTCAAATATTTAGCATTATGATTAATTGTTTCAAGATGTGTGAGAGTGGTTCCATCTTCATTTTATGGAGAAATAAGAATTTTAGATCCCATTCAAAATTCAACAAAGTTTATAGTTTTTAGAATTTTAGGATTTGTAGGATTGTAATGGGTCTGGAGCTAACATTAATCGAGATTCAAGAGCACCAAGCCTTATATGTACCTTGATGTTGGTGGCATGATTGTTGAATTCGTCTACCATGACCCTAGGAAAAATACATACCTTTCATTCAAGCAAAATCACTAATTTTTCATGCTAAGCCTTTTCTATCTTATTTTAATGCATAGAGGGTGATATTGATGATGAGAATACACATATAGACAATGATTTTAATGATATGTAGTTATTTGTTATAACATGATTTGTTTAGACTCTAGAGGCCATTTGGAGCATCTTTGTTGATGTATTTTTGGTACATACACAAATTGCACTCGGTGCTATTATGGTTATATGCTCCCTTCCTATATATATGAGAAACTTCACATATTTGTGTATAATGGTTTGGATTCATATGGATGCACATAAATATGTATGTTTTTCTTTTTGAAAATTTGAACATTTTATATATATTTTGGTCGCCTTTTTTTTTTCTTGGGTTTTATTCCTCTTCACATTTTTGGAATCGATTAGTTTGATGACCAATCTGGTTTTGGTAACTATGCCCTAAAGAAGTGTGCCAACCTCCTCACATATGTGAACCAAATGAGGGTGCTCCACAAAGAAGAGAAATGGTTGACCATATGTCAAACATAACCACTAGGGCAAGGGTTCGCTCTTAACTAACTCCTAGTGCTAGCACAAATTACCGTGTATGACAACCCTTTGACAAACCTTAAAATAATCTCCACCATATTGTAGATCCAAGTGCAACCCAACCAACTCCAAAACTAAGGGGATGGCCCCTCCACTCAACCCAAATAATAATAAAATGATGTGATCTGCCTCAACATGTGTGCTAATGAAGGGGCATGTTCCATAAAAGTGTTGTATTGTGAAAAATAAGTTTATTCTCTTAGCAAAGCCCTCCTAACTAAGCCCCACCATGGTACAAATATAACAAATCAAAAGCTCTACCTAGTCTTGAACCTAGGGTGCACCAAGGGATTCATAGAAAGAAAAAAGTGAGGAGTCTTTCCTCATTCATACACTTGCATTTTGAGAAAATGAGCTCTTAAGGAGTTTTTGAGGAAGAAGCTTAGGGTTTGGGAAACAATAGCCACCATAGTTGGCTTCAGTGATGAAACTAAACACCCTAGTTGGTTCCAAGAGTGAAATCACTCAGATTTCACCACTGTGTTTTCATGAAGGGAAGATTTGCAGAAGATATTGAACTGGAAGAGCTTTTGTCAGTTGATTCTATTTCCTGAGATTTTATTCCTATATTTTTGGTCATAGGTAGAGGCACATACTACAATTGAGAACATTTTGGCCATTAAAGAGGACCTATGCTTGGTAAAAAGTTTGTTGGGTAGAAATAGACATTTGTGGGCTCACCATGAATGAGTCTCGCTATTGAAAAGAGGATCGAACCCCTTCTTCACTACCCAGGTCAATTTTTGTGGCTGAAGAGTGATTTAATGATGAATATTGAGGGATTTGGGCTTCCCTAACAATTGCTAGTTATATCCCTTGTGAGCTGGGTGATGCATTGACATTTTTCATGAGGGTTGGAGGTCGAGTTTGACCCTAATTATTGAAGGAGGTGGTGTTGGATAGAGTACGCATTCCCTACCCATCTCTGTTGAACGCATTGCAAAAAACTACTATTTCTCTTGTGGGCCAAGTCCTCTCTCACTATGGGTTGAGTTGCTCACTGGGAAGGCATGGTTTGACTGCTATAAGCTAATGAAATGATCCCAGGTTCTTTTCTGCCATCTTGAGCTTTTTATCTCCATTATTTATCTATGTGCTAGCTAAAAAGAAATATATCAGACTTAGCAAGGTATACTTATGTAATGTTTCAAAGAGAAACGCCATTTAATATGTTGCACTAGAAATATTTATAACAGTGACATTTCTTTCAACGTTGGTTCTATCATCCATCTTTATTTTGGGTCCCTGTTTGAAGCTCATATTCCTCTCTGTACTTGAATTTTAATATATATATATATATATATATATATATATATATATGGTTGAACTTTGGTTACATAGATTTGCCACTGTGTGTTTTCTCAAGTTAAAAATAAACCAAACTACACATATAGCAATGCTCCCTTAATATGTTGGACGAAACCTTTCACTGGAGAAGTTCATTAAACTCAAAGATTTAGTTGTTCATCTTGTGCTATTTCCTAGTGGGGATCCTACAGTGGTATCAGTCTTCAGAGCATGTTCTTGGATAGTCGTGGGAAAGTATGTCCATGGACTTTATCACTAGGCTACCTTTGGTACAGGGAAAGTACTGCCTATATGTAGTGGTGGATCAACTCACGAAGCTCACACACTTCTTTTCCATACCATCCAAATATCTAGCATCGCAGGTGGCCAAACTATTCTTCAAGGAGGTCTTCAGTTTGCATGGGTTATCAAAGATCATAGTGAGCGACAAAGACAACAACTTCATGGGTGGCTTCTGGCAAGAGTTATTCAAACTTGTGGGGACTGAGCTGACACCGAGCACTAGTTATCACCCATAGACTGATGATCAGATTGAGATAGTCAACAAATGGATGGAGGGCTATTTTCAAAATTATGTATCTGGCCAGCCAAAGGCATGGGTTAAGTGGTTGCATTTGGGGGAGCATTGCTACAACACCACTTTCCACATGTCCATTGTTATGATGCCTTTCAAAGCACTATATGGATAAGATGCCCCAACATTTGCAGATCGAATATTTAGGGATAGTCGTGCACCTTTGGCTAAGGACTAGATTTAAGAGAGCCAAGATATCTTACGAGTCCTCAAGGACAACTTGAGGATGTGAAAATTCTATCACTGCAACAACTGATTTATTTTACCTACTTATTTCCCAATAAGTTATTTATGAAAATCCTTCGGTAAACATTAAAATAAATTCTGTTGTAGTTATCACATCATAATACAGAAACAAACACATGCACAAGAATTAACACATCGACACATATTTTGGACAATTAGTCCCCGGAAAAACCCAATGTGGGAAAACCAGTGCAGCAAGGGAGGATTTTATTATTCAACAATTCTTCAGTACAACTGGGTGCCAAACTAGCTTACCCAACAGAGAGAAAATTCTTCAGCACTTCTCCCAGTCTCAGTGTCAACCTGGTTGACCTCTGCGTAGCTCCCAGACCCTCTGCATCAGCCCCTGCCTCTCTGTGTCATCCACGCAGGCCCTCCAGTGATTGCGCAGTCTGCAACCACTGCGTCTGCCTCTCCAACCTCTGCGTTGTTCCCCTGGTGTTGTTCCCGACTCTCTGTTCCGTACTTGCTACATCCTACTGCTCTCTAGACCACTAGTTCGAATTTCTCAGCTAACCCCGCTCTAGAAATCAAACTGACTGGTCTCCCTCAGTGTATTCTCCAACTAACCCTCAAGCCTCTTCTTATACTTTTCCTATTGGTCCCTCAACGACCGAGATTAAATCTCTAATCAATGATTAAGATTAGATTTGGCTTGATCCATGACTTTTGGAACCTTCTAACCCAATTTTATATTAATACCTATTAATATTTTATTTTTCCTAAGTTTAGACTTAGGGACTCCATTAAAAATATTAATTATTTTAATATCTCCCAAACCGGTTAGAATCTGCCCAAACCATTTCTGGGTCTCGGAGATCTCATGTGCTTTAGCCTCTCCACCAATTTTTATGGTTAGAGCACATCCGATGCTACCCCAAATCAAGAGCGGATGGCTCAAAACCAACAAAAAATGTATGTAGACAGACACAAAGTGGAACACAATTTTGAGGTGGGGAGATGGTATACCTTCTTATTCAATCCCATTGGCAGTCATCACTCAAAACAAAGGGAGCAGAGAAGTTGAAACCCAGGTTCTATGGGCCATACAAAATCGTGAGGCGAGTTGGAGAAGTGGCCTATGAGCTTCCACTTCTTGAAGGATGTGAAATTCATAATGTCTTTCATGTTTCGTGCCTCAAAAACGCCTTGGGTAAATAGGTTGTCACCTCCATTAGTCGAGGAAGGAGAGTTAATCCTGGTTCCTGGGGAGATTTTAGAAACAAGGGAGCGGAAGTTGAGGAGTAGAACTGTGAGAGAGTACTTGGTTAAATGGAAGGATCTACCTATTGAGGAAGCCACATGGGAAGGCGAACAAGTGCTCAAATATCCATGGTTGAAGTTGCTTTAGGGCAAGCAAACTCGGGCACAAATGACTGTAATGTCCCCAACCACTTAGGAGAAATAAGAAGGGTTTTGCTAGCCTAATAAATTCCAGTAGGCTAAGGAGAGAATTTTTTTTAATAAGGGAACATGATTTGTCTAAGAAGACTTTATAATGGCCTAAGGGGTAAAAATGAGGACATATCCTAGGCTAATGAAAAGTCACTTTAATTTTATAAAATGAAAGTCTCTTAAAGTGACTTAATAAAATATTAACATGGTAAAAAGGTGGCAAAAGTGGTCACTCAATTATAAAAAGAGAAAAGTGAGGAGTCTTTTCTCATTCTTACACTTGCATTTTGAGAAAATGAGCTCTTGAAGAGTTTTTGAGGAAGAAGCTTAGGGTTTGAGAAAGCGTAGCCGCCATAGCTGACTTCATTGTTGAAACTAGACACCCTAGTTAGATCCAAGAGTGAAATCACTCAAATTTCATCACTGTGTTTTCATGAAGGGAAGATTTGCAAAAGATATTGAGTTGGAAGAGGTTTTATCAGTTGATTCTATTTCCTGAGATTTTGTTCCTATATTTCTTGTGACAAGTAGAGGCGCATACTACAACTGAGAACATTTTGGCCATTGAGGAGGACCTGTGCTTGGTAAAAATGTTTGCTGGATTGAAATAGACATTTGTAGGCTCACCATGAATGAGTCTCTCTGCTGAAAAGAGGCTTGAACTCCTCCTTCAGTACCCAGGTCAAGTTCTGTGGCTGAAGAGTAATTTTTTATTGAATATTGAGGGCCGTGGGCTTCCATAACAGCTGCTAGTCCTATCCCTTGTGAGCTGGGTGATGTATTGACATTTTTCATGAGGGATGGAGGTCGATTTTGACCCTGATTCTTGAAGGACCTGGTGCTGGACAGAGTACGCAGTCCCTACCCATCTCTGCTGAATGCGTTGCACATAACTATTATTTCTCTTGTGGGCCGAGTCCTCTCTCACTATGGGTCAAGTTGCTCACTAGAAAGGCGTGGTTTGACTGCTGTAAGCTAATGAAATGATCCCAGGTTCTTTCGTGCCATCTTGAGCTTGTTATTTCCATTATTAATCCATGTGTTGACTGAAAAGAAATATATCAGACTTAGCAAGGTGCACCTGTGTAATGTTTCAAAGAGAAAAGCCATTTAATATGTTGCAATAGAAATGTTTATAACAGTGAAATTTCTTTCTACGTTGGTTATATCATCCATCTTTATTTTGGGGGCCTGCTTGAAGCTCATATTCCTCTCTGTACTTGAGTTTTAAAATAAAATATATATACAGTTGCATCTACAGCAGCCCACAATTCTAGTTTGTTGGAAATAATATTTGCACATTCTGAAGGTTGAATGGTAAGTTGGATTATTGGTTGAATTTTGGTTGCATAAATTTGCCACTGTACTTGAGTTTTAAAATAAAAATATATATACAGTTGCATCTATTGCAGCCCGCAATTCCGGTTTGTTGGAAATAATATTTACACATTCAGAAAGTTGAATGGTAACTTGGATTGTTGGTTGAATTTTGGTTGCATAGATTTTCCAGTGTGTTTTCTCAAGTTAAAAATAAACCAAACTACAACTACAACAGTGCTCTCTTAATATGTTTGACGAAACCTTTCACTGAAGAAGTTCATTAAACTCAAAGATTTAGTTCATCTTGTGCTATTTCCTAGTGGGGATTCTATAGGGCCACTTTTGCCGCCTTTTTACCCATTTAATATTTTATTAAGTCACTTTATGAAACTTTCACTTTATAAAATTAAAGTGACTTTTCATTAGCTTAGGATATGTCCCCCATTGTACTCCTTAAGCCATTATAAAGTTTTCCTAGGTGAATCATGTTCCCTTATTAAAATTTTTCCCCTCATTATCCAACGGGAACTTATTAGGTTAGTGGAACCCTTCTTATTTCTCCTGAGTTGTCGGGGACTTTACAGACCTGCACAGTTGCACCTTTGTCCAACCTCCCTTCAATCTTGGCTCTCCAAGTTAGCCCTTGGCCAACCTCCTTTACTGTGGCCAGTTTCATAATTTTCAGCCTTCCCAGCCAATACTGTGGCCTACCTGTGGTGCACTTTGTGGCTTCCCTCCTTTAGTTTACGATAGGCCTGTGGGCTCCTTCAGCTATCCAAGACATAGCCTAACTCAGCTGCCCTACTTCCGCTTGTGGCCTGCACACAAAAACTAGTCCAACTGTCCTAGAACTTGTTAGTTTTTTTGGTAGCATCGGATGTGTTCTAGCCATGAAAACTGGTGGAGAGGCCAAGGCGCACGAGTTCTAAAGAATCCAAAAATCGTTTAGTGAAATTCCACCCGGATTGTATTTCATTAAAATAATTAATATTTTGAATGGGGTTCCTAAGTCTAAAGTTTAAACTTAGGAAAATTAAAGTATTAATGGGTATTAATCAAAATTTGGGTAAAAATGTTCTAGAAAGCGGATCAAGTCAAGTTTTAATCTTAGCCGTTGATTAGAGACTTAATCTCAATCGTTGAAGTCTCAACGAGAAAAGAATAAAAAGGAAGCTTGGGGTTCATTTAGAAACACACACTAAAAGAATGAATTAATCTAGAGTTCAAAATTTATGGGGCTAGGAAATTGAGAAATTTGAACTAAGTGATCATTCTGTAGTAGAGGGGCAGGGATAGTTTGGGAATACTGGGCAGAGAGGTGGAGAACCACTAGTGGAGGTAGCGTAGCATCTAGAGGGACTGACACTGGGCAAGTTTGGGCCCACGCAGGCCTGATGCTGAACCGGGGAGAGCCAGCGCAGAAGTGAGGCTGCCTTCACGCATAAATCCGGAATTGCCGGAACAGCCGGGAGAGGTTGACATTGAAGCTCCAGGAGGCAGAAGAGACATCGTAGAGCTGATATAGGGCCTACGCAGGGCCAGCGCAGAGATAATCGGGGTTAGCCAGTTATGCTGCCGGATCAGCTGGAAATTGCCGAGTGAAGTGAGATGATCTCACTTAGTTTTCCGCCATTATATTTTTCTCTATATTTGGATTGCCGGGAGGGCATCCAACATTATATTTAGAACTACTGCTTAATAATATAAAACCCTCAGAGTTGCTGCAGCGGTTTTTCCGCATTGGGTTTTTCTTGGGACTATATTGTCCAAAAATAACGGTGTCCTATGTATCTTTTTCTTTGCTCAGTTTCTTGTTTCATGTAATCAAATTAAATTGGTGTAGGCTGCAGAAGTAATTTACTTCAGTATTATTCAGAAAATAACTTGATAATGTATATTAAAATCAAGTAGGAGAAGTAAATTCAATTTTGCTGCAGTAGGGGTTCCTTGAGTGTAGGAATTTTCACAGAACTCGCTCTTCTTCTTTAGGCCAGAATTTCCGCACTATTTGTCCTTTCACTCCTGCGGCAAGGTCACCCCTGCGGCTCGTTTTGTTGCCTTTGTCACCACACAAGATGATGATCCTTTATGCTCCTTGTCACTTGTATTTATATCTTTCCAAGGGGTGTGAAGCCCCAAGGGTTGTGTCTCCTGGCCTTGCTGGCTGACCTAAGCTGACTTGACCCTTAAGCTGACTTACAAGTTACAATTAAATTAAATATTAAATCCATTTCCTTGGGTGCAAAACCCCAGAAAACAAACAAGAAAGCCCCAAGGGATTTTCCAATTGGAAATGCCTTCCGAAGTACCAATATTTCAACATACAGGCCGTATGGACCAGTCAGGAAGGGGTTTTCTTCAGCTGGAAATTTCCAGGTTTTGCTGTAATTGTATTTTTCCTCAGTCGGCAATTCATTTCCCACGTTGGGAAGTCCTTTTATGCTGAGAATTTAATTTAATTAACAGATGATTTTGAAGGGTAGAAATCTGTGTGTACATGTGTGAAATTGGTGTCTATTTGCTTCCGCTGAAAATTTATTTTATTTACCCGTAAAAAGCCCTGCACTGCATTTTATTCAGTGAACTGTTTTTAAGTTAATTTACTAGGAAATACCTTGCCATTTTCTGGGGTTAAGGAAATTTAACATCTTCAGCCTCCCATACTTTAAATACTACACTGAATCTGTAAATATGGGGCACCTACTCCACTGAATCACTTTCCCATATTTCCCTCTGATATATCCTCTGCATATATCAATGTGAAAGTAACTTGTCCAAACTCTGTCCAACCATCTATCCCTGAATAATAAAGTAACATGACCATGTGCCAAGTTTTAAAGGCACTCGACAAACTGTTGATGCTGTATTAGTGGACTGACTAACCAATCCACCATTTAATGTACTCATGAACTGTTGGTGCTGAATGGTGAATTCTGTAACAATGTGCTTATCCTGAATATGTTCATGAATCTGTATTGTAGATTAACAGTCAGATTCATAAGGTTGAATCCAGTGTTAACACTAGCTAAGACTGAAAACTCCCCATGTATTGAGTGTCCAACTGTCTAAGGATCTGGACCCTCCATCTAACAGTAGATCATGCATGCTGAATACTAACAAAAGCAAATTCTATTTAATACTGAAGTTGGAACTGCTAAATCTGGAACAGCATCTAAACTGGAACTAACTGAATATTGTTCATGCATTGCATGCGCCCTCTACCATACTGCAGTGACTCTATATTACTGTCATGTGCGACCTCATTCATCCTGTTTGTCACTGCTGCAAGGAAAGGCTGAATGCACCATCTCTGTTGTGTCCTCTGCTATTTTATCACTGGGAGAATTACTAGCTGAGCAGCAGTTACAAAATCTTACAATAAATACAGTTTTTGGGGCTGCTAAGTATAACAAGCTTCCAAGCATTTGGTTGAGTGTCATGTTCATATTTTGTGCATAGCTATGAGATATTGCAATAGTGGAGGAAAGTTTGAATTAGAGTTTTTGAGCCTTCACAGTAACTTGTAAAGAATCAGGGGTTATACAATGACTTTAGATGACTGCTATATATTTTTATTTAAGATTCTTGCTTCTTGTTTGCATGCTTCTTGAAGATTTCTTAGCTGTCACAATACCTTATTGCTGTTGTGCACTTTTAATGTGATTTTAGAACAAATTGATGTGTCAATGGTTTAATGTTTTGGATAAAATTTGTGGTTTTACTTGGTCCCGATTTTCAAATTTACAGGCTGTGCCGGAAGAAGCTTTGGCAATTGGGCTTTCAGCAAGAGTTCTAGATATTGGTAATAACAACTTGCAAGAAGTACCTCTTGAGATTGGAAACCTTACTAATTTGCGGGTAAGGATTTTCTTGTTTTCAAGATTTTACAGCCATTTCTTTTACAATAGCTATTTAGTATTTAATCCTTAGTTCATTGGCTGAAACTATAGGACCTTTTTCAGTTCAGTGTGTTTGTTGTGATTTACCTTTTACGCTAATTATTGCTGTGTTATTGTTTAAACTATAAAAATGTTTAGAATGAAATTGAAACTCTTGGTGTTATTTACTGCAGAAATTACGTCTCAGTATGAATAATCTCACAGACAATGGACTCAAGTGGGAAGGGCTGGTGTCTTTGAAATTTTTGACAATTCTTGTACTGAATTGTAACCGGTTAGTGCCCATCCCTTTTATACAAATATCTCTGTACATGGACAAAACTTGCAGTGAAATGCATTGCAATCAAGAATGCAATCCATACCAGACACTTGCAGCCATCAAGCACACAACACAATTGCACTCATGCAAATGTGCACCAGTACATGACATGACCATATGCTCTTGCATGTGAGCACTCACATCACAAACCCACAACTAGGATCCCATGCACACCTCCAATTGTATTTGTGCATAGCAAACATGTGCTCACTCATGCATGTTTGGTGCCATTGAACACATCAAATTTCATTTTTGCCCTAGTAAATGTTAACCTAGTTACACTAGTATCATTAGTAGATGTATTGTAATCTTATTCAAATAGAGTGTGCCATCACAAGCAAACCATGCCACTGATTTCCAGCTTAAAAATAATGGATTAAATATTTTTAACTATAATACCAGCCTTATAAACCTGGTATACACCTGAATGCTGTAATTATTTGTTACCAATTTAAAAGCCAAGAAACTAGTTCTACAGAATGCCAGACCCAAAATATCCTATTTGTTCTTATGTGCAGGAGGATCAAACATTTCATTGAACTGTACTATAAATTGCTCTTGTCCACTAAAGTGTTGGACAGATGAAAAACTGGATTGTCCAGCATTTCTTTAATTTCTTCTTTAGTGAACAGTATAAGAGGACTTGTGTGTTTTTGACCATCCAACTCCATAGTTACTTGGATGTAATTGCCATGGATTTCCTTTATGCCCTTGCTATGGCTCAAGAGGCTTGCTTTGTGTGAAAATTCCTACACTCTGAAGGAACCCCTACTGCAGCGAATCTAAATCTACTTCACCTACTTGATTTTTAAATTACATTCATCAAGTTACTCTTCTGAACACTGAAGCAAATTACTTTTGTAGTTTACACTAATTAAATATTTGATGTCATGAAACAAAAAACAGAGCAAAGAACAAGATACATAGGACACACTTATTTTTGGACACAATGGTCCCTGGAAAAACCCAATGCGAAAAAACAGGTGCAGCAACTCTAAGGGTTTATTATTATGCAGGAGAAATATTTGAATACAAATCCAGGATGCTCATCTAGCAATCCTTTACAGAGAAAATATTGGCGGAAAATCTGAGTGAGTTTTACCTCACTTCACACGGCAGAATTCTGGCAGATCTGACACAAGGCTGGCTAACCCCAACTATTTCTGCACTAGCTTTGCGTCAGCCCTGCATCAGCACTCCCGGCTGTTCCGACAGTTCTGGATTTTGCGTGATAGGCAACTTTTTTGCGTTAGCTCTCCCGGCTACTGCGTTGCCTCTGCGTTAGCTCTCCCGACTACTGCATTGCCTCTGCATCAGCTCTCCTGACTGTTCCGGTAGTTCCCGACAGTTTTGGCTGTTCCAGCAGTTCCGGATTCTGCGTGACAGACAACTTTTCTGCGTCAGCTCTCCCAGCTACTGCGCTGCCTTTGCATCAGTGCTCCCAGTTGCTGCGCTACCTCTTTGCAAGCTCTCTCTGCCTCTCTGTCAGTATTCTTCGAAAAGTACTTCTCCCAGATTCTCACTGTCCCTCTGTTGCAAAATGATCACTTAGTTCGAATTTCTTAGCTTCCTAGCCCCAGAAATCGAACTCTAGATCAATTCTTTGTGTGTGTGTGTGATTCCAAATGAACCCCAAGCCTCCATTTGTACTTCTCCCAGATTCTCACTGCCCCTCTGCTGCAAAATGATCACTTAGTTCAAATTTCTCAGCTTCCTAGCCCCAGAAATCGAACTCTAGATCAATTCTGTGTGTGTGTGTGTTTCCAAATGAACCCCAAGCCTCCATTTCATACTTTTCCTGTTGAGTCTTCAATGACCGAGGTTAAGTCTCTAATCAACGACTAAGATTAAAACATGACTTGATTTGCCTTCTAGATCATTCTCACCCATATTTTAATTAACACCTATTAATATTTTAATTTCCCTAAGTTTAGACTTAGGAACTCCATTAAAAATATTAATTATTTTAATAAAATACAATCCGGGTGGAATTTTACCAAACGGTTTCTGGGTTTTTTAGAACTCATGTGCCTTAGCCTCTCCACCAATTTTCAAGGTTAGATCACTTTCGATGCTACCAAAAACTAACACTCCCTCTAAGCGAGGAAAGTGCTCTAGCAACAATGTCCACCAGCATGTTGCTCTGTTTCTGAAGCACCTCCTTTTTGCACTGCTGTTGTCACCAACACTGTGCTACTGCTGCTATTGTATTGCTACCTATGACACTGCTACTGCCACTGTTGCATCTGTACTAGAACTCCCTCTCAAATGCTTCATCTCATATGTTACTAGCACTGCCACGACTAACACTGCATCCATACTACAACTCAGTTGCTGAGAGAAGCAACTGAAAAACATCCAAAATTAGCTGAACTTAACTGTGTTCAGCGTAATACAATGAATGTTGGAACCTGACTGCTACTGACCCTCTGAGTCCTCTGCGCTGTTGCTGACTCCTGCACTATGCCAATTGCACTGCTGCCAACCTTGCTTTGCGCTGATCAGTCTCTGGTCCCAAGCTACTGCATTTGTCCTCCAAACACTCCATTGCATCATCTGACACTAAGTCCATCTCGCTATTGCTGAATCTTGGGCTCCCATAGCAAGGAATTGATCTAAGAGGTGGACTCCTCAAGGATCTTGCCCACATGTAGTCGTCCCGACTATCGCTCAATATAGCTCCATCTCCCTCCTGAAGATGCGTGGGTACTCATGGCAAACTCATCCTCATCAATCTTTGCTGAAGCAGCCTTAGGATCATGTTTCTCATCCTTATCCTTTTTCTTCAAAGGACACTGGGATGCATAGTGGCCCATCTCGCCACAATTGAAACATTTCACCTTCGAAACGTCCTTCTTTCGTTTCAGCTTCTGCTGTCCCTTCGATGCTACAACTGCGTTCTCCTCCTCTTCCTTCGTCTTTGTGCCACTCCCACTGCTGCCACTGAGGTTGACCTTCACTAGGTCCCTCCTTAACTCCTCCTGTTAAAGAGCCACCCACATCTCCTCCCATGAAGGTAGTTTTTCTTTGCCCAATATGCTTTGGATGAAAACGTGCCATTCATCCAGACTCCATTCAGGGCTATCCTCACCATCGCAGTTGCCTGAGGAGTGGACCCCGCTGCAACAAGTTGGTCTCTAGTGTCCTGAAGATGCTGAAGATAGAGGTTCATCCCTTCTCCTTTCTGCATAAAGGTTCGCTGCAACTTCTGCTCCAAATACATCTTCCGCTGTTCGGAAGAGTCTTTATACAGAGAAAACAAGGCTTCCCACATCTCTCGGGTTGTATCCTTGCCCTGCGAATGTGTGAGACCACATGATCTCGAAATCCATCGAGAATGAGCCTCTTTGCCTTCCCCTACTTGGTTTTGTACTTCTTCTTTTGATCGTTGTTAGCAGGAACAACTACAACACTATTGACATAGGCCTCGAGATCATATTGCTCAAGAACAACTAAGATTCTGGTCTTCCATATGACATTGTTGGAGGCTCCGTCCAACCTATCTTGATCTCTGAGCCCATGCGATGCCATCTCACCCAACTGTTGAACTGACTCCTCTATTCACTGCTGCTCAGCAAGTGAGAAATTCAAATGTTTTGGCGAAGAATTTCTTTGAGGGGAAATTCCCCTTCTACGTGTCTTTGTTCTTTTCTGCAGATTTCTGCCCCGGCAGAAATTGCGCCCTTCAAGCACTGCGCAGAGGCTCTACATCACTCTCTCTGCCTCTGCAAACTCACGAACTGGAAATCGTACCTCTCTGTCGTCTCACTCAGAGAGCGATTTCCTCGGATTTGCTTCCAACAAGGACTGTGCAATCCCTTCGAGGGGATTCGAATTGCTGCCAAGTGCAGCCTTTAGCCTTACTGCTCAACACTTGATCTGCTCTTTCTGTTTCAAAATCAACACTCTGATACCATGTGAAAATTCCTACACTCTGAAGGAACCCCTATTGTAGCAAATCTGAATCTACTTCACCTACTTGATTTTTAAATTACATTCATCAAGTTATTCTTCTGAAGACTGAAGCAAATTACTTCTGTAGCCTACACTAATTAAATATTTGATCTCATGAAACAGAAAACAAAGCAAAGAACAAGATACATAGGACACACTTATTTTTGGACACAATAGTCCCCGGAAAAACCCAATGCAGGAAAACGGGTGCAGTAGCTCTGAGGGTTTATTATTATGCGGGAGAAATATTTGAATACAAATCCAAGATGCTCATCTAGCAATCCTTTACAGAGAAGATACTGGCGGAAAATTAGAGTGAGTTTTACCTCACTTCACCTAGCAAAATTTCGGCTGATCCGGCACAAGACAGGCTAACCCCGACTATTTCTGCGCTGGCTCTGCATTAGCCTTGCGTCACCTTCTTTGACCTCTGTGTCAGCGCTCCCGGTTGTGCCAACAGTTCCCGGTAGTTCCGATAGTTCCCGACAGTGCCGACAGTTCTGGCAGTTCCTGACAGTTCCGACAGTTCTGGATTTTGTGTGACAGATAGCTTTTCTGCGTCAGCTTTCCTGGCTACTACGTTGACTCTGCATCAGCTCTCTCGACTGTTCCGGCACTTCCCTGTAGTTTCAGCTGTTCTGACAGTTTTGGATTTTGCGTGACAGGCAACTTTTCCGTGTCAGCGCTCCTGGCTACTATGCTGCCTCTGTGTCAGCGCTCCCGGCTGCTGCGCTGCCTCTCTGTCAGTATTCTCTAGGAATTCCTCTCAGATTCTCATTGCCCCTTTGCTGCAGAATGATCACTCAGTTCGAATTTCTTAGCTTCCTAGCCCCAGAAATCGAACTCCAAATCAATCCTCTCTCTCTATGTGTGTTTCCAAATGAACCCCAAGCCTCCATTTCATACTTTTCCTGTTGAGTCTTAAGTCTCTAATCAACGGTTAAGATTAAACATGACTTGATCCGCCTTTTAGATCATTCTCAGCCATATTTTGATTAATACCTGTTAATATTTTAATTTCCCTAAGTTTAGACTTAGGAACTCCATTAAAAATATTAATTATTTTAATAAAATACAATCCATGTGGAATTTCACCAAATGGTTTCTGGGTTCTTTAGAACTCATGTGGCTTAGTCTCTCCACCAATTTTCAACGCTAGATCACTTCCGATGCTACCAAAAACTAACAGTTTGTTGATTTTGTAATCTCAAAAGGTCTTCTACATTTTCCTGATGTCCTAGCATGTAGAAGATATTTGATTGCCTCTTTAGGTGCTTGCTTGGTGGAGTAAGTAATTTTATGATTCTTTCCTAAGGTTAACTTAGAAAAAGTACAATAATTAATCTAATTAATTATTGTGGACTATTAGGCAAAAGTTCTAAGGACAAATAATGTGAAAATTTCTAACACAAAATTCTACTGTAGCAACTGATTTATTCCTCCTACTTAAATAAGTTATTTACAAAACCCTTTAGTAAACATCAAAATAAATTCTACTGCAGTTGTCACATAATAACATAGAGAAACTAACAGTGATATACAAGCACAAGAATCAATCACATCAACACAATTATTTTTGGACAATTGTCCCCAGAAAAACCCAATGCGGGAAAACCGGTGCAGTAGATGAGGGTTTACTTATTATTCTTCAACAACAATCTCTTTACAAGGAACGATTTTACAAGATATAGAGAGACCTATGAGAGAAACACCTGAGACAATTTTCCCCATTGCTCTGGAGAAATTCTAACACCCTGGAGACCCTTCAGCCTTCACTGTGTCACCTCTGCGTCACTTCTGCGTGAGGCCTGCGTGAGGACTGCATCCCTTGTTGTGTTGTCTCTCTGATCTTCCCTCTGCGCTGTCCCTTTGATGCTTTTCGTCACCTCCTCCTTAGTCTCTGACTAATGCTGATACCCTCCTCTTCTTTCACCCCGCAACTCTCCCTCTGAAATCAAATTGCTTCTCCTTGAGAATCGATTTCCCTCGGGTTATTGAGTATTTCCCTGGTGTATCTCCAAATGACTCTCAAGTCTTCTCTTATACTTTTCCTGTTGATGATTCAACGACCGAGATTAAGTCCCTAATCAACGGCTAAGATTAAAATAGACTTGATCCTCGTCTCTTAGAAGCTTCTCACCCATATTTTTATTAATACCCATTAATATTTTAATTTTCCTAAGTTTAGACTTAGGAACCCCATTAAAAATATTAATTATTTTAATAACTCACAATCTGGGTGGAATTTCTTCAAACGATTTCTGGGTCTTGGAGATCTCATGTATTCTAGCCCCTCCACAAAATTTTGGAGCTAGAGCACATCCGATGCTACCCAAAATAAACAAATAATATATTATCTTAGATAGAATTTTAACCATTGATCTTAAGTGAGGCTTAGGATTTAATACCAGCCATTGATCACTTAGGAGATTGGGGTTGGAGATTTTGGCTTAATGAAATTATAAGATAAGCTTATAAGAGAGGTGAAGCCATTGTGGAGGAAGCTATTTCTCTAGAGTGAGAGGTTTGACTAGAACTAAGAGAAGTGAGGATAAGTGCAACACAAAATTATGCGAGAAATTCAGGTAGTCCATGTTCAGGAAAGAGGGAGGCCAAGTTGCTGAAGAGAAACTCCCAATTATGGAGGAGGCTGAAGTATCTAGAACGACCAATTTTCTCAAGTGTGTAGGGGCCGTACGAGGGAGAAAGAAAGGGGTTCGATTTGCTGTTGAGATAGGTCTACTTCTCTAGGTTTAAGTTTCTTTAGGAGGGTTGATTTCCAGAGACTGTTTTTCCCAGTGGGGCTGAGTTCTAGGGTCCCAGTAGTTGCATTTTTTCTATGTATTCTATGTGGGTCTGGGCACAGATTTTCCTGAGAAATTTAATATGAAGGAAGATTTTACTGAGTACAAATTTGTTGTTGTAGTTTGTTTGATATCTCCATTCTTTTCCATTGCATTTTATTTTCTAATTTAATATACCAGTGTTTATTTTATCAACAATTTCAGATATATTTGGGATAAATATTTTTTGGGTTTTTGATAAATTGTTGAAGTAAATCAGATCTGGCATAAAAGAATTTAACATACTTGTCATTTTACTCTGTTAGTGTAGGAACCTTAAAATCAAAAAGTATTTGTGGTTTGCCTTGATAAACTATGGCAGCTGTCTTTATGGAAAGTTTCTCATCTCTTACTAGATGAATTTGTTCTTTTGACCACATATTTTTGGTTGTGAATATTTTACCCTTTTTTTTGTATTTTGAACGCATATATGTTGTAATTATCTTGCCTTGAAAGTTGTGTCTGGAGATGAACACAATTACTTAGATGACTATAGTATAGATCTAAGGGATAGCACACTCAACTATTACAAATGAATGAATGATTATCCAAGCCTTGACTGGTTTCCTATTTCTTTTCATTTTTAACATATAGATTTTATGAAAGCAAAAGGGCATGCATTAAGTGCCATTAGATAGCCCAAGAATATGTAATTCAACTTATCTTTGTGAGATTTCGTTAATTGCAGTTACCGGAATTCATTCTTCTATCTTATGCAGATTATTTGTCATCTGAAATTAATCACGACAAATAACGAATAAATCACTACTGCAATTTTCACAAATAATAATAGGAATTGAGAAATAATGCACACACACAAAATAATGAACACCAATATTTTTGGACAAATTGTCCCTGGAAAAACCCAGTGTGGGGAAAACCAGTTTTGCAGATGATGGTTATATTATTAATCTTCAGCAAAAATTGAGAATTACAATCTACTTGCCTGTTACTGGCAAAGCTTCGACAAATTATCTTCTCTTGGCCAAATCGACCTGGAAACCACAAAGTCCCCCTTGTAGAAAGTCTCGCCCTCTCTGTGCTATTTGCACTCCTTCCCAGCAACTCACACTGGCTAATTGCAACTTGCACTGGCTGCTCTAGTAATTTTACACTGCCTCTGGGAAATTGATCCTGCACCCCAGCAACTTGTTTAACCAACTCGCACTTCCTTCGGGAAAATCCTCTAACAACTGGAAGCTAAATCAATCCCCTCTATCACACGTATTGGCAAACTGGTTACTCTCACTCCTGAATTTGACACCTCTGTTGTTGATGAACTTGACCTCCTTCCTCTCATTGGAAACTGAAAATCTTATGAGAAAATTCCACCGGAAATTTTCTCCCCAATCATCTCTGCTGAAACGCTTATGCTGATGTCTTCCTTGCTCAAACTATGTCCTTGCCCTCACTGCCACTGGGTAATTCGAACTCCCTTATGTGTCTCCAAAAGCCCCATCAATTTGCTCTTATAATCTCTCGTCGACAAATCAACGACGATGATATAATGACAATCGATGGCTAAGATCATCTTGACCTAATCAAATGACTTTTCTAAAAGTCACTAGAGAAAAATCAGTTTACCTCAATTAATTTGATTTAACTAACAAACTTTCCTAAGTTAGACTTAAGAAATATTTAATAATTGACTAATTAATCTAATTAAGGTATTTTCACTAGAAACGTTTTCTGGGTCTTGGAGATAATTATTTTCTTGTGTTCCTTAGCCTCATAAACACCAATAGAGACTAGAACACGTGCCCAAGCTACTCAAAACTAACAATATTCTCGTGTTGTAAACATGAGCGATGTAAAATTTGACATCCATCTCTAATTTCTTTTGAAGATGTTGGACACCTAATCCTCTAAGGGTTGGTGTGGAAGCTAAACAACCAAAAGGAGTCCAAGAGACCACTTGGAATATGAATCCAAGGGTCCCACCATGTACTATAAATGTATATCATTTGTTAATAATAAATGCACTCTCTTGTTTATCTTTCCTATTTTGTCGCTGCCATGTGTGTGTTTAACATGGCATCAGAGCAAGTACGTTCATTATCTACTCAATCTTTTGTGAGCCACCTGTTTTTGTGTGGCCTGTGTAAACCTACGCATCCCTGTGTCTCTAGCTATTTGTATTCATTTGACAACGTAGGATTGGACGGTGGATACCTGTTTTCCAATTTTGAGATGGGCAGTTTGGAAGGGTATTTTTTATTGTAACGTTGTAGAATTTGCGTTGCTTTCTGTATTTGGGCAGTGACTAAGGCGTAGAGGTTAATGTTCTTTTCAACGTCCAAGAAACGCTCTTTCTTTAGTGTCAGTCTTTCAATCTTCTGTTGGCCTGGTGTTTTCCTTAAAAAAAGCTGAAAAATTACTCAACTCTTTGCACATGTCTCACATCTACCATTATGTGACCTTCTGCGACTTGAGATAACGCCAGATTCTCTAACATGTTGTCATTCCCTGCCAAGCTTGTCTGAGCTTTCTTGAATAATGCGCTGGTATGGTCTTTCCTGGAAAGTACATCAAAAGGATGAAAGATTTATGTGTTTGACCGTTTTCATTTCTCTGTATACCAGTTTCTTGGTTAAGCTACGCTCTTGCTGGCACCATCTGTGTAACGCCTAATGTTGCATGAGCCTCAGGATTGTGTGCTCATACTCTGTCCACTGTGCATCTTGTCAAGAGGATTTCTAAGGTAGCCTCCATACTCTTGTAACTCCCACCATGATGCCTCCATACTCCATGCAGCATACCATTGGCTCTGCATCGATACCTGCTCCGGTTTTGAACGCTGCTCTTTGAATGCTCCTTTGACTAGTATGCTGCCACCCATACCAACTGATTTCCTACATGCATGATGCCTCATACACCGACATCCAAGTTCAGATCAAGGATGAGAATGTGTTGACCATCAAGGGGAAGCGAAAGCGTGAGGCAAATGGCGAGGATACCAAATACATTCACATGGAGAGAAAGCTCGCCAAGTATCTTAGAAAATTCGTGCTTCCCTCGGATGCTAATTTTGATACGATTTCTGTGCTTTGTGAGGACGGGGTTTTGACTGTGACCATGCCTAAGGTTCCTCCGCCTGAAGCCCAGAAGCCAAAGAATGTTGTTATTCCCGTCAATTGATCTGTGCACTGTATCTCTGAATGTTTCTCGGATCTCTAATTTGAGAATCGAATGTACATGCTTGATTGTTCAAGCGTCAATCACTTTCTATCAAACATTGTGGCTCCCATCGAATCCTGAGGCTCTGCAAAGTTCCTCCTAAACCATTCAACTCCCCTCTTCATACGCTCCAATACGCTGGGTTTGACAGTTCAAAAGTGCTTTTTGTCCCCAATAGAGTTAATAATATCATATTGATGACTAAGTCAAGACGGGCAGAAGCCGTGTTTAACACTTGACCTCCTTCAAGCCATCAACGAAGTACAAAAACTTCGGATCAGTAGCCCCTTCCTTGTAGTATGCAAAAACCATAGAGCCGTCATCATGCATGCTCTCTCCAAGAAAAAAAATGGAGGTCGATCAATTTAGAAACCAGCCATTTGGCAGCTTCTTCCATTTTTTTCTTAAATTCAGCCTGGCGTTCTTCTGACAATTTGGTGGCAAGATTCTTAATGTATCGCTTAATAAATGCCAAAAATTGCTTTTTGTCAAAAGAAGGTTGTTCCTGAAGCCTGAAGGTATCAACAATGTCAATCCATCGATAGACTTCTTGCAAATGAGAAGAAAGTTGATGACTCAGAAAATGATGATAGTGAACAAAGATGAAAATGACTGGTCCTTTAACTTATCCGAGGAGGAAAATGCCACTGGCGGTGACAATGATGGTAATTGTTTGAACCTGTATTCCAGAAGACGTCCTTCATTGCGTTCCTGACTTGGTAATGCAAAGAACATGTTTCCTCGTCCAACTTTGTAATGGTAATTTCCCACAGGTGCTGTAAGGATCAAAAGTGAGTTCTCTTCCTATTAATCTTCCTCCATCCAGTAGCAGTTTATGGTGCATTCATTTATGTGCGTTGATACTTGTGTTGAATGTGTGGAGTGATCCTTTAACTAGTGCAGAGCTCCTGCAATTGGGTCATTACTACATTGAACTGCTCATTGCTGTCGTGCAATTGTGTGTAGTTTGTGCTTTGGTTGATTGAATACTGAAGATATCATTGGATCTCTGTTGAAAATTCTGTGAAGACTGTGAGCATGGTCGTTTTTTATTATATGTTAGTTGTATACATTGAATTCCATAAAGGTTGTATATATAATGGTGTAAAATTTTGAATCCATTGGTTTAAAGAAGAGATCGTTGAGAGGAGTTTATTTTTGTTAACATAATGGCCAAATTTGATGATATATTAGAGCTACTGAACACCCTAATACTTTCCACTATTGATGGGAAGGTAAACATCAACAAAGACACTCTCTATGACATTCAGACCTGCCTGCATAATGCACAGGAAAAGATCGAGTTCTTGCAACTAGAATCTCAATTCCAGCAAGAAGAATTACAGCATTGGATCATCATTCTGAACTTGTTTCTGTTCAGAACATTGAAATAGACTCCCATGAGAAACAAATTGATTCAGATCGAGTACCCAATACAACAGTAGTTGTACATGCAGATGCAGAAGTTCAGTTTGCACTTCCCAAGCCCATCATCAGACCTTGGGAAGAGCTTGTCCACTACACAGAATATATATATATATGTATATGTATTAATGATTAATTGACTGAAGATGATTGTTTACAGTGGGGGTTCTTGGCTTATATATCGCCATGGGCACCCTTTGGGGAAAGGGCATGATCTTATGATCATGCCCTTTCATCTATTTAACCTAAAATTAAATAATAAACCTAAAATTAAATACTAACTAATTTTTTACATAACATTGCCTTCCTCTCGAAAGAATGCTCTGTCCTCAAAGTATACGTAACGACGAATGTTGTTGGCAAATTGCTTGATTCTCCCAAGAAGCATCTTCTTCGGGTAAGTCCTTCCACTTGATCAAATATTCCAAGATGATCAAGGTCCCACACTTTAAAAGGTCTTGGATTAATCTCTCAATTTCCATTTTTTGGTGATGTGGATATCGGTATGGCTTGATGTTGACGGGGTTTGACCCTGCCTTGACTTCTATTGTATGCTCAATTTCCCTATTAGGTGGCATTTTCATAGGTCGGTCTTGAAATACTTTTTCATGCTTCTGAATTAGATCTTGTATCTCTGGTGACTCTTCACTGGTCATATTTGCAGATAACATTTCTAATTGGTGACATTGTACTACATAAGCAGGTGCTCCTTTTCGACTCATCTTCATCATCTGAGATGATGATACAATTTGATTCTCTGGTGCTTGGAATCCGTGTAATTTGTACTTCTGACCTCCCCATTTGAATTTTATAAATTGTATTTGATGGTTAGCGGCATAAGTACCTAAAGTTCATAGCCATTGGATACCTAAGACCTCCCTTTCATGGTTGAAGGTTTCCCTCTTCAAAACATCAGAAGCACTTCTTCTAGTAGAAGACTTGAGCTTCATGCCAGACTTGGAAGAGTTCTGGGAACTGCACTAAGCATTCCAGTGTTGGTGGTCATCCTTAAACCACTGCCCTTTATACCAACATTTCAGAGAGCACATTCAGCCTAGTGCTACCATGCATTTTTGCACGTTTTGTATTACAACTCTCTTCTTGGACTCATACATAACCCTTCGGATTAAGGGGGGGAATGTTGGACAACTAATCCTCTAAGGGTTGGTGTGTAAGCTGAACAACCAAAAGGAATCCAAGAGACCACTTGGAATATGAATCCAAGGGTCACACCATGTACTATAAATGTATATCATTTGTTAATAATAAATGCACTCTCCTGTTTATCTTTCCTATTCTGTTGTTGCCATGTGTGTGTTTAACAGAAGAGATTTGCATTTTCCATAACATCGATAGTGACTAAAGATGCAAGCATTTTGAAGTTGCATAAGTCTTGTGAGCTGCAGAAGAGGTGGCAAAGGACTTGCCATAAGTGTTCAAGGTATGTGGATAGGAAGGGATGTGGAAGCACCGCATAAGCAAGTCAAGTCTGCTTTGTTCAAGGGCAGTTGGATAGTCATATGTTGTTGACATCAAGCCGTAGTTGTTCTTGTATTAGGGCTAATTGTAAGGGCCATGATCCCTGGTACGAGAGCCCTATGTTTGTTGTATTAAAGTTTGTAATATAACAAGTTTTGGGTTAAAAATTGTCTTGTGCACTGAGTTGATTCACTGTTGTACGTTTTCCATTGTGCAAAGTGCTAGTGTTGTGGTATTTCAATGTGTTTGTGATTGTGATCTTAGACATAAACTTGATTCTGAAGTGCCTGATATTTATGTTTGGAAATTACTGAGAGGCGGGGTTGGGGGGGGGGTCAATTAGTAATTTAAAACTTTACTTTTTGCACAACTTAATTTTCTTCTTATGCAACTAATGGTTTATGTATATGCTCTATTATTATTGGATTCCTTTTGCAGGCGTCAGAGAGAGAAATTTGTTGATATACTTATCAAGAGTTCAAGAACATTCACACAACATTCAAGAAGCAACACATGAAGACACCAGATATAAGTGGAAACCCTGAAGGGAGAAAACCATGAATTTTAGGTTGAAAGTGATGTGAAGGCAAGCTACTACTCTTTATTACATCAAGTTTTTGTAGGCTCCAATCTACAAGAGGCTCTTACCTCAAAGGAAACTCCAACTCCCACAAATTTTCTGAAGGCTACAACCCACATGAGGCTCCTACTTCAACAGGCTACAACATGTTCTTTACCAAGCTACAACATAGAAAGAGACAACAATCTCTCAATCACAATATCGAGTCAAAAGTGCTGGTTACCTGATATACAATTATGCTGTTAAGTCTACTGCAAATCTTCACTACTCCTTTTCAACTCTGTGCCTTTGCTTTTGCTGCTCATCCACTTTCTCATGTAGTCTGCTTCACTTCAAAAGTCCTCTTTCCATTCAACAATGTATGTTTTATAAGCATGGCTTGTTAGTTGTTTGTATTCCCTACAAGAATATAAAATGAGTTGTCTCCTGGTCTTCCAAGACTGTTCACAATCTGTGTCTTCATTTTCGATGCTGAAAACTAGTATTTTGTAATATGAAATAGAGCTGCAATAAAATGGACCAGCAACAATGATTGTATAAGACAAATCTTGAAACTTCTTAGTTTGTATTGGTTACATTTTTCAGATTTGTGCCAATTACTTGTTAATGATTAATAAAAGTATACATTTCCAAACATCTATGTCATGAGCCATTTTCCATTTCAATCAACATATTTATCAATGTTTTAGTCTTTGCACTTCACATCACTTTCAGCATTTTGCATTCAATCATTCAACATTCATGTGCACTTTACATTCAACTTAGATAATCACCAATGTGATCAATGACATCAATGCCAATGTTACCAACATTATCCCCCTTTGGCATTGATGACAACTTTTTCTGTTGCTACTCATACCTCTTCTTTTTACCTTTGCCTACCTCCCCATTTGACATCAACGACAAGGGATTTACCTTTGCATAACAATGTGACTATTGGACAATGTAGAGTGTTATAATTGCAAGTATTGCTTCAAAATCCATTTAATAAATGCATTTAAAAACCCTTCTCCAATGTTTTTGCGTAATAGGGCACAAAACGCTAATTTAAAAAAATAATTATGAGTGATTCAATTCGAAGGCCGTTCTCAATGTGAAAAGTTTTGAATCTAACAAATCAGAAATCCTATTGCAGTAAACTGATTTGCATTACTTATTTGTGTTCTTCATTTTAACAAGTTATTTTCAGAATTATTCAGAAAATATTAATGCAAATACGCTGCAGCCTACATCAATATATAGATCAAGTACTGAAAAAATAAATGAGACAACCACACAAAGGACACACTTATTTTTGGACTAAACGCCCCAAAAAAACCCAATGTGGGAAAACCGGTGCAACAGATATGAGGGTTTTATTATTGCGCAGATTTCTGGATACAGCTAGGGTGCCAAATCCGGCTCACTCAACAATGAATAAACCCGACAGAAGTACCTCTATCTAGAGACAGAGATTTTGGTGGATCCAACAACTAGATGAACAAACCCCAAAGGTGACTGCGCTGACCCCAGTGTTGTGTAGCGATGGCTTCTCCCAGCTCTGTGCTGGGACCGCGTCACCTCCTCTAGGAGCTGCGTCACCTTCCCAGTGAGCCTTCCCGGCTCAAAAATCGATCTGCTGAATTGATGCCCAATTTGCCTCACAGAAAGCCCAACACTGCCTCTCCGTGACTGCATCAGCCCTCCAACCTCTGCGTCACCCTTTTGGAGTTGCGCTGTCTCTCCCTGGTGTTGCGATGCCTCTCCTTGGTGTTGCGCTGCCTCTTTGTTATGTATTCTCGGCCTTGGACGAAAGTTTCACTGCGGAACTGCCCCTCTCTGCACTGGAAGCTTACTCCGAAGTTCTCAACAAACCACGCCCTAGAATTTCGATCTAGCTGAAGTGTTGCTCTCCCCGTGTGTGTTCTCCAACTAACCCCAAGCCTTCCTTTATACTTTTCCTGTTGAGAAATTAACGACCGTTATCTAGTCTCTAATCAACCGCTAAGATTAAATTAGACTTGATCCTTGTCACTTAGAAGCTTCTCACCCATATTTACATTAATTCACTTTAATTATTCTAATTTCCTAAGTTTTAATTTAGGCACCATTAAAAATAATTAATTATTTGAATAACATGCACTTCGGGTGGAATTTCTCCAAACGATTTCTGGGTCTTGGAGATCTCATGTTTTCTAGCCCCTCCACAAAATTTCGGAGCTAGAGCACATCTGATGCTACCCAAAAATCAACACTCAATAATTGAATTAGTAGTGTATGTACCAAGAGCATGCGACATATAGACAATGTTGGCTTAATCAAAGATGCTGTTGTGTTGAATAACATATAACATATAAAGTATAAAGTCTTTGACAAAGCATGTATTTATGTACAACACGTATATAAAGCACCAACCATAATATTAAGGCAACACACACACACACACATATATATCACTTGAAGGTGTTGATTTTGGGTAGCATCAGATGTGCTCTAAGCCTCAAATTTTGCAGGGAGGCTTAGGCACATGTATTCCAAAGAACCCAGAAAGTGTTTTAGGAAATTCCACTCAGAAGTGATTTTATTAAAATAATTAATATTTTTAATGGGGTTCCTAAGTCTAAACCTAGGAAAATTAAAATATTAATAGGTATTAATCTAATTAGGGGTGAAACTTTTAGAAAAAGCCATGGATTAAGCCAAAACGATCTGAGCTTTTTATTATGTTTTAATTTAGGCCATTGGTTGTCCAACAGGAAGATATAAGAAGGGGCTTGAGGGTCATTTGGAAAACACACCGAGAGAGAGAAAATTGATTTTCTGAAGTGAGAAGTTCTCAGGAGGAAAATTCGATTGAGGAGATCTGTTGCAGTTGAGGGGCAGGGATAGCAACTTACAAAGAGAGAGATTCTCAGTCGAAGATACATCAACAGAGAGAGGTAGCAAGTGATCCAGAAGCCTTGATGCAGAGGTTGATGCAGGGCCAGAAGGGCCACGTAGAAGTGATGCAGAGGCAGAGAGAGAAAGTCGAAAATCATAGCAAAGGGTCAATTTCAGCAGTCGAAAGCCGGGGCGTGAGACCGGGAGGTTCAGAGCAGTGACTTTGGGCTACTGATTGAATCCCCAGCTGGGTGACGCAGTGCCTGGAAGGGTTGACGCTAGGACAACGTAGAGGCAGCGCAGAGCTAGCGTAGTGCCTGCCAGGGGCACTTCATCCAACAACCGGATCAACGAGGATTTCTCAGTGATTGTGTGAGGTAAAACTCACAAAGCTTCTGCCAATATTTCTCTCTGTAACTGAATAACCCTGTGAGGTATTCAGTGATGTATTCAGATTTTGCTACTGCTTAATAATAATAAACCCTCAGAGTTGCTGCACTGGTTTTCCCGCATTGGGTTTTTTCGGGGACTTTTTGTCCAAAAATAACTGTCCTATGTGTTTCTATTTTCCTTGCTTAGTTTCTATGTTTCAGAATCATATTTAATTGGTGTAGGTTGCTTTAGTAATTTGCTTCGATATTTCATGAAGAAATTTGAAATAAGTGTGTAATGTTATTTCCAATCTAGGAGAAGTAGATTCAGCTGGTTGCAGTAGGATTCCTTAGATTGTTAGATCTAGGAATTTTCACATGGTATTAGAGTTGTTGATGTGAAACAAGAAGATTAGATCTAGCATTGAAGCAAGGGCCAACTTGCTGCAGCAAGCAGTAGTTCAAATCCCTTGAGGGATAGCGCAGTTCTAGCCAGAAGGGCTACATTTTCGTGGGTGTCTCTCTTTGAGTGAGCCGACAGAAAGGTAAGACCTCCATATTGAAAACTTGCCAAGGTAGAGGGAGCTATGTAGAGCTAGAGGGACGCAGTTTCTGCAAGTTGAGTGGTGGTCAGAAAGGCCGTCAGAAGGAAGAAACCGATTGCATAGTGAGGGAATACTTCCTTAGTGATTTCTTGCTGAGGAAATCAACATTTCTCATTTGCAGAGCAACAGAGGAGCAACAACTTACTAGCTCCATCAAGGAGTGCGTAAGTCAGGCTAGGAGCTACGCAGTAGGGAGAAAGAGGGAGCTGTTCGACAATTTTCAGAGGAGATGGCAACCAGTGGCTTGAGGGACCAAGACAGTTTGGACGAGGCTACCAACTATGCCATCTAGAAGGCTAGGATGACTTTCCTTCTAGATGAACATGCCCTCAAGACGTATGTTGATAATGTGGTAGCTGTCTTGGCAAATGCAAATCCGTTGAAAAAGTACAAAGCTGAGATGGCTAAGGTGAAGAGAATGATCTTGGATGGAGTCAAGGATCACGTGGTGTGCCACGTTGCAAGCAAAGGGACCGCTAAGGAGATGTGGGATGCCTTGGCCACATTGTATTAGGGATCTTCCGAGCAATAGAAGATGTACTTAGAGTAGACGTTGAGATCTGCTTAGATGCAGAAGGGAGAACGTGTGGATCCGTTCTTCACGAAACTGAAGGAAAACCGTGATGAGCTATCAGCTACGGGACATACACCTCAGGATTCAGAATTAGTGGGACTGGCTCTAAATTCCGTTTCGGATGATTGGCAGATCTTTGTCTAGAGTATCCTGGGCAGAGCATCATTGCCAAATTGGGACGAGATGTGGGCGGCTCTGAAACAAGAAGAGATGAGGAGAGACCTGCTCAAAGTCAAACTTGACAGGAGCAAGAACAACAGTGAGTTGAAACCCAAAGTAGAGGAGGAGGATAACGAAACCCTTGCATCGAAGGGACAATAGGGGCAACAGAGACAAAAGGATGTCTCCAAGGTGAAGTGCTTCAGATGTGGCGAGATGGGCCACTATGCATCCCAGTGTCCTTTGAAGAAAAAGGACAAGGATGAGAAGCATGATCCTAAGGCTGTAGCTGCGAAGATTGAACATGAAGAGGAGTTTGCCATGACAGCCAAGATACCTCCAGGAGGGAGGTGGGCTGATATAGAACTGGAGTCCGATAGAGCTATAGATGGGCAGGATCCTTGAGGAGCCCACCTCTTGGACCGTCTCCTTGCTACGGGAGCCCATGATCAGGAGTAGCGGGATGGTGGAGTTTCAGTTGGTGCCATGGAGTGTTGATTCGATAGAAGCAGTGGCTAGGAGACCCAGAGACTGAGCAACACAGAGCAGAGAGGCAATAGTGCGAGGAGGCACAATGCAGAGCTTCAACAGTGCAGTAGCTTCAATGGCAGCATGGGACTAGCAACAATCAAGATTTTAGCAACGAGGAGTATCCGTTGGATACTTGTCCAGTTTTGGGTGTTTTCAGTTGCTTCTCTCAGCAACTGAGTTGCAGTACGGATGCAGTGTTAGCAGTGGCAGTGCTAGCAACATAGAAAATGCAACATTTGAGAGGGAGTTGCAGTACAAATGTAGCATTGGCAGTGTCAAAGGCAACAATACAGTAGCAACAACAACGCAGTAGTTGGTGGACAATAGGTTAGACATTAGCAGCGTAGAGGACGATGCTTCTGAGTCAAAGTAGTATGCTGTAGCAGTGTATTGCTAGAGCACATTCCTCGCTAAGAGGGAGTGTTGATTTGGGATAGCATCAGATGTGCTCTAAGCCTCAAATTTTGCAGGGAGGCTTGGGCACAGGTATTCCAAAGAACCCAGAAAGCGTTTTTGGAAATTCCACACAGAAGTGATTTTATTAAAATAATTAATATTTTTAATGGGGTTACTAAGTCTAAACTTAGGAAAATTAAAATATTAATGGGTATTAATCTAATCAGGGGTGAAACTTCTAGAAAAAGCCACAAATCAAGCCAAAACAATCTGAGTCTTTGATTATGTTTTAATCTAGGCCGTTGGTTGTCCAACATGAAGATATAAGAAAGGGCTTGAGGGTCATTTGGAAAACACACAGAGAGATAGAGAAAATCGCTTTTCTAAAGTGAGAAGTTCTCAGGAGGAAAATTCGATTAAGGAGATCTCTTGCAGTTGAGGGGCAAGGATAGCAGCTTTTAGAGAGAGATTCTCAGCCGGATATATATCAACAAAGAGAAGCAACAAGTGATCCAGAAGCCTTGACACAGAGGCTGACGCATGGCCACGCAGAAGTGATGCAGAGGTAGAGAGAGAAAGTCGAAAATCGGAGCAGATGGTCAATTTCAGCAGCTGGAAGCCGGGGTGTGAGACCGGGAGGCTGAGCAGTGGGTTTGGGCTACTGATCGAATCCCCAACTGGGTGACGCAGTGCCTGGAAGGGTCGACGTTGGGACAACGTAGAGGCAACACAGAGCTAGCGCAGTGCCTGCCAGGGGCACTTCATTCAGCAGCCGGATCAACGAGGATTTCTCAGTGATTGTGTGAGGTATAACTCACAAAGCTTCTGCCAGTATTTCTCTCTGTAACTGAATAACCCTGTGAGGTATTCAATGATGTATTTAGATTTTGCTACTACTTAATAATAATAAACCCTCAGAGTTGCTGCACTGGTTTTCCCGCATTGGGTTTTTCTGGGGACTTTTTGTCCAAAATTAATGTTTGTCCTATGTGTTTTTATTTTCCTTGCTCAGTTTCTATGTTTCAAAATCATATTTAATTGGTGTAGGCTGCTTCAGTAATTTGCTTCGATATTTCATGAAGAAATCTGTAGTAATTGTGTAATGTTATTTACAATCTAGGAGAAATAGATTCAACTGGTTGCAGTAGGATTCCTTAGATTGTTAGATCTAGGAATTTTCACAGAAGGCCAACACATGGATATACACCACCAAGGATAACATTAAAGCAACCCATACCATTATGAATGCCAACCATATGACATAATGTGAAACTAGAGATTAACTCTGGATCATATAATATCGCCACATCATATGTAGTAAAACCAACAAAATAATAATAAAACCAAGCCAGGAACGCTCGATCATTAATAAAAGCAAACCATAATAATGTCAAACCACGACAAATGCAATAATGTTGGAGTTTAATGTGTTAAATGTTGGAGTTGAACGCTGGAAATAATAATAATGCCAAGCCATGAACACTATATATTTAAAGTTGGAGTTTAATGTGTTAAGCAATGGAGTTAAATGCTGGATTATTTACGTTAATGTTTTGATACCATACATAGAAACCACGATCGATCGTAGGAAACACGACTATATCGCTCAACATCAAGGACTTCATAGCGAACACTTGAAATCTTTTTCAAACAACTGGGTGTCATCATATCTCTTGATCAAGCTATTTAGCATAATAGGATTTATAGACGTTTGCAATCATCTCGTTGAGCAACTTTTCTACCATAGTTTTAAAAACCGGCCACAAAAACCGGTAACCGGTCTAACCGGCCGGTTGGAGGCCTGGCCGGTCCGAACCGACCTATCTAACCCGGTTTATACCCTTGTGTGTCCAAAAAACAGCCCTAACCGGTAAAAACCGGCCGGTTTATAGCAAACCGGCCGGTTCCGTCCTAAACCGGCCGGTTTATGAACATTTCTCATTTATGTAAAATGTTGGATTGTTTGACAGCTTCGTGACAACATCAACTGGGAAGCAATTGCTGACAAGATGGAGACGAGAGATCATGTTCATTGCTGCAAAAAATGGTTGGTTTACAGTGTACATAACTCGAGAAGAATTTGATATTAATAACGTGGAAAACAATCTTGTATTTTTTAATTTGTGAAATTCTTGTTTTCGCCCCACTGTATTTTTCCCCAAAATTCTTATCTTTATTGCATGCTTTTTATTTATTTATTTATTCTTTTTGCTAATTTTCCGCGAAATTTCATCCTTAATGAGTTCCTATTTTGCTTTCAGTCGACTTCAGTCTTCAGCCAAGGTTAAAGCAGAGCATTTCTTGATTTAGTGTCCTTTAAGTTTTAATAAGTGCTAAATGTTCATAAACATTTATGGGAAATTATGGGAAAGATGTTCTTATGAAAGATGTGGAAGAAGTTGATTAACACTGAACAATCTGAATGAAGGTACATATATTGCAAACCTGAGTGCTGATATTGAACTTTTTAATTGGAGTTGTTGATTAGCTTGGTGCAAAAATTATGATCTGAAAAGCTCGCAGATTAGGTTGTATTACCTCTTTGATCTCCCACTTTGGGTGCAAGGACTTAACCAAGTTAAAGGGCAAATGGATCACATAAAAGTTACCACTGTTGCTGTAGTACCTTCTTCCCTCACTTTGGGATGATATGTAATCATCACTAGGGTGGCTTCTCTGTGTGACTGAATGCCAGAAAGGTATAGCTACTGAATACACGAAATTATAAATAATGCCAATTTGCTTATATATTAATCTTTACCTGACAAATATGAGTCTTATTATCAGGTTATTCAAACGAGATCTAAAAGGGATGGTGAGATAAGATAAGATACTACTAGGCCAATGGCCTCATAGCTTGCAGCATTGTTTTTGGACATTATAGGCCATTTAGAATTAGAACCTCATTTCTTATGTATTTTGCTATTTTGTCGATGATATGTATTGCACTCGGTGCCATTTTGATATATTCACCTTTGCATGGTATATAAATGAGCAAACTTTGCATATTTTGTCTCTATTGGCTTGGAATCATGGTTTTACATCTTAAAAATAGTTTTGTTTCATTAAAAATTAATTATTTAATGTATTTTTTAAAAACCGGTTCGTTTAGACCAAACCAGTCCCGGTTAGACCGGTTCCGGTCGGTAAACCGGTTATTAGGTGGACCGGTCCGGTCACCGGTTCCGGTTTTAAAAACACTGTTTTCTACCTCTTTATGGTGGTTTTCTTGTCGTAGATATACAATAGAAGGCTTTTCCCTGAAAATATGTAGAATAGAAGACAAACACCATCAACGAATAAAATGCCAAACATTGCACATACAGATAGTGTCATCATCTTCAGTCATGCCCTGGGAGCAAATATACTACCATTAGCTTAAAATAAGATTCATTCCATTAACAACCGCTTTAGCTCATATAGCTTGTGTCTTAGAAGCCACATTCTCCTTGCTTTTTGAATCTTAGCCTCCCAGTGTTTCCTTTCCTTCTTGGACTTATCTTTGAACTTTGCCAGTTCCCAGTCCAGGAGTCTAAGATATGCTATGTCTTGCACTTGAAATGTACCCCATCCGGCACTGCGCCATTGCTTATGATATTGCTTAACTTTTGTGATGGTTTCTTTGCCCTCCTTCTTACACCACCTCTTGAGCTTTACCAGATCTCCAGGAGTTAGCGATGTAAGAGCATCAAGTATGCCTTTCTCCACTGCAACCTAGATAACCCATTTGAAAATGCCTTGCTTCACATAATAAGCCAAGATTCCCATCTCCTTCTCCAAGGATTTAGGTCTAAAACCATGCTTGCAAATCTTTTCTGAAAAGTTGTCCACCACATGAATTCTCGATTTCAACACCATCTCAAACCGCGATGCTTTCACATTGGTGGACACCATTTCCATTCCCAAATCTCAATTGATAATCAGAGGTCTGTCTCAATTGATATGCAAAGGCCTGAGGTTTTCTCACCCCAGGACTTTTCAACATGTTAAGCAAATGGGTTTCATCGTAACCGGAAATCCTCCTATGCTAGTTGATAATGGAGTACATGCTGGTCGTTGGTCAATATTTATATAATGCTGGTACATGAATTCAATGCTGGTTATATCATTTCAATTCACATTAGTAGATATTCAGAGTTTCTACTTTGACGCTGGTAGGGCACAAAACCCTAATACCGACTTAATGTTGCACAATTTCATTAAAACACTGCTACCCATCATGTTTCTACTTTCTTGCTGCATTTTCTGGGCGTTGTATTTGATGGACGTTGCTTATGCTCCAACATGTAAACACCATTCCATATGTCTAATTTGACACAATATAAAATAAGATTGCAAAGATTGTGTAACCTCCATTCAATGTGTAACTCTGTAACAATATTCAGTCAATGTGTAACACTCCATTCAATGTGTAACACTAATTTTTTTTATGCTGGGGCTTTATAATTAATGTTCGAGCTTGTATCAATTTGTCTCTTTCAACGTCTCTTGTTATGTTATCAGCGCTATAGCTATCACGATTTAAACATTACATTCCAAGCTTGAGGGAATATACACTATCCATTCAACTATATGCATCATAATAATAATAATAGTGATACCATCAATAATAACACTGTGCCAGGAATAATGATACCAAAAATAATGATGAGCCAAAGGAGTCTATGCCAACTTTATTCATAAATTTGTCAGTTGTTATTCACAATAATGTCAACATTATTCATAAATATGTTTCATGAATGTTGTTGCAATCTTCATAAGTAGATTCCCATATCTTTCATAAGGATTTCCAATTGTATTGAGGAGGCCGCAATAAATATGTCATTAACAATGTGTAGAATTAGGGAACACAACCCTAATTATAATATAGCTCATTATATATTCAAATATACTTATCATATGCTATATTATGATTGACCATTTTCAACAGTAACGTATTTATGCTGGGCTGTCCATATTCATTATCCTTCTGTCTTCTGCCATTCTGTACCTGTCATTACTATGTTTTTGACCACATAGTCGTTACTTCTTCCTTACGATACCTTTTCTTCAACAACTCAATCTTTCCATTACATATGTGAATTACTTTGAGCGCTCAATTCCCTTTGGGATGCCATTTCCTTCTTGGTGCTTACTCTAAGTTTTCTTGAACTCTTAGGGATCTCCCTTTTTCTTTGAAGGTTTTCAATGCATGCATTTAATCAATGCTAGTGATGCCCCTTTCAATGGCATGCACTGGTAGCCTTTTGTTCAACAATTTGTTGTCCTTGAAATTCTATTAGTATTGAATGCCAAAAAAAATGCATCTCAATGACTGTAGAGAATAGAGTCGGAAATACAGCGGATTTGAATGTCTGTTCATTTGCTTGCTATGAGATATATGAGTTTTACTTTCTGCATCTTGTATAGATATGGAGAATGCCCTCTTCGTATGATTTAATTTCTTCTTCTGTATAGTTACTAATGGATTGATTCTTCATTTAAATTATCAGATGTAGGAATTTGTTCGTCTTTAACTATGTTGCTGATGTTTTAAAATATTTCCTTCATAATCTCACTTTAACTCTTCTTGTACTTTAAACATATAGCATTAATACCATCCAAATCTTATGGTCATAATAATAAAGCTGAAGGATTTGGAGAAATCCTAGTGGTGCAATGAAATGTAGCATAGTAGCTTAATCACATGTTGGCTTTTTGATTGTAGAAGCATTTTCATAATTTTCTTCAGTAGCAATACTTTGCAATCATAAAAGGATCTATGCATGAAATGATCCTTTGCAGCAATTTGTAGTTGATCACTTGTTGAGCTAGATTTCTTCATATGAAAGTTGCAAATAGTGTGGTTCAGATGTCGACCTCAAGATACTACATGATGCAAACTTATGGAAACTCGACATAAAGATGATTAAAGTCTGCTTCTCTAGACTTGATTGTAGCATCTTTGTTTTTTCTTTCACATATATGTTTGAATTTTATGTGTGGATAAAATTTCAATTTTCAATGTATTGGTATCTGTATTACTATTAGTGTATTTAATATTTATGCTTTCATTATTGAACAATGAATATGAACTTGAATATATATATATATATATATACATACCCCTATACCCCCGCACCCACGAAATTTCCCTAAAATTTGAACCACACGTCCACCTTGTGCATCTCCCCGCACCGGAGTCTTGGTGGAACATTGAGAATTACTGGGCCAACACAGAGATTATTGGGTGAAGTCATTCCAACACTTGGGCATCACATTACCACCTAGGTTTTGCGTTGCTTGCAAAAGCAAGCCTAGGTTCTATCTTTCTTGCTATTTTGATGTACTTAAGTCCCATAATCAATAAAATGGCTCAGTGCTTTGTCTTATTTCTTGTGATGTATTGATTGTGCTTGTGTGTTAAATTTTTAATTGCTGTAGCTTAGTTCATGATTTGTTATTTGCTGTTAAATTCCTAGTTGGAATATGTTAATTTTTGGTATGTTCTATGCTTAAGAGCAATTTACTTCAATTTTCTTATTAGCCCAATATCAATATCCAGATTAGCAATCACATCAGCATGATAGTAAAATGCAGATAGAACATAAACATAAACAGTAGAAGACAAGCCAAAACAAGAGGACACAAGATGTGGCACTAGCCAGGGACAAACTCCAATGTGGGGAAACCCTTGATCAATTCTTCTTATATTCTTCAATAGTTCAGCAGAGAAAAAGATAGTACAAATATACAAAACTGATATTTTATGACAGCAGTAGGAAAGCCTTGACCAGAGAAGTCAATGCTGGTCAAACTGGATGGAAGTCTTTCTCTAAGTGGCTTGGTCAAGTCCAGTGAACTTCAGCAACCGAAAACACAATCAGCCCAAACACTGCTCATAATTCTGATTTCATTCTGCAGTAGATTGTTGTTCTGGTTAGGGCACTTGCAACAGCCCTAAACTCCCTTGACAGTGTTGATTTGCTGATCTGATTAGGGCACTTGTAGTAGCCTTAAACTTCCTTCACAATCTCCAAACAGTCCTAAGAGAGCTGCGACATATGCTTGAGTAAGTCCTCCCTTTGCTATGAAACAGTGGCACATCTAGACTGCCCTATGCAGCCCTTGCTATGGTGCTATGGCCTGCGGCCTAGCACATAGCAACTCCTGTAGCAAATGTCCTCAACACAGTATACAAACATCATCAACGCAGTAGTATTTAGATTACAAGAACTCGGCTTACTGTCATCACTTTCTAGCACCCAATCTGCATACCTACGCTGATATGTTCAGAGCCTTTAGAGCAGACTTCTTCTATGCACTGCCTCACCTTATTGCTGCGGCTCCCCTGTCTTGCAAACAGTCCTTAACCCATGCCAAGGAACAGCCTCTAACACTGCGCTGTCACCTACAACAACTCATGCTTCTTTCACGCTGTCAACAGGCTTCTACTAGTTGTATTAGCGCTCCTTTTGCTGCGGCTTAGGGTCTCTCCTTAGCTGCGTATTAGGGCTCCTTTGACTGCGGCTAGATCTCCCTTCAACTGCCCTAGATCTCTTCTCAAGACTGCTGCTAGGGCTCTCCTTCAACTGTGGCTAGGGCACCTTTGATCACTATGTCTAGGCTCTCTTAGATGACCCTTTCCACTACATCTTCTGTGAGAGAAGACAAACCCAAACGAGTGGAGAGAGAAATCATGAGAGATGTGCTCCTCAAATGATTTGAGTTCTCCTTTATTTAAATGCAACGTTGAAGTTGAGCTGGGGGTAATTTGCTTGCTGGCCAACCTTGACAAATTGTTAATAATACAAATAAATTCATATCTCCATAAATACATGTCGGAATCGGATGATCTTTAGATCAATCCTACACCTTTCGGAGAGAGGAATCCAAGAAAAATATCAGCTACCATAAATAAGGTGACCCACATGGAGTTTGGTTCTAGTTGCCAATTTTAACAGAATATTATAGTGTTATCGGAGCATGTTCTTGGCTAGCTGTGGGCGCAAGAGCAGGTGATGCCATGCCACTTTGGTGGAGCAATCTATTGCAGGGGCAAAAACAGGGGAGGAAGAGGGGCTCGTGGTAGAGGACGTAGGCCTAATCCCTTTTCCGATACAGAGGTTGAGAACACTAGAAAGGGTGACATTTGGGTGGAGGAACACATAGAGAATGAGAGGGAATGTGAGTAGGATGGTAGTAGAGTGCACAATGAGACTCGGGGGGAGTGGGTGAGACCAATGTTACTTGGGAGCGGGAGCGGGAGCGGGGAGCGGGAGCGAAAACGGGAGCGGGAGCGACCATTTTCAAAAGCTCCCGGTTTGGGAGCGAATCCGGGAGCGATTTTTTAAATATATATATATATATATATATATATTTTTTTTTTTTTTAATTTTTTAATTTTTGATACATATATGTCAACAAAAACATGTAGAATGATGAATTAGACATAAAAAACATAAAAAAACATAGATTGATCATTGAACCATATCACATCAATCATCTAGAAATTATAATCGTCATCAACCATGTCCACAAGTTAGTAAAATACATATTACAACTGCAACATATTGAGTCTTATAAATCATGATTCATCAAATTCAATCTTAAAGTTTCAACTTCAAGCTTTCAGAATTGAAAATTCAATAACATTTGTCATCATTGATCACCAAAGTTGTACTTGTAAGCTAATTTTAACCATTACAAGAAGTAATATCGAAGATATTTCTAAGTCCTAACTTCTAACTGTTAACATGATATGAAATGTTAAAAATTTATAAAATGAAACATGAATAATGAGATGAAATGAAACAACTTTAGTCTTTCACAAAGCATCATATTCATAATTCACAATCATTACCAATGAGTTATAATTGCCAAGGCCCAACTTCAAACTTCAAATTTTCATTGTCACAGTGATATAATGTTTACAAAAAATATCATTATGATATGAAAGAGTCAAGAGTCAAGAGTCAAGAGTCAAGGACTCAAAACTCAACAGTTATGAAAACTAAAGTCTAATAGAAACTAAAAAAGACAAGTAAACTGTAAATCTACATGTGGCCCTTGCCACGAGAGTCTCCAGGAGTATAAGCAGGTCGTGGTGGTCTTCTAGGAGTCTCCCGCACAGACCGACGACCAGAACTAGAACCTCCACGCGAGGGTGTAGATGGAGGTGGCGACAACAAAGGAACAAGACTCGGACCTCGAGCACTGCTACTGGATGGTGGAGGTGGAGGTGGAGGTGGCATGGCTGCTGCTTCATTTTCATCCCTTACAAGTTCCTCTTCTAGTTCTTCAATATGTACAATGCCATCCTCCAAATCGTCATCCTCTGGGTGATTGTCCCAAATTTTATATGTGGGATCCTCATTAGCCCGATGACAGTAATGACTCAACAACCTCAAGTTGTAGTGCACATAAACCAAGCTTTCTGCTCGGTTTTCATTGAGTCTGTTTCTTTTCACATTATGTATATAGCTGTAGGTGCTCCAACACCTCTCTGCAGAAGAAGAATTTACAACCTGTGAAAGAACTTTTTTTGCCAATTTTGGCAAAAGTCCGTGGCCGCCATATGTTTCCCACCATGTGAGAGATTCAAATTTATCTTTGTCGTCCATTGCATGGAAGTTACCATACAAACCAGTGCCACTGAAGTATCTGCCTATTTCAAGGCGCACAGCTGCACATTCCTCCCTATCAGGTACCAACTTTTCTAATACTTCCAAATATCCTTTAGTTACCTCTGGATCTAAATGGGGTTTGGTCCTAACCCCACCCCCTGCTGCAGGTTGGCCCAACCAAGATGTAGAGTAGTATTTTGGCATAAGGATATACGCCAAGCAATGTAGTGGAAGGTTAAGCCTATTCCACCGTTCACACACACAATCATGAATCAGTTTGTACAAGTTGGGATCTCTATTATGAACAATGTCTTTTATTTCCCCCAACATGGTATCCATTTGCTCATACACCTCGCCAATCACTGGTTTGTCTGTATCTGCAAACCGAATCATGTGATAAATTGGCTTGGTGAAATCCAATACTTGCCTCACACTTGTCCAAAACTGCCCATCAAGAGCGGCCTCCTCCACCATTTCAAAACCTGCCATGTCAGCTACATTTGTAGCCCTTTCCTTTAACACCTGCCAATGTGGACTTGATACCATGCTAGCTAATGCCTCTCTTACCTTCAAAAGGCGCCTGAAGGTGAGGTAATAGCTACCAAATCTAGTCTTCGCAATCTTCAGCAACTCCAATCTCGAGTGACTGCGGAAAAGGCCATGGGTATTGCTATGATTTGTAATAAATTTTATCATTTGTTTGCCTTTCTTGTACAAATCACCAATCCATTGGTATTGTTCATTTTTGTTTTTGACAATATCATGCAATAGAAGGTTCAATGTGTGAACCAAACATCCAGACCAAAATATGTTGGGGTATTTATCCTCAATAATTGCTCCCGCTGCCTTACAATTAGGAGCATTATCAGTGATGACTTGGATGACATTGTATGGGCCAATACGCTCAATTGTTTCAAGTAATGCTTCTGCAATGTTGATGGCGGTCTTGAACTTGTCTGAGTAATCATGTGCAGCTAGAAAGATGGGACCACTAACAGACACAGCAAGAACACTTATCAATGGCTTGCCTTTTACATTTGTCCATCCATCAGATACAATGGACACCCCATGGTTAGTCCAAGAACTTGTCATTTTATTCAAAGAATGTGATATTTTTGCTTTTTCATGATCAAGGCCAATGGTTCTTGCCTTGTCATACCCAGGGCTCTTGTATCCTTTAGGGGCATCATTTATGGCAGAAACCATTTCGTGCCAATAAGGTGAGCGTAGAACATTGAATGGTATCCCACATGCATAGAGAAACCTGTAAACTTTTGAATCCACATCATTCCTACACCCCTCATCAAGGAAATCTGATATGGTTCTACGCCTTAAAGATGATGACCCTGTGCCTCCATGTCCATATCCACTGCCTTGGGAGGATGCTGAAGGAGTTCTTTGTGATTGTGAGCTTGGTTCAAAGAAACCCCTTGATTTTTGTGTTCTGTATTGGGCTTCCTCCTCTTCCCTTATGTATTTGGCTCTATCCGCTGTTGACACCGCTGTACAAGTTTTGATTCCTATTTGTTTCTCTCCATCCCATGGCCTTTTCCCGCAGAGGTGTCTTCTAGCACGGGTGTATGAACCTGTGTAATCAGTGTTGCAATGGGGGCAATGAAATTTAGTGGTTCCACCCCCCCTCCCTGTTTCAGCCCTGTGAACATATTTCCACAATGGAGTTTGGTCTTGTTTAGTTTTTTGAGGGTCATGTTCACCCTCCTCCAGCTCCTCCTCGTCGGGGTTTTCACCCATTTGACTTTCTCTGGCTTCTTCATCCCCCTCTTCAGTTTGGGGCCCCCTCTGTTTCCTACTCTCCAGCACCATAATAACCATAAAAGGGACCAGGAAGAGGAAAATGCCAATAAATATAGCTAGGTCCATGGTGTTTGATGTTTGTAGGGTTTTGATTCTTGAATCTGCAAATTAATTTAATTTATTGGGATTAATTAATTTAATTTATTAATTTAATTTAAATACATGATTTTTAAACTCAAACAGTTAAATTAAATTAACTAAATTACTATCTAACCAGCTAAACTAACTAAATTACTAAGTTACTTACCTCTGCAGGCTTGCTCCTTGCTCCTTGGCACTTGCTCCTCGCTCCTCAGCACTTGCTCCTCGCTCCTTTGCTCTTGCTCTAGCTCCAAACTCAAGCTCAATGAAGTTAGAATGAATTTTTTTTGGCCCATTGGGCTTTTAAAACCCAAAATTTTTTTTAATTTTTTTTTATTTTTCGGGTCCACGGATTTTTTTCCCGCCGAACCGCTCCCGGCCCGGCTCGAATCGCTCTCGGAGCGATTTTTAATGCTCGGGAGCGATCGCTCCCCGATCACTCCCGAGCGTTAAAAATCGCTCCGGGAGCGCCGGAGCGATCACTCCCTATATCGCTCCCTAACAGACCAGGGAGCACAAATTTTTTTAAGGGAGCGCTCCCGAAAATATTTGGGAGCGCGCTCCCGAGCCGCTCCTGCCCGGAGCGCGATTCGGGAGCGGGTTCGAGGGGGGGGGGCGCTCCCCCGCAACATAGGGTGAGACAGAATAGGTAGATGCTAGAAATGGTGGGCAAGATGATGGGAACGCTTTTGCAGAATCATCAGACTCGCACTAATCATGGGGATGGTGGTTCCGGGACAAGAGAGGGAAGCCACATGCATGGGCGCACAAACCAGCATCCCCACACACTTGTACATGGGCAATCTAGTCGCCCCACCATGCCTCAATTTGTAGAGGAGCTTGAGAGAGGGAGAGAACCAGATGCACTTGTTGATTTGTTGACGACATTCACAACAGGGTTTGAGGAGTATGATGGGTTAGACCCCAGGATTCAAAGGGCCATTTCACTTGGGAAGTTTATCCACTTGAGGGAAGGGTGCAAAACTAAGGCTGGGTCATCACATAGAGGGGGTTAGTAGAATCAGAACCAGGATACAAAATAGTGTGCAGGGAAGATTACTCTTCCAAACTTTGATGGATCAGCTAGGAGTTAAGCCAGGCTGTGGGTACAAAAGCTGGATACTTACGTTCATTTGAACTCTATGCAAGAGACAGATGCTATTCCATTTGCCACTCTATACCTGGATGGAGAGGCATAAGAGTGGTGGTACCATGGGTTGGTCACTTTGGGGCATGCCAACATCACATCCTACACGGAGTTTACGAGGAGACTAGTGGAAAATTTGGAGACTTGATAATTATTACTTATTTTCCTTAGCTTGATAATTATTTGTAATGTTAGATGTTTTTCTATTACTTCTTTGATTATGTTCATTAAGCAATTAACAAAAACAAGAAGATCAGAAAGAGACAGAGTACACAAGATATAGGCTCCAAGCCAAGGCAAAACCCCTCCAAGGGGAAAACCCATAAAATGCTTCTCTTCGTCTTTAGAATTTGCTTACGAAAGAGACTTACAAGACCCAAAGATCCAAGCCAACAAAGCCTCCAAGACCCAAGTCAACCCCCAACAAGATCTGCTTCAGAACAACTTTTAGAACTTCGATACTGCAACCCATCTATTGCAACTTCAGCCCCAGGGACATAATTTTGGCCTTGCAATTTTGGCATTGCAATTTTGGCCCCTAACAACTGTCTAGAATTTCGTCCTCTTGTAGCTCGTAGCTACACAAATCCTAACAATATAGAGAAAAAGGTGATCCTTGACAAACTTTGACTCCTGCTCCTCTTCTTCATCCTCTAGCAACTCTTTTTCTCCTTCACTATTGCAGAGCAAACTAGCTTGTGATCTGTGTCCAAATGATGTCGAGCTCCCTTCTATTTATAGCCTTTCTTGAGGGACGAATAACTCTCCCTTAGGCCAACTTGTCCTTGCTCTTGGGCCGACTTGGTCTTGGGCTTATCCATGGCTTTGACATGATAAAAGAAATATTTTTCTCCATTACAATGAGTCCAAATAGGACCATGCCACATGACCAATGTTATTCTTTATCCTAGAAAGATTTAGAAAGACTTAGAAGACCTAAAAGCACGAAGAACACGCATTTGACCCAAACTTGAGTATGAAACCTATACTCCAAAAATAAAATATAATTTCTCTTTCTTTCTTTTTCTTTCCTTATAAAGAATATACAATGTCATGATTACAGTTACATTATAATGAAGACCGAACCTACTTACAATTTCAACAGAGACTTGTTGAGAGAACTGACCGAAAAGGCCCTGAGCTACACTTCCTAGAGCTGGTTAACCTAAGATAGATAGGCAATGTTGACTCCTGAGGCATGTATGGCAAAATTTCAGACACTAGCTGTGATGGTCTCTGATATTTTAGAGGCGAGGTTGATCATGTTGTTCATTGAGGGGTTGAAAGAACCTTTGCTGTTGAAATATGTAACTAGGTTCGGTCTTCATAATGACATATGTAATCGTGATTTTAATTTTTATGTATTTAATGAAAAGAGAAAAACAAATTTATTATTGTTACTTTTGAGGCATGGATTTTGTTACCGCTCAAACTAGTAGGGGTCCTAAAAGAGGATCCTTGAAGGGGTACTACTAAGCTAAGGGCAACAATGGAGCGATAACCTACTGTCACCTCGGCTAAGGCTCCCTACTCTTTACAGAATTTCACCAATGGGAGGAGACTTGTTATGGTAAGGATCATGAAATGGATGGACCAATGATATGTGAGGGGTGATCCTAGAATCCTATTCACAAGAGAGGCTCAAATATGTGGCTTGCTTGTCTTGGAAGACAAGATGGAAGGATCTCAAGGAAGGGCTTGGGGAGAAATTCAAAGGTTAGGTTTTGAGTATGTGTCTTATAAAGGAGATCCCTAAGCCTTAGAATCCTTGTGGAAACTTGGGTTCCAGGTGATCTTTGAAGAATTAACCTTGATAGTGCATGGGACCACATAGGACCAAGTGGACTCGAGGTTAGGTCAAGGGCATAGGATTTAGCAACCAATGATATGCTTGACCTAATTGGGGAGGGGAAAGGGATCAAGGAATGAATTTTCAATGAAAGGCAATGCAAGGATCCCAGTGAGGTTTTTAGCCTAAGGGAAACCAAGGGCAAGAATTGGTCTTCGAGCTAGGGCTTGCGATATCTCAAGATCCGACCGGCGGAATCTCATGAGATTTGGAAGGCTTCTTGAGGACACACCAGCACAACTGTGGACCAAAAATCGAAGTATTTGGATGGCTAGATTGTGAGATAATTGATTCCCTAGGTGACCTAGAGGACTAGACGCAGAGAAGAGGAGAGGGGAGAAGAAAAATAGGTTTAAGGTGATCACCTTTGGGTGGACCAGTGCCTAATCTTTTGGGGAGATTGGAGTCAAGTAGAATTATGACTATGGACCTTTGAATTTTCTAGGTCAAGGAGGCCTCAAAGACAACTTTGCTTGGCCCTAAGGCAACAACAAAAGTAGCTTCAAAGACTTTATACTTCGTTTTGCAATTTAAATGGCTTGTCAAGATGAATACCAGTAATGAGACATCTCTAGGAACATTCATTCATTATACATGGCCCATACATGAAGCATTCACTATCCAGAAACAAAATTTCCATAACTTCGCATAAGAGATGCAACAAATAAACCCCAATATAGTGAAATCCTAGCAACAATATATGTGACAAAATTAGAAAGAAAAAATAACATTAAAATGTACTTACATGTATAAGAATATATCCAACCATCCAAAAAACTTACCATCAAGAAGCTCCAAGACATATCAAAATTATCCGAACATCAAAATTCATTCCATGCTCGAAAAATTTGTCCTCCAAGAAGGATAGCGAAAATCTCTAAATAGATACTAGTTCCAAACCAAAGTGATGATGAGAAATGAGCTCTCATCATTTGTATTTAAACACTGCTAATGACTTCGATTTAGCTAATTGAGGCTACGTTAGCCCCTGAAATAAAAATAATGTGCAAATAACTAACTTTTAGTGACAAGCCCACCAAACTAACTCATAAACAAAATAACAAGTCTCTCAAGAGGTCGAATGATCAATAATACATGTTGTTGGGCTTTTTAAGAAGCATAATGAAGTCCATAAGTGCCATAATGAAGAATAAGACTCCCAAAAGTAATGGACAAGGGGTTGGCCCCTTGTTCTCCACATAATAAACCTGTGGTGCTCCCAATGGGTGTGAGGGCACACAAGTGACTTCATGGGTTTCCAAGTAAGTCGAAGATGCTTATAGACCATCTGTAAGGGCTCAGATGATGGTGTAAGGTATGCCACATCAACATACAAGTTCTGGGTCATTTGCCAAGTGCATGGTACAATTGTGGGGCTCGCTGGGCAAAGTTGAACCAGGTGCATATTCCTCGTCCAATAGGTGAATCTCGAGCTATCTTTCAACATCTCTAGGGATCCATGGAGTGCTGTCTACTGCTGTGGAGGCCTATGGCTCTCAACACACACCCTACATGTGCCAATGTAGCCCTCTGGAGGCTTAGGACCCCGTATAGGTAGACCAAACCCAAAATAGAGACCACCTACAATCTTGCATAAGATCGAATGCGTCCCCTAGCCTTCCAGTTCAACACGTCATCAAGGAAATCGAGCAGAAGAGCTTACAAACCATGGACAACAGGTGGACACTTCATAATGACATGCCCCTCCATAGTGGGCTTTGGCATGTGCTCATATCTCCAAGCTCTAAATGGGGTTAACCAAGTATCCTATTTCTTGGTTTCTACTTCTAAAGGGGATAGTATGTCGAAGGTACATCCTTCAAAGAGTGGTGGCATGAAATAAAGAGATGAATGGAGTAGGGAATGAAAAGGGGCAACCCTGGGTCACTGATCCGGATCTTGAGGGGAGGCCCCCAAGATCTAAAAGATTGAAATGGATCTTGGGGGAAAGACCCCAAGATCTGAAAAAAATTGAAATGCCAGAAGAAAAAAAGAGAGGAGAATGCCCAATAAACAAAAACCACAAAGAAACTTTTTATTAAAACCGATAATAACTGTAAAGGCTACATTGTGGCGGACAATCTATCCTTTTACAAAATGTGACTTGTTACTTATAGTATTTTTCAGTTACAATACCACGGGTCAATTCCATGGGTGAATGAATACCATGGGTGGATTTTACAATACCACGGGCGGATGCCATTTACAATACCATGGGTCGATGAATAATATGGGTGGATGAGTACCATGGGTTGATGCCATTTTCCATTCGGATCATTCCTCCCTCCTTAAGAAGCAATGGTCCCCATTGCGTAAAGTTCCCTCCTGCGAAGCCTTTGTTGAATATGAAGAGCCACTGAAGATAAGGGTTTTATGTGGTTAACCCATAACCATGATGAACGAAGATCCGAGGATAGAGATACCTTGTAATGCTTGTGACCAACTGTGATTCTGACAATGTGCGGCCTAGCAAATGGACTTCGATGAAGTGTGGGTTTGTGGATGACCCATAACCATGATGAACGAAGATCCGAGGATAGAGATACCCTGTAATGCTTGTGACCAACTGTGATACTGACAGTGTGCGGCCTAGCAAATGGACTTCGATGAAGTGTGGGTTTGTGGATGACCCATAACCATGACAAATGAAGATCCGAGGATAGAGATACCCTGTAATTCTTGTGACCAACTGTGATACTAACAGTGTGCGGCCTAGCAAATGGACTTCGATGACAAGGATTTTGTGTGGTTGACCCATAACCGTGATGTTGGTTGTTGATGAAGTAGCAGGTGCCTACATAGCCTGGGGTGGGAGGGCACATCTCCAAATAAACCAAGCCGAATGCTGCTATGCTAAAACTGATGAATGTGAAGCAGGTGCCTACTAAAGTTGGGTGGGAGGGCACGTCTCCAACGGGAACCCGCTCCGAATGTTGCTCCAGAATTAAAATGGACATAACTTAGTCAATATAACTCATAATATTTATTATAACCTATTTTTGGAAGCAGAAGGACCATTTTGCATCTTCCCATGTGATGGAAATCCTTATCTGAACACTCCAGAATTTCAGATTCGCCCTGCAACTTTTCCGCCGTCACAAAAGTTATGAAAAAATAGTTGATTTTAAATCAACGATATCTCCCACATCCGAACTCCGATTCGGCCGATTTTTTTTTTGAATTTTGGTATTTTTTCGCAAGGAATCTAGATCTGTTATTTGTTTTTATAAATATTGCACCAAATGTTTTAGATCTGATTTGAAAACTTGCCACCCAAAAAAAATATTCCTGCATAAAAATGAAAAAAAAAAATTCCTGCTTGGCCCAAGAAAGTGTTATGTGGAGGACATAGCACATGCCTGAAGTTTGTTGAATATTGCTGCAAAATTTGGAACTAAAATATGCATCAAACTCTCATTCCCATGGAATCACAACTTGCTCTGATACCACTGATCCAGATCTTGGGGGGAAGGCCCTCAAGATCTGACTTGTTACTTATTGTAAAATCCACCCATGGTATTTATTCACCCATGGAAATGATCTGAATGGAAAATGGCATCAACCAATGGTACTCATCCACCCATATTATTCATCGACCCATGGAATTTACCCATGGTATTGTAAATGGCATCTGCCTGTGGTATTGTAAAATCCACCCATGGTATTCATTCACCCATGGAATTGACCCGTGGTATTGTAACTGAAAAATACTATAAGTAACAAGTCACATTTTGTAAAAGGACGGATTGTCCGCCACAATGTAGCCTTTACAGTTATTATCGGTTTTAATAAAAAGTTTCTTTGTGGTTTTTGTTTATTGGGCATTCTCCTCTCTTTTTCTTCTGGCAATTCAAGTTCTCAGATCTTGGGGGTCTCTCCTCCCAAGATCCATTTCAATCTTTTAGATCTTGGGGGCCTCCCCTCAAGATCTGGATTAGTGGTATCAGAGCAGGTTATGATTCCACGGGAATGAGGGTTTGATGCATATTTCAGTTTCAAATTTTGCAGCAATATTCAACAAACTTCAGGCATGTGCTACGTCCTCCACAAAGCATTTTCTTGGGCGAAGCGGGATGAATTTTTCTTTTTTCATTTTTTGCAGGAATGTTTTTGGGCGAAAACTTTGCAGATCATATCTGAAACATTTGGTACAAAATTTACAAAAACAAATACCAGATCTGGATTCCTTGGGTGAATGAATACCACTGATCTGGATCTTGAGGAGAGGCCCCCAAGATCTAAAAGATTGAAATGGATCTTGGGAGGAGAGACCCCCAAGATCTAAAAACTTGAATTGCTAGAAGAAAAAAAAGAGAGGAGAATGCCCAATAAACAAAAACCACAAAGAATTTTTTTATTAAAACCGATAATAACTGTAAAGGCTACATTGTGGCGGACAATACGTCCTTTTACAAAATGTGACTTGTTAGTTATAGTATTTTTCAGTTACAATACCACGGGTCAATTCCATGGGTGAATGAATACCATGGGTGGATTTAACAATACCACGGGCAGATGCCATTTACAATACCATGGGTAAATTCCATGGGTCGATGAATAATATGGGTGGATGAGTACCGTGGGTTGATGCCATTTTCCATTCGGATCATTTCCATGGGTGAATTCCATGGGTGGATTTTACAATACCACGGGCGGATGCCATTTACAATACCATGGGTAAATTCCATGGGTCGATGAATAATATGGGTGGATGAGTACCATGGGTTGATGCCATTTTCTATTCAGATCATTCCTCCCTCCTTAAGAAGCAATGGTCCCCATTGCGTAAAGTTCCCTCCTGCGAAGCCTTTGTTGAATATGAAGAGCCACTGAAGATAAGGGTTTTATGTGGTTAACCCAAAACCATGGTAAACGAAGATCCGAGGATAGAGATACCCTGTAATGCTTGTGACCAACTGTGATTCTGACAGTGTGTGGCCTAGCAAATGGACTTCGATAAAGTGTGGGTTTGTGGATGACCCATAACCATGAAGAACGAAGATTCGAGGATAGAGATACCCTGTAATGCTTGTGACCAACTGTGATACTAACAGTGTGCGCCCTAGCAAATGGACTTCGATGACAAGGATTTTATGCGGTTGACTCATAACCGTGCTGTTGGTTGTTGATGAAGTAGCAGGTGCCTACATAGCCTGGGGTGGGAGGGCACGTCTCCAAATAACCCAAGCCAAATGCTGCTATGTTGAAATTGATGAATGTGAAGCAGGTGCTTACTAAAGTGGGGTGGGAGGGCACGTCTCCAATGGGAACCCACTCCGAACGCTGCTCCAGATTAAAATGGACATAACTCGTTCAATATAACTCGGAATATTTATTATAACCTGTTTTTGGAAACAGAAGGATCATTTTGCATCTTCCCATGTGTTGGAAATCCTTATCTGGACACTCTAAAATCTCAGATTCGCACTGCAACTATTCCGCCGTCACAAAAGTTCTGAAAAATAGCTGATTTTAAATCAGCGATATCTCCCACATCCGAACTCCGATTCGACCCATTTTTTTTGGAAATTGGGTGATTTTTCGCAAGGAATCCAGATCTGGTATTTGTTTTTGAAAATTTTGTACCAAATGTTTCAGATATGATCTGCAAAGTCGCCGCCCAATAACATTCCTGCAAAAAAATGAAAAAAGAAAAATTCTTCTAGCTTGGCCCAAGAAAATGCTCTGTGGAGGACGTATAACATGCCTAAAGTTTGTTGAATATTGCTACAAAATTTGAAACTGAAATATGCATCAAACCCTCATTCCCATGGAATCATAACCTGCTTTGATACCACTGATCTGGATCTTGAGGGGAGGCCCCCAAGATCTAAAAGATTGAAATGGATCTTGGGAGGAGAGACCCCCAAAATCTGAAAACTTGAATTGCCAGAAGAAAAAAAAGAGAGGAGAATACCCAATAAACAAAAACCACAAAGAAAATTTTTATTAAAACCGATAATAACTGTAAAGGCTACATTGTGGCAGACAATCCGTCCTTTTACAAAATGTGACTTGTTACTTGTAGTATTTTTTAGTTACAATACCACGGGTCAATTCCATGGGTGAATGAATACCATGGGTGGTTTTACAATACCATGGGCAGATGCCATTTACAATAATACCATGGGTAAACTCCATGGGTCGATGAATAATATGGGTGGATGAGTACCATGGGTTGATGTCATTTTCCATTCGGATTAGCCACATGCTGGGGTACTAGGGTAGCTAGCAAAAGGGAAGCCCACACTTGGGTATATAATGTATAGGAGGGAGCAATTGTGGTACATGAGGTGCCCTGACCTTGATTTTTCTACCTTTCTTTATATGCCTTTTGCCATTTATGATTGTTCTTTGATTAATAGCTTAGGGCTCAAGGGATAAGAACATGATGTGTAAGGTATAGCAGTGGATACCCCCTTTAAGTTAGGGCGGCTCATTGTCCACCAGGGGTTGAGACAATCATGGGTTCCTAAATGATTTAGGAGGCTCATCTAGGGCCTATAGGAACTAGGGTGATGGCCATGATAATGGGGTAGAGCTCATGTATTAGCTTTTGTCCACGTGCTAAATGTGTTTCTCTCGACCATATTTTGCATTTTGTGATACATTTTCTTGTTGAATGTGGCCAATTATGCTTTTACTTTTCTTTTCAGCTGCATCAACCTTCGGGGCATCATTTCAGGCTTGACCCATGGTGTGGGCAAGGGGAAGGGGGAGGCTAACCCTATGTGGACCCAGTGGAGGAATGTGGATCCAGGTGGGAGGAACGATGAATGGGGTTGTAATGAGCGGAAGGGGAGTAATATATGTGGATGAGGGTGCGGGACCACACAACCAAAATCAAGGTTTCCCATGAAGTACCATCCCTAAAGCCCAAAGGTCAGTTAAAGAGATCCCACGGGACTAGGGTCCAAGGTTAACATCTAAAAAAGGTCTAGGGGACAAAAGCATAGAACTAACCCACTCTTTCCGACGAATCCCCCCATTAATCCATGCCCAAAAGTTTCCATGGTAAGTAAACTACAATACTCAATTACCAAATGACAAGGCACACCTTCAGGTTTGGGAGGCCCACCTTCAAACATACGACCATGACAGATGGGTGACGGACCACATGGCTGGCTCAGGTGGCAGAGAAGTGGCACAATGAGTTAGTTGGTGGCTGCTGGCTGAGGACCATCTTCTGGATTTTTTTCTACGGATATCACCCACAAAATGGCGGGTAACAGTTTTCATGCTCAAGGGAGATTTATTTTTAGGTCAAGCACGCATTGAGTGTTTCTAGGGCTTGTCATTGAGTCCACAAGTCAATTGAGTCATTGTCATGTATGAAAGACCCTTTTGGGCATGTTACTTATTGTAAAGAAAATTTTTTTGAGTCAAAAGACCCTCCAAGACCTCGTTATGGCACAAAGATCAAGTCGGCCTACATGAAGGGACAAGTTGGCCTAAAGATAGCAATTCATACCCATCAAAAGCCTATATATAAGAAGGAACTCGACCTCATTTGGACACACTCTCAAGCAAGTTCGATCTCCTCAAGATAGGAGCTGCAAAAGGACGAAGAAGAAGGAGAAGAACAAGATCGGGCTGATGATGACAGTCGAATGGCACAGACACGTCAATCAAGCGTTATTTCTTTTGCGAAAAAGGGGGTGTACTGGTATGGGTAGTTGACACGTAGTGGTCAACAAGACCTATCCACTCTTGATACATTCTTAAAGGAGCTCTCATTTGTTCTTTGAGCCTTCATAGTCTTTTCTTACAAAGTGGTTTTGCAGGGGTTTTGGCACATAGCTTGAACACAAGCTGAACACTTCTAAATTTAAATCTCTTTTAAAAAACATTGTACTTCATTTCTTTTATTTGCTATCTAAGAGCTTGAAGATGGCTAAGCAAAGACAAGAGTTTACTCTCACCCTTTAGCTTAGTTTTTTGTAAATTATAATTGTACATATACATTTTATCTTGTTGATTTTTTCACTAATACTTAACTTATTTTGCAGTCATTGTTTGGATTTTTTCCTAACTATTGTGTGGCATATTTTGAAGAGCAACCTCCTGCAACATCTAACAAGTGTTTGCAGGACCTTCGGCAGATGTTGGGGGTTTGATTTCCAAGGACGTCGTGAGCCCTTTTGAGGCTTATTTTGGACGAGTCGAGTTCACTAGAGGGCTGCCCATTTTCCTCTTTACGCTGTGGGAATTTGGAGGAAACTCACACCTTGTTTCCTTTGCATAAGTTTTGTGAGATCTTGTCACTACTTTCTCGAGAAAGGAGGTCTAATGTCCAAGTTTCAAGCAATTATTGTGAGGACTTTCCTTGAAGTTTAGTTGAGGACTTTGAAGGGCCCTCTTCTCATTGTAATATTAATAAAATATCTAATTTGCTTGTGGGAGCTTGGGATTTCTCCCATGGTATCCTATCTCCCCATTTAGAGGGAGGCTTCTCTTGGGTGGATTGACATTTGCATGGTTTAAGCTTTCATACTTCATTCACTTACATGCATGCTTTAATTGGGAATTAACACAACCTTACTATCACATTTCATTAAGTTAAAGTTTGTTACAATTTTGTTTGAGCTTTGCATTCTCTATCTCATTGTTACTTGAAGTTACAAGCTTACGCTTTACTTTGGGCAATTCATCCTTTACCTGCAAGCATTTTATATTCTTAACAAACTTTGATTCGTTTCCATTTACCTTGATAAATTGTTTCATGAGCACTTAAATACATGTTTCATTTTTTATGCTACATTGTTATCTTGTATATTGGAGGAATTTATTGTCATTGTCTATTTGAAACAAATTTTACTTTCAAACAAATTACTTGTATCATTTTAATTTATTAATGAGACACATGCAACACTTGTAAACTAATTTTATTCCTCTAATTGAAGTTATAATTGCAATTTATGTTGAACACTATTTCATTTTCAAGCATTGCAAATCAATCTTTTTGAAGCATTTGCATGTAGCATTATTTTATTTTGGGGAAAAAATTGACATGCATTTCATCTAGGCATTTTAGTATAGGAAGACCCCAATCCTCATTAAAATTTTACCTCCAACATAAGTTGGTTGAAGTAGACATCTTAGAGATCCTTTACTCCACTATTGACTCTTCAATGTGAGATCCATATCTTTGGGCGAGGGTGAGGTTTGAGGATTGAAGAGTTAAATTGTAATCATGTTGTAGAGATACTTAATAATATTAACTAAGAACACTTTCCATTACATTTACTTTACTTGTCTCTTGATGGTTTGAGTTTTCATATGCAAAGTCTATTCCAAAAGCAAATATTGTAATCCTTTAAAACAAGTGCTTTATTTTCATGCTTCAAGTCTAATTGCATATTGATGTCTTGGTTCAGCACTTCCTTTCTTTTACATTTCCAAGTTAATTACTAATTTTTGGGTTTTGGCAAGGTTTGTTTCACATGTTTTGATTTATAAAGAGTATTATTTCAACAACATTTCGTATTTTACATATCTTGTGCTAACAATTTTCGTTTACATTTTAGGGTTACTTTGCTTTCTCTTTTGAGAGCATTGCATTTTACTTTGAGCAAATATATTTTTAAATTGTTGAGCAAATTCCTTATAAGGCACTGGTTTTATGGTTTGTCATATAAATGATTGACATTGTTATTTCAAGTTGCTCACTTCATATTTGCTCATAAATCCTTAAAAGTAATCCATTTTCACCATAGAAACTCACATCTTTTAACTTAACTTTTCATTAGGAACCACCCCCCTTAGCTAACCTAGGAGATAGTTCAAACATAGAGAGAGTTAGGATTAGTGTGACAACCCCTTTTTTGAGTTCCCTGTCACCAACCACACCTTGTGGGCTTGAAGGCTTTTCTCTTTAACTTGTAGGTAGGTGGATGCGGCAGGTGATAACATTTTTGGCGCCGTTGCCGGGGACAAGTCTTCTTGTACCTGGGAAATACGACTAACTTTTGGTTTTTGCATGTTGGATTTTAGAGTTAGATTCTTGTTCAAGTGGCGACTCCACTTATTTAATTTTCTACAAGGATTTTTGCTTGAAGCTTGCTTCTTGTAGATTTCTTGCTAATCTTGGACATGAGCCTCTCTCTGGTATCCATTTGCTCTTTTCAGGGTCAAGTGAGCATGACATCATGAATGATTTGTTCGCCCCTTGTGATTTTACTAACATTTCAGGCTATCTGAATTTCATTCTGGATGAAGCCATTGAGGCTATTGAAGAGTTGCCTAGTTTTCTAGGTAACAATGCCATCAGTACTGAAACTCATCTTAAGAATTTCCACTTTTATGTGAGCAAATGGTGCCATGATATTAACCATGAGGACGTTAAAATGAGACTTTTCATCTTTTCATTAGATGCCGATGCTATGGATTGGTTCATAGACTTACCTGCTAACAGTTTCGATTCTCTAGAATCAATCATTGATGCCTTTGAAAAAAAATATGGAGATGAAAGAAAGATCAAAGCGAAAACTGATGAGAATGATAAGGATCTCATCAAGGAGTTGACTCGAATGATTAAGGATATGCAACTCAACCAAATTCAACTCATTAAGACCATGGAGGAAAATCATGCACAAGCAATAAAAGCCATGGAAGTCATTCATTCTATTCAAATGACCAACTTTCAAAGTAGGTTGCTCACCATGGAAGAAAAACAATTGCAATTAATCGATACCATGGAAACAAATCATGCCAAGGAAATAAGTGTTATGAAGGCTAATTGGGTCACTTTTAAGAATAGGTTGGAGGAAATGGAAAGATCATAGGTACAAAAGTTCCAACTTAGGTCAAATGACAAATGGGAAAAGAACAAAGAAACAAATCATAAACCTCCCAATCCACTGAAGCAATCTTCATCTCATTATGAGGAGGTCATTTACTCCATTGAAAAATGGCTAATTGATGGAGACCTAGATAGCAAGGAAATTGAGGGGAATCAAGTTTATACTTGTGAGATTGATCCATCACCCATGTCAGAGCAGAAGCAAAATGGACAAAGGCAGATCAAAGAAGTCTTGGATACATCAAATTTTCCATCAAAGCATCTTCAAGATCAGGCAAAAAGGTCTACTTTGATCACCTCAAATCAACATCATAATCTATTAAGAAAGAAAGAAAAAAGTGGAAAGGATATGGTAAATGTGATGGCCATGTACAACACAGTGTTGGGATTGATCAAAGTCCTCAAATACTCAGAATTGGATAGGGCACATCAGAAAAGAAGCCCATGGATCTGCCTGAAAGTAAGCAGGTTCTTAGCATGAACTTCATTGAGGACATCTGATGCTATGGGACATCTTTCTGTATCATATTTCTACCCTTATCCCATGTCATTTTTGTCTAATTATTTTATTTCGTGAATAAATTGTCATTTATGCTCTTAGAATAAAATTTCATTTCTTCATTTCTGTAATTGATTTCATTTGATGATATTTAGAATGGATACCGCTGATATATGTTTTTTGTTGATGGATGCAGATTCTAGGTACTTGCACACTATCACTTCATATCTAGCATGCATCCACATATGGAGTCGAATGTTGACCACTGGAGTGGCACCTGATCATTATATGAAGACTCCATACCCAAGGATGTACCAATGGACATTTGTACCATCAGATATCATCAGTCAACAAAGTTTTTAAACTCTATTTCTATTTTCTCATCATCTTTCTTGTACCAAGATTCCACAACCTATGAGGAATTGTAATGAGTGATACTATTAATGATGAGTTTTGAGTTTGTAACAGGTCTAGGATGTTGGGACTTGATCAGCAAACGTGTACACTTTGGAGTGTTTTTTTTATCTAGATAATTATCTCTTCTTTTTTAGAGGCAGATAATTTTCTGGGTTTTTTCACTCATTTTTTAACTCAAAGTCGGGGTGACGGTTTGAAGGTTGAACCCCTAATACATATTAGTGTCTAGAGTCGATATTCACACAAAAAATTTCGTGGAATTTGGTTAGGTCCAGGGAGTCATTTTTAAAATTTTTAGATATTCCACACTGCAGAAATTGCAATAAAAAGTGAACTTGTAATGTAATAAGTGATGTTTAGAGAAGTTATATGGGGTATGAGTAATGAATTTTGCACCTCGCACCTTCAACTTTCTATTATGATACACTTTAAGGGGTTAAAAATGTGTTTTTAACTCTCAAAACCCACTTTTCCCAAGTTTAGTGGGAAATCTAGCAATTAATTAAGCTAGAAATTAAATAAATGGAGAAAAATAAATATCCACACATACTAAATGTTGTGGAAATGAGGTGGAAATTACGGGGGAGTTAAAGTGAAGTTCCAAGGTTATGTGGACTCCTAAAATCGGAAATGACATGTGCTCAAATAAAATCGAATTTCCAGCTTTAAATGAGAAAGCTGCTTACTTGGAAATTCCAATTTGTGAAGTTAATGCACATTTGGGAGGATTTGGCAGAATATTTGGTGGAGATTTTTTTGGGAAATTATCCCCACATGGGTTATCACCCATATACACTTGTCATTCCATCATAAAATTCGAATTTGGCACATAAGGGAAGAATAAAATGATGTTCACTTGCCAGAATTCAATTTTTACACTTGGCGTTGGAGCTCCATTCAACAAATTAGAATTTTTATTTGGGATTGTCACCTCATGCCACTTATTTAATTATTTCTACATTGGGATTGACTCCTCTAGTTCTATATAATAGAGCCTTAAGCTCTCATTTGTATCAATTGTTACTAGCTATTGTGTTTGTGGAAGTGCTAGTGCCTTGTACACTTTCAAAAATATCAATAAAGACTTTGAGGTTTCATTCATGAGGTGTTCCTCCTTTGGGAGTGTGATGAATTGTTGATCGTTGGTATAATTCCTTTTAATCATGCTTTGATCTAATTTGCTTCCATATGATCTTGTAGATTTGTTAATGTAGAGCTATTTTGCATTGACATTTGATTTAGAAATATGCTTTAGGTATAAAATGCTCTAGTTGGTTTTAAATAAATCTCTAGAGTTTCTTATCATTGTTTATTGTTAAATCTATATGGAGCTAATTCTTGATTGAAGTTTTGTAGAGAGAACATCTTGTTGGGATCACAGAATCAAGCGTGAGGGGAAGTCTTTGGAGAAACCAACCCACTCTTGATACATTCTTAAAGGAGCTCTCATTTGTTCTTTGAGCCTTCATAGTCTTACCTTACAAAGTGGTTTTGCAGGGGTTTTGGCACATAGTTTGCACACAAGCCGAGCACTTCAAAATTTAAATCTCTTTTAAAAAACATTGTACTTCATTTCTTTCATTTGCTATCTAAGAGCTTGAAGATGGCTAAGTAAAGATGAGAGGTTACTCTCACTCTTTAGCTTAGCCTTTTGTAAATTATAATTGTACATACATTTTATCTTGTTGATTTTTTCACTATTACTTAACTTATTTTGCAGTCATTGTTTGGATTGTTTGGTAACTCTTGTGACAGATTTTGAAGAGCAACCTCTTGCAACATCTAACAAGTGTTTGTAGGACTTTTGGCAAATGTTGGGGGTTTGATTTCCAAGGATGTCGTGAGCCTTTTTGAGGCTTATTTTGGACAAGTCGAGTTCACTAGAGGGCTGCCCATTTTCCTCTCTAAGCCGTGGCCATTTGGAGGAAACTCACACCTTATTTCCCTTGCATAAGTTTTGCGAGATCTTGTCACTACTTTCTCAAGAAAAGATGTCTAGTGTCCAAGTTTCAAACAATTATTGTGAGGACTCTCCTTGAAGTTGAGTTGAGGACTTTGAAGGGCCCTCTTCTCATCGTATTATTAATAAAAGATCTAATTTGCTTGTGGGAGCTTGGGATTTCTCCCATGGTATCCTATCTCCCCATTTAGAGGGAGGCTTCTCTTGAGTGGATTGACATTTGCATGGTTTAAGCTTTCATACTTCATTCACTTGCATGCATGCTTTATTTGAGAATTTACACAACCTCACTATTACATTTTATTAAGTTAAAGTTTGTTACAATTTCTTTTGAGCTTTGTATTCTCTATTTCATTGTTTCTTGAAGCTACAAGCTTACACTTTACTTTGGGCAATTCATCATTTACATGCAAGCGTTTTATATTCTTAACAAACTTTGATTCGTTTCGATTTACCTTGGTAAATTGTTTCATGAACACTTGAATACATGCTTCACTTTTTATGTTACATTGTTATTTTGTATATTGGAGCAATTTAGTGTCATTGTCTATTTGAAACAAATTTTACTTTCAAGCAAATTACTTGTGTCATTTTAATTCATTGATGAGACACGTGCAACACTTGTAAGATAATTTTATTCCTCCAATTGAAGTTATAATTGCAACTTATGTTGAATACTATTTCATTTTCAAGCATTGCAAATCAATCTCTTTGAAGCATTTGCGTGTAGCATTATTTTATTTTGGGGAAAAAACTTACATGCATTTAATCTAGGCATTTTAGTATAGGAAGACCCCAAGCCTCATTAAAATTTTACTTCCAACATTCGTTGGTTGAAGTAGACATTTTAGAGATCCATATTTTTGGGCGAGGGTGAAGTCTAAGGATTGAAGAGTTAAAATGTAATAATGTTGTAGAGATAATTAATAAAATTAACCAAGAGCACTTTCCATTACATTTACTTTACTTGTCTCTTGATGATTTGAGTTTTCATATGCAAAGTCTATTCCAAAAGCAAGTATTGTAATCCTTTCAAACAAGTCATTTCTTTTCATGCTTCAAGTCTAATTGCATATTGATGTCTTGGTTTACAACTTCTTTTCTTTTACATTTTCAAGTTAATTACTAATATTTGGGTTTTCGTAAGATATGTTTCACATGTTTTGATTTATAAAGAGTGTTATCTCAAAAACATTTTGCATCTTACATATCTTGTGATAACAATTTTTGTTTACATTTTAGGGTTACTTTGCTTTCTCTTTTGAGAGCATTGCATTTTATTTTGAGCAAATATATCTTAAAATTGTTGAGCAAATTCCTTATAAGGCACTAGTTTTATGGTTTTTGTCATATTAATGATTGACATTGTTATTTCAAGTTGCTCACTTCATATTTGCTCATAAATCCTTAAAAGTAATCAATTTTCACTATAACACTCTCCTAGAAACTCGCATATTTTAACTTAACTTTTCATTAAGGACCACCCACCTTAGCTAACTTAGGAAATAGCTCAAACAGAGAGAGTCGGTTATTAGTGTGTGTTGACCTCTACTGGTCAACTACCCATGCAGTGCACCCCGTTTTTTCTTGACAGAAAGAAGCAGCAAAGCATTTACCGCCATAGGGCTAGAGGAAGCTCGCCTGAATTTTTTTTTACTTGATATAATTCTGCGTTGAGGGTGCAATCAGTTTTCAAATCAATTTACTGGAAAGATCATCCAATGCTGGATTCCTCAGCACCAGATGCCAGCCGCTGACAGTTTGTTATCTAATGCGGTGGTCCATCGTCTCTTTCTCAGAGGATTTATCTGCATTTAGAAAAAAAAGAAACGGAGGACCGACCCATAAACGCAGCCGTCATCTATCACTCACGTTTCATGAACATTTCATCCTTCCGCGCGGGTGCTGCCTCAACACTGCTCTGTCTGTCGACTGTGGGAGGTGTCATTTTGGTTGTTTAAAGTGCTGCAGCTTCCATCGAAACCGTCGGCGTATATCTGCGTGGGCATCAAATTTTTTTTTTCTTGTTTTACGCCGGTCAGCAGAGATAAATTCAGAGCCGCAGGTTAAAAAATCGCTCCTCAGGTAAAGATAAACTCGCTGGATTATTGCCGTCGACATTGTATTTGCCACCGCAACTGTTAGCAAATCGTTCAGAACTCGCTGAGAAATCGAATCAATTCCACGCCATCACCTGCAAACCCTGCAAAATCGATTTTAAATGCTTCGTGGCCGCCGACAGAGGGTAAGCAGGTAAAAATCGCTTCATCGATCCTCAGGTAAGTATAGACTTGTTTCATATTTGACATCGACTGTGTATCGTTGCAAATTGGGCACGCGTTCAAATTTTTACGCCTTATGTTTTTATCGCAGGCCATCACTCAGGTATATCGTGGGTCACTGCTTTTCGCTTGCGTGGTTTCTTTTTAGGGTTTAGTCGTTTTTTTTGATTCCGATATCCATGCGTAATAGCCGTTTTCGATTTTGGTTTATTTCTATAGATTCTAGCTTTAGATTTAAATTTTTTTATATAGTTTTGGTTTAATATAGACTTTAATATTTAGTTTTCGTTTAGATTTAATGTTTTAGATTTTTAGATTTGAATTTTTGTTTTATTATGGTTTTAAATAAAAAATAAAAAAGGACTTATTTTATTAAATTTTGGCTTAAGTTTAGTTTTAGTTTAATTTAGTTTTAAATAGATTTTGAATTTTAAATTTTTTTTAGATTTTTTTAATTTCCCTTTTTTATAATATTGAAAAATAAAAAATTAAAAAAATATTTAAAATAAAAAAAAATAATATAAAAATTTCTTGTGGAAAATTCTCTTCATCAGATCCAGTCACTTTCGGGAATTGTCATATCTTTCATGCTGAGATCTAGATTTTCAAGTCGAGATGCGAAGTTGATATCTGGTTAATGGTTTATGATTCGTAGTGGTTTAAAGCATTCATCTTTTTTAAATTTTCAATTGCTGGATATCATTTTTGTCATTCTAAGAGCATTGTGATTTAGCTGATTCTAGCTGATGATAGATGATCGCTGTTCATGGTCCATGTTTTTATATCATTTAACAAGTAATCGTCTTATCTGCAATCTCTTAAGGCACTGGTCTGCTAAATTAATCAAATCCATCGAGTGTTTTTCATCGTGTCTCGTGTCTCCCAACCAACTGGTCGACAGTTGGTTTTCATCATCTCGCAGGGTCTACCCCCCTTAGCCGCGGGAGACAGGCTTAAACGGAGGGATCGGGGATCAGAGTGACAGCCCCCGGTCTGAGCGTTGTCGTGTCAATCCGCGCGACAACATTTTTTGGCGCCGTTGCCGGGGACAGAGTTTTTCTGTTCCTGGGGTTTCATCGACATTCACCTTCTCATCTTCCTCATCTCTCATTTTGAGTTGGCAGATTCAATATTTTGGCATCTTTTCATCACATATCAGCAGCATCTCTTCGGTTTTGTTTCTTGTTTGGGTGGCGACTCCACTTTCTCATTTTTCCCAGACAAGAAGCTTTCCTCATATCTGCTTGTGGTTACTTTTTGGATCTTAGAATCAGATTCATTGTTCAAGTGGCGACTCCACTTCTTTCATCTTTTGATTTTCTTGAGCAAAGAGCTAGTTCTATTATCCATCTGATCCCTTATTGTTCATCATGGATTATTCATTTAAACCATGTCGTTTTACTCACGGTCTCCATGATCTTCCGGAGGAGGCCATTCCTGAATTACCTATTTTTTCAGATGGTGATCCAATCGCTGCTAGAAGGCATCTAGGCTTGTTTGATCGCATCATGATCATATATTGCAGATCCCCTCAATTTAATCATGAAGATATCAAAATGCGTCTATTTGTCCTTTCTTTAGAAGATGATGCTTTGAATTGGTTTAACAGTTTTCCTAAGGAATCTTTCACTTCTTTAGAAGACATTATTGATGCTTTTAAAGATAAATATGGTTATCCAAACAGCTTGCCTTCTGCCTCTAAAATTGTGCAGCAGAATGAAAGTAATTTAATAAGAGGTCCAGCTGAAAGATCCCAAGACGATTCATCATGTCAGAATGTGTCATCCACCGGAAATATTGCAGTTCATGATAGTGAAAAATCAGGGACAAATGACAATGAAAAAGAAGAGCAAAAGCAAATTATACGAGATTTAATGATGCTGGTGAAAAATATGGAAAGCAATCGAACTAATTATGTCAATGATGTGAGAACTTTATGTACCCATCTGGAAAAACGTAACAGGGAAATTGAGGTCACGCAAAGTCACCATGCTAAAGAAATTGAGGCCATAAAAACTAATTATGAAACAGAAATTAGAATCATGCAAAACAGGTTGTCGGTCTTAGAGGAAAATATGGTAACCATGAAAACTGATCATGATAGGGAAATTGACTCTATGCAAAATAAGTTATTCACTATGGATGAGGAAATGACTATCATGACATTCAATCATAATAATCAGTTGGCTGACATGCAAGCGAATCACAGAGAAGAAATAAATTCCATACAACATTGCTTGATGAACATAAAGGAAGGAAATGTTAAAGTAATAAAAGATATGCAAGAACACCATGCCAGACAGATTAGTGCTATAAAGGTTGAACACTCTAGTCAGATAGATGCATATAAAATACAAGTTCAAAGGTTTCAGCAATTGGAAAATGAGAGAAACCAGGTGACATCAATAGATCAGGAGCCTTCTCATTGGTTGCAACAAGCTCCATCTTATTATGAGGAGGTCATTGGTTCAATTGAAAGATGGTTGATTGAAGGTGATCCAGATAAGCTTAAAAACGATAAAAATCAGATGCAAGACACAAAAAGACTTAGCATGCATATCTTACACACTTCATCTGATAGTTTCGAAACAGAAAGTTCCAGATCATCAGTAATTCATCCTGCCAGAAAGAAGAAGCGCAAGAGGAAGAAGATTAGACGAAGATTTGATGCATCAGACGGCCGTGAGCAGCTTGATTTTCGGATAGGAAAAAGTCCTACCATATGCAAAATTGGACATGGCACATCCGACAAGCAGCCCACAGATTTGCCTGAAAGCAGGCAAATGCTCAGTATGCACTACATTGAACACATCTGATGCCGTAGGGCATCCTTTTGTATCGTATTTCAAACCCTACTCACGCCGGCAGCTAATTTCGATTTGATCTGCGGCTCAGTTTATCTGCCATTTCCAAACGTCGATAGTCTCCAGGTCACGTATTTCCTCCGGTGGCTGAGTATCAGCGTTTTCCAGGTAAGTCGATGTTGGCTCTAGTCATTCTGCGCAGTCACGGGTTTCTCTGTGGCGTCGGTTCTCATTTCCGATTTTACGGCTAGGGTTCATCTCGCATTTTGTTCTGATGCGTTTCACGTATTTAACGTAGGTTAATTCAGGCTAGGGTATTTACGTTTTTTTTTTGAAACTTAGTTTGTATTTTAATATTTGATTAACGTAGATTTTAGTTCAATGTTTTGTACAGTCACGTATTTTAACTTCAATTTATTTTTCTTTAGTTTAGTTTAGACTTTTGTATAGTATATAGATTTTAGATTTTTAGGATTTAACTTTAATTAGATTTAAATTTTTGTTTTATTTTTTGATTTTAGAATAAAAATAATAAAAAATGAAAAAATATATTTTTAGTTTTATTTTTAATGGTTAGAATTTAGTTTTAGATTTTTTTCTTTTTTTGATTTTTTTATAAAAAATAAAGAGGTTTAGGTTTTGCTTTATATTTTTTATATAGTCTAGTTTTAAAATTAATTTAGTTTTAAAATTTTAAATTTTTTAGATTTCTAATATCGAAAAATAAAAAATTGAAAAAAAAAAAAAAAAAAAGAAGAAGAAAGATTTAAATTTTTTTTTGAAAAATAAAAATTTTGTGGGAAATTATTTTTGCAAGTCTCATGAGCTTTCGCGTTATGTGTTTTATGCTGAGATGCTAAATTTTCAAGTTTGAGATGCGAAATTGATATCTGGTTGATGGTTTATGATTCTCGTGGTGATTTAAAGCATTCATCTTTTCAAATTTTTAGCTGCTGGATATCGTTTTTGTCATTCTAAGAGCATTGTGTTTTTAGCGGATGATAGATGATTGCTGTTCATGGTCCATCCTTTCATATCATTTAACAAGTAATCATTTTAATAACAATCTCTTAAGGCACTGGTCTGCTAAATTAACCAAATCCATCGAGCCCTTTTTATATTGTATCTCGTGTTTCCCAACCAACTGGTCGACAGTTGGCCTCATCATCCCACAGGGACTCCCCCCCTTAGCCGCGGGAAACAGGCTTAAACGGAGGGATCGGGGATCAGAGTGACAGCCCTCGGTCTGAGTGTTGTCGTGCCAATCCGCGTGACAACAGTGTGACAACCCCTTCTCTGAGTTCCCTGTCACCAACCACACCTTGTGGGGTTGAAGGCTTTTCTCACTAACTTGTAGGTAGGTGTAGGCGGTAGGCGATAATAGAAGGAAAAAGAAAATTTCATTCGTAGTAGATCATGGGGGCCACAAGGATGGAATTCTCACTCCCTAATGCAGTGCGCACTTGTGGGGAGAAGAGAGAGAAGAGGGAGCTGCGTACTAATGGAGAATAGGGCCCACAATGAAAAAGGGAGGCAACTGTGAAAATTTCAACTTACTACTATAATCCTTTTTTCCCACTGGAAAAATCGTAATCTTTCATTAACTTTGAAAAATTACATAGCTTACTGCTATAATCCTATTGCAACAACTGAAATTAATTCTTCTAATTGTTAATTTAACAGTTTATTTGCTACGACAAATACCAAATTAATCACACTGCAACCTTCACAAATAAAATACTACGGAAATAATAGTGTTGGAAACTAAGAAAATACTAGCGCACACAATAAAACTGACACCGTTATTTTTGGAAAAATGTCTAGGGAAAAACCCAACTTGGGAAAACCGGTGTAGCAGCTAAGCGTTTTATTATTATGCAGCAGTGAGAAATTTTGAGTACATTAATTTGGATGCCGAAATATGGCTATCCTGCAGAGAAAAAAATAGCAAAAACACTAGAGGGAAATTACCCTCACTCTGGGCAAATTTTGGCATTGAACTGCTTCTGAAAAGCAAGTCATCCAACTGGGCCTGCACAAGCTTTGCATCAACCTAATGCTGCTTGCTGTAACTACTGCCTAAACTGACTGCTAGTTTAGCCGTCTTGCCTGTTGCTAGTTGGCAAAGCGCTTCTCTGGCACTTTGGGACTCCTTCCCAACCTCTAGAACTTAAAATGTATGCCCTCTTCAACAAATCGAACTGCCTTCTTGAGGCTTTGCGCAGCCTCCCGGAGAAATCTCGGCCTCTCTACAAATGTACTCGCTGGATTTGGAAAACTTCCTCTAGCCTCACTGTCCCTGCCCTTCACTGTTTCTGCTTTGATATCTGGCTCTCCGACAACTATTGCTGCTCTCTGGAAATTGATCTGCCAAGGAAATTGAACTGCTGGTGTATTCTCCATCACTACATCGATCCCTTCTTATATCTCCCTATTTGGAATCTATTGACCAAGATTAAATCTTAATTGATGACTCAGATAATTTCTTAATCGATTCGTGTGAGTTTATAGAAAGAAGAAGAAAGAAAGAAATTATTTTAACGTCCACGAGGTTAAAGATAGCATATGGGACAAATTGCTTCTTCATCTGCTTGATGTATTCGACCCTTTTTCTGTGAAGCTTCACAATAAATTCTCTCAACTTCTCAACGAACCCCTCGCTAAAGAGATTATCCCAAGAGCTAGCTGCCAACTTGTCTGCATAACTTTCCCTGTTGTCTTTGAAGGCCTCACATTCTAAAATGAAATTCTTTTTTGTTTCCACTTTTTCGGAAGAACAAAAAATGTGTACCTTTTCCTCTCACACTTCTTTCGGCCTTTTCCAATGCCCTGTTTCACAACAGAGTTGATGAGAATTAGTCCTTAACTAAGCAATAAGAATTTTGGCTCTCCAAGAGATATTGACCTCTATGTATGCTTTTGGTTGATGACTATGAGTGGGATTAAACACTTCAATATAGTACTTTTTCTTTCTTCCTAGCTCCTTATCCCAAGTATGCTTGTGGAACTTATCCATAACAAAATATTTTATCTCTTCGCTGTTTATGGGACACATGTTCAAGGAAATACCCCATTTTACTAAATCATTTGTTATTTTGCTGCATCCAAGTTTTTTTCCTGTTGCAGAATTTGTCATTAAAGACAACCTTAGGCCATCTACCCTCTTCCATTTGCTCAATTTTTTTTAAATACCTTATGACTCGCGCCATAGCAATTGGTTCAATAGGAGCAACCCCCCGTTTCACTTAACAAGATAGCATAAGGAACTGCACTTTTAATCTTGAATTTGTTTGTAATCAACGCTTCTGAATTTTATCAATTTGTCTCCACCGCATGTCGGATGTACTGCTAGCCCATAGTTCACAACCATAGAGAATCACCAGAATCACTAGAATACCAAAAAGAGTTTGAGTGGTTTTCCAGTCCCTTGACTTAATACGTTCTGATTAATTAACCAATTTTCCTAAGTTTAGACTTATAAAACATTAAAAAATAGGTTAATAATCTAATTAAGTCATCTCTAGGTGGAATTTTCAGAAACGATTTCTAGCTTTGGAGATCTCATGCATTCTAGCATCTCCCCCAAATTTCATGGCTAGAACACATTCGATGCTACATAAACTAACACTCCCTCTTAGTGAGGATTGTTTTCTCTAGTGCTGCACATTCTACCACAACACCCTTTTTTGTATACCTCCTGTGACGCTGCTGATGTCTGGCCATACTGCCCACCAACTATTATGCAACTCTGATGCTCATCTGACACTGCCATACTGTTGCCAACATTTCATCTGCACTGCAACTCCCTCTCATCTATTGCTACTGCAATTGCAACATCTGCAACTGAGAAGCATCCTAAATACTGAATCATCTGTGATTAGTATAATGCATATGTCACTTGAGTATCTGACTACTACTAGCTACTGCACTGTCACTAAAGAATCTGCTCTGCTGCCAACTTTGCATTGAACCACCTGCTTTGCTGTCAACACTGCATTGCGCTCCTCAACATCTTACTGCCACTGGTCTGCAACTGTCACTTTGGTACTGACTGCATCAATTGCCATTGATTGATCTTGCTACTGAATATTGTGGGCCCCCGTAGCCAGGTCATGGTCCATGAGGTGGAGTCCTCAAGGACCCTACCCAATCTCTGTAGCTCTTTTGGGCTACAACTCCATGTCACCCCACCTCACTCTTGGAGGTATCCTTGGCTCCGAAGAAGATCGTCCAACCAAAACTCCTTTTCCCCTCTTTGCGTGATCACTACAAACCAGTATGCTACCTCTAGCTTCAGCAATTCGATTTGACTGATCAGCTTTGTGTGTGTCTTCCAAATGACCCTCAAGCCTCCTTAAATAATCTTCTCATTGACATTCAACGACCCAGATCATAAGCTAATCAATGGCTAAGATTATTTCTGCTTGATCCTTGTCTTCTTCTAGAAGTTACACCCACAGTTAGATTAAACCCATTAATTATTTTAATTTTCTAAGTTTAGACTTGGGGTCCCATTAAAAACAATTAATTATTTTAATAAAACTGTCTCTGGGTGGAATTTCCCAAAACGCTTTTTGGGTTCTTTGGAATACATGTGCCTAACCCTCCCTGCAAAATTTGAGACTTAGAGCACATCTGATGCTACCAGAAATCAACAGAGCCCTTCTCATTTGGCATATCGATGATCTATTGTTCTGTCTCTGTTCTAGCCAAGGAGGAAGGAAGAGGAGGCCGGAAATCTCAAGGAGACTTGGCACTTGTTTCCGGTCAGCTATTATATTTTGCTTTTCTGGATGTATTGATTAATTTTGAACTCTCTCTCTCATAAGGAAATATTTTTGGGTTTTCCCCTTGTGGGTTTTGCCCTGGCCTTGGGCCTAATTTCTGTCTCTTGTTTCATTGTCTCATGGTTATTTTCTACTGCTCTTTCATGTTTATTGGTTAAAATGTTCTTCTGTATAACTACTTAATGATAATGGATGTTATATATATGTAATTGATGCTAACTGATCATTGGAAGTAGTTATCAGTTTAAGAAAATTATTCTAGCTTGTTTGCCCTAGAAATATCAACATGCAAGACCTTGTATATTCCATGATACTCTTTTTTTCGCAGAGGCTTCAACATCGACATCCATTTCCTCATGCTCTAAAACCAACAAACCCTGTTACAGGTTTGGGTAGATAATCTTCTTAGAAGCAAGAGCACGGGTTACCCATTAGTTCTATATAGATACCCAAAACTAATATCCTCCAGCTATGCTCGTTGAGTTTCATGATGCAAATATTCTTCTGTCTTTAACATTCTTATTGAATTTGTTCCAGCAAAAGATCTATTACACCTTTGGGAAAGAGTCTAAGGACCCCTGAAGATACTGCCATCTTTAATTAGAATGAACCAACACTCTTTGAAGAAGTTGTGGAAGTTTTCAAAACAGTAATGATAAATATGATTTTCCTGAAGCTGTTCAATCCCCACCCAGGTAAAACACAGACGTCCTCGTGGCATTTCATACTCTAAAAGTTCATTTTTAGTTGTTCTGAAGAATTTAGACACCCTTTGTTGGCTTATAACTGTTACTGGCCTATAACAGGATAATTTTGGAGCAGACTGGTATTCTTGAAAATCCCATTCCGTCCAACTGATTGTGATGAGTTATGTCAAGGTTCTGTTCTCCCAGTGTCCAAAGTCACCGATGAACAATAGAAATTCATTTACTCATGTACATTATCATACGTATTCACAACTAGGATTTGGTAACATTTATTCTCAAGAATAGGAGGAAGTCCACTTTCATTGAAAATGTTCTGTTGTCAGAAATCATGGTTTGATTGATTGTGCAAGTAAAATAAAAGGCTTTAGAGTTTGCACAGAGAGAAATTTTACTAGCTTGCAATGAACAAATACAATGATAAGGGGTTTGGATGAAGTATTTTCAGAGATTTGGTTTGGTTTCTTGTATCGGTTTATTTTTTTATTGCAAATGTATTAGAAACCTTTGGAGTTATGAGTTTCTGTTTTATTTTTCCTGCTTTGTCACAGGTTGACACATGTACCTCCTGGAATAGGATTGTTAACTTGTCTGAAGCAGCTCAATCTTTCACACAATAATATAGTCCACTTGCCAGAGGAGATTGGACAACTAAGACAACTTGAAATTTTATGGATGAATAATAACCGGTACGTGATGTTAGTGTTGAGAGTTTTAAATCTCTTCAGCTGTTTTAACATGCACATATGCATGTAGATTTGTTCTGTTTTTGTTTTACATGAGCTGAATTCCCTTGCTTTAAGTCCATTGGAAGAGCACATGTTTGTATGGTTTTAGGAGGCTGAAAGAAAAATTCTAGTTTAAATCAAAATCTAGTATTGGTAAACAATTCTTACTCGTAAGTTTTCATAATGAAATACATTGTTCAATCCTTCACTGATAGGCTTGCCCAAAAACTTTCAGTAATTTCTAATAGAAATATCAGGGTTTAGAACTCAAAAAGTTTACCTGAAAATAAACAAATTCTGTCCAATTTGCAACTTTATGACTCAATAACATGGATTTTTTCTGAGCCAGAGAAAGAAGGAAAGAAATTGAATATTGTCAATTGAGAATAGGTTGATGGAACTAGAAATAGGAGAGGAATTGAGCTGGAGAGCTCTTGGGGTTGAGGGAACTCTGGGCAATAGGATAGCTGTGGTCCTTACCTCATAGTAAGTAGTATCCTACCTATTATCTGACAATAGGATAGCTGAGATCCTTACCACCCAGTAAGTAGCACCCTGCCTATTGTCATCTTTGGGACTTGACAGAGTATACCCCAGTTGACATCCTATCCATAAATTGGGCTTGTTGGGATTGCCACCCATCTGGCCAGTGGGTGAAGAGATTTGGGATAGCTGTGATCCTTACCTCATGGTAAGTAGTATGCTGCCCAAGTGAGACGATGTAGGTATTCTACCACTGACTCTTGAAGGTCAAGTTGGGAAGATCAACAGACAATAGCATAGTTGCAATCCTTACCTTACAGTAAGTAGTATCTTGCCTATTGTCCTAGGATAGAGGGTGTTAGCTTGAGCTCCCCGATGATGTCAAATTCTTCTTCTTTAGATCCGAGAGTGTTCAACATATGAGCAGAGATGAGCAGCGACAAAATTTGACTTGATAATGACAAGACATTTGAGATGGGACTTATGATGCAGTAAAAAATTTCTCCCTAGCTGAAAGGGAGTGTTAATTTGACACCTCAGAGACAAATTCCTTCTTTTGGACAATCTTCCTCATCCAAAGAAGACCATTTTTGCCCTTGGAAGAATTTAATTTGGTCAAGGAAAAATATATTTTTAATGTGAAACCCACATGTGCAATAAAAGTATAGGTAGACTTTAAAGACAAATTGAGTCTCCTAAAACCCATATTACACCTCAAGGTACATTACTTTGGAGCATCATCAACACTGTAACGAATAAAATATATAAATAATATAAATATAATATAAAAGATAATAATCATAAATAATAGTTAAGTTAAGCTAATAATTAGGTTGAAGAGGCATGTCTAATAGGACGTCTGGACGAACTTGCGTGATATATAAGCAAGCCTCTTGTTCTCATTGTAAATCATTATCATAATTCATTCTTATTCATTTTATTTAATATAATATTTATATCCTAAATGGATATCTTGACGTTCCAAGCCTTTTGGAGTAATTAGAAGGAACTTTGTTCGCTTCATTTGGTATCAGAGCCACATTGGCTGATCACCAGGCCTTTGGCTATCAACTTATCATCAACCTCGTTGCTGTCATAATTGAAGCGTTTCGCTACATATTGGGAGATTCTCCATTTTTTAGGTCTTTGGCCATTTGCTACTATTTAGAAAAATAAAAATAAAAATAATAAAGAATAAGGAATAAAGAAGAAAAGAGGAAAGGAAATAATATATTCCGAACAAAAAAATATATATAAGGGTTTTACTTTATTGATAAAAGTGCATAATAAAGATAAGCGGGAATCTTTTCAAGTATATTTAAAACTTTTTACGTGGAGAAGCCCACAGTTTTAAAAACAACCCATGGTATTTTAAAAAGTTAAAAGGAAAAAAAAACAAAAACAAAAAACAAAAGGAATACGTTTTACTTTTTACGTGGAGAACATTTTAACGGAGGTTTTAAAAACAACCCATGGTAATAGCCCATGGTATTTTAAAAGTTAAAGAAAAAACAAGGATACAAAAGCTCTTACGTGAAACGTAAATATTACTATTACTTTTTACATGAGGTTTTAAAAACAACCCATGGTATTTTAAAAGTAAAAGATATTTTGATAACATTGGAGAAAAAAGGTGTGATCTAAATAATTTAAATCGTTCAAATCTAAAGATTGTGACTGTACCAAGAGTCACGTCTCATCCAAATTAGTCACGACTCATCCAAATTTTCGAAAAAAAAAATATTATTATAATTATAAAAAAATACTATATAAGCCTTATATAGTTACATATAAAAGGAAAAGTGGGTCTCAAAAAAGTATATATAGTTTTATATAATTATAATTTTATAATATATATAAATTAAAATTATATAATATATATAATTTATAATTATATATATTAAAAAAAAATATTGTTATATAAAATTTTATTAATAGAGTGAACAAAAGAAGAAGAAGAAGAAGAAGAAGAGAATATTTGAAATATATATATATATATATATATATATATATATATATATAGATTAGATTTTTATAAGAGAGAAGTGGAAATATATTTTATAGATTAAAAGAATATATACCAAAAAAAAGAAGAAATTATATAAAAAGAGGGAAAAAAAAAGGAGAGAGAATATATCATAATAAAAAATAAATAATAGAGAAAAATAAATAAATATATTCTTGAAAAAAATTTATTAAAAAAAAATATTTAATATTCAAGAAGCAAAAATAGAGTCTAATACAAAAATGAAGGCCATAAGATTCCCAGAAACCGCACCCAGAGATGGTAAAGCGTTATTTAACATTAAAGGAACTCTCGCAGGAAAAGATGTTATTATTTCTATTTCTCCGGCAGAAGATGCAAATTATATAACACCTAAAATCGCAAACCAACTAGTGATTCCAGAGTCAAATATAACTGAAAAATTAGAATTAGACCTTTTTCGCAATAAAATATATGACATAGCCAATTTACCGTTAAACATTGAAGATTATACATTTGTATCACAATTCTGAGTTCAGACCCTATGGAACAATCAAGGGGACATTATTTTGGGTTTACCTTGGATGGAAACTTTAGGTTCCTTTATTCTAAATACTAAGAAAAAGTTTTTAACATTTTCTTACAAGAAGAAGAAAATAACGCTCCAAGATTTTACACTAAAACCAAATTCAGTAACACCAGAAGATATCTTAGATATTTCAAAAGTAATGTCTCAAGAAGGTAAAAAGCTATTACAATTATGCAAAAAAAAATTGACAAAATCAATGTTGACAAAAATGAAGAAGTTTCTCGATTTAAAAACCATAGCGAAAAATTGCTGACACAAATTAAGAAACTTAAGAAGGATAAGAAGTCATTAGAAAGCCAGGTCCAACAACTTATCAAGAAGGAAGCATCAAATGTAGGAATTCAAGTAGATGACAAAACAACAAATATCGATTCAGTGAATGTCACAACTCAGGAAGAAGATGAGCAAGTTGAAGAAAACACGCACTTGGATGTTGCAGTTCAAACAATGAACATCCCCAGTGAACGTTTCATAACCAACTCAACAACATCTTCGCCAGAAGAAAATATAAAAATTGGCACATGCCCAGTAAGGAAAAATCAAACAAAAAAGGTTCCATATCGGCATCCAAATCATGAGAACAGACAAATCAACTATGCTACATATTTGAACCAATCAGAACCGAAACAACAAACTAATGTTCCAAAAAAAAGTAATGTAACCTCAACCCAGTGCTATGAGGACAAGTCGTTACAAAGTTTTAGTGATCAAAATGATATACAGAAAATTAATCTAGGATGGTCTGATCCCTTCTCAGTGCGACAATTTTGTTTGTCACTAAGAAGATCATATCAGCTTGTATCGACGAGGATGACTTTTCCAAAACAGAAAGACTTTCAAAGCCGAAAAAGAGATCAAGCTTTTTTCATCGACAAGCTTTGAGGACAAAGCTTTTTGAGGAAGGAGGCAATGTAACGAATAAAATATATAAATAATATAAATATAATATAAAAGATAATAATCATAAATAATAGTTAAGTTAAGCTAATAATTAGTTTGAAGAGGCATGTCTAATAGGACATGACTCTTCATGAAGAGACGCTTGCGTGATATATAAGCAAGCCTCTTGTTCTCATTGTAAATCATTATCATAATTCATTCTTATTCATTTTATTTAATATAATATTTATATCCTAAATGGATATCTTGACGTTCCAAGCCTTTTGGAGTAATTAGAAGGAACTTTGTTCGCTTCAAACACATTCATATCTTCTATGGTTTGTACAGCTTTGAAAATTGCAGGTTCCTTTCACATGTGCGAGGAGGAGGTCTTTTTCTATTGGCCGAAGTTTGACTTCTGTTTGGGATGGTTTGAACAACTTTGATCATGGAAAGTTTGACTGCTTTGACTAGATTTGGACCTGTTGTAGAAGGCCGAGTTGACTATCACAAAGATTGAGATTTTTTGGGTAGTTTGACTTCTGTTAACCATTGACTTTGACCTCTGAAATCTGAAGTGGACTGCAAGGTTTTTCTCTCTCCTTTGACTGAGTTGTTTGGGACTGTTTTGAGGGAAGTTTGACCAGCTAGGAAGGCTGAGTATTTTGAGTGCTGACTGAGATCCTTTGAGGCAGTTTGACCATTGACTTGTGGACTGGTTAGGGCATCTTTGACTGCTGTTCACTGTGGCAGAATTTCAGACTTTGACTTGTTGACTAGATTTGACTTTGAGGCTCATCAATTGAATATTGGTTGGTTCATCTCTTGGATAGTAAAATAATTGACTTTGACTCTTTTGTTTATGAATTGGAACGTTGTAATCTCTCTGCTAAACTTTTGATGACAATCTAATATAAAAAGAATTTGAAAGGGTTTCCCTGCTTGTGGGGTTTTCCCTAGTCTTTGAGCAAATCTTGTGTCTCTTGTTATTGCTCTTGATTGTCTTCTATTATACATTGCATTTACTATTCTATCTAAAATTGCTATTTATCATTGGAAGATTAAATTTGATTGCTAATTGAAGAAAAGATTGGGCTAAGTGATTGTAATAGCATAGAACAATGGAAAATTAACAAAAATGCTATAGGAAGAAGGATAAACACTTTAAGATTTAACAATGGCGGAGAATATGTATCCAAGGAGCTGTTCTTTTTTGCAAGGATGCTGGAATTAGAAGGGAGTTGATAATTCCCTAAAATCTTCAACAAAACGGTGTTGCTGAACGAAAGAAAAAAACTATTATGGAAGCTGCCAAAGCCATGCTTCATGATCAAGAGCTGCCTATGTTTCTATGGGAGAAGCTTCAAAGACAACTATTTATGTTCAAAATAGATGTCCGCACCGAGTTTTGGAATATAAGACACTCCCGAAGAAGTTTTCACAAGTGAGAAGCCCAATGTTGAACATTTGAAAATTTTGGGTTGTCCTGTTTATGTTCATGTTCCCAAGGAGAAAATAACAAAGTTGAAACCTTCAGGGAAGAAGGGAACTTTTGTTGGCTACAGTGAAAATTCAAAAGCTTTCAGAGTCTATGTACCAGGACAACAATCAATTGAAACTTGCAAGGATGTCATTTTTGATGAGGATGTTGCTTTTTGGAAGTCCAAAGGATCACACTTGGACTCTGATGATGAGATGCAGGTGGCTCCTAAGAATGAGGAATCTAAACCTAAAGAACCTAAACCTATGGAACAAGATCCTCCGAAGAGTCAGATGAACTACATGAATTTGTTGAATCTCCAAGAGTCATTGTACCTGAGACAAGAAAAAGACTAGCTTGGCTTGAAAGAACCTTAAAAGAAGCTAAAGGACATGCAACACCTCATGGCACCTTCAGAGAAAGCAAGAGGCCAAAGAAGTATTCAGGTTATGCAACATTGATGTGCAAGATCATTGAATTTGAGCCATTTACCTATGAAGAGGTAGCTGAACATCAAGCTTGGAGAGATGCTATGATTGAAGAGCACTGGTCCATATTGAAGATTGATGCATGGGAAATCGTGCCAAGATCGAACAAATGTTTTTTTGAACGCTTATATTTGCAGATGAATTACACATTGAATGTAAATCAATATATATATATATATATATATATATATATATATATATATATAGATATATATTATTCAGCATTCGATGATGATCTTTACAAGGCTAGGGCGGTTCTCTTTTATAGGAGTTGACTGACCACGAGCCTAAAAAGACACGTCCTTTTGGACTAATGTCTATTCAAAACTAATTGAGTGTCTTATCTTAATTTATTTATTTACTAATTTATTAATTAATTAATATTAATTTATTATTGTTTTAATATTTTTTATATATATATATATATATATATATATATATATATTGAGTTATGAACTTTTAATTTATAACATTGCCTCTCCCTTAAAAATGCTTTGTCCTCAAGGCATAAGCCATGTTGGGTGTTGCTGAAGAAAACGTTCTGTTTCCCATGATGAGTCTTCCTCTGGTAGTTTCTTCCATTTGATGAGGTACTCCTTAATAGTCTTGGATCGTAATACCTTCTCTTTGGTAGCGAGTATACCTTTAGGTTCTAAGATGATTCTTCCTTCTTCATCAGTCTCGGGTATCTCTGTTTGAGCTATTTGATTTTGCCCCAGTACTTTTTTGAGACTTGATACATGGAACGTGTTGTGGATTCGACAATTGTCTGGTAGCTTTAGTCCATAAGCCACACTACATACTTTTTTAATTTTTTGGTATCGTCCATAATATTTAGGCGATAAATTTTTTTCCCTTGTTGTTTTAATGATAATTGCTTATAGGGCTGAAGCCTAACAAAGACCCAATCTCCTTCTTCAAACTCTCTTTCAGTGCGATGTTGGTCAACTTGTTGTTTCATTCTATTACGTGCCACTATTAGATTTTCTTTTAACAAGTTAATAATTCTTTGGTTTTCTTCTAAGTGGTCTTTTACTGCTTGTACCTTAGAATCGAGTAGTGCAAAATCCTTCCACCTGGGTGGTTCATAGCCATATAGGGCTTGGAAAGGCGTCATTTTAGTTGAAGTATGATAGGTGGTATTATACCACCATTCTGCCAGGTGTAGCCACTGGGTCCATCTGTTTTGTTTGTCGGTGACGAAACAACGAAGATATGTTTCCAAGCATTTATTTATGACTTTAGTTTGACCATCTATCTGGGGGTGATAGGCTGAACTCATGTTGAGAGATATTCCTTCTTGGTGGTAGAAATCCTTCCAAAAATTGCCCTTAAATTTTGCATCTCTATCATTGACAATGACCTTGGGAAAACCATGTAGTTTGTAAATGTTTTTATAAAACACATCCACAATTTACTTAGTTGTGTCAGTTTTTTTGATTGCCATGAAGTGGACATATTTAGTGAGTCTGTCGACTATGAAAAATATCTTGTCATTACCATCAGACATAGGTAGTCCTTCAATGAAGTCCATCGAAATTTCCTCCCACTTTTGATTTGGAATATGTAATGGGTGTAGTAAACCAGGGGTTGGGATATTTTCATTCTTATTTCTTTGACAAACATCACATTCCGTGACATATTTTTGGATCTCCTTACTCATACCCTTCCAATAGAATGATTGTTGAATGTTGTAGTAAGTTTTGAAGAATCCGACATGCCCAGCTGCAAGAGAACTGTGAGATTCCTTTAGAATTTTCATTCTAAATTTGGATGTTGGGGTTAGGTAAATTCTACCTTTGTACCATAATATGTCATTTTTCCATTCAAAATTGGCATATTGACTGATGTTTTCAATCATAGAACCACAGTCCAAATCCTTGGCATACTCAGCTCATATTTCGTCTAACCACTCAGGAACAACTACCAAGGCAACGCATGTTGTGTTGTCATCATCCTTACGTGAGAGTGCATCAGCTACGACATTTTCCTTTCCCTTTTTGTGCAGTATTTCTAGGTCGAATGCTGAAAGTTTCTCCATCCATTTTTGCTGTTCTATTGACAATGTTTTTTGTTGAAGTAGAAATTAAAGACTATTATGATTAGTTCGGATTGAGAACTTACTTCCGAGCAGGTACTGTTGCCATTTAGTTAAAGCATGTATGATGGCAAGCATCTCCTTTTGGTAAGTTGATTTCAAGCTTTCCCATTTGTTAAGCTTCCTGCTCTCGAAGGCTATAGGATGGTTGTCTTGCATTAATACTGCTCCAATTCCAAACCTTGAAGCATCACATTCGACTATGAATGGTTTGGAGAAGTCTGGAGTTGCTAGTACCGGTGTGGTTGACATCACTTCTTTTAGATTCTCAAAGCATTCGTCTGCCTGGTTATTCCATTGAAAATCGTTCTTTTTTAACAAGTTGGTCAGGGGCGCCGTCAAATGTGCATAGTTTTTTATGAACCTTCTGTAATACCCAGTTAAACCTAGAAATCCTCTTAGTTTTGATACGTTCTTGGGTTTGGGCCATTCTTTAATTGCTTTGATTTTGTTGGGGTCCACTTTGACTCCTTCCCTGGATATAACGTGTCCTAGGTATTCAACTTCCTTTTGCCCAAAGGTACATTTTGATAACTTGGCGTAAAATTTATTCTTCTCTAAGATAGACAATACTTCCTCTAGATGATTGAGGTGCTTCTTCCATGTCTTACTGTAAACGAAAATATCATCGAAAAAGACTAACACAAATTTATCAAATATGGGTGGAAAAGTTCGTTCATGGTTGCCTGGCGCATTTGTTAATCCAAATGGCATAACCTTAAACTCATAGTGCCCTTCATGAGTTCTGAATGCAGTGTTTTTGACGTCTTCTAATCTCACTCGAATTTGATAGTAACCTGATCTCAAAGAGTCAAATCTAATTTTGAGAAACATTCTACGCCATGGAGTTCGTCCAACATTTCATCAATGAATGGAATCAAAAATTTGTGTTTAATAGTAATTTTGTTTAATCCTTTGTAATCTATACAAAACAAAAGGATCCATCTTTCTTCCCGACCAATAAGATTGGTGCAACGTATGGACTTCTGCTTTTCATAATGACTCCATGCTTTAACAGACCTTATGTTAATCATTCTATTTCTATTTTATGATGATGAGGGTAGTGATATGGATTTATATTTACTGGTGTTGAATCTGGTTTGACTTTAATTATATGTTCAATTTTCCTTTCAGGGGGAAAATTCATCGGTAGATCTTGGAAAAACTTTTCATATTTCTGGATTAGGGATGAAACTTTAGACTATTGGTGAACCCCTTCCATCGATAATAACTCTAACCGTTGACATTGTGCAACAAATACTGGGGCTCCTTTGCGAATAAGCTTTTACATTTGCTGAGCATAAATTACTTGGGTAGGTGGAGCTTGGAACCCAAACAACTTATACTTCCTTCTATCCATTTTGAACTTAATGAACTTGTTGTCGCGCAGATTGGCACGACAACGCTCGGACCGGGGGTTGTCACTCTGATCCCCGATCCCTCCGTTTAAGCCTGTCTCCCGCGGCTAAGGGGGGTAGACCCTGCGAGATAGTGAAGACCAACTGCCAAACAGTTGGGTGGGAGACACGATACACGATATGATAAGCACTAGATGGATTTAGAGATTTAATAGACCAGTGCCTTGTGGAGTTAATGTTTAAATGATTACTTTTTAAATGATATAGAAACATGGACCATGAACAGCAATCATCTATCATCAGCTAAATCACATGACCAAAATGATATCCAGCAATTGAAAACTTCGAAAAGATAAATGCTTAAAACCACCACGATAATTGTAAATTATTAACCAGATATCATATTTCGTATCTCAAACTTGAAAATTTAGCATCTCAGCATAAAACATATAACGCGAAAGCTCCTGAGACTTGCAAAAAATAATTTTCCACAAATTTTTTTTTTTTTTTGTTTTAAAATTTTTTAAATCTTTTTTATTTTTTAATATTATAAAAATAAAATTTAAAATTTAAAAATTTAAAATTTAAAATCTATTCTAAAACTAAATCTAAAAGCTTTTTTTTTTATTTTTTATATTATAAAAATCAAAAAGGAAAAATCTAAAACTAAAAAATTTAAAATAAAATTAAACCAAAGTTTAAATCTAATGACTAAGTTATGCAAATCTATAAATCTAAGACTATAATCTAAAGAAATAAATCTAAAAAAAAACCTAAAACCGTAACCATATTAACCTTTGAATATAACGCTAAATCAAAACCTAAGAAAATAAAAATGAAGCCTAAAAGAAAACTATTAAAATATAATTAAAATCTAAAAGAAATAAAAAAAATCGAAACTAAAGCTAAACCCTAGACTAAAACGAAACTAAGGCTCGGCCATGGAGAAAACTGAAGATTACGTCGCTGTAAATATATGATATCCACGCACTGCAACATGCGATAAACCCACCCACGGATTGACAAGAGTTGATGAATGCCAAAGACCCAAAATCATGACCCCGGCTCAAACGTGAACAAAAAAAATTTTAACGCATGCAAAGAAAACACAGTCGACGGCAGGGAAAAATATACAAATTGGTTCTGACGTTAAAAAATGATGCTTATTTTACCTGATGCGCAGTGATATACAGTCGATGGTGGCTTGATAGGCTTTGCAGTTCGTTTTAGACGTGCTGCGGATGCTGATTTGAGCTGCTTCGATTGAGATTGTTCTTTTTTCTTTTTGTTACTTGGCTTTTGCTTATACCACTGTTTTGAGACACGCAGCCTCCAGCAACCAAACAGAGGTGACTCATAAAAAAAACGCGTGGGCATGACAGCTTCGATGGACAGCATCAACAGACTACGTTAACCATTTTTCTGTTTGCTTCTTGTGCAGATCAGCAAAGGAAACCGTGGATCATGCTTCTCTCGCTGACTCAGAACGCACCACAAATCCGGAATTCACTTACGCTGAGAATTGAAAAACCCTGTCCATGTATACCTTCGACAGCATAGGGTATAGATCGGTTGTGTAAATCAAATTTCACGCAGATACATATGCTGAGCGAACCACTCCTTAGAAACATTTTCTGACTTTCAAATTGATTAAGGTAAATACGCAGACATTGTGATCGGATTGGCGTTTATCATTTACAGGTGCAGTGGGCAAGGAGATTGACGGCGGTCCTGCAAAAACCCTATACCTGAAAACACAAAAAAAACCCTAATGAAACCTGAAATATGTAAAACTAAAGATGGAAACCTAGATCAGCTTATTAATTTACAAGTTTTTTGGCCCCTGAAATGCCAGATTTGACAATAATTGCAGTAATGTTTTCAGTATATCAGAAATTTTGAACTTCACTGTGAACAGAAAGAAAATCTCTAAATGTAAAACAGAAAAGAAACTTTGAATGATTAACCCAGGGAACAATCAGCTGGGCTCTGCACAGAAAAGCCAGTGGGAGTCGGCTGGTTCAGCCCAGAACTTCCCCAAACGCCCACAAATATCCTTCACTAAAAAGTTTCCCTGCACATCTCAAACAACCATCAGCACAGAGAGGAAGAATGCTGCTAGATCTCAGAAAATAATGGAGATACCTGCCATTATTTCAGAAACCCTAGCAGCCCTCAAACCCTAGCAGGTGAACAAGATACCTGTGCTCACACTACTCTAAAACAAGCTATGATTAATGGCTAAAAACTGAAATATGCAGAAAATTAAAGATCTCACAGCAATCCCAGAGAGTAACACCAGCACGATTTGGACCCCAAAGTCTTTTTATTAACCAGAAAATCAGATTACAAGAGAGCTTTTCAGTACAGACTCATAGATCAGATGATCTGAAATGACCACCTAAGACCCTATAAAAAGGAAATGATCCTAACGGCTAGTTCTAGTGATCCATGTAGAGATGATCTCGATCGTTGATGAGGATCAAGACATCTCTTGATCTCATCCGTCGATTTATTAACTTAAAATATTATTATTTTATTAGTTAGGGTTTTGCTTTATTTTTTAAATTTTTTATTATTTTTTATTATTTTATTATTTTTATTCATTTTTTAACTTTTTTAATTCATTTTAAAATGGATCACTGAACTAAACCTTCGGAAACATCACCTAGGACCTAGGACTTAGGACTCATGAGGGGATTTAAAACATTTCTCGACCCTCAGGACACATTACATCATGACTTTTACAAAATTACATCTTAAGGGACAAACCCATTTAATACAGACCCTCACAAAACACCCAGTTCTGCGACACAACTATAATCTAGCAGATTTAACACACTAGGATTCTCCTAAAGTTCTAATGACAAAATCAATCCCGGCTTTGGGGTCAGGTTTGAAGGAAAACTCTGCCGATCCGTGGATCGGTGAGACGAAAAACCTTCCGGGACGTAGATTATCATTAGAAAGTTAGGTCCACCTAGGCAAAATACATACATGACTCATGTCTGCTAAGATTATTTACAATTAATACATGCAGACTGGGTTTACAATCAAAAAGATCAAGCTGCTGATGATGGCAGGATGGCACGGACATGCTGATCAGGTGCTGCTTCTTTCTGTCAAGAAAAACGGGGTGCACTGCATGGGTAGTTGACCAGTAGAGGTCAACATCTGGCTCTACTTGGGGACACGTTGCTGCTTGCAGGAATGTGAGAATCCAGAATCTGCATCCATACAACACAAAAAATAAGTAGCGTCCATCCAAAAATCAGCATATACATTAAGCACCAGAAAAGAAAAAACTCTTCATTTATTAACTATCTAAAACAGAAATGAAAATGCGGAAAAACAAGGAGTAGGGTTAGAAATACGATACAAAAGGATGCCCTACGGCATCAGATGTGTTCAATGTAGTGCATACTGAGCATTTGCCTGCTTTCAGGCAAATCTGTGGGCTGCTTGTCGGATGTGCCATGTCCAATTTTGCATATGGTAGGACTTTTTCCTATCCGAAAATCAAGCTGCTCACGGCCGTCTGATGCATCAAATCTTCGTCTAATCTTCTTCCTCTTGCGCTTCTTCTTTCTGGCAAGATGAATTACTGATGATCTGGAACTTTCTGTTTCGAAACTATCAGATGAAGTGTGTAAGATATGCATGCTAAGTCTTTTTGTGTCTTGCATCTGATTTTTATCGTTTTTAAGCTTATCTGGATCACCTTCAATTATCCACTTAATGACCTCCTCATAGTAAGATGGAACTTGTTGCGGCAAATGAGAAGGCTCCTGGTTTCTCTTATCATCTGACCATTGTTGAATCTTTTGAACTTGTATTCTAATGGCATCCATCTGACTAGAGCATTCATCCCTTATAGCGCTGATTTGCATGGCATGGTTTTCTTGCATGTGTTTTATTACCTTATCATTCTTTTCCTCTATGTCCATCAAGCAATGTTGCATGAAATTTATCTCTTCTTTATGATTCGCTTGCATGTCAGCCAACTGATTGTTATGATTGAATGTCATAGAGTCAATTTCCCTATCATGATCAGCTTTCATGGTCACCATATTTTCCTCTAAGACTGACATCTTGCTTTGCATGCTTCTAATTTCTGTTTCATACTTAATTTTCATGGCCTCAATTTCCTTAGCATGCTGATTTTGCGTGTCCTCAATCTCCTTATTACGTTTTTCCAGATGGGTGCGTAAAGTTTTAACATCATTGATAAGATTAGTTTGGTTGCTTTCCATATTTTTCACCATCATCTTTAAATCTTGTATTATTTGCTTTTGCTCCTCCTTTTCATTGTCATTTATCCCTGATTTTTCACTATCATGAACTTGATCTGCAATAGTTCCGGCTGATGACATATTCTGATCTTGAACTCTTTCTTCAACAGCTTGACCTTTAATATGATTACTTTCTTCTTTTTGCACAATTTTAGAGGTAGAAGGCAAGCTATTTGGACTATTATATCTATCTTTAAAAGCATCGAGAATGTCTTGTAAAGAAGTGAAAAAATCATTAGGAAAATTATTAAACCAATTCAAGGCATCACCCTCTAAAGAATGGACAAATAGACGCATCTTGAAATCTTCATGATTATATTGAGGAAATCTACAATATAAGATCTTTACACAAGTAAACATGTTTAAATGATGTTTAACAGCGACCGGATCATCACCCGAGAACTTAAATAATTTAGAAATGGCCTCTTTCGGAAGATCATGGAGATTATTAGTAAAATGACATGGTTTACATGAATAATCCATGATGAACAACAGGGGATGAAATGGATGATAGAAAGAGATTTCTGCTCAAGAAAATTAAGAGATGAGAGAAGTGGAGTCGCCACTTGAACAATGAATCTGATTCTAGGATCCAAAAAGTAAACACAAGCAGATATGAGGAAAGCTTCTTGTCTGGGAAAAATGAGAAAAATGGAGTCGCCACCCAAACAAGAAACAAAACCGAAGAGATGCTGCTGATATGTGATGAAAAGATGCCAAAATATTTGAATCTGCCAGCTCAAATGAGAGATGAGAAGATGAGAAGCTGAATGTCGATGAAACCCCAAGAACAGAAAAACTCTGTCCCCGGCAACGGCGCCAAAAAATGTTGTCGCGCAGATTGGCACGACAACGCTCGGACCGGGGGCTGTCACTCTGATCCCCGATCCCTCCGTTTAAGCCTGTCTCCCGCGGCTAAGGGGGGTAGACCCTGCGAGATAGTGAAGACCAACTGCCAAACAGTTGGGTGGGAGACACGATACACGATATGATAAGCACTAGATGGATTTAGAGATTTAATAGACCAGTGCCTTGTGGAGTTAATGTTTAAATGATTACTTTTTAAATGATATAGAAACATGGACCATGAACAGCAATCATCTATCATCAGCTAAATCACATGACCAAAATGATATCCAGCAATTGAAATCTTCGAAAAGATAAATGTTTAAAACCACCACGATAATTGTAAATTATTAACCAGATATCATATTTCGTATCTCAAACTTGAAAATTTAGCATCTTAGCATAAAACATATAACGCGAAAGCTCCTGAGACTTGCAAAAAATAATTTTCCACAAATTTTTTTTTTTTTTTTTAAAATTTTTTAAATCTTTTTCAATTTTTTTTATTTTTTAATATTATAAAAATAAAATTTAAAATTTAAAAATTTAAAATTTAAAATCTATTCTAAAACTAAATCTAAAAGCTTTTTTTTATTTTTTATATTATAAAAATCAAAAAGGAAAAATCTAAAACTAAAAAATTTAAAATAAAATTAAACCAAAGTTTAAATCTAATGACTAAGTTATGCAAATCTATAAACCTAAGACTATAATCTAAAGAAATAAATCTAAAAAAAAACCTAAAACCGTAACCATATTAACCTTTGAATATAACGCTAAATCAAAACCTAAGAAAATAAAAATGAAGCCTAAAAGAAAACTATTAAAATATAATTAAAATCTAAAAGAAATAAAAAAAATCGAAACTAAAGCTAAACCCTAGACTAAAACGAAACTAAGGCTCGGCCATGGAGAAAACTGAAGATTACGCCGCTGTAAATATATGATATCCACGCACTGCAACATGCGATAAACCCACCCACGGATTGACAAGAGTTGATGAATGCCAAAGACCCAAAATCATGACCCCGACTCAAACGTGAACAAAAAAAATTTTAACGCATGCAAAGAAAACACAGTCGACAACAGGGAAAAATATACAAATTGGTTCTGACGTTAAAAAATGATGCTTATTTTACCTGATGCGCAGTGATATACAGTCGATGGTGGCTTGATAGGCTTTGCAGTTCGTTTTAGACGTGCTGCGGATGCTGATTTGAGCTGCTTTGATTGAGATTGTTCTTTTTTCTTTTTGTTACTTGGCTTTTGCTTATACCACTGTTTTGAGACACGCAACCTCCAGCAACCAAACAGAGGTGACTCATAAAAAAAACGCGTGGGCATGACAGCTTCGATGGACAGCATCAACAGACTTCGTTAACCATTTTTCTGTTTGCTTCTTGTGCAGATCAGCAAAGGAAACCGTGGATCATGCTTCTCTCGCTGACTCAGAACGCACCACAAATCCGGAATTCACTTACGCTGAGAATTGAAAAACCCTGTCCATGTATACCTTCGACAGCATAGGGTATAGATCGGTTGTGTAAATCAAATTTCACGCAGATACATACGCTGAGCGAACCACGCCTTAGAAACATTTTCTGACTTTCAAATTGATTAAGGTAAATACGCAGACATTGTGATCGGATTGGCGTTTATCATTTACAGGTGCAGTGGGCAAGGAGATTGACGGCGGTCCTGCAAAAACCCTATACCTGAAAACACAAAAAAAACCCTAATGAAACCTGAAATATGTAAAACTAAAGATGGAAACCTAGATCAACTTATTAATTTACAAGTTTTTTGGCCCCTGAAATGCCAGATTTGACAATAATTGCAGTAATGTTTTCAGTATATCAGAAATTTTGAACTTCACTGTGAACAGAAAGAAAATCTCTAAATGTAAAATAGAAAAGAAACTTTGAATGATTAACCCAGGGAACAATCAGCTGGGCTCTGCACAGAAAAGCCAGTGGGAGTCGGCTGGTTCAGCCCAGAACTTCCCCAAACGCCCACAAATATCCTTCACTAAAAAGTTTCCCTGCACATCTCAAACAACCATCAGCACAGAGAGGAAGAATGCTGCTAGATCTCAGAAAATAATGGAGATACCTGCCATTATTTCAGAAACCCTAGCAGCCCTCAAACCCTAGCAGGTGAACAAGATACCTGTGCTCACACTACTCTAAAACAAGCTATGATTAATGGCTAAAAACTGAAATATGCAGAAAATTAAAGATCTCACAGCAATCCCAGAGAGTAACACCAGCACGATTTGGACCCCAAAGTCTTTTTATTAACCAGAAAATCAGATTACAAGAGAGCTTTTCAGTACAGACTCACAGATCAGATGATCTGAAATGACCACCTAAGACCCTATAAAAAGGAAATGATCCTAACGGCTAGTTCTAGTGATCCATGTAGAGATGATCTCGACCGTTGATGAGGATCAAGACATCTCTTGATCTCATCCGTCGATTTATTAACTTAAAATATTATTATTTTATTAGTTAGGGTTTTGCTTTATTTTTTAAATTTTTTATTATTTTATTATTTTTATTCATTTTTTAACTTTTTTAATTCATTTTAAAATGGATCACTGAACTAAACCTTCGGAAACATCACCTAGGACCTAGGACTTAGGACTCATGAGGGGATTTAAAACATTTCTCGACCCTCAGGACACATTACATCATGACTTTTACAAAATTACATCTTAAGGGACAAACCCATTTAATACAGACCCTCACAAAACACCCAGTTCTGCGACACAACTATAATCTAGCAGATTTAACACACTAGGATTCTCCTAAAGTTCTAATGACAAAATCAATCCCGGCTTTGGGGTCAGGTTTGAAGGAAAACTCTGCCGATCCGTGGATCGGTGAGACGAAAAACCTTCCGGGACGTAGATTATTATCAGAAAGTTAGGTCCACCTAGGCAAAATACATACATGACTCATATCTGCTAAGATTATTTACAATTAATACATGCAGATTGGGTTTACAATCAAAAAGATCAAGCTGCTGATGATGGCAGGATGGCACGGACATGCTGATCAGGTGCTGCTTCTTTCTGTCAAGAAAAACGGGGTGCACTGCATGGGTAGTTGACCAGTAGAGGTCAACAGAACTGTTTTTGGTGATTTGCCGAATACGTCCCTAGTGTTTGCAACCATTGTACTTGTAAGACGACGTCTACTCCTCCTAAGGGGACCATATAAAAACTGGACTCCATTTTGTATTCATTCTGTTGCATTTTAACTTTGTGGTACTTTCCTACTCCATCTATTCGTTTTCCATCTGCCACCTTAACTTTTAAATTTGCTACGGGGTAGGAAAAAATGTTCAATCTTTTGGGGACATTGACATCTATAAAGTTGTGCGTACTTCCTGAATCTATTAAAAGCGTTTTGTTTCTTTATTTGTCCTTTAAGCTTCAATGTTTGTGGTTGAGCTATCCCTGTGCTGGCTGCCATAGAAATTCATGGCATATCTTCTTTTGGGTCTGGATTAGGGGTCTCGTTTTCTTCATTGTTTTCTTCGTCGGAGATATCTTCTGAAGATTCTTCTTCTTGTTTTGCTTCATAGTTCTAAAGTTTTTGCATAGTGCATCTGTGCCCTGTGGAATATTTGTCTCCGCATGTCCAACACTTGCCATCCCTTTTTCTTTCAACATTTGACTGTTGTTTTCCTCCATTACGCATTGGTGGTGAAACGCACTTACCAATGTTTTCTGAAGATGATTTACTTGACTTCCCCTTTGAGTAGTTGTTGGATTTTTCATTATTGGCATATGGCGCTTTATGGAGTTTATATTTCCGCTCAATAATTATTGTTGCATGTCTAGCCTCTTCAATGGTTTGAGGTTTATATGGCTTTAATTCTTCCCGAAATAGTCCTTAAGGCCACATTGATACCTTTTTAGCAGCTCTTCGTCTGAGAATCCCCTTTGCCTTAATAGCTAATACTTCCCATTCGTGGGTGTATTTGCTTACTGATCCTTTCTGTTTGTGGTGAACGAATCTTTCGTAAACATCGTCTTCTTCTTCGTCATGAAACCTTTTTAGCAGGGTATTTTTAAAATTCTCCCAATTGAATGAGCAAGCTGCACATTTGTTGGACCACCATAGGAACCAATCATATGCTTTTGCTTCCAGGTTGTTGGATGCGGTCATGACCTTTTCTTGTTCACCTATTGGCGGGTTTGCTCCGAAGATGGCGTCCATTTTATTTACCCACATAATGGCGCCTTTATGGTCCTTACAACCGTACTTAGGTAATTCTGTTTTAATTTTAAGGTAGTTTCTGTTGGGAAACTTTGTATGTTACTGACTTCCTTCGAATTGTATATGCAGTACTCGTGGATTTTTGTGCATCGACATAATTCATGACTTGGAAAAATTCCGCCTTCCAAAGTCTTTGGACTTTGCGTAGCTGAGGGGTTAAAAGGTGGATTGGCTTCTCCCATAAACTGGCTTATCATGCTCTTTATTTCTATGATATTCTCTGCCATTTGGTCTTGGCTCTTCCCGAATTCATCTTGCTTTCTTTCGACATCGTCAAGGCGATTACGCATTTTGTTGAGTTCTTCTTGAAATTTCTTCGAATGGTCGTCATTATTATTGTTTCCCATTTTGTTCCTCTTTTTCCTTGTAGACACAATTTTTTTTAAATAGTATTAACAATATTATCATTATTATAATATTATTTTTTTGAATTAATTGAATTATATAATCAAATTAATTAATTAATTTGTAATTATATAAAAATTTTATGGTGTATTGAACTAATATATATATATATATATATATATATATATATATAGATATATATATATATATATATAGATATATATTAGCGTTAATATCATGATCCCTTATAATGTTATGTTCACCTATTGGTCAACCGTATACATATACCACCATGAATCGTGATTTTAAAAAGCGTGACAATGATAAAAAACATGACATATGGGAACCCGACTGGTAGGGATTTACGTAGAGTGATCGATGGCAACGTGGTCGATGAATTGACTGCAGCGGACGATGCAATGTTGAACAACAGACTGGGGTTGGGACAACAGACCACTGCAATGCTTGTTTGAGGACAACTGCGTATTGAGAGGGTGGACAGGACTTTCTGTCGGGAGTGCCCAACACGCAGTTTGACCAGAGTTCTTGAAGGAAACTGTCGGGGGATGGTGTCACAGCGAATCTGGTTGAAGAACGGTGGGATTGGATGCGTTCGTGTGGTCGGAGAATGTGGGTGGGGTAGGGCACAAGGGCGGAGACGGTGATGGGCAAGAGAACAATGAGGACTTGTAGATCGATGGCAGCAGAACAACGAGGGATTGCAGGTTGAGGGTCGTAGGCTTTAATACTAGTGGAACACATATTTTTTTGAATGCTTATATTTGCAGATGAATTACACATATATATATATATATATATTCAGTGTTCGATGATGATCTTTACAAGGCTAGGGCGGTTCTCCTTTATAGGAGTTGACTGGCCACGAGCCTAAAAAGACACGTCCTTTTGGACTAATGTCTATTCAAAACTAATTGAGTGTCTTATCTTAATTTAATTTATTTAGTAATTTATTAATTAATATTTATTTATAATTGTTTTAATGTTTTATTATTTATTATATATATATATTGAGCTATGAACTTTTAATTCATAACACAAGACTTGAAGGAAAATCCATTGTGTCTTCCAAATGGATCTACAGAATCAAGAATGCAGCTGATGGAAGCATTGCAAAGTACAAGGCAATATTTGTGGCCCGTGGATTCTCCCAGAAAGAGGGAGAAGATTATGAAGACACATTTGCTCTTGTTACCAAGTACTCTTCTATTAGATCTATTATTGCTCTTGCTTCTATTACAGGTTGGAAATTGCATGAAATTGATGTTAAAACTCCTTTTCTTCATCTAGTCATTAAAGAGGAAGTTTATATTGAGCAACCTCAAGGCTTTGAGATTGAGAGACACATGTTTGTAAATTGAAGAAAGCCTTATATGGGCTTAAGCAGAGCCCTCATGCATGGTACTTCCGTATTGACAACTATTTGTTGAATTTTCGTTTCAAAAAGAGCGACGTTGATCCAAATTTGTACTTCAAAATTGTTGAAGGTGAGCCCTTGATTTTGCTGCTATATGTAAACAATCTATTTCTGACAAGGGTTGAGAATCTCATTGTCTAGTGTAAGAGGGAGCTGATTTCTAAATTTGAGATGAAGGATATTGGTCTTATGCATTACTATTTGGGATTGGAAATATGACAAAAGACTGGTGAAATATTTGTTTGACAAGGAAAGTAAATCATTAAGATCCTTTAGAAATTTGGCATGATGGATTGTAAGTCCATGGATACTCCCATGGTGACAAATTTGAAGAAGCTGCAAGATTGTGATTTTGATCTAGTTGATCCCTCTATGTATCATAAATTGATTGGCTCATTGAACTATCTGGTTAACACCAAATTTGATATCTTCTATGCCGTGAACACATTGAACCAATTCTTAGTTGAGCCCTAACATGTGCATTGGGTTGCAGCGAAACATATATTGAGATATCTACGTGGCACCATTGATTATGGTCTTAGATACATTTCTAATGGAGAACGACAGTTGCATGGTTTTACAGATGCTAATTGGGTGATATGGATAGGCTGAAGATAGAAGGAGCACTTCTAGTTTTTGTTTTAGCTTGTGCTTTGCTATGATATCATGGTCAAGTAAGAAGCATACTTCTGTTGCTCTTAGTACGACTGAAGCTGAATATATAGTTTGCCTATTTACCTTGTTGTGAAGTAGTTTGTCTTAGAAAGTTGTTTGCTGGTTTGTTTGATAGGGTGCTAGGAATGCCTGTTGTATATTGTGACAATCAAAGCTATGTAAAGCGTTTTGAGAATCGAGTTTTTCATGACAAGTCGAAGCACATTAAGATCAAGTATCATTACATCAGGAATATTGTCCGGAGAGGAGCTGTGAGGCTAGAATACATCCCTACTGATGAGTAGGTTGTTGATGTTTTAACAAAGCCATTATCTTGGATGAAGTTTGTTTATTTAAGAGAACAACTTGGAGTGGTTTGTTAGTTTTTGTAGCATCGAAGGTGTTCTAGTCTCGAAACTTTGTGGAGAGGCTAAAACACAGGAGTTCTCCATAACCCAGAACTCATTTATGGAAATTACACCTAGAAGTGTCTCAATTAGATTATTAGCTTATTTTTAAATATTTCCTAAGTGTAAACTTAAGAAAAGTGGTTAATTAATCAATATTAATTGACATAAGGCGAGAATCATCTAGAAACTCACACAGATCGACTAGGAATAATCTTGGTTGTTGGAGGTCCAACAAAAGATTATAAAAAGAAGTCAATGGGTAGATGGAAAGCACACACACAAGGATTGATTTCCCTTGGAGAGTTCGAATTTTTGGAGAGCAGCAGTAGTTGCCGGAAGAGTTCGAGCTAGAGAAGGAAGCAGAGACAAAGAGGGGCAGGGGCAGTGAAGCGAAGGGAAGATTCTTATAGATCTAGTGAGTACATTGTAGAGAGGCAAAAATTTCTCTAAGAGGCTACACAAAGGCAACATAGAAGCTTTAGAGGGCAGTTCAATTTTGCTAGGGTGAAGTTGGTTATTAGTCGAGAGGCCAGAAATCAGTTCCAGAGTGCCGTAGAGAGTTTGCCTGTCCGTAGTAGGCAGTTCGGCTTGATTTGTAGTTGTTCCTGGCTAAGCGTGTAACAGACTGCACAGAAGTGACGCAGAAGTTGCGTAGGGCAAGGTGGATGACTTGCTTTTCAGGGATAGTCAAGTGCCGGGATTGCTCAGAGTGAGGGTAATTTCCCTCAGAATAATTTTGTCAGTATTTTCTCCGCACGATAGCCAGTATTCGACATCCATATTGTACTTAGATAATTTCATTGCTACATAATAATAAAAAACCTCAGTTGTTGCACCGACTTTCCCAAGGTTGGTTTTTTTGGGGAATTTAGTCCAAAAATAAGTGTGTCAAATTTTGTGTGTGCTAGAATATTTCTCAGTTTCTAGTACTATTATTTTCCGTAGTTTTATTTGTGAAGGTTGCAATGTGATTTATTTGATATTTTTTGTAGCAAATAAATTGTTAAATTAATTAACAATTAGAAGAATTAATTCCAGTTGCTGCAATAGGATTTCAAACTTGAAATTTTCACATGGTATAAGAGCATGGTTGATCAGATGAGGAAGCTCAGAAGTGGAGTCAAAAGAATTCGCTGTTCAGAGGGAGCAGCAAGACGATTTTTCTGGAGGCTGTGCAGAGCCTAAGCCAGGCAGATCGAATTGCTTGGGGAAGTTTTAATTTTCAGTGCAGGTTAGCAAAAAAAATTAGCTTGCCAATTGAGTGATTCCGGCAGGTGGAGGGAGCAGCAACAACTCAAATTTTCGCTGAGTAGATTCCTTGTTTAGGCGAAGAGGGTTTTGTAGTAGCAGAATCAGTGCTGGGTGGAGAAGAAATAACACACACAAAGGGAAAATTTCTCTTAGAGGATCTCAAGTTCTAGAGATCTACTTTTTTTTCCAATTGCAGATTGGTAGTAGTTGTGAGCAGTTTTTGTCGCTCTAGTAGGGAGTGTGAATAACAGATCCAACAATCGAGCAAAGGGAAAGAGGGAGGTTTCTTTGTAGGTCCATGGTTAAGAGGGAGCCGGAAAAAGAAGTTTCTTACTTGGAAGAAACTTGGAAATTCGTAAGCCAAGAGGGAGCTTAGGTACATTCCTTTTGTATGAATGAGTAAATTCCTTATTGGAATATGGCCTCCCTATTTGAGAGGGAGAGATAAACATGTCATTGTAGCCCTCACTTGGGTAGATAGAATGGATGATTGGGTAATCATTTGGCATCCGATACTCTTCGGGGATGAGATAGGGCATCCAATGGAAGACTAGTCATGGAGGACCGATATTCTTTAAGGGCTGGGGAGTCCAAGATAAGAATAGTCCTCATGGAACATACCTTGATAGAACCCGGGTGGGGTATGTTCCGAGAGAGACAATGATGAGGGTGTTTATAAATCATTGGTCTCGCCAGCATTGAGTTCAAATCTTGTGGAGATAAGGAGTAAGGACTTGTTAGTCAAGGCCTTGTTATGTAACAATGCTGGTTGATATGATGCTATACAAATGAGTTACGAATCCGAATTCTTCTTATGAGAAATTCTTCAGATTGAGAAAGTCTTATTACCATTATGAATACCTCCCTAGTTAAGAGTGAGCGTTGAAAAGTGTAACTAGGTTCGGTCTTCATAATGACATGTAATTATGGTTTTATGTAATGAGATGTAAAGAAGAAAAATAAAATTATTGTATTGACTTGCTTCATGGGTTTCATGAGCAAGAGATTTTATTTTTGAGTCAAGACTCTCGTTGATGTTGATTTTTAATGTACCTTGGACAAGTGGTTTCCCACGGGTTAGTCTCTACCTAGGGAAAAGTGTCCAAAATAATTCTTTTCCTAAGTGTGACTTTACAAGTGGTAAAGTCAATGTTAAGTTATAAAGTGAAAAGTGACTTTAGACATAAAGTACAATGTGGGTACTTTATTTAATGGGTGAGTTAAAAAATAGAAAGTGAGAATTAAATGCACATTTATTCTCATTCCTAGATCGATCTAAATGAATCTGAGCCATTAGATCTTAGGGTTGCCCAAAAGTCATTTAGGGAAACAAAAGGGGAAAAGAAAAGAGAGACTACATTCATTCTTCATGAGCAGATTGGAGAACGGAGGCTGAGAACTGGAGAAGAGTTCTGAAGGAGAAATTTGTTGCAGCAAGCTGAAGGAGTGATTTCTGGGCAAAGTTGGGGATGGAAATAAAGGCGTAGAAGACAACATAAGGTACAATATGAACAACATTGAATGCTGTGAGTTGCACGCTGTTATAGAGAAGTTTTGGATTTTTTTGAAAAAAAATCCGTACAGTCATACAGTCCATACAATCATATCTGTATAGTACATATTTTCAGCCTCAAGTTGGCACAAAAATCAAGGCAAAGTGGACACGATTTTCAAGGAGTTTTGCGCTGAAGAGATAAGTTGTATTTTGCTGTTTTGCTCTGTCTGCAAATGTATTTTTCCTGAACTTGAAAGATAAATAAATTTGAAGAGCTCTCTAATAGCTTTTCCCCGGAGAATATTGAAGGGGTTTTGCTTGGGTCTAAGTTGACCAAAAATCTGTGTATTTTGTGTGTTGCTGGTCTGGTTATGCCCATATTTATTTTCAGCATGTGTTGACCATCCCATGTGTTTTACTCTGAAAATTTCATTCCCAAAATTCTATATGTTGAATGTATGTTTATGAGAAAGGGAATTTCACTGAATGGGAGTGATAAGGTGAAATTAAAACCCACAGGTACAAGATTAATACCAGTGAAATATTGAAAACGACAAAACCCCAAAATCTTCTTCATCAAGTGGTATTAGAGCACAGATATTCCTACGTGTAGTGTGGAGGAGAAGCAATAGAAGAAGGTACAAGTGATTGAAGATATGGTAAGAGATTTGTTTTCTCTGTGTAGGTGACGACAAAGAAAGGTGAGAAGATTTGTAAAGCCTAGAGTAAGGAGTGCTCGAAGGGTTCTAGAGAAGAGAATTAGGAAGATGCCAAAAGTCCAAACTCATGAGAAAGTTTGGTGAGGTATGGTGTAGCAAGGTGGAGACTTGTTACCACAGAGGCGAGTTGCAACTCAGGAAGTGACGCTGTTATGAGTAGACTAGATGCATATGACCAAGAGGTCATAAATTTTTGTACCTTGGGAGTCTGATGCAGGAGCATCAACCCATCCTTTAAAAAAATGATGCAAGAGCATTCAACTCAATAATAGCATTGTATTTTAGTAGACATAGGGGGTCTTGTGTTTTCAAGGAGGTTGGTTTCCTATGTTTTGAATTAATGTAATTATTAAGAGTTTTGAGTGATTTTAATGAGAGAAGCTAGAATAGGGATTTAATTAAGACTTGTGAGACATATTTGTAAATATTCTCAAATGTAGGAGAATATGAGTGATTTAGGATAGTTGAGAGATTGAGGGATTTGAGAATAAATTGTAAATCTTAGATTAGGAGTTAGTTCATGATTTTGTGGATTGGAGATGATCCAAAATGGATCCAAATACCCTCTAAGTCTTCAAAAATCGCTTAAAAGATCAAAACAATCACATGAGAAAACCTTCATAAAACAGCGGAAAACACTATCGGGACCCAAAAACACCAAAAAAATTGTGGAAAACAGGTTATCGGTGGTTAAAGGAGTGATGCACAAGAGCTGTCAGATCTGGCCGATCAACGGTCCAGATCCGATCGGCAAATCACAATCGGGAAAGGCTATCAGAGGCTACGGAGGTGGCTATATGGAAAGCGCAATAGCGGGCAGCGCGAACAAACGAGAGCCGTTGATCTATGCGCATAGATCAATGGTCTAGAGTCAATCGCGCTGTCGCATTGCTGATATATATATATATATATATATATATATATATATACATATACATATACATATATATATGGACTTAACCACGGCCCGAGAGGATCAGCGACATGCGATTGTGATATCGCAATATCGCATCGGAGCTATGCGAAGGAGCGGGGCCGATTATGACTAAGACTACGATAGACCGAACCTGATAAAAATATAAACGCTATTTCATAAGATTTGAGATCTGTCAAATGGCATTTTTAATATATTTTCATGTATTTCATTTATTAAACGAAATACAAGGGGAGCGCCGATGCGATGAAAAGTGGACCCAAAAGGGTTGGGGAATGAAAATGAATAATATTTCAAATCCGCCCAAAGCCATTTTTACGGGATTTTTCAGTGCTTTAACGTATTTTCCAAATGCAAAGGAAATCCACGAAACAAGTGGGATTTCGAGAGGAGCAAAAGAGGTAAGTGGTTTGGACCGAGCTTCGCCCGAGCCCATACATTGGCTGCCACGTGTCCAGGCCGAGGAGAGAGAAAACCACCATTATCGGGCGGTTAACCCCCGTACGAAATGCCTCTCGAAATGAACCACAACCGTTGGATCTGGGAGATCCCAGATCAACAGTGGAGATGCAATGTCAACATAAAGGCGGATCCGAGAGGAGTATAAGGCATTTATGAAGATTTCAAGTCTGATGAACAGTGTTTTGGCAAAGTTTTCCTGTGTTTGAACGCATTTCTCTGTGTAAACAGAGAATGGCCGTTTCAGGGATTTCAAAGGCCCAATGCACTCATCTGTTGCAGAACAGGTGGCCACCTCCCCAAAAGGTGTTATGCCATGATTGCTAATGCTTAGAAGAGGGATTCGAGTGGACAGAGGCCGGGAGACAGAAAGTCGAGAAGAGGAAATGAACAGGTAGCGCCGATTGGCTTTAAAGCCATAGAAGAGAGCAAACAGAGGCAAGCAGTGCTGAGATAGAGAGCAAACAAAGACAAAGAATCAATGAGGAGAGTCTGTGTACTCAGAAAGACTTGGGGGATCCAAGAAAGCCTTGTTGTTTTGTATCTATTGTGTGAGACTCAAATTGAGCTCATTCTTGTAAAAACTTTGCTTCTGAAGACATAATAGAGAAGTCACCATTGAAGGCTGGACTAGGAGATGTAGCCCAAGAGTGTTGGGTGAACTCCTTATTAAATTTGTTGTGTTTATGTGTGTTGTCTATTATGCTTCTTTACTGCTTCATTGTCTATGTATTTCGCAATCTTATCGATCCATTGCATAAAGTAACATAGGCAAATCCATGCACATGAGTCTGTAATACCTTAATAATTGTCTTAAATCTCATTTTCAGATCAGGAGAGGATCTTAAGAGATAAGGAAGAGATTTTAGGATTTTTTTGAGGAGTTTATGGATCTAAACCAGGAATTGGTTGTAGAATCCTTTTGTATAAAGTGTAAGACTAAAAGGCAAAGTTAAGAGGTTAGATAGATTAGATTGTGAAATAGAGGCCACTGATATTGAAGAACAGGCCAGAGAGACAGAGAGTCTTAATATATAATCATTTGTTTATATATTTATATATGGAGAATTCGATTCTGAACTGTGTGGTGTGTATTGGTTAATAGAATGATGAATTATGAGTGAATCAGAGTATTCTATGTAATAGAGGTTGCAGGCGGAGTTCGGCAAAATACACAAAGGAAAAGAATGATATGGAGGATCATAATGGACTGTTTGAATCCATTCGAAGGATCCCAGCCAAGATTCGGAAGTGATTGTATTAAAGAATACGCAGAGTTAAGCTCAGGAGAGAGTCACGCAGCGGAACAGCGGAAGGATGAGAAACCCCTGAAGTAACCCAAAACCACAAAAAACACTGAAGAAATGGCGTAAAACCGTATTGGAGAGAAGAGCGAAGAAGTGAAGTATTGATGCATAGGAGCTGTTGGATCTACCAAATCAACAAACAGGATTAAGTCGCATCGAATGGAGCAAATGGTATCGCATCGCAACATATCACATGAGTAATGATCCCCGGCCTTAAGTGATTGCGATTGCGATATGTGATGCCAATATTGACCGATGGATCCAGTGCTCTGATCAACGGTGGAGAATCATTGAGAAACCCTATATCGCAACATTTCTATTGTGAGGAATTGACCTTGGGTCATAGGCAAGTGCGATGTGCGATATGCGATGTCCGATGCGATCAGTGATCAGATCGCATTGCAACATTCCATGGTAGGAGTATCGTGCCCTTAACAATTGTGATATGCGATGTGTGAAGTTGAAGTCTTGCGATATGCGATGTAAGAGCGAACCTGATAAGGTATAGGCGCGGTTGTATTGTATTTGAAGTCCAGTTGTAGTTTATCGCATATTGGATGTGGAAGAAGGAATGCCTAGTAGTGGATCCATGAGATTGCGATAGCGATAAAGGCATGCATCGGTAAATGTGCAAAGACCGAGGAAAAGCGAAAAGGTATGGTTTATGTTAGTTTTATGTGTATTTCTATTAGACGAGAATCATAATAGAAATAAAGCGTGGAGAAGGTTTATGGGCAAGTCCGTGTATAATCATAGTTATAGAGTGGGGTTTGCATATATATGCGGGCCTAAGGATTAATGAAGGTTTAATGGAAAAGGTGTATAGAGTCCCGATAGAAAGGATTGATTAAAGGAACAGACTGTGGTTAATTAATGAATCATTCCACAGAGATTTAATAAAGGGAGCCTTAAACCATTCTTTAAAGAAGATTCAGACTTGGCAGGGAGTCTAAATTCTTGGGGCAATAAAGTTTATGCATTTTATATGCACACTGTGGGTATGCGCAGGTTTTCCTGCATCAAAAAACTAGCAAGAGCAACTTCTGGAAGGCGAAAATGAGAAAAACATGTCAAAAAGAAAGGGATTTGTTAAAAAGCTTGACAAATTAGATCTGTGAGGGATCTTAGGGATTATGTTGAGAGCTTTGTGAAAAATATCATGTTGAGAGCTTTGTGGAGAGGATCATGTTGAGAGCTTTATGGAGAAGATCATGGATCTTGAAATGATCCACAATATTGTAATTTCCTCTATAAATTGTAGCCTTTAGGCATTGAAAAGAGGCGGCCATTAGAATGAAGATCTGGCCAGCCAAGGTACCAATAGATTCTATGTAATAGTTTAGTGGGATTAATTAATGAAAGTTGATTTCTTCTTAATGTAATTCTATGTGTGTGCATGGTGATTTAATGTATTGATGGTTTGATGCATAGATATGTTGACTTTGTTTGATGAATTAATGTTACATGTAGACCATAGGGTTTTCAGTTTGTAGTGGAAGCGAGGATGAGTTGAATTTGTGGGCTCATAACCCACAAGTCCAAGATCGAGATTTGAAAAATATTGAAAACGAAGAGACCCAAAATTTGTTTTCATCACAATGCTAGAATGCCAATTAGATAATGATGATCTTTAAACACAAGTAACAACTTCTTGAGATTAACAATAGAATGCAAATGTGCCAATTAGATTCAAAAGAGAAAAATTGAATTCCTTATGAACACAATTAGATCACTTCAAGATTTCTCTTATCACGATTATGATTGTCAATTAAGTTCTTTTAAGAGTGGCTTGATTTGCAAGATTACAAACTTTTGATATGAAACACACTTGCAACAAGTTAGTAAATCCACAAGAAACAATGTAACCAATTATCTAATTATCCACTTCTTTAGCAGCGTGATAACAATGACAAGTGGAGATATTTCAATGTCATAACAATGCTAGTTATCAATGAGAGAAAGAGAGCATTAATCCACAATTGTTATTTCTTAGAGCAATAAACCAATCATATCAATTTAATTAGCCTTTTAGAGCACTTATGTTCAATGAGAGAATGCAAATGGATGCAAGATGCAATTAAATGCAATGAGATACAAGAAATGACAACCAAGAAGATAATGATAGCAACAGTAAGGAAAACACCAAATTTTGCTAGCAAACACGTATTCAAAATGCACAAGGATGCAAGGAACAAATGCTAAATGAAAATAGATGACTGTCAACAACTTTTGACACCACTATTATGCTATATTACCAGGATTCAGATACAGATATGGATTCGGATCCGGATCCGCTAGTTTTTTGAAAATCCAAGATCCGGATACGACAAGGATTACCAAAAAAAAAGTATAATAATATTTTTTAAATTTTAAAAAACACTTTAGAGCTAAAAAATCAAATACTCCATGAAACCATCAAACATGTTTAGAACACTGAATGATAAATATGAAGATTGAAACACTGAAATGATGCATCCTCCCTCATACAAAGTAACAAAAAGGATCATAATATCATAAATGATAATAGTAAAGAAATTTACATGTCCTCCAATGGATCTATATCTTCTGCATATTGCAACTCTACATCATGAATAGATGATGGGGGTCCTGGAATGTAGGAAGTTGCATCAGTAGGCTGGACTGGTGGTGGAACAATATCCTCAAGTAGGTTAAGGTGAGTCATGGCATTCAGTGTCAGGTTCAAGTCAAAGATCTCAGGCTCCACATCCCACATCTTGCTTGGACCTTTTTTATACTCTGGTTCAACATGTGATAGAAGACAAAGGTTGGAATGAACATAAATAAGATCCTCAGCCTTTGCTGCTCCCAGCTTGTTTTGCTTCACTGAATGGATGAAGCCATATGTACTCCAATTCCTCTCTGCTAATGAGGAACTAGCAACTTATGATAACAACCTGGTGGCTAGAGAAGAGAGATGAATGCTATCCCCACCATGGAAGCCCCACCAAGTAATAGGATCAAGATGCCCTCGATCATCCATAGCTATTGGATCTGAAAAGCTACCAGTAGATTGTACAAACCCTCCAAATTCTTGACGGACTTCCATTGCAACTCCCATATCTCTATAAATTTTCCTCATAGCTGTCTTGTATCCTTTTACCACCTTAGAATCTTTGTTTGGTGTTGTTATACCAAGTAAAGACAAAATTTTAGAATGATAGTATTTAGGATGCAATGCATATGCCAAAAGGTGTAATGGTGTGGTCATTTTGTTCCACCTTTCTGTAACTATGTCCTTCACTAAATAATAGAATGTTTCATAAAGGTCATTTTCACTTGCCCTGATAATTTTCCTTATCCTCTCCAACATACTATCAATGTTTTCATAAACTTCCCCCAAGCAAGGTGTATCTGTATCAAATGCCCTAATCAAGGTCAAGATTGGTTCAGTGAACCGTAGAAGGCATTGGACCTTGTCCCACCATGCATCATCAAGAATGGACTTGATTTTTTGTCCTCTATCAGAAGTGGAAGTCCTCCATGATTCCCAAAGAGGGTCAATGACCATTGCTTGAAGTGCTTGTCTCACCTCCACAAGTCTCATTATGACAAGAGTGTGGGAGGCAAAACAAGTTTCAGCAACCTACAAGTTTCAAAAAGTCAAATCTCAAATGAGAAACCATATATAAATTTGTAATTAAAAATAAAAATTTCCAATACAAATAATATTGATTAAAAAAAAAGTACCTTTAGTAGCTCCAACTTTGCAAAAGCCCGATAAATGTCTTGGGACATTGAATGATTTGTTATGAACATTTGGATTTCTTTTGATGCTACATATATTTCATTAATCCATTCAATGTCACCAACCTTGGCAAGCATGAGGTTCAATGAATGCACTGTACATGGAGTCCAAAAAATCTGATCATATTGACCCTCCACAATCAAATTTGCAACTTTACAAACCTGTGCGTTGTCCGTAATGACTTGGACAACATTATGTGGCCCCACACTTTCTATTGCATCAATAAGAATTGTGGATATGAAAGATGCATCTTTCTCTATTACACTGCAATCAACAGCCTTCAAAAAGATTGCCCCTTGGGGGCATACTGCAACAACATTAATTAATGGGCGGTTTCTTTGGTCTCTCCATCCATCAGAAAAGATGTACACCCCTGTTTCTGCCCATGTATCCTAGATTTCCTGTAGTTGTCTATCCACGGATTGCCTCTTTCATGCCAACAAAGTAGTGCGGACTTTTTCATATCCAGGGCTTTTGTACCCTTTTGGTGCTTCATTAACTACCTTAATCATTTGTTGCCAATAAGGGGAACGCACCAAATTGAATGCTAGCCCCTTTGCATAGATGCAACGAGCTACATGTTCATCGGCTATGTCTCTACCTTGATTATTGAAACCCGTTTCAAGAAGGCCTAGAGTGGGCATTTTATTAGTTTTGGCAGCATGCCTAGATGGTAGTGGAGGCCTAGTTGTAGAGCTTTGCGCAGGGTGTTTTCCTTAGCAAGCTTCCTATCAGTAGCTTCTTGTAAAGATGCATGGAATTTCATTTTTCCAGGACTCAAACCTTGGCCAGGTTTGCCATTTGCATCTTTTGGCCTGGTGCATACTTGCACCCTGTGTTAGTTTGACTAGTGAGATGGGCCTTCACTCTAGTATATGAACCATTTTTTATATCTTGGCATTCATTGCACTTCCATTTAAACAAACCACCTCTAGGATTTTTCCAATAATCTCCACATACTGCCATAGAGGAGATTTTGGCTCTGTTTTGATGATTTCCCCTTCACTATGCTCATGTTGTGATGGTTCCATAATGATAATGGTCTATAGGTTACTACGTATAAAATTCAAATTATAATATAATCAATAAGCAATTAAAAATTAAAATACACAATTAATTTATTAAATACATAAAAATTAAAATACATTAACATTAAAAAAGAATTTTTATTGCAGAAAAAAGATAAAAAATTGGAAAGGGGAATTAAAAAGTGTGCTAAATAATAGACATTTTGATTTTACTTATGTTATTATTATATTATATAACATATACATGCTAGAGATGACAAATATAATTTTATAAAGATATATAATATATATTATGGAGAAACAATAAAATTATAAATGCCTAAAGGCTAATGGAGAGAATATATATTATATAGAAACAAAACATGATAATTAATTAAAACAATAAAATTATAAATGCGACAATGCGTAATGGAGAGAAATCTAACTTTATAAAGACATATTATTATAATATATATTATGGAGAGAACAATAAACGAATAAAATTATAAATGCCTAAACGCTAATTGAGAGAAGTATAAAAACAAAACACGATAAATAATTAGAACAATAAAATTATACATGCGGAGAGTATATAATATTTATTGTTAATATATATTGGATCAAGGTAAACATATAAATTTATAATTTAATATTTTATGGTTTACTAAATTATTTGTAAAAATAACACTATGGAGAGAACGAGACTATTGACTATCGACTATCGGGCCTTGCAACCAAGAACAAGAAAACAATTAGTTTTTAACATTTGTGGTTTACCTATCAGCGGAGTGGCAACGAAGCTTCTGCTGAGCGTTCCTGGTGGTAGCTGAGGGTTCCTAGGCGGTTGAGCATTCCTCTCACAACACAGGCTGCATTCGGTTTCACAACGCAGGGTGGCAGTCGGACTGAGTGACGACTTCCTCAACCGTTTGTCCCAACACAGGCTGGCAGTCAGACTGACTGACAACTTCCTCGACGGCTCTGTCCTGACCGGCGACAGCTTCCTCGACTCCTCGACGGCTTTGTCGCTGTTCCAACTTCTTGTCGCTGTGTTCACGAATTCCAACTTCCAAACACTGCGTTGTTGTGTGAAGCAGGGGCCCAGTTCAATATTTAACATGCGCTGGGTGAAGAAGGGGGATATTCGGTGTGAGTGCCGACAAAGGGGAGGGACCACAAATTTATAAAGTTAAAAGTTAAAACCTAAAACCAAAAAAACCTATAGCGACAATCAACCCATTCATTTTGGCGGTTCCGACAACTTGCTAAATTGCCTCGGGATCCGTTTCGTCTGAGAATGAGACGTTTCCTAAAACGTAAAATCTGCAGCCATCCGTATGTGAGCCATATTTTGGCGCATCCGGAGCCGGATCCAGTTCAGATCTGCCGAAACGCCAATATTCACCCTTCCTGTGCCAGATCCAGCAACATAGCTATTATGCTTATACTAGACCTTAATATGCATATATCAGATCTATGATTTTTATGACAGCCTTCCAGAAATGACAGGATGTGCCAAGAAATGCAAAGGCCAACCAATGACAATGATTTACCAATGATGAAATATGCTTGCATATTAATTATTATGCTATTGTTAGGTAATTTTGTCACCACTGTAGGTGATTTTAGATGGCTGTAGCAAACATATCAGATCTGAAATTTATCCAACAGTCCTTCAAATTTCACTTAGATGCAAATGATTTAACCATAAGATAAATGTTTGATGCCTTAGATGAATGATAGGTGAATTTAGGACTATTTTAGATGTGTTTAGGCCTTGAATACATTGCTGTCATAAAATGCTTCAGAATTCAATTGAAATAGTGATGTGACAAAAAGGGTTAGAGGGAAAACCAAGAGACCAAATGGCCTTGTAGGTGACTAGTTTAGCTTCCAATGAACTTGATCACCTGCAACCATCAAGCTAGCTCCAAAATCATTGCAAGACAAGATGTTAGAGACAAAATGTTAATGCAAACTTACTCAATGACTGAAGAATGGCTTGGATGAGGGCTATAATAAGGCTAGAGGCTAGGAGAGAGCAACGTTAGGCATAAAGAGGCTAACACTAGGGCTACAAGGGCCAACGATGAGGCAAGAAAGGCCAAAAAGGGCACGACTAGGGAGAGGAAGGTCTTTAAGGTGTCCAACCAAGGAAAAATGGGCAAATGGAGGGGTCCGATAGGGCTAGAGGGCCTCCTAGGGCTGTGATAAGGCCTTAAAGGCTTGTGGCTAGGCAAGGAAAGACCTAAAGGGCTGTGACTCATTGAAAGGAACCTCTAGGCCCTAGGGCTCACGACAAGCCTAGAAGGGCTAACAACTAGCCTGAAGAGGGCAAAATGGTGCATGACAACGCTGAAAGAGGGGACAACTAGGCCTTTAGAGGCCTTAAAAAATTCCCCGAACCCCAAATACATACAAAAAATTCAAGACCCCAAAATCCCCAAGTGCTACAAAATAAAACAAGGGTTAGAAAATAATTTTACAAATATTTACAAAATAATTTTTTTATCTCTGATTAGCATGTTAAATCATTTTAGCCCAAGATCAAATAAAATTTTGAGAAGATTTTTGAAATAAATTACATGGATGAATAATTTCAAAAGATAGACCAACCAAAACCCTCCTGTAGAATAATTCACCACAATGAAAGCTTAGAGCCCAAACAAGGTCGGCCCTACCCCATGGTCTGCGAACTTGCAGCCCAAGGGCTAGTGCACTTGTAAATCTCTATATAAATATCAAGATAAACTGTTAGATCATATCGTGAATCAGATCACCTAAGATAAATCATACCAATATAATGTTTTTATCACCAACAAATGAAATAACAGTTAGAAAAAATACTCAGCGCAATATAGGATAAATACATAGTCAACACATACCACAATTCAACAGATAAAAGAACACCGTGCACTGAATCCTAGAGTCTTTCTATTATGAGAAAAATGTTTCCAACAAAGCAATAGCTCAGTACATGCGTTACAAAATTACTTCATCCAAAGATGGAAAATAGAAGATCAATAGCTTCCTTATATAGAGAAAACCCCTCCAAGTGGAAAACAATGGCTAGTTGGTTTGATCCTCATCAAAATAATCTTGACCGTTGAAAATAACTTCATTATCTTTTAATCTCCACTGTTGGATTTTTATTTTTGAGGAAAATTTCAAATTTCTCTTAGAAACCATTTTTTTATTAATCCAAAAATTAATATTTTTGATTCATTTCTTCAAAAAATTGACTTTGACTTAACCACCAAGGTGCAAGGGCCCAATTTTTTTTTAAATATCCATTTGTCCCTTGGCGGAAGACCTCCAAAACTTGACTTCCTTTTGACCGACGAATTTTTTATTATTTTCCGCTTGGAGAGAAATTAATTTCTATATAATTATTTTTGACTCTAAATTAATTTTCCGGCTTTGTATTTCTATTTAATTTTGCTTAATTGACTCTAGAGGGATTTAATTATTTTTCCACCCTCAAATATTTTAGCCATGGTTTCTGATTGCGAGGGACCATGCACTAAATTTTTTTTACATCAAAATATTACAATTAATTCAACCCTTAGAAGGGTAAATACACATTTAGACCAGACCCTCAAGACATTACCCAATTCTGCGACAGAATATGATCTAGTATGAAACCAAGTGTATCTATAATAAAATAATTTAGCCATGGTTTCTGATTGCGAGGGACCGTGCACTAAAATCATTCCTAAACACACTTTTACGTCAGACTCGATAAACACTAGGACTTACCTAAGACCTTGTCAACGAATTCCACCCTAGCTTTGGGGTTTAAGCTAGAAGAAAAACTTCTCCAATTAGGCGTGTTTACAAGCACACATAATTCAAGGAGGTTTAGAAAAACCATAGGATGAAATCCTTTGCCAAAATCAGAGGCTTACCTAAGTTTTGTTACATAATTAAATGGCCATACTAGCATAATTTACAATAAACTTTGCAGAAATTGGGTTTACAATGATGAATGATAGAAACTAATGACTTCGTTTCTTCGAAAATTTTTCTCCACTTCTTTGTACTCACCTTTCTCGGATTGTTGACAAAGTGTAGTCAACAAGTATATAGATAAATGTTCATATAGATTTATAGATATTTTTATTCTCTTCAACATTTATTAGCAGTCTAAATATTTTGTTCTTTCTTATATTATAATATTTTTGGATTGTTTAATGTTTCAAAAAAATCAGTTTTTCAACTTTACCTTAAAAATTTGGTTTTGACTATTAATAAAATAGTCAATTACCTTATTTTCTTTAATTATTTCAATCTTCTTTGGATTATTTTTAATAATTTAGTTTCATTTTTATATTATAATTATCCTCTTATTAAGTTAATCTCTTCCCCTTTTTGACTTATCATTTGGTATTTTATTTTTAATTTCATAATTTTGGTATCTTTGTTGGATTTATATACCTATTTGTGTTCCTTTCTTTAATGTGAATCAATTGTTTTTTCTTAAATCATTTATTGATGCCTTTGATTCACTCTTTAGGATTTATATTTCTGTTTTAATTCTTGTTACTTAGTTGGTAAGTCTTAACCTTCATTTATCCCTTTGATTCCTTATTGTTTAATTTTGTCCGAACTTTTGTTTGAACTAGAATAGGTTGGTCCTTATTCTTTTTTTTAATTTATTTAAATTATTTTTATAAATTTTCTTTGGTTCCTTTTTTAATATATCATTATAAAATATATTTTTAATAAATAATTCCTTATTCAAAATTAGCTGTTATATTCTAACCATTAGAATTAATTTTCTCTACATGGTGCTATGTTTATTTAATCTGATGCCAAGATCTGATTCTCATCTTGTGCTGACGATGAACCACAATAGATGGTTCGATACATGTTGACAAAACACTTCTATTGTGATTTTTACAGGAATATTTCTCATTATTCAGGATCCTAGCATCTTGTATCAACAAAGATGACAAATCAAAGAATTCCAAGAGATGTGAATAGATTACAAGATAGAAAAATAGACAACACACCTTCTCAACCATAAGCTTTGAGGACAAAGCTTTTCTGTAAAGGAAGGCAATGTTATGAATAAAATATATAAAAATAACAGAAATAACAATCAAATAATAATTAATTAGCGAAGAGACTTGCCTTTAAAGGACATGACCATTCGTGAAAGGGCACCTGCCTAGGTATATAAGCAGACCCTCATTTATAACAATTCCATTGTGTATATATATATATATATATATATATATATATTATCCTATGATGGATATTTAAATATACCAGATATTCTGAGTATCCCACTGCATATACGAACTTTGTTCGTTAAAGTGCCAAGTCAATACCTCTTCTTTAATATTGCATAATACATACACAATTAATTTAAATGAATCCTTTAACTATCCTTTGCAATCTATTGTTTTCTTTTCCAAGTTAAGGATTCTGTCAGAACAAATCTCATCAATAACGTTGTTAGCATCTAGATTCTATTAAAAAGAGTTTTAAAAACGTCCACTCAAGAATCTAATGCCCTTTTCTAACTATTACTTAGATTTGCATTATATGGTTATCATTTGTTATCACTTTGTATTTGCTATTAAATGAATTATGGAACTACTTTAAAAAAAAAAATTGTTGTTTCACTCTGTTTTAATATGTTGTATCAATTGTATTTTTAATGTGTCTAATATTTGTATTTTGTTTGTATTGTAGCTTGAGAACATTGCCTTCAACTGTAGGAGATTGTTGCTCTCTACTTGAGGTGCATACAATTTAGATTTTGAACTGAGATGTATAAATCTGCACTTCAATTTTTTTAATGCTAGTTAACCTTTATGATAGAACACACATACATGGAACATTCTGAAGGTTGAGAAGTCTAGTAATTCTAATTAATTTCAAAGATAAGCATGTATCAAAAGCGTGGAAACTGCTCATTTGATATGAAAGCTAATCATGTGATGTCGTGACATAGGCTGATTTCTCTTCGAACCTTTTGGGAGAATTGCCAAGTACTTTGGGAAACCTAGCAAATATAAAGGTAAGGCATCATATAATTTGAACATTTTTATTGCTTTCCATTGTCTTTTATTTTTGCATGGGTAGCAATGTTTGTGTTCTTTTTCACTTTGTTTTTTTGGTGCTGCACATTATAAATTTCTCATCTTGAATATTATCGTGACATAGTGACTATCTGAAATAGGTATGGGTTAAATGTAGTGTAAATCATTTAACATTTTTTGATGCTCACGCTCGTTGGTGGGGAGTGGGTACAGATATAAAGTGTCAACTGCATTATAGGGATCCGCAATCTTTTTAAAATGATGTGCACTTTCATATCATATGAACTGTGCTTTATATGCGTATATCACTATTGTTCTTTGTGTTAATATTGTACTTCATGTTAGTTTCATACATCATGTCAATTAGACATAAAGTATTGTCGACTGCATTATAAGGATTCACAATCTTTTAAAAATGATGAACACTTTCATATCATATGAACTGTGCTCAACATGTGTATATCACTATTGTTCTTTGCCTTAATATTGTACTTTATGTTAGTTTCATATTTTATGTCATTTCTAATAACAATCTCTTTAAGGTCAGAACAAATCAATCATGTAATTGACTTGAAGGATTATTAGAATCCTTTCTGGTGTCGCACATTTCCATCTTAATTTGTAATTGACTTGAAGGATTAATATAATCCTTTATTGTGTCACATGTTTACATTTTAATTTCATAAGGTGGCAATCAACCATGAGAGGTTCTTTCTTTATTGTCCGGCCAGGAAATTAATGCCTGAATTGATTTTTGCATTAATGTAGACATCATTATATAACATGATGAGGGTTGACGTTTGGGATTCATATTCCAAGGTCACTTCCTATTCTTAGTGTTCATTTTCCTTTATTTAAATATTTACAATTTGTTCACCCAATCCTTGAGGATTAGATGTCCTAAGAATATTCCAAGCATCATTTTGAATCTTTCAAACTTTTCTCTTCCAAGTGCTTTGGTGAAGATGTTTGCAATTTGTTCATTTGTGGAACAATATTGTAGATGAATAGTCTTTGCCTCTACATGATATTGAACCAAATGATACCTTTTGTTGGTATGTTTGGTTTGATCATGGAATTTGGGATTCTTGGCGAATTTAATCACAAAAGTATTATCAATTAGAAGGGGAGTAGAGTTCACTTTTTCTCATGCAAGTCTTCAAGAATTTTTCCAAGCTGAACAAGCTCCTTGGTTGCTTCCGCAATTGCCACATATTTTGCCTCTGTTGTGGGGTTTGATGGAACTAACCAATGTTGCACGAAGCGCCCCCCCCGGTGGATCCAAGCCCCGAAGCATGTCCTGTACGGAAGCGTGGCCTGAAGCGGCGCTTCCGAATTCGGAAGCGCCGCTTCCTGTTTTTTAGCCGCTTCCTGGAATTTTGGAAGCGCGGTATGGAAGCGCCGCTTCCAGGAATTTTGGAAGCGCGGTATGGAAGCGCCGCTTCCAGGAATTTTGGAAGCGCGGTATGAAATCGCTGCTTCCAGACCTCCAAAGCGCGCTTCGGGCCTCAGAAGCGTGGCACTTCGGAGGAGGAAGCGTACGCTTTGGAAAGGAGGCCGCGCGCAAGGCAAAAAAACAATTTTTTTATTTATTTATGTTAACTAAACTTAAAGGGGGTGGGTCAGGGGTGGATCAGGGTGAGGTTAGAGTGAGATTAAGGTGAGGAATGAAAAGAATAAAGCCCCCATTCATTCCTCATTTTCTCACTTTGAGTTTATGAGAGTTGGAGAAGAGAAGAGAGGAGAGGAGAAGAGAAGAGAGGAAAGGAGAGGAGAAGAGAGGAGAGCTTGGAGGAGTGAAGGAGAAGGAGCTAGGAGGAGGAGGAGCTTGGAGCAAGAGCTTGGAGGACTTCATCTACAAGAGCTAAAGAGGTAAGTTCAAACCCCAAACTCCCTTATTTTTTTGACAATTTTTTTGTATTTTTAAATTTTCTCCTCCCTCTCCTACTCTTTCCCATTGTTTCTACTTGCTCCTTTACTTACAGGTTGTCCACCACCTATATCCATATTCCAAGATGGTGTTCTTTTGGCTTCTATGTATCATTCCACTCTTGGTTTTAATGATGGCAAGGGGGAATAGAAATAGAAGGGATGAAACACAAGAGGACAGTGGTCCCAATATGAGTGACCGAATGCATGATGAGGAGGAAGGGTTTGAAGAGGAAGGGGATGAACCTGAAGAGGACACTGAAACACAAGATGGGAAAGCTACATCAACACCCTTGTGGAACTATGTGACCAAACTTGATGGGGGAAAGGTGGATCTTACAAATTTGTGTGCCCTCATGGTTGTCATGAAGGAAAACCATATTGTGGTTCATATACTCGTTTGAGGAGGCATCTTTGTGGGGTGTTGGACAGTGATGAAAAAAAGGGTCCTGTGGGGGTACAAATTTGCCCAAACATTTCAGCTGAAGAAAGAAGAAAACACATCCAAATAGAGATGGCTGCACAACAAAAAAACAAGAAACAAAGAACTCATTCTGAATCAAGTGCAACCTCTAAATTTGGTAGCTGCTCATCTCCTCATGGTACTTCTGCAAGCTCTGGAGGTAGAAAAATAATAGGGGATTTCCTTAATGTTGCTGGGAGGGATGATGTGGATGGAAAGATAGTCCGTTTTCTTTGTGCTTGCGGTGTACAATTCAATGTGCTTCACTCTCCCTATTGGCATGAAATGGTAAAGGCCATCAATGAAGCCCCAAAAGGATACAAGGCTCCCAACTATGAGAAAGCTAGAACAGTGTTATTAGAAAGAGAAAAAGCTAAGGTTCAAAGAGCTTTGACACGTTTTACAAATGAGTGGGTAGATTCTGAGGTATCCATTGTATCAGATGGGTGGACAAATATTAGAAACCAACATTTGATAAATGTTCTTGGTGTTTCTTCTAGTGGTGCAGTATTTATTACATGTCATGACTCCTCCTCCATCACTGCATCTGCACAAAACATTGCAGATCTCCTATTGAAATCAATCAAAGATGTTGGTCCGAATAATGTGGTTCAAGTGATCACAGATAATGCAGCAAATTGTAAGGCAACAGGAAAAATTATTGAGCATACTCATCCACACATCTTTTGGTCTGGGTGCCTAGTTCACACATTGAACCTTTTGATGCATGATATTGTGAAGCACAAAGAATGTGGGTGGATTACTGAGCTTTACAGGAGAGGGAAGCAGCTCATTAAATTCATCACAGGGCATACAAGGGTAAACTACTTCTATGGCACTTACTCCAAGTTGTAGTTGCTTAAAATTACAAAGACAAGATTTGCTAGTTATTACCTCACCTTTAGGCGGCTAGTGAAGGTGAGACAAGCTTTAACTAATCTGGTGTGTGCTGAAATATGGGATGAAATTAACACTGACATAGATGGTGCTAATGCAGTCAAGGACACTGTTCTTGACAATTACTTTTGGTCACAGGTTAAATATGTTTTGCAATTCACCAAACCAATTTATTACATGATCAAGTTTGCAGATTCAGATCGACCAGTAATTGGGGAGGTGTATGAACAAATGGATAGCATGTTGGGGCAGATTAAAGACATTGTTGAGCCTAGAGATACCACCTTGTACAATTATATTCGTGTAGAGGTGCAAAACCGATGGGAAATGCTAAATGTTCCATTGCATGCATTAGCATATGTTTTGACACCTAAATACTATCATCCATCATGGCTTTCAACACCAGCACCTGGGGGGGGGAAGCAGGAGAAAACCACACCAAGATCAAGAGGTTCACAGAAAATATATGGCTGCATTGAGTAAATTAATCCCTGATGAGGAGTAGGCTGCATTGGTACGAAGACAGGTGAGCAACTATACGCTTAATACTGGTCCATTTGGGAGCATGCATGCAATTAAAGATCGAGAGACTTTTTCTTCTCTCAAGTGGTGGAACATGCATGGAGGGGGTACTCCACTTCTACAGGCTTTGGCATTGCGGGTGCTATCACAGGTGGTAAACACTTCTTCTGTAGAGAGGTGTTGGAGCTCTTATTCTTTCATCCACAGTGTTAAAAGGAACAGGTTGAGTTTAGATCGGGCAGAGAACTTGGTTTATTTTCATTACAACTTGCGATTGTTGTCCCATTACTGTGAAGATGCAAAGTCTAATAAAGACCTGTTGATTTGGGACAAGAATCCAAAGGAGCCCAATTTGGAGGATGGAGTGTTGCGATTAGAGCAATTAGAGGATGCTCTTATCCAGGTATGTCCATTGTGGTATGAATTTTCCTTATAAAGCATTTCTCTAATTCATGTTTTTAATTTTTTTGTTAACTAGTGTTTTTTTTTCTGCATGAATTTTTTGAGCGATTCCAGGATGATGATGATCGTGTTGATATGCCCCCCCACCCTCATCTGGTCCCTTGGTTCCTAGGTTCCATGGTTCAACACCAACAGCAGGGGGTTCTTCTTCATCAGTTTCAGTGCCACTTCCACAACTTCCACCGGCACCATCTTCTTCATTGCCACCACGTGGAGGCCCCCGCCCGCCGACACGTTCTGTTCGTGGTGGAAGGAGGAGAGATTAGTAGATATATTCACAGTCTACTACTTTTTGTCATAGATTACTCATTAGACTTGTAGGCTTGTGAATTTGAATTTTGAACCTTTTTTGTCTTGGCGGTGACCAAGTGACATATTTTGTAAACATTATTATTTGAATTTTGGACATGAAAAATGTTGACAGTTGCTCACTTGCTAGATAAATCATAATATGCTCTATGTTTTATGTTTTATAATATGCTTAAAAATTTGATGTATGTTTGTAATAGCTAGAATATGGATGATTGTTGTACATACTCGTAACTACAATGGAATCATGGATGCCATATCTATCTTGATTTATGCAAAAATATGCATGTTTTCATGTCTTCTACAATTAATTTGCTATTTGGGATGTTTGTTTTGAGTATAAATGCAAATATATATATATATATAGCAGACGCTTCCGCGGACGCTTCGCTTCCTAGATTTTTCGAAAATGACGCTTCTGCTTCCAAAAAACGCTTCCGCTTCACTCCCGCTTCGTGCAACATTGGAACTAACTATTTGTGTGACCTCCAGGAGACAACTACTAATCCAAGACTCATAATATAGCTTGAAGCAGACACTCCATTTTTCTTATCTCCATCAAAGTCTGAATTAGAATATCCAATCAAGCTAAAGTCATACACCTATGAATATTTGAGTCCAAAGTCTTGAGTTTATTTCAAGGACATTAGAACTTTTTTTGCAGTAGACCAATGTCCTTCACAAGGCTTTTGCATAAACTTGGAAAGGATTCCAACAACAAATGGCATATTTGGTTTGGTAGTGGTGAGGTTGGTAAGATTTCCCACAAGCTGTCTATATGTAGTTGCATTCTCAAATTCATTTCCTTCTTTAGATGTGAGCTTCAGATTTTGTTCCATTGGAATGGACAAAGGATTGCATTCAGCCATGCCAAACTTGTTCAACAATTCTCCAATTTACTTTTGAGAGAGGAATATGTACTTTGGATGTTGGGTCACTTCAATGCCCAAGTAGTAGTGAAGGTGTTCCAAATCTGTCATCTCTCGTCTTTTCTTTACCTCTTTATTTATAGATGCCATATAGTTTTCATTGTTCCCTGTTATCAACAGATCATCTACATATACCACAAGATAGACAACAAATTTTCCAACTTTCTTGATAAATAGAGTTGCATCATCAAATTAAAGTGTTTGAAATTTAATTTTAGAAGATACTTAGTTAATTTTTTTCATACTAGGCTCACAATGCTCGTTTCAAGCCATAAAAGGATTTGATGAGTTTGCATACTTTCTGTTCATGTCCCTTCACAACAAAGCCTTCTAGTTGAGACATGAAAACATCTTCTTTCAAGCCTCGACTAAGGAAAGAAATCTTCACATCCATTTGATGGACTTTCCATCCATTCTATGTTGTCAATGCAAAGAGAGTTCTGATGGTGACCCATTTTTTGTGGGGGAAAAGGTCTCTTCATAATTGACACCTTTCTGCGCAAATGCTTTTGCCATGAGTCTTGCTTTGTGCTTGCTAAGTGAGCCATCTGATTTATGTTGAATTTTCTACAAGATGTCTAGTAGAAAGCTATTTTTTGCAAGATAATTATTTCCTAATGATTTCCAACTCGTATTTATTCCACCATTATCATTGAGCAATTACACTTTAGAAAATGTCAATAGTAAATGCAACAAAATAAGTAAAGATCATAAAAAGAGAACCATGCACAATAGAGACAAAAAATTTTACCTTGGGAGAAAACCTAACAACTTTTCATAGGAGAAATTACTTTTCAACAAGGTTTACAAAATAAGCAATTGTGTCTAGAAATTTGTGCCCATAATCCAAGTCAAATATCAATGAAAGAAGTTATGTGGTGAATTTGTGGAACCAGATCTGGTAGATCCTTCTTTGTACCAGCTATTGATTGGAGCTCTGATGCTTCTAGTCAACACAAGACCAGACATATGTTTTGATGTTAACACATTGAGCCAAGTCATGGTGGAACCTTTGCATGCTTACTAGGTAGCCGCAAAACATGTGCTAAGATATCTACATGGGATGATCAACTATGGTTTGAGATATACCTCCGACGATGCATTGAGAGTCAAGACTGCATGGATATATAGATGCAGATTGGGCTGTGAGCGTTACTGAAAGGAAGAGCACTTTAGGGTGTTGTTTGAGCTTGGGATCTGTTGTGATTTCTTAGATTAGCAGGAAGCAAAATTATGTCACTCTCAGTATAGCCAATGTTTTTATACCCGGAACCGGTGATCGGACTAGTCCACCTAATGAACTAGTTTATCGACCGGAACCAGTCTAACTGGGACTGGTTTGGTCTAAACGAACCAGTTTTAAAAAAATACATTAAATAATTAATTTTTAATGAAACAAAACTATTTTTAAGATTTAAAACCATGATTCCAAGCCAATAGAGACAAAATATGCAAAGTTTGCTCATTTATATACCATGTAAAGGTGAATATATCAAAATGGCACCGAGTGCAATACATATCATCGACAAAATAGCAAAATACATAAGCAATGAGGCTCTAAATGGTCTATAAAGTCCAAAAACAATGCTGCAAGCTATGAGGCCATTGGCCTACTACAAGTCTACATTGTACACATGATCAATCATCAAGTTCATCACCACTACTAGCCACAAGATCATCATCAGGAGATACATAGACATCATCTAGTTCAGAGTCTAAGGATGCCCCACCCTGATCTGCAACCTCAGTATCAATGTCACCAATAACAATAGAAGTGGACCTAATGGAAGCACAAGTTTGTCGACCTGCACGACTAGTGCCTTCCATTGGTTCTTTGCCTTTCCTTGATGCCACTACTAATCCTGGTTCTGATGCCGCCACATAAACTGCTTCATCCCCCGCTAAAGCCATGTAGATATCAAAATCAGCCTCAAACACAGGTTCTTCAGTGTCCTCCACCCATTCTGATGTTGGATCAATGCCGTCCAACACAATGGGATCTAGATCAGGTGTTTTGCTCATCATTTGGTTCCTCCTCAGTCAAAGGTTATACTGTATGAAAACAAGATCATTTAACCATTTTTGTTCCAAACGGTTTCTCTTCTTTGTGTGTATGCGATAAAAAATAGACCAATTGTGCTCACAACCTAAAGCACTGCAAGTTTGACTGAGGATTCTAATTGCAAACCTTTGCAATTGAGAACCCTGACCACCAAATGACTCCCACCAATGTGCTACAAAGAAAAAGGCATTAATTAGTAACTTAGTTTATAATTTGAATTGTAAAGAACGTAAACAATTTTAACTTGAAAAGAAAAACAAATTGGAAAATGGAATTGCTTACCTGGTTGGTCCACATCTCTTGCCATCTTTGCCAAGTTTTTGCCAAAAGTACCACCTGCCCTAGTGAAAACAATAAGTTGTCTATGTATTTCCAATTGGTCTGCATGGCGAGGGACCATGCGCTCCAAGCAATCAATCTCTGACCTCCCCATCATGCAGATCTCCTAGCCAATTTTTATAATGATACTTTGGGTTCAAAAAATACCCAGCTACATGTATAGGATGATGGAGTTGATTGTTCCATCTGTTATCAATGATCTCCTATATACGACCATATTTAGCTAACCTGTCCTTGTAAGCTGCCTGTATCTGCTCCTTTGCCTGATCCATAGCCTCATAAATGTACCCCATGGCCAATTTTTCCCCATCCACCATCCTTAGCACCTTAACAAGGGGCTCGGTAATTTTCACAAGCTCTACAGACCTTTTCCAAAAATAATTGTCTAACACTTTTTTTTTAGTGTCTTTTCCATCTGTTCTACAAGCCCACCAAGATTCAAACCATTCTTCAGAGGAAAACATTTTCTGCAAGTTTTTATGTTGACCATTGAGACACTGCAATGTGAGGAAGTGAGTTGCAAATCTCGTATTTGCAGGCCTAACAAGCTCTTTGCCCCTAGTGTTTTTCCTCATTAGACTCAATACCCATGAGTGGTTGTAAATGTATTTTGTAATGCATTTGGCATGCTCTACAGTGTTTTTTACCCACTCCACTTTGCCTATATCTTCAAGCATGAGGTCTATGCAATGTGCAGCACATGGAGTCCAAAATATGGTCTTATATTTGGTCTCAAGCATCTTTCTAGCAAGAACATAGTTTGAGGCATTATCGGTGATGACCTGCACAACATGCTGCTCCCCAACTTCCTGAATAATGTTATCCAAAAACTCAAATAGAAGGGCTGCATCCTTCACCTTATCAGATGCATCAACTGATTTCAAAAAAATGGTTCCTTGAGGGCAAGAAACAAGGAAATTAATGATAGTGCGGTTCTTTCCATCGGTCCATCCATCTGGCATGATGGAACAACCTGTTTTGAGCCATGAATCTTTAAACTCAACCAAATAATCATCAATGGAAGATATCTCTCTTTGCAAAAGAGCTCCCCTCAAGTCATGTAGACTAGGGCCTTTGAAGCCTTTTCTTGTAGCTATAACGGAGTCCCACATAGCTTGATAATAAGGTGAGCGAGCAGCATTAAATGGGATATCTGAATCATACCACCATCTAGCAATGTATTGATGAGAAGTTTCTTTGCATTGCTTTTTTCAATGTTGATCCAAATTGGGTTGACGACTTGGCTGGGAGGAAATGGGATTAGAAAAGGCAATGTTGGCAGAAGATGAGAAAAAAAATTGGATGTTTGTTCTCTTTGTTCCTTTTGATGGTTGGCCACAAGAAGGATGAAGATAGTGAAAGGGGTCATTGGTGGAAGGGATAGAAGTTGAGTCTTGAATCTCATTATCATCATACCCACTCTCTTTCATGGCGTCTAATAATTCCCTCTTCCTTGCAATGTCATCTTGGATGGCCTTCTCCCTAGCCTTATCCTCATAAAACTTTTCAAGCTTGGCAATGTATTCTTCCCTAATAGGACCTAACACTGAATTTGGTGCATCACATGGCTTTACTTAGCCTCTTACCCCAGCCAAGTGTTGTTTCAATCTAAGAATACCCCCACCTCCAATAGATTTATGGCATAATCTGGATATCATTTTTCCATCAATTACATCACAATGAGCCCATGCATTGTCCTTTCCTTTTGCAGCCGTGTTTGCTTGAAATAATAACAATTTGCAAAGAAATCTGCCATTAAAAAAAAAATTTGCAGCTAAGCAACATGGAAAACCAAAGCTAAATGTAGGAAAACAAATGCACATGCAAGCTACAAAATTTGATAGCATAACGCTAGAGATTTGATAGCATAGATGATAGAAGTGAGAAGTTTATAAATTTATAACACATAAAAAAATTTAATTCATGGACAACAGTCAAATGAGGGTTTTTCAAGTGAAAATCCTTATCTGGAAATGCAAATTAGCTTCCTTAGCCTCCTCTTGAAGATGGCAACTCCACTGACAACTACAAACTATCTCCCAAATAGCTCCAACTCCAACTCCAAGATGACTACTCCAGCAAAAACTCAACACTCTCCAAGCTCACAAACAAACTCACAAACACTCATAAACACTCCAAATTAGATGTGTGAGAGTCGAGACAAATGAGAGGGAGAGGGGCCTCTTAAAGGCTTGGAGAGGGTGTTTTTGGAGGGAAAGCACCCTTAGTTTCCCTCCAAAACCCCTAAAAAACATTGAAAAAAGCACTGACTAGGCTCACGGTGGGCTTGATTGGTAACCAGCCGGTTTCGTCCTAAACTGGCTGGTTAAGACCTGTTAGGTCTCTTTTTCCACCACAAAGGGTGTCTAACCCGGTTTTTTGACCGGTTCCGACCGGAGGGCCTGCTAACCGGCTAGTTAGACCGATAACCGGTTAGCTGGGCTGGTTTTTAATACTATGAGAGCAACAGAGGCAGAGCACATTGCAGCTAGTATGGCTAGCTATGAGGCAGTGTGGTTGTGGAAGCTCTTTGCAGAGCTATTTGAGCAGGTGCTTGATACGACCATGATATACAATGACAATCAAAGCAGGATCAAACTTTTAGGGAATCCAATATTCCATGATACGTTGAAGCACATTGAGATCAAGTACCACTTCATCAGAGACATGGTACTGAGAGGAGCAGTGAGGCTTCAACACATCTCGACAGATGAGCAGGTTGAAAAAATTCTCACAAAGTCGTTGCCGAAAGCGAAGTTCATATTCTTCATAGAGCAACTTGGAGTGCAGGAGAATGTATCCCTCCTCGAGCCAAAACATTGCTGATCGAGAATCTTGAGCACAAGCCTTCCCCCGCCTTCCATGGACTTGGTGAAGGGGCTTGTGCTGCTACTCCTGGGTGTGATGGTACTCCTTGAAGCCATGGACTTGGTTGAGTACATGCTCAGTATGCATCCCGCAAGTCACCTTTGTGTCATTACCGACGAAGGGCCACACTAAGGTGGTTAAGCTTACAAGGATTATCACCCCATTTGGCCAGTGGGCGAGGAAACTTAGGTGTGTGTGATCTTTACCTAATGGCGGACATGCCTACCATGGACTTGGTTATGGTAGCATGCAGGTATTCTACCATTTGGTTGCTGAGGATCAAGTTGAGTGAGGGTCAGTGAGTGGACATAGATCTTTACCAAGGTCCTTTATGACTGTCATGGACTTGGTTGTGGTAAATCAATCTCCCCTATTGTCGAGTTGATCATTCTTCTTCTTCTATGAATCAAGTCATCAATTGTTCAATTGATACGAGATGAGCTTCTTCTATGTTGAGACGAGTGTGGAAAAAGTCAGGACTAAATCCCCAAAACGAGATTTTTTTGGCTAGCCGATTAAATCAGTGAATTTTTTGCCGAGTTTTTCCCAGTTGAAAAAATCGGGATTTTATTGAAAAAGTCCGGAGTTTTTAAAAAATGAATATTTTTGTATTTTTTTTTTTTATTTTGCCAACTTGTTCAAAAAACTCCCGACTTTAACGACTTTTTCAACTTCTGGACCCTTGCCGACTTAATCCCAACTTCGAAATTTTCCACATTGGTTGAGACGTACATTTGAGATGAGACTCATGATGCAGCTACAAATTTCTCCCTAGCTGAGAGGGAGTGTTGAAAATTTGAGCAACTACAATCAAAATTTCACCATAAAAATCATTTGCAAACATGAGGAAAAAGTCACTTTTGTACATTTGACCACGTTGACCCTCAAGTCAACAAGTCAGCCTCACTAAAGAAATGACCCCTCCTAGACACCATAGAAATATGAGTTTGTTGGAGGTCATTTGGAGCATCATCATGACATCACATTCATCTTTGAAATCACAGGTCAAGTTCACACATGTGAAGGAGCAGGAGTACATTGTTTGTTTTGGTCGAGTTGACTTTCTGATTTGGTTTAAGGATTGCATTGTGTTGATTTGTGGTAGCATCGGATGTGCTCTAGCCATGTAAATTGGTGGAGAGGCTAAAGCACATGAGATCTCGAAAACCCAGAAATCGTTTTGGGAAATTCCATTCGGATGAGGAGTTATTAAAATAATTAATATTTTAATGGATTCCTAAGTCTAAACTTAGGAAAATAAAATTATTAATGGGTATTAATAAGGATAAGGATGAGAAGCTTCTAAGAGACAAGGATCAAGTCTATTTTAATCTTAGTTGTGGATTAGGGATTAATCTCGGTTCTGGATTCATCAACAGGAAAATTATAAGAGAAGACACTTGAGGGTCATTTGGAGATACACCAGCAGATACTCAGTATCCCATGAAAAATCGATTTTATCAGAGAGAGGGAAAATTTATTTCAGAGGGAGAGTTGTAGGATGGAGGAAGAGGGGGTGATTAGCAATAGTCAGGAAGGACAAAAGAGGTGACGCAAGGACTCTTAGAGACAACGCAGAGGGAGACGAAGATCATAGAGACGCAGTGAAGGACACAACAGTGCAAAGCCAAGCATAATGATGCAGGGCTGACGCAGTAGGGAAAGGAAGTCCTCTAGGTTGTCAGAAAGTCTCGGAGAAAAGTCTCAGGTGTTTTCTCCCAGTGTCTATGCAAAATTTTTCTGTAAAAGCGATTGTTGTTGAAGATTAACAAAACCCTCCTCTATTGCACTGGTTTTCCTGCATTGGGTTTTTTCAGGGACAATTGTCCAAAAATAACTGTGTTGATGTGTTTGATTCTTGTGCATGTATTTGTTTCTGTATAATGGCGTGATATCTGCAGTAGAATTTATTTTAATATTTACTGAAGGAATTTCGTAAATAACTTATTGGATAATAAGTAGGTAAAATAAATTAGTTGCTGTAGTAATAGAATTTCTGTTTAGAAATTTTCACATGGTATCAGAGCAAAGATTTAGAGACAGGAAGGGAAAATCAATTATGGGTCAAGATCATGGTGCAGAAGCATCCACGTCAGGAGACTCGTGCATATTTTCAGAAGATTGCACAAGAGAGAAATTTTGATTTCTCTATGCTGGCTAATAGATTGGAAGAAGCATTTGCTTGCGTAGCAAGCTCTGCATCGTCAGGGGTATGGTATATAGATAGTAGAGCCTCCTAGCATATGACAGGAATCCGGGAATGTTTCTCAGATTATCAGGAGGAAAGAATGAATTTTCAGATCACCATGGGGAATAAGGCAAAGTGTACTCCAGTAGGGAAGGGTACTATAGTTTTTCAAACAGAAACAAGAGAGCGGTTCTGAGCTACCAATGTGCTGCATGTGCGAGAACTGGGCATGAACTTACTTTCCGTATCTCAACTTCAAAGCAAGGGCTATGACGTTTTCTTCATTAAGGAGAAAGTATACGTCAAACACCCAAGTTGGAAAAAGAAGGTATAGATCGGAATCAGAAGTAACAAGTTGTACAGGTTGCAACTAGAATCACCAATGGCACTGATAGGCAGTAATGGAGACAAGGATTTGAATGAACTATGGCACAAAAGGATGGGACATTTGCACCATGGGGCTACGAGAATTCTCAGGAAAACTGTAACAAGAGTTTCAAATCTTAGTACAGAACGAGATGATGTATGCAGAGGGTGTGCTTTGGGCAAGTATTGTGGAAGTTTCTAAGTTTACTTAGTTAGAAACCCTCCATGCACTTTATCTGATTTATTCCTACCTACTTGCTATTTTCCTTAACAAGTTATTTACAATGTAAATACTGAATATAAACACCAGTGCGTGCTAAATATATTACAGATCAACAAATAAAAAGAAACATAAGCAAACACACCATATGATACCATTATTTTTATACTAATGTCCTCAAAAAAACCCAATGTGGGAAAACCAGTGCAGCTATCTGAGGGTTTTCTTATTAAGCAATATCAGAGTACAATCTGGGTGTCGAAACTGGCCTACCCAACAGAGAATTTCCTTCACAGTAATACCTCTCCATTTCTGACAAAGTTACTGGCTAAAACCTCGGATAATCCTTCTGACAGCTACTTAGCACCAATCTGCCCCAGAAACCCCAACATTTGCCCAATCTGGACTGCGTCAGCCTCTCCTAGCCCAGCGCTGGCCCTGCGTCAGCTACGCTGGCCTCTTTGGTGCTCTGCGCAGCACTTAGTTGCCTCTGCGTGGCCCTACGTGAGCACTGGCTGCTCCTGCGTCACTCTCTTTGGCTGCTCTGCTGCTCTCCCGACACTACCTCTGCCTCTTTGTCTCTCTATACTCAATGCCCCTTAGCTGCTCTCCGATCACTGATTCTATCTCTCTTAGCAAACCTCACTCTAGAGAATAGAATCACTGGTCACTCTAGTGTGTTCTCCAAGTGACCCTTAAGCCTCCTCTTATACTTTTCCTGTTGACATCTCAACACCGAGATTAAGTTCCTAATCAACGGCTAAGATTAGATCTGGCTTGATCCATGTCTTTTGGACCATTCTAACACAGATTCATATTAATACACATTAATATTTTATTTTCCCTAAGTTTAGACTTATGGACTCCATTAAAATATTAATTATTTTAATATCTCTTGATTTGTTTAGAATTTGCTGAAACCCTTTCTGGGTATTGGAGATCTCATGTGCCCCAGCGTCTACACCAAATTTCATGGTTAGAGCACATTCGACACTACCCCAAATCAACACCCCCTATTAGCGAGGACCAGTGTTGCACGAAGCGCCCCCCCCGAAGCGCGTCCCGTACGGAAGCGCCTAGGAAGCTTGGCCGGAAGCGCGCTTCCGAAATTTTTAGACGCTTCCTGGAAATTTGGAAGCGCTGGCGCTTCCGAAGCGCGCTTCGTACGGCGCTTCCCAGACGCTTCCCAGACGCTTCCGTACGCTTCCAGAAAAGCTTCCGGAAAAGCATTTAGAAAATCGTTTTTTTTTCAATTTTTTTTTAAATTTTAGGTGAGTTTGCTTGTTGGGGGTGGGTCCACCTTGGGTTAGGGTGACAAATGAAAGCAAAAAAAAATATAAATATAGCAGATGCTACCTCATGGTAATGTTAAATTCTTAAAGTAAAAGTGACATTCTCCTTTATTTTTCATTTTCATCCTTTTACTTAAATTTTTAACATTACCATGAAATGACTCAGAATGTTTGAGAGTGGTTCCAACCTCATTGGACTTCATATGGAGAAAATAGAATTTCATATCCTATTCAAAATTCAGCAGACTTAACAGTTTTCAGGTATTCAGGATCAATGGGATTGTGGCATTTCATTAGATTATATCAAGTATGAAGGTATGCGATTAGCATTTAATCAAGAGCACCAAGCCCTATATGTACCCTGGTGTTGGTGGTGTTAATTGTTGAACTCCTTTGTCACGCGGCACGCCCTTAGCAAAAAATTACCTTTCAATCAAGTCAAAATCATCGATCAAACATGTTAAGCTTTTTCTACCATATTTTAAGTCTTGAATTAGGTAGTTTGATCAAAATTGGGCAATGTTGACTAATATCCCTAGACAATCGAGGTAGAGGCAAAGGCTAGACAAGAGGAGAAGAATCTAGATTCTAGATCATTAATGTACAATGGATGTTATATCTATCTTGATTTATGCAAAAATATGCATGTTTTCATGTCTTCTACAATTAATTTGGTATTTGGGATGTTTGTTTTGAGTATAAATGCAAAAAAATATAAAAATATATATATATATATATATAGCAGACGCTTCCGCGGATGCTTCGCTTCCTAGATTTTTGGAAAATGACGCTTCGGCGTCCCCGCTTCCAAAAAACGCTTCCGCTTCGCTCCCGCTTCGTGCAACATTGGCGAGGACTGTGCTCTAACAATACTCCTCACTAAGTATTACTCTGATCATCCGGCATTGGTACCTGTGCTGATGCTAGGCCTTCCTGCCCAACATCCTTTGCACTTCTGCATCCTGTACTACTGCCCATGGTTCCCCCACTGCCACTGCTGCATCTGTACGACAGCTCCCTCTGCATCTGTGCTGTTGCTGGTCCTTTCTCCTAGTATTGCATTCGTACTCGACATCCTCTCATCACGCTGCATCGTGTTGCCCACTACTGCACTGCAACCTAAGTTGCACGAAACGGGGAAACGGAAACGAGTTTCCGAAACAGGAAGCGAAACGAAACGCGACCTCCCCAAATTTTGGAAACGGGGAAACGCGAATATATATAATAATAATATATATATATATATATATATATATTAAAAATATTTAAAAATTATTATTATATATATGTGCAATCATAAAGCATGAATGATACATTTACATTATATGATTATAATTTATTACATTTAAACATTAAGATTAAATTTACATCACATTTACTCATGAGTCATGAATGATCACATAATGAAAATAAAAATATAGGAAAATCCAAAATCAGCCTTTATTTATATTAGTATATGAGGCTGCAAGTACAATAAAGACTATAAGGCTGCAAGAACTATAGAGACAAGTCACAAAAGACTAATCCTCATCATAACAATCCTCATCAAAAATAGAAGCAGCACAATGCTCAATAGTGGATGGTAGTGCTAAAGAAGATGATGCACCAATTCCACTATCAGATTCGCCCTCAATATTCAGGGCAGCAAGAGAGAGATCCAAATCAGGATTTTTTGAATCCACATCCCATTCTTTAGAAGGACCACTGTTGTATTCTGGACCCCTACGAGATGCAAGGCGAAGGTTGGAGTGCACATAAACAAGATCCTCTGCTTTCTGTGAGCCCAACCTATTGCGCTTCACAGAATGAATAAAACCATAAGTGCTCCAATTCCTTTCTGCTGATGAAGAGCTTGCCACTTGTGAAAGAATACGAATGGCAAGGTTTTTCAAATGTACACCATTTGCTCCATGACAAATCCACCACCTAACTGGATTCATGGTTCTTCTCTCCTCCAAAGCTGATATATTTGCATAATCATCTATTCCTGTAGCAAAACTGGCAAATTCCTCCTTTACCTCCCTATGTAGATGAGAAGGAAACATTCTCATAAGTGCTTTTTTCACCCCAGTAGCCACCTCTCTATCCTTATGGGGTGCCTTCCTCTTCCCATTGCTTTTAGCAATAAGCTCCTCATCATAAAATTTGGGGTTCAAAGCATGTGCTAAAGTGTGCAATGGTGTATTGAAATTGTTCCACCTGTCAACATTGATTTTCTTGATCAAACCAGCAAAATGATCATCAACAAACAAAAGTTGTGGAGACTCCTGCGAAATGATTTCCATAGTTTTCTCAACCATGGAACCCATGCCATCATATACCTCTCCCAAGAAAGGTTGGTCAGTGTCAGCACTCCGGAGAAGCTCAAATGCAGGGGTTGTGAACTTTAGCAAGAAATCTACCTTGCTCCACCAATCCTCATCAAGGCACAATCTACGCACCATAGATCCCCGCTCTGAATCTGCTTGTCTCCACTCAATCCAAAGTTGACTCACCACCATAGAAACTAATGCATGCTTAACCTCAACAAGGCGGCGCAACATCACGAAGTTTGAGGCATATCTTGTCTCAGCAACTTTTAACAACTCCAATTTGGAGTACTCTCGAAATATGGCGTGAGACTGGTGGTGGTTGGTGATGAATTTGATAATCTCCCTTGCTTTCCCTGTGAGTTCCTTTATCCAGGAAACTTTGTTGTCGATCTCCTCTAAGATCAGATTCAGATTATGGACAATGCATGGTGTCCAAAAGATGTGGTCATACCTCCCCTCAATAATTAAACCTGCAGCTTTGCAAACCGGTGCATTATCCGTGATAACTTGCACCACCTTGTTAGGCCCTATTTGTTCAATAGCTTTTATAATAACATCAACAATGTACTGTGCATCTTTCACCTCTCCTGAGCAGTCTTCTGCCTTGATAAACATTGCTCCTTTGGGGGAAGTGGCAATGATATTTATCAATGGTCTGCGCCTCATATCTGTCCAACCATCTGAGACTATGGTAACCCCAGAGCTACTCCAGGAAGAACGAATTGGAGCTAAAATGTCCTCCACAAGGTCCTCATTTTTGAGAAGTTGGGTTCTGACTTTCTCATAGTTGGGCCCCTTGTACTCTTGAGGAGCTTTGTTAACTGCCCTTATCATATCTTGCCAGTAAGGAGAGCGAACAACATTGAATGGGATACCACATGCATAAATGCACCTAGCCACTCTGGAATCAGTTTCTTCTCTTGCTTGCACATTCACCAATCTAGCAATTCTGCTATCCTGAACTGAAGGGGATGCCCCTGGGCCTCTGGTATTTTTGGGTGTTGGTTGTTCATGTTGTTGAGTGTGACCAACTCTCCTCTTTCTTGCTTCAGCTACAATCCTTGGCTCAATGTTAGATGGAGCTTGAGTAAGGTCATCATGCCTTCTCTTAGTACCATCCGCCTCATTTTGCTCTCTTTGATATGCCCTCCTTGCCAACGGATCTGATGTTTTTGTGCAACCTGAAATCCCCTGTCCTCCTCCATGCAATAGATGCGCCTTCACTCTTGGGTAGGAGCCCTTGTACGTATTATTGCAAAGATTGCATCGCCATTCCCATGAGCCACCACCTCCACATCTTTGAAGCGTCGTCACATGCCTCCAAAGAGGATAATATTCAGCCCTTGGGTTGGCCCTAGGGCTTGAAGTTGCAGCTGCACTTTGGCTGGAAGCCATTGCTGCAAAAATAAATTAAAAAAACAAATCTGTAAATAATAAAAACGTTTTTCATATTTTTGGCTGTATAAACCCTAGAAAAATTAAAGAAATAGTAAGAAAAAAACTAAGAAATGAATGTGGCTTACCCAAATTAATTTTCTGTGGCTGAATCTACACTAGAATGCCAAAAAAGAGGAGAAATATGGTTGTAGCTGAGCCAAATCTGCTGCAAAAATAAATTTAAAAAACAAATCTATCAATAATAAACGTTTTTCATATTTTTGGCTGCCTAAACCCTAGAAAAATTGAAGAAATAGTAAGAAAAAACTAAAAAAATGAATGTGGCTTACCCAAATTAATTATCTGTCGCTGAGACTACCCCGAAATGCCAGAAAAGAGAAGAGAAATATGGTTGTAGCTGAGCCAAATCTGCTGCTACTGAAATCTCCTGCTGAAATCTCTCTCTTGCTGCTAAAATCTCTTTCTCCTGCTGCTGAAATCTACTTTGCTCACTGCTCAAAACACCCTAGCTGAAACAACTGCCAGTCTCCAAGAGAAACGACTTGCTGAATAGTGTGATGAGAGAATGAGACAAACTGCTCTTTTATAACTTTAGAATAGGTTTCTAGAACATCCTAGAAACCTAAAAAAAAATTAAAAACAAATTAAAAAAAAAAAAATTAAAAAACAACACATAAATTTGGGGAAACGTGGCTCGTACGGCCTTGAAACGCGTTTCCGGCCGTACGGCCACGATTCCGTTTCGGGAAACGTGACCGTACGGCCGGAAACGCGTTTCTAGGCCATACGGTACGCGGAAACGCGTTTCGTTTCGTTTCCCTGGATGAAACGACCCCTAGGGCCACGTTTCCTGCAACTTAGATTGCAACTAAGTTACTGAGAAGTAAGTAACTGATCTCCCAACCGACCTCCCTGTTCAGCTAGAGACACCCACTGATGCTGAAGCTCCCTCTTCCGCTGACAAGTGCTCCCTATCTGACTTCTGCGCTGCTGCAACAACTCCCTGCATCTCGCATCGTTGCACACCTCTCTGTGTCGTCCTGCACTAGTGCAACACTCCTGTGCCTCTCACACTGTTGCAGCCTGCTCGCTCTCCGCTGTCTTGAGACTCTTGCACTGTAGCTCTCTCTGCCACTCCATCCACATCCATCTCTACCCACTTAGCCAGTCCTGCTACTCCTCGACGGGGCTCCCGTAGCAAGGTCTAATCCAAGAGACTGGGTACCTCGAGGTTCCTTCCCCTCATCGCATGTAGTCCATCTAACTATAGCTCGATGTCTCCCCACTTTCGCTCAAGTCGCGTGTGTGCACTCATGGCACAATCATCCTCTGTAAAAACTTCCTTCTCTGCCCATGTTGGTGCTTCCTTAGTCTCGGAAGACTCACCCTTACTCTTGTTCCTTGGACACTAGGTCGCATAATGACCCATCTCCCCACAGTAGAAGCACTTGATTTTGGAGAGATCTCTCTTCTTTTGCTTTTCCTGCTTTCCCTCAGATGCTAGGGCCACATCTTCCTCCTCCTGCTTGACTTTGATCCCCTTGCTGCTGCTACCTGTCTTCGACTGTCGTCTAATCTCTTCCTGGCGAAGAGTTGCCCACATCGCGTGCCAAGCTAGAAGTGTCCCTCTGCCCAGTATACTCTGGACAAATACTTCCCAGTCTTCTGAGACAGCATTCAGGGTTGTCCTCACCATTAGCTCCTGATCCGATTTCGCCCCTATAGCAGTCAACTGATCTCGGATCTCATTCAGGCCTCCGAGGAAGGTGTCAATCTATTGTCCCTTCTTCATCTGATACGACATCATCTTATTCTCGAGCAGCATTCTTCTCTGCACAGAAGTACGCTGGTACAACTTCTTGAGAGCCTCCCACATCTCAAATGTCGTTTCCTTCTCAGCTATGTGCAGTACTACATGATCCTTGACCCTGTCAAGGATAATGCTCTTGGCCCTCGCCATCGCCTCCTCGTACCTATCATTATCATTGGGGTCGAATGGGACAGCTATTACCTTCAAGGCGAAGTTCTTAACACGATTCCTGTCAAGTATGAATAAGATTTTGGCCTTCCAAACTACGAAGTTTGATGCTCCGTCAAGTCTATCCTAGTCTCTTACTCCGTGTAGTGCCATGATACTCCTCTACTTCCCTCTGGGAAGTTCTCTATTCAACTCCTCTGAGTCTCTACTTCCCATCTTGAAGTTCTCTTATGGACTCCCTCTGAGTCCTGATTTCCCTCCTGGAAATCCTTCTGCCGCTTGTCGAGATTCCCCCTACTCTGATCGTCTTGTGCAACTGCACCACTGATCCGGGTTCCTCGACTAGAAACCCTCGGTAGCAACTCCCCTGGCCTTGTTCTGTCGGGTATTGTTCTGACTACAGTACCTCACCAACTCTACTATGCAATATTCCTGCAGCGTTCTAAACCCCAGCAACTGCCTATCTGTGGACTGTGTCAGCCCTCTCTGCCTCACGCTGGCTCTGCGTCACTCCAGATGGATCTGCGTAAGTCCTAGGAGGCCTTGCGTTAACCCTCTAGCCCTCTGCGATAGCAACGTTAGCCTCTCTGGGGCTTTGTGCAGCTCCCGGCTGCCTCTATGTGGCCCTGGCTGGCTCTGCGTCACACTCCTTGGCTTCCGTGTTGCTAGAAACAGCTTCTGTCGCCTCGGGACCACTGTTTTCTGCTATTATTGCTCCGCTTGGCGAATGTTTTTTAGTCCTCCTATGGTCTGCAATCACGCTCTGATACCATGTTGAAGTTTCTAAGTTTACTTATTTAGAAACCCTCCATGCACTTTATCTGATTTATTCCTACCTACTTGTTATTTTCCTTAACAAGTTATTTACAATGTAAATACTGAAAATAAACACTAGTGCATGCTCAACATATTACAGATCAGCAACTAAAAAGAAACAGAAACAAACACACCATATGACACCATTATTTTTGGACTAATGTCCCCGGAAAAATCCAATGTGGGAAAATCGGTGCAGCTATCTGAGGGTTTTCTTGTTAAGCAATATCAGAGTACAATCTAGGTGCCGAAACTGGCCTACCCAACAGAGAATTTCCTTAGCAGTAATAGCTCTCCATTTCTGACAAATCTATTGGTTGAAACCCCGAATAATCCTTCTGGCAGCTACTCAGCACCAATTTGCCCCAGAAACCCCAGCATCTACCTAATATGGACTGCGTCAGCCTCTCCTAGCCCAGCGTTGGCCCTGCATCAGCCAATCTTGGCCCTGCATCAGCCCTAGGAGGCCCTGCATGAGCTCTCTAAGCCTTTGCGTCAGCTACACTGGCCTCTCTGGTGCTCTGTGCAGCACTTAGCTGCCTCTGCTTGGCCCTGCGTGAGCAATGGTTGCTCCTGCGTCACTCTCTCTGGCTGCTTTGCTGCTCTCCCGACACTATCTCTGCCTCTTTGTCTCTCTGTACTCAATGTCCCTCAACTGCTCTCCGATCACTAATTCTATCTCTCTTAGCAAACCCTGCTCTAGAGAATAGAATGGCTGATCACTCTGGTGTGTTCTCCAAGTGACCCTCAATCCTTCTCTTATACATTTCCTGTTGACATCTCAACGGCCGAGATTAAGTCCCTAAACAACGGATAAGATTAGATCTAGCTTGATCCATGTCTTTTGGACCATTCTAACACAGATTCATATTAATACACATTAATATTTTATTTTCCCGAAGTTTAGACTTAGGGACTCCATTAAAAATATTAATTATTTTAATACCTCTTGATCTATTTAGAATCTGCCGAAACCCTTTCTGGGTATTGGAGATCTCATGTGCCCCAACCTCTACACCAAATTTCGTGGCTAGAGCACATCCATTATTACCCCAAATCAACACTCCCTCTTAGCAAGGACTGTGCTCTAGCAATACTCCTCACTGAGTATTACTCTGATCATCCGACATCAGTACCTGTGTTGATGCTAGACCTTCCTGCCCAACATCCTCTGCACTGCTACCTTTTGTACTGCTGCCCATGGTTCTGCCACTACCACTACTGCATCTGTACGACAGCTCCCTCTGCATTCATGTTGTCGTTGGTCCTTTCTCCCAGTACTGCATTTGCACTGCACCTCCTCTCATCATGCTGCATCGTGTTTCCCACTGCTGCATTACAACTAAGTTACTAAGAAGTAAGTAATTGATCTCCCAATTGACCTCCCTGTTGAGCTAGAGACACCCACTGATGCTGAAGTTCCCTCTTCCGCTGACAAGTGCTCCCTATCTGACCTCTGCGCTGCTGCAACAACTCCTTGCATCTCGCACCGTTGCACACCTCTCTGTGCCTTCCTGCACTGGTGCAACACTCCTGTGCCTCTCGCACTGCTGCAGCCTGCTAGCTCTGCGTTGTCTTGAGTCTCCTACAATGTAGCTCTCTCTGTAACTCCATCTGCATCCATCTCTACCCACTCAACCAATCCTGCTACTCCTTGACAGGGCTCCTGTAGCAAGGTCTAATCCAAGAGGCTGGGTACCTCGAGGGCCCTGCCCCTCATTGCCTGTAGTCCATCTGACTACAGCTCAATGTCTCCCCACTTCCGCTCAAGTGGCGTGTGTGCACTCATGGCACAAACATCATCTGTCAAAACCTCCTTCTCTGCCCGTGCTGGTGCTGCCTTAGTCTTGGAAGACTCTCCCTTACTCTTCTTCCTTGGACACTGGGTCGCATAATAACCCAGCTCCCCACAGTGGAAGCACTTGGTCTTGGAGAGATCTTTCTTCTTCCGCTTTTCCTGCTTTCCTCAGATGCTAAGGCCACATCTTCCTCCTCTTGCTTGAATTTGATCCCCTTGTTGTTGCTACCCGTCTTTGACTATCATCTGATCTCTTCTTGGCGAGGAGTTTCCCAATCTCGTCCTAAGGTGGAAGTGTCCCTCTGCCCAGTATACTCTGGACAAATACTTCCCAGTCTTCTGAGACAACATTCAGGGTTGTCCTCACCATTAGCTCCTGATCCGGTGTTGCCCCTATAGCAGTCAACTGATCTCGAATCTCATTCAGTCCTCCGAGGAAGGTGTCAATCGATTATCCCTTCTTCCTCTGATACGACCTCATCTGATTCTCGAGCAGCATTCTTCTCTGGACAGAAGTATGCTAGTACAACTTCTTGAGAGCCTCCCACATCTCAAATGTCGTTTCCTTTTCGACTATGTGTGGTACCACATGATCCTTGACCCCATCAAGGATAATGCTCTTGGCCCTCGTCATCGCCTCCTCGTACCTATCATTATCACTGGGGTCGACTGGGACAGTTATTACCTTCAAGGCGAAGTTCTTAACATGATTCCTGTCAAGTACAGATAAGATGCTGGCCTTCCAGACTACGATGTTTGATGCTCTGTCTAGTTTATCCTAGTCTCTTACTCCGTGTAGTGCCATGATGCTCCTCTACTTCCCTCCGGGAAGTTCTCTGTTCGACTCCTCTAAGTCTCTACTTCCCCTCTGGAAGTTCTCTTCTGGACTCCCTCTGAGTCCTGATTTCCCTCCTGGAAATCCTTTTGTCGCTTGTCGAGATGCCCCTTACTCTAATCATCTTTTGCAACTGCACCATTGATCCGGGTTCCTTGGCTAGAAACCCTCGGTAGCAACTACTCTAGCCTTGCTCTGTCAGGTACTGTTCTGACTACATTACCTCACCAGCTCTACTCTGCAATATTCATGCAGCCTTCTAAACCCCAGCATCTACCTATCTGTGGACTACGTCAGCCCGTCTCTACCTCACGCTGGCTCTGCGTCACCTTGGATGGTTCTGCGTTAGCCTTGGGAGGCCCTCCGTCAATGTTCTGGCCCTCTGCGTCAGCAACTCTAGCCTCTTTGGGGCTCTGTGCAACTCCCAGCTACCTTTGCGTGGCCCTAGCTGGCTCTGCATCACACTCCTTAGCTTCTGTGCTACTAGAATCAGGTTTTGTCACCTCGGGATAATTGTTTTCTGCTGCTATTGCTCATCTCGGCTGATATCTTTTAGTTCTCCTGTGATCTGCAATTACGCTCTGATACCATATTGAAGTTTCTAAGTTTACTTAGTTAGAAACCCTCCATGCACTTTATCTGATTTATTCCTACCTACTTGTTATTTTCCTTAACAAGTTATTTTCAATGTAAGTATTGAAAATAAACACTAGTGCATGCTCAACATATTACAGATCAGCAACTAAAAAGAAACAGAAACACCATATGGCACCATTATTTTTGGACTAATGTCCCTGGAAAAACTCAATGTGGGAAAACCAGTGCAGCTATCTAAGGGTTTTCTTATTAAGCAATATCAGAGTACAATCTAGGTGCCGAAAGTGGCCTACCCAACAGAGAATTTCCTTAGCAGTAATACCTCTTCATTTTTGACAAATCTACTAGCTGAAACCCCGGATAATCCTTCCTACAACTACTCCGCACCAATCTACCCCAGAAACCCCAGCGTCTGCCCAATCTGGACTGCGTCAGCCTCTCCTAGCCCAGCGCTGGCCTCTGCGTCAACCCCAAGAGGCCCTGCGTCAGCTCTCTAAGCCTCTGCATCAGCTACACTGGCCTTTGCGTCAACCCCCGGAAGCCCTGCGTCAGCTCTCTAAGCCTCTGCATCAGCTACACTGGCCTCCCTGGTGCTCTGCGCAACACTTACCTGCTTCTGCGTGGCCCTGCGTGAGCACTGGTTGCTCCTGTGTCACTCTCTCTAGTTGCTCTGCTGCTCTCCCGAAACTATCTCTGCCTCTCTGTCTCTCTGTACTCAATGCCCCTCATGTTAAGTTATGGTATGTTCTATGTTTATAACAGTTTACTTCTTTTTCTTATTATATTCCACCGATTAGCAATCACATGTACATAGAGTAAAGTGCAGATAGAACATTAAACGATCGACAGAAAACAAGCCAAGACGAGACACAAGATGTGGCGGCTAGCCAGGGACAAACCCCACAATGTGTGGGGAAACCCTTTGATCAAATCTTCTTTTATCTTCAATAATTCAGCAGAGAGAAATAGTACAATAAATCTGATTCATATCAGCAGTAGCAAACCCTAGATCAGTAGCATCAGCGTTAGCGGCTTCATTATCAAACTAGGGCAGATCATATCTCACAAACCGACAGTCGGATTGACTTCATTCCACCACAAAAAGTTTCGGCTTCCAGAGGAGGTTCAGATGAACCTACAGCGCAGTTCAGATGAGGAGATCTTCTAGGCCACGCAAGTCAATCTTTACTTCTGCAGTTACAGCTTCAGTTTCAGCAGTTTTCGGCTTCAAACTAGGGCAGTCGATATCTTGCAAACCGTTCGTCGGATTGACTTCATTCCACCACCAAAAGATGCGGCTTTCAAAGGAGGTTCAGATGAACCTACAACGCAGTTCCAAAGAGGAGATCTTCTAGGCCACGCAAGTCAATCTTTACTTCTGCAGTTGTAGCTTCAATTTTCAGCAGTTTCCGGCTTCAAACTAGGGTAGTCGATATCTTGCAAACCGTTCGTCGGATTGACTTCATTCCACCACCAAAAGTTGCGGCTTTCAAAGGAGGTTCAGATGAACCTACAACGCAGTTCCAAAGAAGAGATCTTCTAGGCCACGCAAGTCAATCTTTACTTCTGTAGTTGCAGCTTCAAATTCAACAGCGTCCGGCTTCACATGTGTGAGAGAGAGAGACCGATTTCAGCGCAGTAGAGAAGAGACTCATATCTGCGCAGTAGAGAGAGAGAGATGTGATGAGATGAGTGAGTCTAAATGAGGAAAAGTCCTCTTATATTTATACACAACGTTGGTGGGTGAATAGATGCGACTGTTGGGCTTCTGAGCCTACATGAGTTGTAGGTCAGCTTGATAATAATTCCATAATCAAAATAAATTCATATCTCCATGAATACTTATCGGAATTGGATGATCTTTATATCAATCCTACACCTCTCGACGAGAGGAATCTAATAAAAATATTATTAGCCATGAATAAGATGACCCACATGAAGTTTTGCCCTGGTTGCCAATTTTAACACTCTCTCTCAACCATGGAGAACTTCATCTGCAATCTGTCTATCGGTCGTTACTATTCATCCATCAAATGCACTGCCTTGTACAACCTGACCCTTGCCCTGCTCTGCTCTATTTTGCCTGTTCTGCTTTGTCATGTTCTGCCCTGCACTGATCTGTACTGTTTTTTTCTGTTCTGCTATGCTCTTGCATTGTTCTGTTCTACTCTGCTTTTGTCCGAATTATGAAGAAGAAGAAATGATCGAGGATGTATCATACTGACTCAAAGTCAGTCTCAGAGTATGTACCACTGGTCCCAGACCAGTCTCAACCAACCCAAAGTCAGCGTCATAGTGAGTACAACTCCAATGGTCCCAGACCAATATCATCCTCCACTGACTCAAAGTCAGACTCAGAGTATGTACCACTGATCCCAGACCAGTCTCAACCGACCCAAAGTCAGCGTCATAGTATGGTACAACTCTTACCACTGGTCCCAGACCAGTATCATTGATCCCAGATCAATGGAGGTCATCCTAGCGTAGGGAGTACGGTAGTTACAACGATGCGTCCATCGGTACTACTATGGTCCCTAACTTCATTTCCCTGCTCATTGATCAGATGAGAGGTACTTCCCATGAGTCCCAGACTGCATGGGTAGGATGCCTTGACAGGAGAACTAATCAACCCTGTCCTCACAGGAGAACACATCAATCCTGCTACAATTGCCATGGAGAACACATCAATCCAGGCCTCACAGGAGAACACATCAATCCTGCTACAATTGCCATGGAGAACACATCAATCCAGGCCTCATAGGAGAACACATCAATCCTGCTACAATCGCCATGGAGAACACATCAATCCAGGCCTCACAGGAGAACTAATCATCCTGCTACACAGGAGAGCGAATCATCCTGTTCCACAAGAGAGCGAATCATCTTGTCCCACAAGAGAGCGAATCATCTTGTTCCAGTGTGCACCACCAGGGGAGGGTGAGTCACCCTGTGGTCGTATGTTGCTCCAGTAATAACCGCAAGCCCTCAGAGCTCCCAGAGCTCAATGTATGCAACATGCAGGACCCTTGTACAAGGGTTTCTTACCGACTCCAAGTCGTTTGGGAAAATCACAGATTAGATATTTCCTCGGGGCTTTGACAAGGTGTATCAACCTGTACATCATCTTAATGCGATGGAGCCTCCTTGCTCATCAACTATCCAAGATGATGTCTATCTACTGGAGCAATCGACGAATACGGGATTCCTCAATAATCAAATCCCACCTCTGGTTGTTATAGAGAATCACAGTGGTATCCAATGTAAATCCAAACAGCTCACTGAAGAGCTTTCGCAACCAGACTACCTCACACGAGGTTATGCTAGCAACAATATATCCTGCTTCGGCGGTGCTCAAAGCCACCGACTTCTGCTTCCTGCTCATCCAGGATATCGAAGCAGATCCCAAGGTGAAACAACACCTGGAAGTGCTCTTACGGTCCACCACACTGCCTGCCCAATCAAAATCAGTATATCCAAGTAGTCTCACATCTCCGGCAGTGTATCTTAATCCATGAAAGATTGTGTCCTGAAGACATCTCAGAAGATTCTGGGCATCAATCCAGTGAGGCTCAACCAAATATGAGCTCACAATCTAACTGCAAAAAATATGTTCGGACGGAGGTTCACCAAGAACATCAATGCGAATGAGTTTATGAAACTCAGAGGCATTTCCCAAATCTGGTTCGACATCACTACCATATAACTTTTAAAAGTTAAGATCCTTGAGGTAGTCACAGGCTTGCAGTCCATCATACCAAATCTTTCCAATATCTTTACCACATATTTCCCTTGAGATAGGAAAATTTCCCTTGGCTTCTGCCATACTTCAAGTCCTAGGAAGTAGTGCATCAGTCCTAGGTCTTTCATTTCAAATTCAGAGTTCAGCTCCCTCTTACATTTGTGAATGAGAGGGTCTGCACCTGTTAGAAAGAGGTCATCCACATACAATACCAGTATGAGAGGCTTGTCATCTTCAACCTTAAAGTAAAGGTTAGGATCGGCTTCACTCCTAGTGAATCCCAGCTTCATCAAGTAGCTATCGATCCTCTCATACCATGCTCGGGGTGCTTGCTTCAGCCCCTAGAGAGCTTTCTTCAACCTGTATACATGAGATTTTCGATCATAAATCTCAAATCCTTCGGGTTGCTCCACGTAGACCTCTTCTTTGATCGAGCCATGCAAGAACACAGTCTTGACATCCATCTGATGTAGGTTCCATCCTTGTGAAGCGGCAAGGGCTATGATCGAGCGGATGGTCGTATATCTGGCAACAGGTGCAAATATCTCATCATAGTCTATATCTTCCTTTTGGGAGAAACCTCGAGCAACAAAACGAGCCTTATGCTTTTCCGTGCTTCCATCTGCTGCATGCTTTATCTTGTAAAGCCATTTTGAAGTAATAATTGTCTTGTCCAGGGTCTGGGAACTACTTCCCAGACATCATTCTCCATAATAGACTCATATTCTATGGCCATAGCATCCTTCCATACTTGATGCTTGACGACATCTGAGAATGACGAAGGCTCATTTTGTATGATCGTGCTCATGATGGTCAAGTATCCTTGATACCTATTAAGTTTCTTACTTTGACGGAAGGTTCCTCAGGGTGCAGCATGTCCTTTAGCATCATCAAGTGTCCCCCTAAGCCATGAAGGCCTCTTCCTAGAAGAGGAAGGCTCATGTGGATGAGAATCTATCAGATCCATGGGTTCTTCTACATCAGGCATTGATTCATCATCCTTTTCTTTCGGTTCCCTGGTGTTGGCTTCTTGAGAGCTCCTCAAAGTCGAAATATTGTTCACCTTGCGGTGAACTTTTCTTTAGGAGTCTTGGAACCCAATGCTTGATGAGGGCATCAATTTTGTATATATACAACGGTGATTGTAGTTTCAGCCCATAGAAACATCAAAAGTCTTTGATCATGTAACATGGCCCAGACAGCGTCCATCATCGTGCGGTTCTTCCTTCCCACCACACCATTCTGCTCAGGAGTATGTGGTGTAGTAGTCTCCCTCTTAATGCCAACCTCAGGTATGCCTGAGTGAACCAATTGTAATATATCAGAGGTCTTGCTTTGGCTTGAGGGGAATGGTCCCCTTTTGAGCTTTCCTTCAACACATCCTGGACATACACCTTCATTCTCTATTCAGAATTCGGGCATCCCTATCACCATTTGTCTTACACCGAGTATAGCTTTATAATGAAGGGGGGAAAACCTCTAATGCCAAAGTTCGGATTGAAGAGATGTGTCATAAGACATGACACCTAGCAGACTTCCATCGACCTGATATAATGAATGAACACTAAACCCAAGAGTAAAGGCATCTTTAACATTATTTTTCCATATACATACCTTGCCATCGCTGAAGGTTACCTTGTAGCCTTTGACTTCCGTTCCCGAGATGGACACTAGGTTCTTTTTGAGGTCAGGTGCATTTAATACATCCTGGAATTTCTGGCCTTCTTGAATGCTTGTCCTCTTCCTTGATTCCCAGCTCTCCTCTTACCTTTGCTGTTGAATTTGTCATTCCTTTGATTGCCATCAGAGGGATTTTGATCATCGCCCTAGAGTGAGTCCTTTCTATCAGGGCACTCCCTTGCATAGTGACTTGCTTTATCGCAAATGTAACATCGTCATTTTCTTCTAGCCTTAGGTCCAGCCTTTCCTTTTGATTTAGTCCCGGAATTATTTCTTTTCTTTGCATGAAAAGAAAAGGCAGCAGGAGGACCTTTAGGCATGGGCATTTCTTACACTTCTTCCCATGTTTCTTCTTGAATGCATCTAGCCATTAATTCCTCGAAACCAGGAATTACATTATAGTTCAGAAGAGTAGTCCTGAACACATACCATTCAGATGGTAATCCTTCAAGAGTTGTGAGTGCCATTTCTCTGTCAGTAATAGTTTCCCCAATAGATAGGAGATCGTTCTTGATCTCGGTGATTCTTAAGAAGTATGCTTGCATACTTTCATCTTTACCCTTCTTGATTTCCCTTAGCTTATTTCTAAGAAACAAAACTTGATTTGCATCATTAACTTTAAATAAACTCACCAGTCTGTCGTAGATTTCCTTGGAGGTGTCTAGATCAGAGATGTAGGCCACCAAGCGCTTGTTGATAGAGTCCCGGATGATCTTCTTTGTTTTGACTTCTCCATTTTTCCATTTGTTCCAGGCAGCAGCAGATGCATTTGATGAATGCTCAACAATATTGCCTCTTACATGGTCCAACACTCCTTGATCTTCAAGGGTTAGATCGATAGACATCTTTCATCCGTGATAGTCAGCTTTCTCACGGAGCTTGTCTTCGGCAGGAAAGAGTGTTGAGGATCCCATAGTTCTTTTAGGATAGCCTTGCCAATCTTCTCTTCAATGATTGCTCATGCTCTTGCTCGGGCTTTGTCTTCACCTCAGCTCTCATACCATGTTAAGTTATGGTATGTTCTATGCTTATAACAGTTTACTTCTTTTTCTTATTATATTCCACCGATTAGCAATCACATGTACATAAAGTAAAGTGCAGATAGAACATTAAACGATCGACAGAAAACAAGCCAAGACAAGAGACACAAGATGTGGCGGCTAGCCAGGGACAAACCCCACAATGTGTGGGGAAACCCTTTGATCAAATCTTCTTTTATTTTCAATAATTCAGCAGAGAGAAATAGTACAATAAATCTGATTCATATCAGCAGTAGCAAACCCTAGATCAGTAGCATCAACATTAGCGGCTTCATTTTCAAACTAGGGCAGACCATATCTCACAAACCGACAGTCGGATTGACTTCATTCCACCACCAAAAGTTTCGACTTCCAGAGGAGGTTCAGATGAACCTACAACGCAGTTCAGATGAGGAGATCTTCTAGGCCACGCAAGTCAATCTTTACTTCTGCAGTTGCAGCTTCAGTTTCAGCAGTTTCCGGCTTCAAACTAGGGCAGTCGATATCTTGCAAACCGTTCGTCGGATTGACTTCATTCCACCACCAAAAGTTGCGGCTTTCAAAGGAGGTTCAGATGAACCTACAGCGCAGTTCCAAAGAGGAGATCTTCTAGGCCACGCAAGTCAATATTTACTTTTGCAGTTGCAGCTTCAATTTCAGCAGTTTCCGACTTCAAACTAGGGCAGTCGATATCTTGCAAACCGTTCGTCGGATTGACTTCATTCCACCACCAAAAGTTGCGGCTTTCAAAGGAGGTTCAGATGAAGCTACAGCGCAGTTCCAAAGAGGAGATCTTCTAGGCCACGCAAGTCAATCTTTACTTCTGCAGTTGTAGCTTCAAATTCAACAGCTTCCGGCTTCACATGTGTGAGAGAGAGAGACCGATTTCAGCGCAGTAGAGAAGAGACTCAGATCTGCGCAGTAGAGAGAGAGATGTGATGAGATGAGTGAGTCTAAATGAGGAAAAGTCCTCTTATATTTATACAC